>CM030834.1:24123899-24751399 GCA_018105865.1 Metaphire vulgaris
TAGTCGTGGTTGTTTATTTATCCCTAGATGCCAACGCGTTTGTTTTGCCCAATCAGTGTCGTTTATATCTGCTGATATTTGTGCGCATGCGCAGCCTGCAGGCTGCAGCTAAAAATTTGCATAATAGGCGCCATTATATGAACAGCGCCCATTGGGTTTGGGTTACACATTTCATACGTGAGTCAATTTATCAATGACACCGGGATTATTAGTACACATTTATGACATTTTGCTTGATAATTAATTTGACTAAAGCAGACGTGAACAAATCTAGTATATATTAGTTTTATCAAATCGGGTTTTGGAACAACTTTCATTTTCGCCAACGATATATTGAATTTGGATATAAGTACTGTTTAATTTCTTACATTTATTATTGGTATACATCAGTGGTGCACAACGTCCGGCCCGCGGGCCACATCCGTCTCGCCATGCCGCCTAAATGAAAATACCAATATGCATGCCTTCTCTCAATGCCGTTCACTTTTAAAGCCGTTAAATCTCTACTGTTCATATCTCTAAATTTTGCGACGAGTAGACTCCATCACGTTGATAGACTGCTATTGGTTGCAGAGGTGCAAACAGCCATCACACTGACTTCTGGTTTCAATCTTTCAAACTGCTAGTGGCAAAAAACTGAACAGATACTATGGTCCAATGTGTTTCGGTTATTGTACACTAAGTTTGGGCCTATACGTTAGATTATGAACTGTTTCTATAAGTCTTATAAGACTAGTATAAGAATACTTTAGATTCTGCTAAATATGATTAACTTTAACATAGCGTATAACTATAAACTTTATGTTTAGAAACTTATATAAAGGCATAACCATGCCTTACTGTACTGATATTGTATAAGACACTTTACAGTAACAATGTATCCCAACTTAAAAAGTGAATTTGTACTAAATTAATAAATGGCTCGTCACTGAGTCTGGCCTTAAATATAACAGTGGCCTACCTATACAAAATATAGCATTCATTGATTGATATTGATGTAAGCGCTCATGAAGAAACTATTTCCGCTCACGAAAAATCTGGTGCCTCACGGTCTCGAAAAATTAGAGGGAACATTGATGGTAACTATATATAATATATATATATATGTATATATATGTATAATTGTATATATATATATAGTTTTCGTCCAAACTGTTCCATTAATCTACTATGCCTTAGCACTACCTGGTAGATTGACTAGAAGAAACTATTTTCTTTGGTCCCATTTGTCTGTCTGTCTGTCTGTCTCTCTCTCTCTCTCTCTCTCTCTCTCTCTCTCTCTCTCTCTCTCTCTCTCTCTCTTTCCAAAGACTGAAATCTGATAACGTGAGTTGAATCCATCTCTCCCAGAATCGACTCAAATCTTCTGAAGAAAATCGAATCATCTGCGTTTTTGCTTAATTAGCAAAACGTTCTCAGTTTCTCTTCGATTGCATGCTTGCGTCTATATTCTCTAAAAAAGTTAGTATGAAAGTTGAGTTTTTCCTGAGTCAATCAATCACTCTTACTCACCTTCTCCGATTCAGTCATCATCCTCTGTAACCGCAATCTGGAATCTCAGAGACAGTTCCAGCGACCGGATGAACGATAAAGTAGGTAAGCACACGGCAGTCTGCTACCAGCTGGATTTCCCGGCAACCGAACAGCGACGAATGGACGAGACCGGGCGCTTTTATGGCCAAGGCGTCCCTCGAAACGGACCCGAGAGAGGCCACTCTCTGAGCACGAGTGTAGCGTTCTAGGAGGGCAGCCACAGGGACGGACAGAGCGATGGTTATCGTTCTAGTTAACACGAGATCCGCAAGAGGTCTTTCAGTGAGCGAATCAGTGACTTATCAATCACACTATGACATCAGTCAAAGTAATCTCTGACTGTGATGATTAGTGATCGCGTCTTTCGAGCAGCGCCATCTATTTTGATTCTAGTGAACTGATTTCGCCTGAAGACTGCTACTATTTTTAAGTAGCAGTCTGTGCGTGCGTGCGCGTGCGTGTGTGCGTGCGCTCCTTTCTTGGCTTCTTCGTGACGTGAAGAAGTTAATCTATAATTAATCTGTTGAGCAGTTGACCGTCTCAAGTGATTTAGTCGAACGACGAAAGAGTCTAATGTTGTTAACAGTGGCGTTCCGATCTGTTTCTTGTCCAGAGTCAAGAACTGGAAACGACTGCGCTCAATCTAGGCAGGAACTGTGCTCCATATAATGGATAATGCTTTTATGCAGCCTATTCTCTGCATGGTGCAGCCTCTGTGGCCCTTTGCCATCGTCTTTCAGATCTGGTCTTAAAGCACGTCTGTTTGATTTGGTTTATCCCCCTTAGATTGCTCTCCCGCCGTTTCGGACTGATCTTCTGGCTTGACCTGGCTCTAATTCTATTTGGATCTGGTGCGCCATCGGCTGATGCCCTGGGCATTATGATAGTGGCGCTATAGAAGTTGGTCGATTGATTGACTGAGCTGAGCTGTGATGCTGGCGAAGAGCAGCCAAGAGGAAAGTCGGGAGTCGTTAGCGACTGTTGTATTGACGAGCGTCACAAATGACGGAATGACGTTTTTGATTAGCTCAAGGTCTGATCAAAGGAGATAAGAAGGAGCCGTCAAGTGGATGATGTCTTCTGTCTTGACGGACATCTTCAATCAACTGCCCTCAGTCCAATCTAGTTAAAGCTCTCGGCTGAGGAAGAGATAAGACGCTTCAGATCCAGGTCGAACCAGGAATTGAGATGGGGTGGGGGTGGGGGTGGGGGTGGGGTGGGGGTTCGTGTTTCATTCCACATTCCACCTTGTCCCCACCTCCCCCCTTCAACATGGACGAATGCGTGCTACTGAAATGATTGAAAGCGAAGAAATGACGACGCTATAGCTTATTTATTTATTTATTCGTGTCCAGAATTCTTGTTTATCTTCGCAGACTTCCTTCTGCTTACTCGTCTTTGTAAGTCGAACCATCCAGTGGAGCATAAGACAATCTTATCTCTTGTATACTGGATGCTCACTTAAATTGCTATTCGTTATGAAATGCAAATTGGCAGTTGGACTAAAGCGAATAATTTGATGGAAAGTTCTCATCTTATATGGAAATCTCTTCTCGCGACACCATAAACATTGTGACATACTGTAAGAGGCTTCGGCCTCTTCTTACAGTATGTCACAATGTTTATGGTGTCGCGAGAAGAGATTTCCATATCAATCAATAAACTTATCAATAAACTTATTTGGTGCCACTAGAGTGATGCCTAGGACATCGATTCCAATCCAGATTGCACCTTAAACGCAAGATGCCGAGCAGATTAAGCAAAAGAAACGACGAACATCGACGCAATGAAGAGTCAATAATAGTGAGAGGGAGGCTCTGTCTTTGGTCCCGTTCATAATATTTGACGAGAGAAAATATCGGCCCCTGCGGGCGATGTTTGTCTTCGGAGGTAAGAATTTCATCGTACACAGAGCTGGATCTTAAAGGTAATCCAATCACACAGGTCGCCGAATCATTGACCTTGAGGTTCAGAATTAGTCTATAGTTTAAGAAAATACGGCAAAGGCCTCCTATATTTAATCTCAAACAGGTAAACATGATAGCGATAAGCATCTGTGAAGTGGGTTTTGGTCGACGTGAAGCCTTGAAACTGGGCTAAATTCATACATGTGCATAATTATTTAAGAATGCTGGATCATCTCTCTGGCCAAGAAGTACACCTTCGCAACTCTCACGATCATTTCTAATCCGTTTACCGTCTTTGAGATCGTACAGTTATGTCCTGAACCGAGTGACCTGACTGACCTCGAGTCAAGATCCGGTTTATCCGCTGACGTCAACAGGACTTTAGTTCGGACAGAATTTCCTGGGAATTGATCTTGGATGTCGCGCCGAATTCACGTAATTAATGGACAGTCCCCAATGTTGGTAGTGCTGTGAGGAGTGCGGCCGTCTACTTTTTTAACCCACACCCCGCACTCAGCCCGCCAGGAAGATTATCTCGAACGATTTATCGATACATCGAAGCTAGAGACAAATGCTGTCTTATAGACTCATCAATGGTCCGCTATATTAAAATGGACCGACGATAGATTAGGAGCTGGAATTAGTTTATCTTGATAGACCAACGAGTTCTACGGCTTAGTTAGAGCTCTGGGCCCACTTCGGCTCAGATGTCATCACAGAAAGACCACACGTGTCTAAAGCATGACTGAGTATTGGACAGACAGAAGGACAGACAGACAGAGAAACAGGGACAGATAGAGACGGATATACTTAGGCATTATAGTCGGACAGTCCTAGCACAAAAGTAAGTTTGGCAGATTTCACAAAATTAGACTAACAAGAAAAATCTTCGATGGCGAAATATTTTCTCTGTCGAGTGTTTTTAATACATTTTTCTGTTAAAGTCAAATCATTGTCTAAGCTAAAACTGAGTTTTTCAATTTGCATCTGAATCGGAATTTCTTTAAACGCAGACGCGACGGTGTAGGTGAAGATACAGCAGCTGAGTCGATAAATGCAACGTCGACCTTTTCACCCCGAACCCCAAACGGAGTGCAACGTAATGATGCAGACAAGCAACAAAGTATTTATATAGCGCTAACACACTTAGAAGCGCCCCCATGACGATTACGTTCAGCGGAAGAGTGGTTTTTTGGGGGCGGGCGTTTTGAGAGAAAGAGGGGGGAGAGCAGAAGATGCGAAGTGACCTCGATAGGTCCTTCGGGGCCAGGCCCCGTGTTAGAATTTACTGTATATAAATGGAGTGACGCTCTCTCTGTCCTGTTTCCTAAATAATTATACATATACGATTCGCTCTCTCTCTCTCTCTCTCTCTCTCTCTCTCTCTCTCTCTCTGTGTGTGTGTGTTTAGCGTTACATTCGTGCGTATTCGTGTTTGGATTCGTGCATCCATTGAGTATTTTCAGTTTCTCCGCTGACGTCTTAATTGTAATATCCCTGTTCGCAGTCCTAGCGTTTGGACACTTGTTTGTACGGCTTTCTCAGTTTCGTTTCGTAGTTTGGAATGTTGTGCGATTGGTAATAATTCAGTAGATCCATGATATCGTCGAAGCTTTTGCCGTCAGCCATGCGATAACTGCCTCCCTGCAAAATCAAGAAACGTCCCTCCTCAGAAAGCCGCAATCGATAGCCATAGTCATTTTTAAACGCCTAGGCTATAGGTATTACGCAGATGCTACGCTACTACTCAAAAGCGCCATATAAATTCAAGAGATTTGCCTCATTTATTTTGTTGTCAAAATCACTAGGAAATGTCGGGAACCATCCGACCCATCAAAGTGATACGATAAATACGAGGGGTGTGAATTTGAAGATTTAACGACGTCTCTAAGCCTTTGGTTGTTTAAGGCAGATTAGAAATCCTTTCATTCGAGGAGGATGAGACAGGATGGAGTTTTATAAAGGTGGATATTTAAAGACAACGATGACGACGACTTTCAAACTGTTAATATGCTTTCGTGCATCTTAAGGCAGATTCCTTTACTGACCGGATATAAAAGAGGAACTAAATGAACAATATTAACAGTGCTGTCGTAATGAAGTGCTATATAAATTTTCAGTGAATTAGTAAGAATTCTAGTACCTCTTTTATCAGTTTGTACTTCTTCACTTCGCCTTTAACCGTCACCTGAAGAGTTTGCTTTTTAAACAAAAATATACAAATCACAATCAATCACATCACAAACGCTTAAATGAAGATTTCAAATTCGAATGCAAATGAGAGGATAATTATCAGCAGAATTTCTTTATCATATTCTGTCTTCCGCACAACGTGATGATGACGATGATGACGACGACGATGTCGATGTCCTAACATGTTCCTTCGCATAAGAAATGAATTTTTATTTGCAACAGAAGCAGAAAGTCTTGGCTTAAAAGTGAATATCATATTATATCCTGGACACTTACATCTCCATTGCCAGTTGTTGATTGGCGTATCATGAAAACACCTTCTTCTTTCATCGACCTCAGCAGCCTTTAATTTTACACACACACACACACACACACACACACACACACACACACACACACACACACAATACCGCTCTTAGCATACGGTCGTTTAGTTAACCCCTTAACTGGGGATCCTGGATATATCTGTCCATTTTACATTGAGTTACTGTTAAATACACGGTTAAGGGGTTAATACGAGCCTTAGTCTGACCGATCTACGGTTTTTCTCGTAGAATTTGCAATTCGAAACTCAAAGCGCGTCATTCACAGCTTCACGACCTTACAACACCCGTGGCTGAAAGGGTTTCGATGAAACATGTTCCAATGTCGCCGCATTATCAAGAAGTGCAAGGCGACGTTCTAACAGACGGTTCGTTTAAAAAAAATTAAAACCTTGCTTCTCAACCTGTGTGCTGTGCGAGATTATCCGGCGCGTCGTTTGATTTTTTGGGAAATATTGATAAATTTCAAATTTAAATGTTTTGAATGACACAGTTCTAAGAGGGCCTGGATGGATTTTGGCTCCAGTGGCGTAGCGAGGGCCGGGGGCAATTGCCCCGGGCACCGAGGGCTAGGGGACCCAAGAAGGGATGCCTGTAACTTTTTTGAACGTTAATTGAATTTCAGCAATTAATAATATTAGGGGCGCAATATGTCTACTTCGCCCCTGGTGCCGCCAACCAGGGGCGTAGATCTGTGTAAAAAGGTGGGTGGGTCCAAATGAAAATTTTAAATTGTGCTGTCACAAAACAATGTTTATGAAACAAGCCTTGCCAGTGCTCAGAACAATTCAATACATTATTATAATTATCATACTTAAACCACGGGACCGAACTAAAGACCTAAAAATGACAAAATTTTGAACGTTAATCCATAGAAAATTTCCAGCAATTAATAAAACATAGCAGGTCTTTCTGGGGCGCAAAAATAAATGTCTACTTCGCCCCAATTCATGGTGCCATTGCCTGGCCGGAACCCTAAAAAGTGGGTGGGTCCGCTACGCCACTGTTTGGCTCTCAATCAAGAAGTCACATCCTGCAATTAAACAATCAAAAATAATTCAGCGTCTTGCTGGTTTTGTGATCTTGATTTCTCACGTTAACTGCAATGAAATAAAAAGACAGACTTCCTGATATCGAAGCCTCTTTTTCGACTTTTGGAGCCTCGCTTTAAAATCTCATTTGTTCTCGAAAGCAGACACAGTCTCACATTGAACGTTTAGATCGTGGATTTAACGAAAAACGTTTGGCAAGCACTTTACAGTTAATCACTTCACCAGCAACACATTGGTCCGTCTGTTCGTGTGTGCCGCCAATGTACAGGGTGGCGCAAAAAACCGGCCGACTAGCCACATTTAGGTTTGCATTTAATATAGTCCGGTTTTTTGCGCCACCCTGTATTTAGACATTTCTAGTGTGTCGCAAGACAACAGCAGGTTGAGAAACACTGACGTAATGTAACGTAATGTAACGTAAGCCTATTTAGCGTAACCTTCTCTAACTTACTGTATGCCTTTGTCGGACTCGCCCATCCAGAGCGCTTGCGTGTAAAGGTTTTCCTAAGCATAACATAACCGGTTAAGTCATCGCAACAACCTGGCTATGACTGCATATTATGCTGTGTCAAACTGTGTTTTACGCTAGAAGACGTCAGACAGTTAAGATGATATTAAACAGACTGAAGATACTGCTGTGAATTTTGTAAGGCTACGTAAGAGGGAAGAAATGTTAAATGTTAATTAAAACACAACTGCAGCGAGTTAATTAAGAAAAGCATGATCGTTTCTCTGTTTTGCAACTCTGCGACATCTCTATTCTTTGTGCAACGCCTGAACGCCCTGACCCAGTTAATGTGATGACGTCATTGAACTGACCTCGAGTTCATACTCAACGTCAACGTCATCTTCCGCTTCTCTCGCTGGAGAAAGTGGCGTCTGTAATATAAGAGTCACGTGATCGATTCAACGAATTCGGTTAAATCTAATTATTAATTAATTAAAGTAATTATTAATTAATTCAAAGAAGAACTCAAAGAAGAAGCAAGCAATCGATCGGAGTGGAGAAACTGGATACCTGGACCTGTCGAGAGACAGAAACACTGATGATGATTAATTAATTACGGTCAGAAATGCGATTAATTACGATAACATAATTATTTCCTAAACGTCGCCTTATTTAGTCAGTGTTTGAGGCAAAACGTCTTTTGTTGCTATGGTCTTCTTACTCGTCAAAGATTAAACCACAACAACTGTTGAAACACAAATTGAAATCACTGGAATTAAGGATATCTTTACACCCCCTAACACTCCCCTAACACCCCTCCCCCATTTCAGACCGACACCTCCCTAATACCCCACCCCCAATCTCAGCTGTGGGGTGACCGTTTTTGCTTGTCAGACTTTTGGCAGAGGACCCCAGAACTTACGGACATCCCCAAATTGATAATCCTAGAAATAACCCTGACTGGACTGATGGATGCTAAGATCTCTCGACAGAGTCGCTATTTAAAAGCCACTGCTAAAGACTAACAGATCAACTGAGAACATACCTTTGGCGTTACTCTTGGCACGGGTTGAATCCTGGCAGATACTAAAACACAACAGAAATCAATCACTACTACTACTACTACTACTACTACTACTACTACTACTACTACTACTACTACTACTACTACTACCATGGGCGCTCATACATTAGGGCAAGAGGGGGCACTTGCTCCCCTGGAAAGTGCAAATCCATTTTGTAACTAGTTATATTTTGTCTTTTAACCAATATTTTCACACTAAAACACTACTTAATTAAACTCTAAGAATCCCTGATTTTGCGTGGATTTTACTGTACCTGGCATTCTGGCAATCTTTTAAAATTATCAAATTTTGCATCTGAAACCTTGCTAAAATATTAACCGTAACCACTGTCTTTTTTGCCCCCATGGAAAAATTTCTGTGGGCGCCCATGACTAATACTACGACAAAAGCAGAAAATTACAATCCATGAACCAGAAAGATGACGTCATCCCTGTATAGGCGGCTTAGGAAAGAGAACGCCATAACTATAGTCATTCATAGCGGCGACACGGAAGTTGATTGGTTCATTGATTGATAAATTAACTTATTTATTGATTGATTCTAGCATTCTGAGCATAAATATAATTAGTTGGTCCTCACAGTTTGCCCCGAACCTTAATCTAGGTGTCAATAGAATTTTTTTCGCAAATCATACACAGATAAAAATAACACAGACATAAGTTTAAAGTCATGCTCAGTGAAGTTCAAGTGCCAAAGAAGAAACCCGCATTTTCTACGTGTCTAAACAGAAGTCACTACAGACTAACTTGGCGGAGGCGTTTGACTTAACTTCGCGTCCAAAGGAGGCTTTGGTTTTACTGCAAAATAGAAAATAGACGATACACTTTTCAGTTATAGACCCAATATTTGACGATTTAGCAAGGAGAAGTTAATTCACATCGTAGAAAAATTGCAATTTTTAAAAAATAACAGAAAAACAGCAAAAGAATAACTGGGAAAATGAGACAAAAGGGAAATCTAAAATTAAAACACATTGACAAATTTAAGAAATTTGGAATGACGAATTAACGCAGCAAATTCTTTTTACTATTTTAACGGAGCTTTAGAATTAAATAATAATGACGATAGCAGATAACTTACCTGGAAAGGGCTTTGGCTTCGTCTTAGGAGGACCTGAAAAAAGCAGTCACAGGTAAGACGATCAAATAAACCCCTAAATACGATTATCAAGATGTCGACAACGAAAATTACTAGGGGTTAAGATGGCAGTTGCTATGAGTACACGCGAGGTTATGACCTTAATACCTGCGCTGAAATTTAACACCTGAACTTCGTTTAGTCTTACCGCTGCCTCCGCTGTCAGAGCTGTTTTCCACTGGAGCCGGTGGAACGGGTCGACCTCGTATCGTCTGCTCTTCAAAACACAGCGGCAACAAAAAAGAACGAATGTAAGACGACGACGACCACGACGACGGCGACGCCAAAATGTCACGTGACTAAAAGGGACGAATGAATGTGGTCGTCAAATGGTCACGTGCTCTCACTGTTTCTTGGTTAATAATGTTGGGGTCTGTAGAGTACTCGGGAGACCCCAGAACGCCCTTTGTATACGTGTACTACGTGGTTGTATATGAGGTTTAGTTTGCGAACTGTTACATACCTTTTGATGGTACCAATTCGTATTCGGTACAATCTCCTCCTCCTCCTCCTCCTCCTTTTCCTTTTGGTCCCTTTTCCTCTAAAACAGAATTATCATCATTATTATTATTACAGTTATTATTATTATTATTATTATTATTATTATTATTATTATTATTATTATTATTATTATTACTATTATTATTATTATTATTATTATTATTATTATTATTATTACTAGACTATTATTATTAGACTATTATTATTAGACTATTATTATATTGATTTGTACCGCGTAAATGTTTTCAATTCCGTAAATACATTTACTTCGACTGATAAAGTCGGACAATGTATGGATACGTTTCAGTTAAGCTACAAAGCCTTCAATTTTAAAAGTAAATCAGATTTCGGAACAGATGCATAACCTGGGTTCATGTCGGGTATCGTGTCGTATTCTAATTGAAAACAGAAACCAGGCAAATACTGTATTAGTTAATCCGTCATTCTGTCTAAATGCATGCTACGTTAGCAACTCATTCATTTTATTGCAGGTAGAGGATTACACGAATACACCTCACTGTTACATTTTCTAGCCTGAAAGTTTTTATTTGTGGCGGGAACTGGAAGCTAGCAAGGACCCCTCCCCATGAACTGCCATGGATAGAGGCTAGAATTATGTCACTGCAGTGGACGGTAATGATATAAGGCAATGCAAAAAATGCGAAGGTTCGTTTTCGAATAAATGAAAATATGAGAAGAATGCTTGACACTAAACTGTTAAGATGCTATCTATTTTCCTTATTTGTACAGGACACATATGATTGCGCTTGCGATGTCTGTACATGTAGTTGCATAGTGGAAACCAATGTAATAATGCAGTTAATCGTCATGCGATAGCAATGTCGACGTACCATCTTCATCTTCAGAATTTTGGCCGCTGGCGGGGGTCGTTGGCGGCTCCGGTGGCTCCATCTTGCGACCGGCGGCCACCGCTGCGTCTATGCCCTTCTGGAGGGCGGTCATCCAATGCTGCACATGCAGGCAAATGATACCGCTCTAAATTCACTATCTCACTATTATTATTATTATTATTATTATTATTATTATTATTATTATTATTATTATTATTATTATTATTATTATTATTCCACAGCACCCATCTGTCAAATCTAATAATGGTCTTCTTAAAATATTTGCGTAAAGTTAACGCTACAGTCAAACTTCGTTAACTCGGACTTCTGAGATTTCGGAAAGAAAACAAGAATCTGTGTTAAACCGAAGAAAAAACATCATGCTGAGTTTCTCCCGGTCGGCGGTCAGTTGAAGGTCGATGTCAGCATCTGAGCGGGTGTCAACGGGGCCTAACTGTACCTAAGACCCGATGCGAACGCAGTCAGCAGGCAATGGTCGCGGTCGACTGACCTGTTGGTCGTCCTGAGAGGAAGCCCCGAGAAATACATCTCTAGTCGTCACGTAGTTAACGATGCGGAATGGCCACGCCACGTCCTTCGCCTTCAACTGCTCCACCTGAACGCTTAATAATAATAATAATAATAATAATAATAATAATAATAATAATAATAATAATAATAATAATAATAATAATAATAATAACTGGATTTGTTTACTTGCATGCTAGGCAAGAAATCTAACAGGTATCCAAAGTGGATTTCTTCCTGCAGGTGGCACCGCGATAACTTCTATAGAGCCTGAATTACTAGCAGACGATCATAGTCTGGAGAAACGCCGCCAGAGAGCACTGTTTCACTTAATTTAGCCTAACCGGCATCTTCTGTAGCGCCGCGTCGTCAGGAGGAGGGAGACAGAGAGAGAGAGAGAGAGAGAGAGAGAGAGAGAGAGAGACAGAGAGACAGAGGGAAGAAGAGAAAGAGAGATTCGTACCTTTTGAATGCACCGAGGTCGAGAACCTTGGTTGCTTTTCTGGCGGTTTCGCTTCTGTAGAAATATGCGAAACCCTCCTTCAACACGACGAACCTCCTTTCCCCTGAAACAAAAGCGCATCTCACTTCTCTCTCTCTCTCTCTCTCTCTCTCATTTGGCGCCCTGTCATTGGCGGTTCTAGCCTGGAAAAACGGGGGGGCTATGCTCTTAGTAAGTCTGACGAGCAAAGAAAGATCGTCCAGAATATTGCGCCGTCACGAGAAAAAAAAAGGTCGTCTGTTATTATTATCTTGGAGCAGAGCTGAAATCTGGGGGAGGGGTGTACATCCCCCATCTCCACCTCCGTCCTGCAAATGCAAAAATCAGGATGCAGCGGGGATGTACTTACCACAGAGGTCTCTCCCACCCCGCCCTTAAAATCTAATTGGAGACATCGTTCAACGAATTCTGGGAAAGTCATTCTGGTTTTGTAAGCTGATTCATAGACTACTGGCTGATTAGTCCCTCCCCTCCTCTTCTTCCTCCTCCTCCTCCTCCTCCTCCTTCCCTTCCTTGCAAACGGATTTTGGCAAAAAATGTGATAAGATAACGCCATTAACTGCTGACGCTATCACAGTATCTTATCATTATCATTCAGACAAATGACCAGGAAGAGGCGAAGGATAAAAGAAGAGCTAATTGAACGGCATTCGCTTGAACTTTACTCTGATCTTGTAGCCTAAGCAGTCACACAGTAATTAAGTGCCTGTTAATTAAATACGCTGATGAGAGTCGACATTGATGTTTGACGCTTTGTGTGTGTGTGTGTGTGTGTGTGTGTGCTGCAGATCAGAAATGATTCGATTTAGTTCCTCCCGTTTTGTTTATTAAGAACGCATTAATATTACCCGCTACTAGTTGTTCTGCTTCTGTCTCAGCATCTCAATCAACGCATTCGATACATTAACAGTGATATTTAACAATAATAACAACTGCAGTCTGTTCTGCATCTTGTAAATTGACTATATATATATATATATATATATATATATATATATATATATATAATTAGCATAATTTTCATTTCGTAGCTAACCAGAACATCATCATCATCATCATCATCATCATCACTGTCGCAGTGGCGTAGCCAGGGTTCCGGAATAAGTGGGGGCATATCGACATTTTCGAGCAAAATAGACTACAAACAAAAAATAATTATATGGCACATCGATTCTCTTTCAACATCCTACCACCCCACCCCTCTCACAATTTTTGGCGAGTACCACGACTGGTCCCCCTCCCCATCCAGACTAGTGGGGGGGCTCGGCTCCCAGTGCACACCTCTCGTGGCTGCGCCAATAGCGTGATCGTCATAATAGCGACAGAGAAGCCGCCGTGTATTAGTCTTAGAGACTAACATGAGAAGAGAGTGGACAGATTCTGGAAGTTGTTTCCCTTCAGCCTTCTGTCGATGGCGTCGCCGAGTTTGTGCAGTTTCGTCTTCTGTCGAAGCCATCCGTTGACGAGGTCGGACGACCGCAGGAGGTCCTGACACGCTGGCAACACACAAACGCCAACACGACATCTGTGACAAGTGGAAGGGGAACTGCACGGACATCCAGAGGAAGTAAGAGGAGCAGACGATCACAATGCAGTAAGCCATTGTTTATTCTAGACCTTCTTTGGGAGAGGGGGATTCCCCCTCCAAGTTTGAAATCCCCCCCCGTCAAATTTTTTGGACATTTTGACAAGTAGAAGTAGTATGACCTCCCCAATGTCTGTCCCCCAAATGATAAACTCCCTCGCCCTCAATGTCTATAGGTGGCTAGCATAAACACTGCACTAAGCGGCATATCTATGCTGACGTCGTCTAATTTTAATACATTTTGGTTGGAAATCTACGACCGTCGAGTTCAAAGGTGATCAGGTCATCCCCATCGGCAACGCGTCCGGGTCAAAGATCGCTGAGTTGCAATCAACAACGCGTCTCTATTGGAGACGCTGAGATCAAATTATGAACGGGGAGGGGGAGGGAGAGGAGGTGGAGGGGAGGGTCGCGAGACAATTGACTCGGTTACGCAAAAATACTTTTACAGGTCTTCGAGGAAATCGAGAAGGACGACATTTTCAAAATTGCTGCTGCTTTTCCACAAAAAACGGTCTACTAGAAAAATATATATCAGCGTCCGCAAAATTATTAAGAAAATTTGCCCCCAGAAACGTTATCGGAAGTCGTATTTAGCCTTAATAATAATAATAATAATAATAATAATAATAATAATAATAATAATAATGTGATTTTAAGTGGTTTAGGAGGCTAAGTAAGCCTGTGTGAAAACCACTGAAATTTTATAATATATATTTGCTAAACTGAGGGGCGGGGAGAGTTTAGCATATAATTTTTCATAATATGGGCAGATTTTTGAATTCTAAAGTGAATTCTTGGAACCTTTAGAAAACTTGGTCGCCTGTCCACCCTCCCTCAAACCGAAAAAAGGAAAAGTTCCGGAAACAGGAAGTGAATTATGTCAAGTAAATGAATAGAAACTGAACAAAGGTGAGTATTTGCTCACCTGTCTCCTGCCGTCCCGTTAAGTCAACGCCCACTGACATTTACCTAAACAGCTGAAGACAAAGAAACAAGATTTCAGAAAGATTTCCAATAAACCAAACCCGTTACTTCGTCTTGGCAAAATAGGGAGAGTGGTGGGGGGAGAGCAGAACCAGGTCCTGCGCTTCTGGAGTAGGTATAGGGCCTTCGCAAACGTTTCGAAAGGTTAAGCGTTTTAAAACCAACGCGTGGTCAAGTAAATTTGGGAGAGAAACCGTCCGAGTGCAATGCATTTAGACCCGCAAGCACGCTTCAAAGTTGCTACGTCACCGTTCACCTGGTCACGTGACTGTAATGCTTGAATAAATTGAACTCGTGCAGATGCTATCGAGAGTACTTTTGGCATTCTTTTTATGTTTTCCTTGTCCAAACAATGCTTAATAATCATCGTATTCTGAATTGCTGCTAATGGCAGCAGCCCAAATATAGCTCATTGCAACTAATTCTGGCCGATCACTCATAAATCGTCCCCCCCCCCCCATACCTCAGAGCCAGAGACCCTAGCGGAGTCTAAAGGGTTATGTTCGGTCTCATGCTGATGAAAAAAATTATCGGCTTTCGACAGCGCAACTAAACTTAGGTAGACAGCCACTCATTATAATGGACACCACTCGAGTGTCTAATGGAGTATAGTTAGAACTCAAGACCGTTTGCCTTGGGAAGAACTAGTCTCTAACTCTCAGTCTCTCTCTTCCTCATCTCTCTCTCTCTCTCTCTCTCTCTCTCTCTCTCTATATATATATATATATATATATATATATATATATATATATATCCACATATGTATAATCCATTTATTTATTAATTCGTTATAGACCTATATATACATGCATAACGAAATAAATCAATATATATATATATTGATATAAGGGCATAAATCAATATACATATATACATATATAAATCAACATATATACATAAATCAATATATACTTATAAATATGTATAGGCTATATATATATATATGTATATATATATATATATATATATATATATATATATATATATATAACGATATCGATATCGTGTGGAGAGATTTCGGTATCGGACCGCCTTTGAGTGATTTTGTAGTAGTACTGTTTACAATGTTTAGAAATGAAGAGAGATGAATTATATAAGCCTAGGCCTATATGAGCTTAGGCCTAATAGGCCCCAAATCAGACTGAGACATCGGTTCACCGTGCAATTCCTTGTTACGTAATCACCAGTTTTGCCTGTCTTGTTATATATTCTACTCTGGTCTGTGATATGACTTCTCTTTTGCGAATGGATTTACAGTACTTTTGTACAGTGCATAGCCTACCTGGATAACGTAGACGGCGCTATATAAATTTGGTTTTACTTACTTATCATCGAATGACGCTGGTGCAGCAGAAGTAAATATGCCTATAGGCTTATTCTCGTGTCTATGAGCTTACTTCCTGTATAGGCTTCGATTCAATCGTAAAAACTAGATTAATTAAACTAGACGTCAGAAATGGAGTAGGATCGTAGAGGAAAACGTTCTGAATGCTAAGATTATCGCATCATCGCACTTTGTTGTTCACAACATAGGCCTACCTGAATTGTTTAATCAGAAGAATGCGTATTGATACAGAGCGATCAATTTCTTCTCAACTGTGCTGTCCAACGCATAACACACACACACACACACACAGGTATTCCGGTCCTAGTTGTTGCCAATCACACTAAATGTTAAGCTCTCTAGAGAAGCGATTCGGTCGACTAATCGCATTCAATCGACTGACCTGCGTGACATCGGTGGAATCTGTCCGGCCTCAGGGCCTATCTTTTTCGTAGTCTAACGCCAGGCTATAGTTGCCAAGGGACTGACTTTCATTAGGCACAGAAACTTGCACGCCCAAAAAATGTACCTGTATATGCATGCTCAGTACATTAGCCAACGTAATATATGCCTACTGCTTTATCTTAATTCAATGCATGGATTGTGATTGGTTCTTATATAGGACTAACATTAATACCCGTCTGTCTGTCTGTCTGTCTGTCTGTCTGTCTGTCTGTCTGTCTGTCTGTCTGTCTGTCTGTCTGTCTGTCTGTTAGGCTGGGTGGTTGGGTGGCTGGGTGGTTGGTTGGTTGGCAGTTTGCGTGGGGGTACAATGATTTTTACAGCATTGAAGTGTCAGCCAGGACCTACACGTGTCAACATTTGGAAAAACCAGGTCTTGGCATGCAGTTGAATGTTTCGTGATGTAGGCTCCTATGCTATCGCTAATTCATTGGCTGACTCAGTTGTAGAATGAGTTATTGATGGCTGGCTGAGACCATGGGCGGAACAAGGATTTTTGACCAGACTAACGACCATTAAACTCATTAAGCTTATTGGCTAATAGAGTCTAGTGTGATTTAAAGTGGTTTAGGAGGCTGAGTTAATCTGCGTGAAAATCGCTGCAATTGTTGTGCAGCGTTTCTGAAAAAGTGAGACGTTGAGTTCTCGTTTTGGAGCAGAACAACTTTGAAGCTAAAATAGTCACAATTAGAAATTCACAGTCGTCTGGTTATTTAATTAATTAAATTTAATTTAATTAGCTATTTATATTGCGCCTAATCAATTAATGTTAGCAAGCGCATTACAATTAATGTCAATTATTATAAGCACAATTAAACAGATGTGTTTTCAAATGTTTACGGAAAGCAACGGGCGACTTTATGTTCCGTAGCGCTGGTGGAAGGGCGTTCCAGCCATGGGGTCCAGCGTACGAGAAGGTTCGTTGGCCCACGACTGTCCGAAGACGAGGTTTCTGGTATTGACTGGTAGAGGCTGATCGTAGGCCTGGTCTACCAATGGCGGTTGATGTTGGCTGGAGCAAATCGGCCAGATAGGCCGGACAAAGACCATTCTGTGCACAGAACATCAACGTGCATAGTTTGCGTTGTATCCGTGACTGGACTGGCTATGTACGCCCATGAGCGCCACACGGGCAGGCCCGCCGGGAGGGGGACAGGGGGCACGTTGGGCCGTGGGGAGCCCGTTCACAAGGCAAAAGACAGGCTTTAAGTTTCTTGGTGCTTTGTGATGCAAATGCTAAAATGCGAAAGCGAATATTATTGTACTCAACAGGACCGAATATGCAAGAAAATGTGTCTTTAACTGGACTATGGTTGCAGCGAAAGTCAAGGATATAATTGAGCACCCATTCGCTAGGTGGCCTAACTAATCAGCTTTGATATTGACCACCAACATTCCATTACCATTGCAAGATAGGCACTGATCGCTTCCCGTCTTGTAGACCAGTGATTCTCAACCCGTGATCCGTGGTCCAAAAGTGGTCCTCGAGAGGGGGTCTAGTGGTCCGCGGAAAACTCTGAAAAATAAAAAGATCTATATATTTTCCATAGAGCAAGCAGCACAATTAAGTAAGGTGAGTACTTTTTTTGCTTGTCGGGGGACTGGCGAGGGACGAAGATCACACGCGATGACCCTTTTTGCTTGTCATGATTTTTCTCAATTTCTAGATGATCCGCGAGAAATATATTTTTGATCTTCAAAAGTGGTCCGCGATGCAAAGTATATGTATGAATATGTCCTGCCCAAAACGGCGCTATAGAAAAACGTAAGTGCAATGTATCGTCTACTTACTTTATCGTCTGAGGATAAAGATGGCGGCGTCGATATTTTTCATGAACATATGTTAATGTTGCTGTTTTCTGGGAAAATCTTTTCTTTGCGCGGACATTTAATCCGAATCTAAGCAGCGTCGATAGATTTTCTTGTATGATTTTCCGGACGATGTTAGGCTATCGGAGGAAACTGAAGTCGTTTGTCTGGCGACGAAAGAATCCGAAGTTAACGAAAGAGGAGGTGGGAGACAGTGTATTTATATGCAACGGTTGCATTTATACAGCGCCTATTCATTTAACCACACAACGGCATCCTTTGCTTTGGCGATTTTCAATGACGGTTGTTGGCCTGACATCGATTTGGTCGCCTCTGAGTAGAAAAGAAGAGATCGCATGCACTTCTTTACAAATCTTTACACGACCTTATTAGTGATTATGTTACATTACTTACAGAATTGCACTGAATTTATGGGTTGGGGACGACGAGGTACAGTGGTATTGGTATCCTATGACGAAAAGGTCGCAAGTTCGAATCTGACCACTTATTTTATTAACCCTTCACAAGATGTCGAGTAACCATATATTATTATTTTATGTAGCAGCGCTATATAAATTGTATATTGCATTGCAATTAAAGTGGACAGCTCAGTCTTTGCGCCAAGTTTTGGGATTGTTATCTGTAATTCTAATGCTTTACTTCCAAGTGATTGGCAACAGATGTTGCATCACCATTTGCAGTGGCTCCAGACTAAGTCATTTGTACCTGTTGTTAAGTTTATTATTAGAAGTATTTTAATTTATAATTTTTCAAGTCACACACAACCAAACAAAATCTGTAACACCTTATAATATCTACATTTTCAGATGTGCCATATTTGAATATTGTCAACAGTATCTAGTGTGCCATTCAATATCAGTTCCTTATGTTGTAATGCTGACCATTAGAACATTTGCCAATTCCATGTGATATGGCTGTGATAGAGACTGTCAGTTAATAATTTTTTCTAATAAATTTTAATATCTGCCTATTTGCCAGTCTTTATTTTGTAATTCGCAGTTGTCATCCTAGCACCGCTTTTGTTTCTTTGTGATTAAATATGCTAACATATTGTAATTATGTCTTACTTACATTGACATATTAAGATTTTATTTAGTTAAGAATTGTCAGAATTTTCTGGATACGTGGAATGATACTGTTTGATAGAAATCGGATCTCTTTCAGCCGAGCGTGTATCATGCCCTTGTGGTGATATTTCTGGAGTTCTTCAGTTGGGGGCTACTCATCTCGCCAGTCATTTCCGTGAGTTTCTGGATACAATTTTGACGTGCTTATCACTTAACAGTTCAGAATATCATTTTATGGTTATATCCGAGGTTATATCTCAAGGTCATTGGTACACTTTTCACAGTATGGCCCTAGTTTAGTTGAGTGCAGTGTTTCTGGATTGTTGCTAGTGCTGTTAGAAAAATAATTTTTCTAACGGCGCTAGTGCATTTTAAATGAGTGTTGGTGATTTCAGCAGAGCCTCAAATAAAAGATTTCTATTCAAAACATAAGGTGTTGAATTTTCTTCATATCTGGCATTTGGCTCAGATTGTAATTGTGGATTTCTGAGCAGTCTGGATTTTGAGGAATTGAGTTTTGTCAATAAAGATTTAGTATTGAAGCCATCATAAATTCTGAGATTTTTGTCTTAATGTAATATGTTGATGCTGCTGCTCTGTGACTGCCTGAGAGTTTACTATAGACTGACTGATGGTACTTTATATATATATAAGTAAGAACGTGCTTTCTTTTTGTATTTTGCAATCTTTGTATTTAGTGAAATGGCTTGAAAACTGCTTATTAATGCATCAGAGAAACAATTCAGCTGCAATTGATGGATAATTTATGTGCATTTACTTGGTAATTTTTCACCAGATGGAGTTAAACCCCTACATCAGAGGACAAAAAAGCATTCATGGTAACCAATGGTCCTTGTTAACCAATGGTCCTTTTAACCAAAGGTCCGTGTTGACCAATGGTCCACGTTAACCCAGGCCACAGAAGTCTGTTGAGTCTTATTCAGTCCAAATAAAAACTCTTTGTGATTTGAGGGTCATTGTTTTCTGGGTCTGTATTAATGGGTGTTACTATGCTTGACACATTTCAGGAGTACTTATTGGCTATCTTGTCCTCTTTGTATTTGACAGCACATTTCTGCAGGTAATTGGTGGTGCATTTCTTTTTTGTAGGTACTTAATGACACCTTTGGCAGCAATGCTTTCCTTATGAATGGCCTAATTCAAGGCATCAAGGTGAGAGAGTCATTTTGCACATTTGAAATGCCCCGTGGTTCCATTATATCTGCTGTTGCAATTTACCGGTAGGATTGATATGTTGAGATTTGCAGCATTATTAGAGCCATATGAGTGTTTTTCTTTTCGCTTGCCTCCAGAAATGTTGACAACTATCATGTGACTTAACCCTTTAACCCCGTCAATGCGTATAACCAATACATTATGAAGCTGAAATATCGGCCTTACAGTGCCTAAGGGTTAAGATTTGATTGCAGTGAATGTTGCTGGAAGTTTTTCAATTGGTCAAATTTCAGAAACATCCCAACAGCTTGGTCAGTGAAGCCACGAATGTGAATAGCATCAATTTGTTTTTTTCAATTGTGCATAAAAAATCAAGATGAAATATCGTGGCTGTTGATCTGTTCCTCTATTAAATGGAAGTTGCTTGTTAATAACACAACTGACTCTGACTGATTTCCATTCATCCAGAATTGTTTGGCGTTCTTTGTATCGTTTCAGGGAATACTCTCATTTCTCAGTGCCCCGGTCATAGGGGGACTTTCTGATGTTTGGGGCAGAAAACCCTTCCTTCTGCTAACGGTCACCTTCACCTGCACTCCGATACCACTGATGAAGTTCAGTCCTATGTAAGTCTTAATAATGAATGTGCTCAAGACAAGAAATTCACAGTTAAACCTGTTTAATGTCACGTGTAAAAGGATTGCTTGAAAGTGTCTGTAACTAACGTCCAAAGCTGAATTTTAGAAAGAAAATTGATCATCTTGTGTTAAAGCAACGTCTTGCGTTTCAGGTGGTACTTCACAATTCTGTCTCTCTCGGGCGTGTTTTCAGTCACTTTCAGTATCATATTTGCATATGTCGCGGATATTACCACCCGAGAAGAAAGAAGCACGGCCTATGGACTGGTATGCGTCAAGTCGTTGGTCTTTGTCACTCATTGTTGATGTCAATGTTGTTCTGTAACTTGCAGATTTATTTACAGATTTGATAAATGGCTTATTGTTGTTGATTTAGGATGTGAAATGTCAGTTTTTAAAATCTGTTGATTCTTTAATTCAGTTTTCCTTTTCTTCATATGTAGTTCTTCTCTTGTTTGTCTGGCAGTTGGGCCAGATGCTGGTTGACCTTGTGCAGTCTTTCTCAATCTGCTTACTGATTGGATATTTTATGTTGTTATATGGGAAATTTGTCAGCTGTGTTAATCACAAATCATTTACTGCTCCTGTTTCAGTGGTATTTAGATAACATTGCCTTCAATCACACAGACACACGTGTGCGTGCGTGCACACACACACACACACACACACCTGCACGCACACTTTACTTTGATTAAAATTAAGCTTTTTAAAGGCATTTGACTTTCTATGACCTGAGTAGAATTAAGTTAGATTTTTTATAATAATATTCACCTATGCTATTCCTTGTATGCCTTTCTTTTCATCCTAAGGCTGCTGCTGGTCAAAGGCAAGACATGGGAATATGTCTGAGTCTCCGTAGCTAAATTCTATGCTTAATAAATTTCGATAATCATTTTCACTTGACCATGTTTTTCTGGTTCATTACTTGAAGTGCATGTGGCCGAAATAGAACATTATAGGAAGACTTTTTCCTTTGCTGATTCAAAATTCGCATGACTTGTACTGGTGAAGTTATACCTAATAAGGAATTTTGGCACTTTTGATGGCATTATTATAATCTGTTAAATAGCTTATGCTTTTAACGTTGCTTTGATGTGATCGGGTTGTCTTTTTCTGTCACCAGGTGTCGGCAACATTTGCCGCCAGTCTGGTAACGAGCCCAGCCGTTGGCGCCTACCTTGGTGCAATGTACGGCGACAGTTTGGTCATTGCGCTCGCCTCTGCAATCGCACTTCTCGATGTATTCTTCATCATGGTTGCGGTTCCTGAGTCGTTATCAGAGACACGACATCCAGAGATTCACCATCTGTCAAAGCTTTCGTGGGAGAAGGCCGACCCATTTGGGGTACGTTGCCCCTCGTACTTTTTTATACCCTCTTTATTCAATATGGCACTGTAACAGTGGGACCGATGACTTTACTGAATTGTTGCTTGTCAATGTTTCCCGATTGATTCTCACTGTTTTCATTCTGTCATTCTCAAAGCACGCATTGTCTGATCAACTTTTATCAGTTTTTTTAAAATCATGATTAATAAATTGCTAATATAAGTAATTTGTTAAGATATCAGGCTTTCAAACAACAGATACATAGTTGTCCATTGGTGTAATTTCACGATGTCCATGGGTTAAAAATAAACTGTAATAAAACAAAATTAATGCCAAATGGGCAGATTGGAAGAGGATCTGCACATGACAGGGCTGAATACTCAATGGAAAAACTGATGGATGACACCAAATGACCTTGGAAGAAATAACAAAGGACAGAGAACTTGTGGAGAGATGTCATGGAAAAGTTGATACTGGACACAGCTGGAGGATGAAGACCTGACCTGACCAGATGTCAGCAACAAACCTTAAAAATTATTCTCTTCTCCCACTAACTGTCTGTCCACTTATACCCCCCTCCAATTAGTTACTTAAGATTCCCATATTGGTTTTGCTAGTGTGATTGTAAAACACCTTTAGTTAAAAGCTATGACATTTTCAGGTTATTTCAATAACATGTCCTGGGTCATGATTACCGGTATATCTTATGATGCAAAATTTTATTTGGGTCTATGTTGGTTTGGTTTGTGGTTGGTTGGTCTTTATTTGCATTGTGTTGTTCTGAATTGCTTTTTTTCTGTTTGGTGCTTGAAGTCTCTAAAGAAGATTGGAAAAGATGAGCTGATCTTGATGCTCTGTGTGATGGTCTTTCTGTCTTATCTGCCAGAGGCCGGCGAATACTCGTGTTTCTTTGTTTATCTTCGTTTGGTAAGATTTTTACATTTTCTCATTTGTTGTCGGTTAACGTTGATCATTTTGACCTAACGTGTCTCTATTGTCACGTGACATTATTGTCTTCATTTTAAATTACCGGTACTATTCAATTCCTTTTGTCTGGTGATATCAACTTTGTTTGATGTAAGGCAGCTGTCCAGTGAAAATTATATATTTTTGTGTAGTCATATTTCTGATTTTGATGCATCAGTTTCTCTTAAGGCCTCTTTTGTAAAGTCAGATTCCAGCACAGCGTGTTGTGATGTTCAACGTTTGTACATCTCAGTGGTGAGTTTTGCTATTCTAGGTTCTTGACTTCAGTCCTGAAAAAGTGGCCGCGTTCGTTGCCATGATCGGCGTTACCTCTGTTGTTGCTCAGGTGCGCATTTGTGCATTTTGATTTTCAATAATTGGGTTTTATGGTATTCTGGATATTGTTTTATTGTCGTTAAACGCCTGCATGACGACTACACTCTATGGTTTGAAGATTACAGGCCATTGTGTTTTGATTTTCGTCAACAGACGGCGCTAATGGCAATCCTCATGCGACAGCTCGGCCTCAAGCAGACGATCATCGTTGGACTCGTGTTTGAAATGCTTCAGCTTTTCATGCTTGGCTTCTTTGCACAGCACTGGTGAGAAATGTGAAACGCTTTATCCGTAACGTTACTAGATACATTGTTTTGCAGATGCTTTCTGTATCAACCATTTGCACTATTTGCGGCATCTCACTGGCGGCCAAACATAGCTGCTATGATGAATACTTACATTTTATGCATATATGCCACCAATTGTATGTCTATTGGGTGTGTCAGCACTGCATGTGTGTTAAATATGGCATTTATCTGCCATAGGTTGTCATCGGCTGATGCCCTGGGCATTATGATAGTGGCGCTATAGAAGTTGATTGATTGATTGATTGATCCAGTTGCCTGGTCTCTGGACATTACAAAGTGGTGTCATTAACCCTTTCGTGCCAACAATTGATATAAACAATATGTTATGAAGACGAAATATCAGCCTTACGTGGCCAAAGGGTTGAAGTCTTTAGATCAAATTAACAGATATTTTACTAACATTACCGCAATTGGATTTGCTCTGATTGCATGTTTTTATGTTTTATTTTTTGTATTATTCTGTCGTGTGTAGGATCGTCTGGATATCCGGTGCAGTGGCCGCCATCTGTAGCATAACGTATCCTTCCATCAGTGTGTTTGTATCTGCGCATGCAAGTCCCGATCAGCAAGGTCTGGAAGTTTGCTAATTGTTTACTGCTGTCTTGTTGAATTTCAGTAGTACCTTTGACGTTTGCTAGTTTAATTGAGTTCACGTAGACGTGATGAGCAAAATGAAAGCCCAGACTGCTCTCATAGTGAAATTGCTTTTGAAGTGTGGATTGGAAAACCTTGTTGAATGATGACACAGTGTTTGGGATCACTGCCCATATAATTGGTAGAAATCCTTCTTTGGTCTTTTGAGAAATCGTTCTTTTACCTGTTAATTTTTTTCTTTTGCCGACAGGTGTTGCACAGGGCGTTGTCACCGGCATTCGTGGTCTGTGCAATGGTCTAGGTCCGGCGCTGTACGGCTTCATATTCTACCTGTTCAAGGTGGACTTGAATGAACAGGACCACGGTCTTCTGCCGGACCATCCGGTCGCTGTTATTCCAACAAGACCTGCCATCGTCAATGGCTCCTTAGTTGTCTCAGAAAACAAAATTCTTCACATACAGAAGGTGTCGCTATGTGTTCTCCTGTCACCGCTAGCACTTCTGCCTAATAGTGATGATGATGATGATGATGATGATGATGATGATGATCAATGTGAGGAGAAGGAGGAGGATGATGATGACTTTGACGATGACGACTACGATGATGATTACGACATTGATGATGAAGGACAAGCAATCAGAGTGGTCTGTCTATGCTGTTGCTATGGTAAAACTGTGGCCATCTAGATGAAACTTATTATTGGTTTGTTTTGGTGGTTGCCTTGGTGACGGTGGCCATGTTGTTTCTGCTTTTGTTGCCAGTTAATCGTTCCTGGTCCTCCGTTTGTTTTCGGTGGAATTCTCGTAATCGTGGCTCTTCTTGTGGCGTCGTTTATGCCGTCGAGTCCTAACAGCAGCTCATCATTGCTGACAGCGGACGACTCAACTCAGTCGTTGTCTTCTGAGACTCTTGGTTGGTTGGTTTATCTGTGTACAGTTCTTTACAATTGAGCATTGGCGTTATCTCTAACGTCATTGTGAGTAATAATTTTTATGGTTGCGGCAGATTTTGGCCGTGGGATTTTCGCCTTTTTAACAGCACTGAACTGCACGTCTGTTTAAAGTTTTGCTGTTTTCGATGTTGTCACAGCATTGATGTTAACCCTTTGAACGCTGTCGACCTACACATTAAAACCGTTAACCCCAGATCCTGAGCCTAAATATACGCTCATCCCGCTATTGTGGGAAATCGGGGATTGTGATTTTCCAGTAACCCCGCTATAATGGTATCACTGTTTCAAAGGGTTAATGATGATATGATGGTTGGTGTTTTTCAAGGCACGCGGATGAGAGATAAGAAACTGATTGAGAAGCAGGCACTGCTCGTTTCTAGTGACCAGGATTGCCTATAGAGACTCAGAGTGCTGCCTATCATCCGGAGAGAAAACTAGCGTTCAGGATATTATAGACTCTGCAGCGATCGGATGTCTGCGAGAAACGTCGGTGGTGTCTGAACTGTCTCTTTGCGTCTCATTCCAAAAGCCTCTTCACTGTGTTGCCGTACGTGGAGAACCTGGATGTTTTGCTTTTGTCTTTCCTGCTATCATAATGTTCTGGTCATTAGAAAAAATCGTCAAAGATCTCTTTCTGCGGCGGCAACAATTAACGGAAAACTGCTCGCAGGGGCTCGCCTCGGTATTGGGCCTTTGAATGTGCTGAAGGGCTTGACTCTTATGCTACCAGTTTGCCGTGATCAGAGACCGACGGTGAGGCCGAGGCCCGGCCTGAGCGAGCGTCCTGGTTCAATTCCTATTATAACTGTCTACGTAATGGATGTTGTTGGTGCAATTGCCATATTGTATATGGCATTTTCCAACTACTAATTTCCTGCTTTGTTACTTATTTATTTTAACTCATTGTTCTGGGTTTAGACTAAGAGCGAGCAAAGTTGGTCACTACGAAAGGCTATTTTGTGATAATTTTTGTGACGCGAAATCTGGCAATTGTTATTTGCTGTTGCTGTCTGACTAGCTTATACAACTGCTACTAAAAGAATCTGCCATGCTTCTTTAGGCATCTCTATAATAGTTAACCTTTAAACCGCCAGAACCAAGTGTACTCGTTTACATTGCATAGAGTTACAAAGTATATGTATCTGGCGGTTTAAGGGTTAATAGTGTGTTTTAAAATTAATTAGGGAAATTATTTCATGCTTATTGTGTCCCACTTAAAAGCATTTTTGCAGTTTTTTCATGGCATAGATGCAGATAGAGGAGTACATGCCCAGCAGCCTAGAAATAAAGGTTCAGTTTGCCATTTTGCATGATGAAATTATGCAGATGTACAGGTACTTTGTATGGAAATGTGTGCATTTGTTTACAGGACTGTATGTAAATGTATTGGCATTTGTAAATGACTGTTGATGTAAGTCTGACACCCTACTAATGTTAAAGTAGAATTTTTTAAGTAATCCTGTGCAAGTCAGATGATTGAAATACTAGAAATTCTTTTGAAATAGCATTAATTTTCATGAGATGTTGGTTTTGTTAAAGTTGATGGTGACTTGCTTGTTTGGCTTGATTTTCGTGTATTTTATGGTGTATAATTATTTTGTAAATTTGCATTGACCATTTCTGTTATTTATTTTTGACTTGGAAGGAATGAATATGCATTCATATCGGATGTGAAATAGTTAATAGTTAATGCGAAATCTCAGTGCAAGTTTGAATTTCAGTGACTTAACATTACTTATTTTATTCTTTCATTTTGTTGTGTTCTGAATTTGGTTAGATGTATATGGACAGATGCTTTTATTAACCTACTGTGTTAAAGAAATTTGTATTTTCTGATGTCTTTAACATTTTCTGGGTGAATAAATTTCTTTAAAGTAGCTAGTGGTTTTGAAATCTTGAGGTTTTCATTTATGATTTGATCACTTATTTATTAGTTGTTTTTCTCAATTCTTTTTTGAAAATTTGAAGTGACTGAGGTGTGCTAATGATTCATTTTCGCGTCCAATTCTGCTGTGTTATATACGATGCTGTTATTTCTACCATTCTATTGATTTGCGGCCGTTTTCTGTTTAGCACTTCTGGCCAATTCATATGTTGCAGAATGTCTCTGCTCACTTTTGGTGCGCCAGTGCTAGATCTTGGCGTGCTGCAATTGCACAATTCACTGATTCATGCCCCAACTGCACACAAGATGTTTATTGTGTGTGTATATATATATATATATATATATATATATATATATATATATATATATATATATATATATATATAGATGCTGATGGTCAATTATAGCTATGAATGAATTGGTGCCTAGATAGTCAAACAGAGTGCAGGTATTCCTATCTGGAATATGATTCTCACTTGGACTGTACATGGGCTCCAGTCATTGTTTTACTTTTGCTTATAGAAATTAGAAATGCACTTTTCTGATAATTATAATCTGTGCTGGTTAAGGTTTATTCATCTTTGAATTTGCATGTTTTGGGTTCTTTCAAACGAACAGTTTTCCTGATTCATGAAAACCTTATTTCTTGAATTGGTTAGAGTCTTCATGAATTGGAGGTTTTATTATTAAACTGTTAAATAATTTTTTATTATTCTGTAAAAAATAAGACATAATTTCTTTTCTGTAATTCGGAGCATATGTTCTGTTAGGCTTCTGAATAATCTTATAATTTTCAATATTCATATTTTATGATGAAAGTCAGCCAAAGAGAGAGACGTAGAATCTCTAGACTAGTATATATTTATCTTGTGCAGTTGAAAATGCATGTGTGATCCAACACTTAGAATACATTCTGCTTACAACCCTACCCATAGCTTCTTAGGCATTGACTCTGCTAGAAGTTCATAATGGCTGGAATACCTGATTGCAAGGCAACTAGTATATTGAGTAATGAATACGTAGGTAATAATAATGATATTACTACTATTATTATTTATTACTTTTCATTATTGTTGTTCTTTGTTCATTCTTTATGTCTGTGTTATGACCTCCTGTAAACTTATTGTTTTGTTGTCAACTGGAAGCAGATGATGGCTAAATGACTAACTGTTGCTATTCATCTGTCAATGCTAATTGCAAATCCATTTACATCAATTCCACTAGTCTTGACTAATTTCATTGCTATTGGGTGCTTTGTTTGCTATACACTGGATGCTGCTGTTAATTATATAAATCAGCGGTCTGCAAACTTTACCCAAATGTTTTTAGCAATTTTATTTCTGTGCCATAGTTTTAGATGACCCTTAGAAATTGCTTCTGTGAGATAGCATGGCCTGTGCGGGCGCCGGGTGCTGGCAGGAAATTGTGTGGACAGATGGTTACATACATATGTATTGTATTGTATGAACTTGTGCATAGTATGGAATACAACAAGCAGAAATATATGTCAGTTTTTATGGGGCATATCTTTTCGACTTGAAAGATCTTTTTGGGTAGAATATTTCCTATGGTCCAAAGTGTTTAGACCGCTGATGTCAATGATTCCCAAACAACCAATGGAACCCTCTCTCCTTTATCCAGGATATGTTGACAACATTTGGTGAGTTGATGCAGTGATGTGTATATTTAGCACTTATCTAGGTAACTGACTGCTGAATGATGAAGTGTGTGTGTGTCTGTCTGTAGAGGCTGGCACCTTGCTTTATTTACATCCTCATTGTTAGTGCTATGCTACAAATGCAGCATTAAACATATTGTGTTTTACGTTTCTAATGTGATTATAATTTGAACAGCTTCTGACAGAACTTACTGTTTGTAGTAATAATGAAAATAACCAAGGCCTGCTTTGCATGAATCCCACATTTGTGTTGCTGAAGCATCCTTTTTTTGTCATTGGGACAATCTTTAAAATTCATCCTTAAAGTAATATGCATTTGTTGTGGTTGATTAAATTTTCACATTAAATAGTAAGCTATTAGCTTGAAGTCAGCTGATGTGCTGTTATTAAACATGGTAATGTTTCTATTAATCATTGAATGCCAGTAACAGAGTTCTTGTATGGTCTGAATTCTCTGCTTGGCAAAGCAAAAGGAAGATGTTTTATATATTAAAATGGAATTGTTGTTTGATAGGGCATTGGAAAAGCTTTTATCTCTGTTTAGATTTGGCACATCCCAGCTTTTTTAACATGGCTGACAAGAGATTTGGCATAGCTATTGGACGTTTGTCGTAATTTGGGATGCAGCTTTGTCATTTAATGTGCTTCTTGTATCGCTAATATTATTATTTTAAATTTGTCAGCCATAAATAACGAAGAAATAAGCTTATTGTGACTGTGGTCATTGCATTCATTTGATGATAAGTAAGTGAAATGGAAAATTTTTAGTGAACCTGACATTAATAATTAAATGATGTTACTGAATGAAGTTAACTGTTTTAAAATATTTTATACTGATTATTATTTACCACTAGTTTAATATTAAAGTTCTGTATACTATTACTTTCTGATAGTTGGTTTTGTTTCTGTTTGAATCGTTGTTTTGAAAGCTGACTCGGACTCTGTGAATGTGCTTTAGTTGAGCATGAGATTTTACTTACCTACTAGTTTCAAAAGTATTAAGTGGCAGCACACAGAGCGATTTTGGCGTAGAATTTAATTATCACTATAACGAGTCTATGGGTCTAAATTCTCTTAAGTGAAGCCAGTTTTCCACCATTTAGTCTTAGCACATTACCATTAGACTCATTACCATTAGACTCACTGTTTTATCCAGACCTTTAGGGGGGATTGACTTGACTGGGAGGAAAGAGACACGGTTCATTGGGTTCAATGCAAAACTTTGTGTCTGCTGGGATTTTTGGTGTGGATTTTTGTGGTCTGGGGGAATCTCCCCCTAGCAGGCCTGGATAAAGCGCTGGTTAAGCTCCTAACAAAACCGGGTCTCAAACAGATAAAGTCATTTGTTTTAAAAAGACACTGGCGCTTGTATTAGAAATTTTACGGTGATTTCTATGGTAGTCATAGTAAGAATTTTACTTTCCAATCATTTCTTATTTGTATTTAATACGTACACCGACGCAGCAATGCATGACACCTATGGAGAAGAATTTGATACGTGAGTATGTATTGTGTACTATTATGTTGTGACCTTGCGTTTTGTCGGGGTTGATTTAATAAAGCGATTTTGTTTTTTTATTGAATTGTCTGAAACTTCGCAAATATGGCGGCGAATTGGCTTCAAGCCATCAGTTATCCGCTGCATTACCATAGACAGGAGTCTTATAACTAAAAGACGTCGTCTTATCTTGGGAGGAATGCGTCTTATAGCAAAGCCTTTGCTTATAGACTCCCTGCCATAAATAGACTACTTCCATAAAGCGTTGATCTCTATGGAGAAGCGGTTTCCGGATGCGCTTTCAAGTGAGACGCACGCCGTCGATTCCGCTGATGACTGCAGTACAGCGGCTGCGTAGACTGAAGCCTTTTAGAGATAAGAACATTTATTTCTATGATTTAACATATGTCCATCGTTTTGATCGGCGTTTACTGATCAGAGATTAACCGTCCACTGAATCGTCGTCTCCGAAAATCGGATAACGACCGAATATCTGCGTTTGCTTTGAGACTTTGACTTTTAATTGGCATTTCGTTGTGCTTTGATGTGCCGTCGTTTAGAGCTGCGCTTCGGTCGGAGTCGATTGGGAGGACTTTGGAAAAGTCTTTCTGTTTTCTTGTCGTCCTTATAACGAAGCAGAACGACTTTAAGGTGGTGAATATGAATAAAAATTCGCGTAAACCGGACGCTTGTGACATGTTGGCTGAAGCTCTCAAACAGATGGACAGTCTGTTGGCTGGTAAGTGGTTTCACTGGTTTATTTGACTCTGAGTCTGAGGCAGTAGAATTTCCGAAGATAGTCACCTTGAGAATTTCCCCTCTCGAACTCGATGTTGGCTCATCATTGTACTTGACTCAAATGAACGATAATTAACGTTCAAACCAAAAATAGCTTGGGAGCTTAACCAGAATATTGATGGACAGGGTCCGAATTTAATGTGGTCAACAGTAAGTGCTGAGCAATTGGTGTAACAACATTGACAAGTTGTTTATTTACAGGACATACAGATTGTCTCTATTAACGTAGGGTCGTAGGCTATATGATATAATTTGTGTCTAATGTAGAACCTATAGCAAGATATTTCTTGATATATGAATAGTGGACGAATAGTGTTTATTTAGTCTAGTATAAAGGAGATGAATTCAATAATTGATTGAGAATGTGAAAGTTGGTATAGGCTAGACTTACTGTAGATGTAACCAAAAGAGACATGATTGCTGGCACTTAGTCTACTATAATTCTTTTATAGGCTCTTACCATACATTCCTTACCATACCTTCATACATTGAAGGTAATGGTACAAATTTAGACTTGGAGACAGGAGTGTATACCACATAGCCGTGTACTGCATATTTTTCATGAGATTACATAGCATTACAGTATTCATGAACATTTATAATTTTAAATTTTATTAAAAATGCACTCCAAAACTTCTGGCTTGACACTTTTCTATATCTCATTAAACGTTACTCGACAATGTTCCTTTTGTATCCGCCACTGCATTATTCGCATTAACCCTTTGACCTTTTTCTGCCAGTTGATACACCTATGATTGAATTAACCCTTGTTCTGCAGTCTTCCTTGGGAATACAGAAGAATGACTAACATCTACAAACTCTTGAGTCAAACACACACGCTAGAAGAGATTGGTATAAGACAGCACGGGCCCTTTTCACCTTCTAAAATCTAAATCATTCCGGTTTAGCTACAGGGCTAAGGAAAATTCGAGTTTGCTCTGTATTGAATGCCACCTGTTAAATAGTTTCAGGAAAGATTTAATGCCTCCTTAGCAGGTGACCACTTTGAACCAGTAATTAAGATAACTGGAACCTTTTTATGTTTATATTAAAGGAAGTTCTTGGGCCACTAGCCTAAAAGACCACTTTTAGAGCCCCTGACAATTCTGATTATCTTAGGAAATACTGGAGTTCAGTCCTGATTTCTTATCTTCTCTTGCTGCTGATGCCCTTTGACCTTGGTTCTAAATATCCATCACTGAGGTGCTGAGTTCTTTCCACTTCAGTTGCGCCACTTGTATCTTCCACCCATTCCCTAATTAACTATTTCAATTGGATCTGTCACAACTTTTGGCCAATCAGACTGCTATTACAATTCACAGAATTCAAAGGTTTGAAAGAAATCCAATTTTATTTTAAATAGTTAAATATGATTGCATTCTTACTTAGGTGAATACTTGTCTACTAATATTTTTAAGTTTTAAAGGAATTTCACATTTTCAAGAAATTTACCGGTAATCATTTGTGCCTGTGTTTATCTCCATAATTTCTTACTGAACGTTTTCTTATTTGACTGTGAACTTTGAAATTGAAGCCACTTAAAGTTGGTCTTCAGCTACTGTACGGATGATTGTTGACTGGTATTGAGGGTGATGGACTGATGGAGAATTGCAAACAGAGTGACATTAAATTTCCTTTTACATGTAGGCCTAACTGAATTGTGGCTGTGCCTCTTTGGATTTTGTTTGCATTTGATGTATGAACATCTTGTGCCTTGCTGTCTTTGATCGGTTACCGGGTAATGTAGTCTAGCTCTTTATGGATTAGCACCCTTAGCTAATGGTAACTGGAAAAGTTCCAGTGTCACCGATCTCAGTGCAGAGGTGGAAATACCAGTGATAACACCCAGAGCGACAAGAATGACCTGGCAAGTTATAGACAGCAGATGGATATGGGGAAGGGAGGTGGGGGTCATGAGCTGTGGCTGGTGGGAAGCTGCCTGGGGTTGAGCTTGGGGTGGATGAACCGAATATGCCAGCCATCTTTGGCTTAGTCATCAGTGTAGTGGGTTGAGTCTCAAGTTCCTATATAAAGTTAAAATGCACTTGGCTCAGCAAGCTGATGATACACTCTAAACAGAGCTGTTCCTAGATCACTCAAGGAGTCCTGAATTCAATTGAAGGAAAGCCTTTACAAGTTTACAAAATATGCACAGAAATAGCTCTTAGAAGCAAGGTTTTCACGTGAATTTTGAGGAAATTTATGCTTAAAATCGATGCCTAAAATTTTCTGTAAGGTTATCTACTTACAATTGAATCATACACTTAGTCTGTGAGAGTTGTAAAGTAGTCGTCATGATGGTTATAATTTCTGTTGTGAGAGACATAGCATGAGGCACATTGCTAACTAAAGCCACTAAATCAATCTTTGTTAATTGCCAAGCATTTCAATGCAAACTTGGAGTACATTATCAAATTTATTATGAACCAAGGGCTAAATACTACACTATTAGGCAAAGCTGATTTTAATTGGAGAACCGATCTCCACTTGGCAAGTTGGCATCCTCTGCATTGAACAATAGTGGTTCTCACGCAGGGCAGACCCTACTGAACCACTCTAAACCTTATTATTATTATTATTATTGTTATTATTATTATTATTATTATTATTATTATTATTATTATTATACTGGATATTGTGAATTTTAGATACCTCCCATTCTGCCCCAAATCCAAACGGCCTTGTTCCTAAGTGTGATAAACCTATGCATAATGGTGGCGTTCATCATCAGGATGCCTGCCAACTGTTACATTTCAAGTCAAGGGAAGATGGTGTCAACTCACCAGCTGCAGGAGCCTCCGTTGCCAATGGAACCATTGGACGAAGGATGCACTCTGCCAAGGCGGTCAACCTGTGTTCAGAGTTGCGGTTGGCGCTGGCAAAGCTGGAAGATAGAGCTGCGTTTCTCCAGCTGTTGCCGACGGAAACAAGGACATTTCTCCAGCTGTGGTTTACAGATCAGGAAAAGAATGGTTCCATGGTAAGTGGCCTTCATGACACAGACCAAGTCTCATCCCATAACATAAAGGTTCAGTTGCATGACACAACAGTGGGATGTGTGGGTGTGTGTACATACATGTATATATACCGGTATATATATTTATATTAATTTTGAAATATACATACATATGCATATACTGTATACATATGCATATATATATATATATATATGATGTGATTAAGTGCAGGCCTTACAAATTGTATCTTTATTTGTCTCTTGAAATGCATTCCTGTTTGATTTTTGGTAGTTAAGCCTGGCCTGGTGCTTTGTGGACTCGGAAGTGCAAGCTGATCTAGTGCATTGGCCTATCTACTGTACTTAATCATCATCATCATCATCATTGCCATCATCATCATCATTATCACTGTTTTCGCCAATAGTCAATAACCATGGGATCGATGGTGCAATTTTTGCAATTTGTTGTAACATACCGATAATAGCATATCATAATATCCAGTTATGCTGCCGTGTACATAAGAGTCATCATCTTCAAATTGCCCAACGGGCAAATTAATTACATTTCCTGTCACATTTTTGTAGGACTGCTTTATTGGGTGGTTATACCAAGTTAAACACTGCAAAAAATGCACTTGCAAAAATTGGAAATGTCATTGTATAATTACGGTACCTTGCCCCACTCCACTATTGAGACTGTAAACTACTCTGTTGAGTCTTGGAGAAGCAATTCAAAGCCTTCTGAATATATAGGTTGGCCATGGCTAATTGCCTATGTTGTTGAGTCATCATCCATGCAGGCATTTCCCTCTTCCTGGTGAGTGAGAACCTGAGCCTGGGGAAAACATTGATAAATTAACTACCCAGTAATGTGAGAGTTTGGAATTCTTTTTAAGCTTGTATTTCTCAATGGCTTATGATAAGGAAGTGTACTTGTATGTTGGTGGGTGGGTGGTTGGGTGGGTGGTATATCGGTATATATACCCCTCCAAAAATCAGACTACCTTAAAGTTTTTAATGTGTTTCTAAAGACTTTCAATGTTTTTTAAAGATTTATACCCCCTCTGACAGAGATGTAGTACTTGGTACTTGACTTGTACTCGGGTTGTACTTTCAAGTACAAATTTTTAGTACTTGTATATTGTACTACCAGGTACTTGTACTTGTACTTGTAAAAATGCAACTACTTGTAAAGTTTTACTGGAGGCCAGGTGTGTTTGTACTAAAGGCCATTTTGTAATTGTTTTTTGAAGATTTATACATCTCTGGCTAAATGTACTTCAATGGTACCAGTAATGCTGTTCCTTTAGGCTAATGACAAGCACATCCTCACAGATGTCAAGTACCTGGAACTCAACGATATTTATGAACAACTGATACCATCGTATTTTGGAACAGTGAAGTTTTAGAAAGGAGTTCAACAGGCTGTATAATAAGCCATTAATTACAGTTTAGAGTCGTCTTCTGGCGCACATCTGTCATTGCCAACTGGCTTAATATTAATTATGACATAATATGACTGGTGTATCATCTCTTTTTAGTGCACTGTGATGATATTTAGACGCTTGTCAATTTTTTCTTGGCCGGAAAAACTGTTTTTGGACAAAATTTGACACAAAATGTCATGTGAAAATGTCATGGGGACAAAATGTCAGCGGAAAAATGTCAATGTCAAAAATGTTGTAATATTTGACTTGTATTAAAACCAGGTTTTAGTTTGTACTCGGAGGCCAGGTACTTTTTGTATCTAAATTTTTCTTTAATTTTGGACTTTTGACAGTACTTGTACTGGAGGCCAAAGGTATTTGTATGTGTACTTGTTACTGATCATTGTGTACTTGCTACATCTCTGCCCTCTGCCAAATCACATTATCCCCCATCAAATTCCTGGCTATGCCCCTGGTTGCAAGTTCAATAGTACCAGAACAATTAATTGGTTGTGGTTCAAAGTTTTGTGGTCAGCTGACATAAGACATGTGACAGTGCAGAGTCGTCTTCCACACATCTGTCATTGGTCACTCATTAATATTAATTATGACATAGACTGGTGTTCCTCTTGGTACATCATCCAATTTTCCTTTGGCATTTTTCTTGCAAAACACACGTTTTTGGACAGTATTTACAATTGCTCAGTGAAATCTAAGCATATGACATTGGCAACAATGCAATATTTGACTACATTAAAACGTTTGTAGTTTACTTTTTCATCTAAATGTTTCTTTAATTTGGGACTGCATTTGACAGTATTACCAAAAGTTATTGCCATGTGTACCGGTAGTTACTGATCATTGTGTGTATGCATGTACATTACTGTAGTAGGCAGAAATTATCAAGACAAACCATTTTCACTTATGAAATTCATTACAGTAAAGCCTCATTATAATTACACTGTTTACAGTTACTAACCGCATTTAGTGACACATTAGGGACAGTCCCATTGATTTTCAGTTGTTCACTGCTGCCATGGTTGTTATAATGAGACGTTGCTGTATTGGACATCATTCATATATAATGCTAATAATGCACAGGATTTGTGCAAATTCAACCGCATTTTTGAAACCCATTTTGTCCTGTTAAAGATTGATTTCAAGCACTATATTGAGCCACTGTCTTTAGCATTCTTCACTCCATCTATATCAATCACTACTGCAAACTTAGGCCATCGTCTTCTGTATTTATAGCGCCTCCAACATGACAACCCCCGTTATTCCATAATGCTAATAATGCATAGGATTTGTTCAAATTCAACCACATTTTTGAAACTTACTTTGTCTTGTTAGAGATCGATTTCAAATACCATATGGAGCAACTATCTTTAGCATCTTTTAGCACATTGATATCAATCGCTATTGCAAACAGAGGCCATTGACACCTTCTGCATTTAAAACGGTTCATCCATGACAACTCTCTTTATTCTATAATGCTAATAATGCATAAGATTTGTGAAAATTCAACCTCATTTTTTAAACTTACTTTGTCCTGTTAGAGATCATTTTCAAGTACCATATTGAGCCACTATCTTTAGCATCCTTTATTCTGTGTGCTGTCCAGAATACCTGCTATTATCTCAATTAATTTTGCTGCAGGGTCATTTGGATGATGGACCAGCTTTACATGGAAACGAAAATATGAAACTGGATCTGGGGGTGGAAAATTCTCGTCTGAGACTTCGACTTGGAAGGATGGAGAGAGAACTCCAGTCACTGGAAGACAAGTTCACTGCCGCTCAGGCAATTCAATCGATCAATCAATCAATCAATCAATCAATTAACTTGTATGGCACCACTGTTCTGATGCTGATTGCTCACCCAATTTAAACCAGGTCAAGCAAGAAAATCTAGTCCAGATCAGGGTTTTTGGATGGGATAATTATAATCTGCTTTGTATTGGATATACCAAGCAAGTGTGGGCCCTATTCTTAGACCCATCCAATAGATGACAAAATGTTTGCTGCACCAAGTGATGTTTGCAAAGCTATCCTTGATCCTCGAGAACCTGAGGGCCTCAGTAATTTTTATCAATTACTGTATTGTCACATATATAAGGTCACGTGATTTGAGTCTTCTGTTTTTAATAGTAAGCCGGTGTCATGATGAATGTCTTGTTGTGCCTTACAGAGGCGTATCAGTGACTTGCACAGCAGTCTAAACGAGAGAACGATCGAGGTTACTGGACTCACGAGTCGTCTGGCTCGAACTGCTCACACTTCCCCTGACCGTGGCCGTAAGTACGGGCATCAAACAGTACTTGTGGAAGTTTTCTTATAATAATTATTATTTAATTGCTTGTTTCAAAATACTTATTGTACTGACTTCTCATTTCAATAATGATTATATTTTTCATATATATATATATATATATATATATATATATATATATATATATATATATATATATATATATTCAAATAACTACCGGTATTGACAATCCAATCAATATAGTTTAATTGTCTGCAACAACTGTTATTGATAGCACAAGGTTGTTACAGGGCTCAATGTTTAATTATTGTATATTGTATTGCAACATTGATTAACTTTACCACAGTAGTGTTGGAGTTATGCTTATGTTGGCAATATCAGGCCTGAGACTTGGAAGTATCTGATGAGGTTAAATAAGCTGCATGTTGCTCCACGAGTGACAAACTCTGCCTAGCTGTCTATTTATCTGTCACTGGGATGTTTGGTAGTGGAGAAGGGGACGTTGGAGCCAGGCTAGCTGCCCCTATATATTATTATGTCTTTGGTTTCCACAGCTGCATTCCAGCTGTGGTGGATGTGGCTCTAATTATATTATTTCTGTATTGCTTTGAGCTGGCTTCTGTTCCTACAGGACAAGGTCGTTTAAGAGATGTTGTGTGGGTAAAAATAGGCAAAAGGTTGGATGCAAAAATTAGTTGAGTTTAGTTCTAAGTATGCTGTCTAGGACTGAGCCGTGGGTTTGGGTTTGTCTGAGTTAGGCTATAGCCGTGAGAACACTTTCAAAATACCATAAGAAAAACTATACTGGAATTTCAATTGCTGGTTTACTATGAATTGTGTTTTTGACAAACTGTTATAAATTGTACAACACCATAATAATAATAATAATAATAATAATAATAATAATAATAATAATAATAATAATAATAATAATAATAATAATAATAATAATAATAATAATAAAGCACTATTGCCAATGGCCGTTTACTGATCAGCATGGAAGAGACCTAAAGTCCAGGCTGTTCTCTAATGACAGGCCTTCAAGGTCCATTGGTTATTGATCCATCACTGTACCCCAAAAGTGTTTGATCTTCAAGATTTCAGAATTGTTTCTCAACTTTCGTTATCGTCTTGGTTTTCAGTTGCAGATAATAATGTATGTGAGATGATGGCTCATTTTTCATGTCATGTATGAGTGGCTTCTCTTCTCTTAAAGTGCTCTTGTTAAAATGACTCGGCATGCAAAACTATCCTGACAAAAGTAGTCTCTCGGTATCTTTTGCCTGACTGCAAGATTGTCACAGTCAGATGGTAAGTAAGTAAATTGAATAGCACTGGCTTTTTTGTGTTTCATCTAGAAAACCAAGAGTTGGAGAAACTGAAACATGTTGTTGCAATACTGAAAATGGCCGATGATGAAAAGGTAGAATTTTGCAATGATTTATACGTTCTATACCACTGGTACATTTCCCATTTCTGTACATTATACATTGTTGGTTATTGCTTCATTTCAAATATATAACTGCAATAATCTGAAAAAATGGTTTTGCCATTGTTTTGTTATTAATCAGAATTCCCGAATAGAGGAACTCCATCAGACACTAAACAAATACAAGAAACTCGAAGAAGTTCTTCTCCGACTAAAGAAGTCACAAAGTTAGAATATTTTTAATTTTGTAGTCTTGCTAGACTATTAAATCTATTAAGTTTATTTGCTTTCAAGTGGATGTAATTTTGATGATGCTATAGACAATGTTTGTGTTTTTTCTATTTAGTTTTAGAGGACATTCAAGTTGACTTAGATGGAAATGAAGATGTGAAAACCAGCGGAGAAGAAGACACCGATAGTCTTTGCCACAAAACTTCTCAGGCATGCTGTCTCTTTATTTAAACTATGATGACACAAATTATATTGGTTCAGATATTTCATCATCTAAATATAATGTTTTGATTTTCACTCTGTTTGAAAGTTTGGAAGTTCATCTTTGTGGAAACATTTTCTGATCTTCAAAATATTTGTAATCTTTCCACGAGAGTAATGATGCTAACTTTTGTATTTTGGCTTAATTGTAGATAAACAGCTCTTTTAGTGATGTTATCCTCTGTTTCTCTGATCTTCATTTTGTGTTGTGAATTTCCAGGAAATGAATCGTTTTGCTGATGAAGTATCTACTAATGAGGATGAAAGTAAGAAAATCAACTTGGCCAGAAGAAATGCTATCAATACAACTAGAATCATTTGATTTGTAGTGGGCTACTGAAGGTTTAGCTTCCCCCACTGGCTTGTGGTGAGGTGTAGACAATTTTTGCCTTCCAACTGCCCCCATGGAGGATGAAAATTTTATGGTAGGAGTATTTAGCCCCAAATGTCTTTCTGAGAAATTCAATGTTTGACAATGCATGTAAATCTAGGGGATTGTTTATTTTATTGAACCAAATTTTATGCATTAAACTTGGGAGATATTTTGATTCTACAAAAGTCATGTGTTTTTAGTGCAGCTTCGCTCACTTAGTGCTCCTCGTTTGGCTACTGCTACTCACCAGGCGATTGCCCTATCATCATCACTGCCACTTGCCTCGCTGACGGCATTGGCTGACTCGAGCAGCAGCTACGACAATCTTGCCTCGTATAAGGTTAATGGGATTCTCAGAATCTAGGAAAAAATCATTTCTGCCTAATTTGACAATAAGTGAATTAAAACAGTTTATCTATGTACACTGTACAGGTGCCATACAAAGGAGTACTGGTAATTATTAATTTAGTGTTATTTACACATTCAGTTTAATAGTATCTGCAGCTTTATGTGACTTGATCCTGTAATTGTATAGATTGCTAGAGGTAATATAGTAAAACCCTTGTAAATATTTTCTAGTTGACTAGATAAGGCATTAATCATTATTATAATTAATAAATTATCAATTGTAATTAATAATTTGATTGTAATTGTTTGAGTTTTTAATGATTTACTAATTTTGCTGCTGAAATTGAGAAACTTTATGAGTGGATGATAACAATTTTATACTTGTATCTGTTAATTCTCAAATCTCCTAATTATTTCATAATAATTATTATTATTGTTTTTGTGGCATTATGCTCTTAAGTGATAATTAATCAGTTATGTAATATTGATTGTAATTGAATCTTTGAATGCTCAAAAGACTGTGAATGCCGTCAAAAAGGAAAACTTTGGAAGTCACCGAACTATCGCGGCAGACGACAGTTCAGCCGAGCCGGCTTCACCGCCATCTGCTACGGAAAAGCGTCCTCCATTACCGCCGCACTCGGTTACCTGTCTGTATCAGACGTCGACTGGGGCAGGATTAAATCGCCAGCACCGTGCCTTTGCATCGATGGGCAAAGGAATTCTAAAGTTTCAGGGTGACCGCTGGAGTCGTTCAAGTCCAAGCCTAGGTGACTGATTACTTCTGCTTGTACTTCTTTTGCACTTGTTTATCAGTGTTTGAAATAAACCAGATTGTAGACCTACATGCAATACCATGCAATATATTGTATAGCATTAATACATCAGAACGTTTTATCGCTATATTTATAAAATTGTCATTATTTATTTTTAGTCACCAAAGCTCAAGAGGCAGATGAGGCAAAGAAGCAGGAAGCAGAACAAACATTGGAGCAAGAAGAAGTGGAAAAATCACCAACAAAAATCCGCACGAAAAAGTCACAACCAAGTGGCTTAAAGAAATTTTTTGAGAAGTAAATTAACATTTTACTGTTTCATTTATTGTAGATGTTATTCCTTGCTATTGCCATCGCATAGAAATGCAAAGTTTCCAATTAATATCCATGATCTCTGGGATGAATCTTCTTGCAATGATATGACAATCTGTCTCACTGGTAACCCATCAAAGTTCTAGCTGAAGTCGATTGCTTAACCCGAGCAACACTGACAGATACAATTAGAGATACAATTAAAGGTACTGGGTAAATGCAGCCTGCTGAAGATGTATTTGTGTTAATATTTTTCTTGGGTTTTATGTGAATTGAATATCGTGTTTTAGGATGAAACGAAATTCACAGGATTTTGACAGCAGAATCGAGGAATTCAAACGTTCTCCATTACGATCAACGGTTGGAGCTCGACTTGGCCATTCGGATGATCTGTAGTGAGCATATGTCTATTATATTGCTAAATCTTCATTCTTTAATTGTCTACTGCTAGATAGAATGTGAATGTGTGTGCCTCTGCGTAGAATTGCTCGTGCGTTGTCATTGCTGACTTGTTTCGTTATATTCGTGTTGTTTGTTGTTTAAGTGACATCAATTTGCCATTTGCGAGATGGGACACGGACCGCGTTGCGCTTTGGTTGCACGTGCTCGGCCTCAGTATGTACATCGGCAACTGTCGTCGATGGATACGGAATGGAGAACAGCTGCTGATGGCATCCAGCCGCGACCTTGAAAAGGTCAGAGGATGAACATTCGTTATTACTTTAAATATTGAGGTTGTTAATGTTGTATTAGAAAGACCTAAAGGCAGTCTAATGTACCACGTTAAGATGGCTGACATACTTGCATACATACTGTATTACAGTATGGATAACTACAGGGATCGCCAATTCTGTGTGACATTAATGCAGTGACATTTAATAGATGTTACTGTACAATGGTATTATCTTTCTCTGTATGAAGAACAGTAGCATTGCTGTATTGATTTTCATTGACTTAGCAATACGAGTAAGGTTGTGCATTTTGTCTAGTGTTGGCTAATGCCAGGCTTTATAATTAGAAGTTGAATGTGTAGAATTCATAAATACAGATAGTCGCACCATTCCCTGTTGTAAGTTACTGTGTAGATTTGTGTGGATGTAAGACTAGTTCTTTCCGTATGTCGATGTTCTTGAATGTATAGGAATTGGGAATACACAATCGTTTCCATAGGAAGAAATTGCAGTTGGCACTTCAGGCTGTCACTTCCGAGAAACGCTCACCTGTAAGCGACCTTGACCACAACTGGGTTGCCAGTGAGTATGAGCCCTTCTGGTGTCAGTGTCTTTGTTATACAGACATGAGGCAATGAGGCAGTCTATTAGTGTGCTAAATTCCATTGTAGTCTGAATAATGTGTTTTTTTACTCTTAGCCATAGTAGAGAATTCTTGAAACAAACTGTTAAGAAATTCATTGCTGAGGCTGTTACACTAACATGTATTGTCCTGATATGGACCTAATTTTAAAAGATTGCCATAATATTATATATTTGCCTTACATATATATTTTCCTTATGAATGGTTATCTCTTCTTTTCTTCTTTCTTTCCTTCCATTGTTCCCTATTGGGTTGGACAATGGGTCTGAATGAATTCCTTTCCCTTCTGTTCTGTCTATGAATTAAAATTCTTGACCTTAATTCTTTCCATAATTGCCAAGAGGGTATTCTTTGTACTGTATATTGTGATTAAACTGGTGATTTTCCAACTGAAATTACAGCAGTGTCAGAAAAGTTGAGCATTGTAGTCATTCTATGTACTGTAAGTTGAATGCCTTTTGGTTTTTTTTATTGCTGTTGAGGTTATTTTGTTTGTTTCAGGATGGCTTGATGACATTGGACTTCCACAGTACAAGGATCAGTTCTACGAAGCACGCATTGATGGGCGCCTGTTGCACAATCTCACTGTTGTAAGCCAAGCAATCCTATTGGATTTCTACTCTCTAATGTGTTTCTTGCTTACATTTGTAAAAACCATGAACTATTTTTCATATAACAGCCACATCACTGATAAATTTTTATTGTAAAATGCGAGTAATTCATCATGCAGTCTAGAGAGTGTAGGTAAACGCGACACTGTATACATGTGTTATCATCAGATAATCAGCACAGTTGTCGTAGTTTTTCCATTTCGTTAAATGAATTGCTTTGTGTTGTAAACAGGACGAGCTGCTCGCATTGAAAGTTACGACCACGTTTCACCATTTGAGTTTTAAGCGCGCCATCCAAGTCCTTCGAGTAAACAACTTCAATCAGACTTGTCTTATACGCCGTCCATCTTCTGATGAAGTGAATATGTCTTCTTCATGGTTAATGGGGTCGTAGTGAATGTATAGTCAAACGTTTGACGTTTGATGTCTTGATGCATGCCAATTGCATTTAAATAAGGTTGTTTAGCAATTTGGGCAAAATGTTACCTTTAATGATGATTAATAAATATAATTATTTTGAAATTATGTCCTTCTAAGATTTTGGCATGGTCTTGTCAATGTCACATGTTCTAACTTCATTTTTTATTTGGTACATTCTTCTGCTTATATATGGTTAAGATGATGTCTCAAATGATACGATATTCAGAATTTTATTGCCAAGATTGGTAGGCATTTTGCTAACGTGCAATCAAATGTGATGGTGCATCTATTAATCAAAATATTTTATGACCGGTTGCCCTTCCTATTGCCAGCATTATTACGTTTCACCCAGGGTGATGTGTGATGCCGGTTGTTTCCAGGGCTTTACCCAGAACCTTTGATATACTCTATGGTGACTCTATGGTGACTCTATGGAAAACCTTTTCCGTCTGAGTAGGGTCTCTTGTGTCAACACACAACCGTTAAGCAATAATATCATATTTTCTAAAATTAATCGATGCATTGTTTGATATTGTAGTGTTTATTCTGAGATGCTGTATTTATTATCCGGTTAGGTTCCGACCAATTGTGCCAAGGAGGTGATGCTTTGGACCAACCATCGGGTCATGGAGTGGCTGAGGAGCATCGACCTTTCCGAATACGCCCCTAACCTGCGTGGGAGTGGGGTTCACGGGGCATTGATGGTGAGACACCAATTTCAGTCAGGGCCATTTTTACATTATTATAACATTTAGGTCATGCTCAAATACTTTGCCTATTTTTCTACTTGAACTAAGTAATGATTCCTTAATCTCTCTCTCTAATTGGATTACACACACACACGTGTGTGTGTATGTATGTGTGTGTAGTATATATATATATATATATATATATATATATATATATATATTAGGATAGGATTTATTTTCCAAATAAATAATAATCAATCACATCATAATACATAATACATCAATATATATATATATATATATATATATATATATATATATATATATATATATATATATATATATATATATATATATATATATATATATGATGTGGTGATGATGATTATGCTGCTTTTGAACAGATTCTTGAACCTCGTTTTGGAGCCGATGTCTTCGCTTCTCTTCTGTCAATTCCTTCCAGTAAGACACTGCTACGAAGACATCTGAGCATGCACTTTGTAGCACTGATGGGCAACACGATACAGCAGCAGAAACGAGAACTGGAATCACGACCTGGATACATGTCTTTGGCCCCAAACCACAAGGTTAAGGTGATGGAAGGATTGATTGATTTTTGTATGGAATCTACGATTGATTGAATATCTGATTGAATCCATAGAGTTCTTAATGAATTAAGTTAAAATATTAGATTTTCCATTTAAAATCCTGTGCTACACAGAAAATTCAATATTGCTTTGAGAATAGTTTTGAGGAAACGTGGCAGCTTGTGGCAGAATAATCGGATGACTCCAATTGGTTTTCTGGTTCCTTAGGATGTACTTACTCACAGTGCAATTGTCAGTAGAGCTGTTGTTGAGTTTAACCCCTTAACTGGGGATCCCGGATATATCCGTCCATTTTACATTGAGTTACAGTTAAATACACAGTTAAGGGGTTAATGAAGTTTATGCAATAATGATTCAGGCATTGGTTAATGTTGATGAAGCTGTGCGATTTCCAGTTAGCAAGGGAATTGTTTCACCTTTCGTAATTTTTTGTTGCAGACACGTCGAAGTATATTCCGAAATGAAAAGCCAGAAGAATTTGTGTGTCCAATGGACTTGACTATATGATCAGCATGTTGTAGTCCAGTATGAAATGTAATTGATTATGCATTGATAGGATGTATCCCTATTTGTGATTACCACAAATGCCATTTTCTTTGTATTTTCAGTTGTGCTGTTGTACAAAAACTGCACAAGTAGAAAATACAGAATGTTAGAATGCATAGAATTTCCCTTTGTCAAATGTTAAACAATGATGGTAGTCACTGTAAAATAATAATAATAATACTAATAATAATATGTACTTGTGAAATGTTGGAAGCAGAATGTCAATTTGTAAACCAAAATGTTGGAAGTATTTCAGACTTTGTGGTGATGACTTTTCAAATGATTGATTCTTTGATTGATTGTGCCTTTTTGAGCCTGTTTCTTATCCATTTTAATGGAAATTGCTGGCTAAGGGTACAGTATAACCTCCACTGACTGAACTGTCAGACGATTTTTTTCTAGAGTTGCATTTTTTTTATAAATACATAAATATTTAATACTTGGTCCAGAATTATAGCAAGTTGCCAAGCATTCAAGATCAACATATCTCAGTACAAAATGTTCATGTACCAGCAGTATTTACGTGAATTTATTCGTGTTACTAGTAGAAGAGGTCAGTAGGGTAGTGCAGTTATTTTATTTAACTGAAAATACCTTTGTATGCTGAAAACTTTTCGGTTAGACTGTCAGCAGCAGTTTATTCTTTTAGCGGCAGATGTGTAAACTATAAATGTACTCTTTTTATAAAGATCTGTGCTTGTATGTTTAAAAAATCCAGATATTTGGAATTGCATACATTCTGTCTGTCTGAAAAGGCTTGAATTTCTTTAACAGTAAAAACTCTGGCTGTCAGATTCCTCAAATTTATAAAAAACTTTCTCACCGGATTTGCGCGATCTGGTATTTTAACCCTTTAACAGCCACGTAAGATGGTGTCATGGTGAGACAAATTATTTACTGACAAAACCACCATTTAAAGAGGTTTATTTAGCGAAAATATGCTGATATCGAAGATTCTCAATAGTGAGTGGCTATGATGGGCTTTTCAAACAGAGGGTAGCTTATAAGTCTGGTTTATTTGTAGACGCTTTCGTAACTTTTTATTCGCTAGGTGTCTGTACATGTATGCTTAATATCCGCGAATATAGGGGGACGGACTAGACTAGCTAGAGAGAAAACTAGTAGTTTTGTCCCTGAAAAGAAAATGGTCTTAACAAATTCAGCGTTTAAGAACAATAATTGAGTAATGAATTATTGGCAACTCTTGAGCGAAGACAGTTTGAATGATTTAGGTATTAGGTTTAGGACAATATGCGGCCTATCCTGCCTACGCCAACTATAGGCCATTTTATGTACGAACTGAACGCTGTGAGAGTCATTTAATTTCTCCGGCGTTCCATCGCTGTACTCGAATAGGAGCACAAAAATCAAACTCAATCTCAAAAAGTGGACCAAACATGCAAATAGAAGCAAAATGACAGTTTAATTTCTCCGGCGTTCCATCGCGTCTACAAATAAACCAGACTTATAAGCTACCCTCTGTTTAGAAAAGCCCATCAAAAACTCAAACTCAATATCAAAATATTTTCGTGGACCAAACATGCTTTAAATGGTGGTTTTGTCAGTAAATAATTTGTCTCAGCAACGCTGCGAGTCAACAAAAAACGCTACATAAGCATGAGAATAATTGTATCGCTTGTGATGTCAAAGCATGATTCAGTCATAACTTTTCTAAAGGAAATAAAAGGAACTACAAGCGTTCTATTATTAAAAGAGATCAGGTAAAACGAAATTTAACTGATAGGTATGAACTACGTCATCGAAATTCGCGAGAAAAATACCGTAAAATAGCTCCAGTGATTATTATTATTTATTATTATTACTACTACTACTACTACTCCTATTATTGTTAGAGCCTAGTCTTTATGGCCTGGGTGGGTTATCCCGGCGCACCTGTTGCCCCGCCCTCCAAACAGTGGCAGATGACGTAATTTGCGAGGTCAGAGGTCGGCGTGGCCCGTGCGTGTGAACCCCGGCGATGTCGCTAACGAATAACACGACGAAGACGAAGGTGGGTGAGTGGTTAGCGCGTTAATAATATTTCCTAGATAAAATGTTAAAGGAGGAAGGAGACGACGCTGCTGCCGCTGCCCGTACTGGCCGCCCGCCCTACCAGCCGAAGCCACCGCTCGACGCAGACCGCCATTCCTCCTGCTCTGTCGATGCGGTCGTTGCTTTCGTTGGCCGCCATCCTTTCCCTTTCGATCGCATCGATCGGACGCCCGTCGATCCTCCGTCGGTCGGGCGCCCGTGCTCCCGACGGTCATCCGCCGCCGCTCGGCCCCGGCCGGCCGTCGGTCGGTTGTGGCTGCCATGATGGCCGCTCCTCCTGCTGCGATGATGGTGGCTGTGGCTGGTGGATGGAGTCGGGCGATGCATGGCTCATGATGAGCCACACATCCCCGCAGAAGCCAGCTGTTGAGCCAACGTCTTCGTCGACGACGCCATACTCGCCACTCGGCCATTAGCCACCTCCTTCCCACTCTGCCCGTAAATCCAGACGCTGAGGTCTCTTGCTTTTCAGCTCGTTTTACCAACTGAGAATGACTTCTCTGTCTTGTCATGCCTGTCTCTCGCTCGTTTCCACTGCTACCGTTATGTGTAGGCACTTTCTCACCAGACAGGCCATTATTGTGTAGAACTGTAGATTACTAATCAATGGACGAGGCTGGCGTAAAATTTAACCACCCAAAATCTTGACATACTGCTTGTTTGACAGAAGATATGAACATGAGTAACTATCATATTGCAACTATCACATAGGAAATGCTTATCTTTTACCAGATAAGTTTTTGTTGTGACTTGCTATATGCAGGGCAAAAATGCAGACTGCTCATGTTTATAAAATTATAAGCATTTCATAAATCCAGCCAGATAGGATGCTAAAAATCAGTGAACTTCCCAAAACTGGAACCAATGACCAGAAAGTTTAATTGTATTTTAAGTTAAGAATGCTTGCAATGAAGCTAGTCTTTGGTCTTTATGGAAACTGCTGCACGTGCAATTTAAGGCTTTCGACCCTTAAAGCACAATTTTGCAAATTTCTAATTTGGGGATATTTGTTGTTGCTGTATATTAATTAGAAAGTATCATCTGAGTTTCAGTTTAAATTTTGGGGATAATTTATTGTTATCTAGTTTTGCCTTTTATCCATAGCATGTTTTGACTAGCATGAAGATGCAGCATGAATGTTCTGTTACATTGACTTTGTATTGTACCAAATACACCACATGTAGGCCCATTTAATGTATGGAATATATTGTTTGATCTTGCACATGTGCAGCCAGGCATTATACATGAGTGCATGTTGCATTCAAGAAAATGTAGTAATGTGTTCTTTACTTAGCTGCAGTTTGACGATTTGTTTTGCCGACTCTGATTTCAGAAATGTGATGAAATGTTAAAAGGAATCTTTCAACTTGAATATCAGAAAATCAAATATATAGACACAGCATAAATACACTACTAAAGTTGTCCTGCATGTATGAAATGGACAATGACTTCAACTTAATAGATGTCAGCGAGTAAGTTGTTTGAATTCTTGTATTGAATCTTTAATTGTTTGTTGCCTTTTATTTGCCAAAAACCGATTGTATTAACACTAGAAAAATGTAAAGGTGGTCCCATACTTGAATGAGCATAGGGTTGGGTGCTGACCTCTGTGTACTAGGCAAGTAGCGACGCAGACCTGTGGCTAAAGGCATTACCAGTAATCTAGAGTAGTTTTGCCATTGCTTTCTCTAGACCCGCATTTAACCTATGCAGCTTAATGCTGCTACCAATTTATCGATGCCTAAGCGATGAACGGCTTGGTTGGATTCCAGGATGGTCACCCATCCAAGTACTAACAGCGCTTAACGTTGCTTAAACACTGAAGCCACATCTCAATTTATATTCTGTTCACTTATTTTCACATTAACATTTTTCACCATATATGTTAGTTGTGTTTGCCCCTAACTTTTCAGAGATGAATTATGTCCATTTAACAAAAGTTACCCCAGAATTTTCTTATATTGTGTTTTTCTTGATTATGATCAGTGTCCCTAAACTGCACCCTAACTCTAGTCATTGCCATTGCTTGCACCAAGCACTTTTACTGTGGGATGCAGAATTATGGCTGGCTTATAAGAAGGCTAAATTCAATGCCAACAAAGCAAAATAATGATGTGGATGTTGTGGAAAACAGCCTGCAGCATACATTAAATCATACATTGCTGTGCATGAATTGCATTTGCCATTAAGCTGTGGTGAGCAAGACAAAAATTTCATGGCTTATAGAACATTGGATGAAGAATACAATGGTATATGGCTATCTTCAACTTTCAAAAACTGAGATGAAATATATTGTGGGAGTTTATACCAACCCCTTACTAGAAGACTTTATGAAAAAGCTTAACAGAGCAAGGATTAATAAACTGGTGATATGGGATTTTTTGAGTGATTCATTATGTGAAGTAAATTGTAAAGTTTATTTCAGAGATCCTTTGTGTATCTTGAGTCCTGTTGTTTATAAGAGAACCAAACCATTATTAGCTTCTTGAATTGTTTCACTGATAAAGGGTTAATGTTCTCTTCCATTGATTGCAATGGCAATTGTTTGTTTATGTTGTCTGCTGTGATTGCAGTGATCCACTTTCACTCAATCAGTTTCTAGAATTTCCTGTCTATGGATCAGTGGAATCACTTGGCTTGGATGAAGTAAGTTGTTGTTGGCAGACTTTACATGTTTACATCTACTTGCTGCCACATTTCATAATGCTGCAGAATTTATATAAATCCACAGTATGACATTTAAAACTGTTAATAGCACCTCTGTGTATTATCACATAATGTGAATGGATAGTCCCTTGAATGTTACACTAATTAGGTTTTGCTGTAGGAGTGTAACTTGATGCTGATTTACTCATCTATTATTCATTGGATTCTGACTTTGGATTTTTAACATGTTGCTGAGTTTTTTTATATCAGTAATGTAGTGCTAGATTCCCATTTGGCTATACTGAGAAGCTTTTGCTGCTTTTTCCTACATTTAGATCAGTTGGTCATGAACTAATTTTGGAATAGTAATGCCATTTATGTTGTCAACAGTATGTGATAGGGAGAGTGTTAGCCTAAACTGGATGAACGTAAAAAGGAAAGAGTTTGGTTTTCACCACAGGATGAAGCTTGAAGCCGGTCTTTTTCTGCAAGCTTTTATTTAACCTTTGCTTTTCGGATTTTTATGAAGTAAAAAATTTAATTTTCATGGTTTTCTGCAGTCTTTTATATGTAATCTATTTATCTTTACTGTACGAAATTTGAATATTTGTCATATTTCCTGATATTGTACATTTTCTAATTATTAGGTGGTCTCAAATGCTACTGATGAAGACTTTTTAAATTTTGACAATTACCATCTGGATTATTCCTTCGCTGATGGTAGTACCACAGGTGCAGCAGCAGAGTGGAATTTGCCTTCCTCTGATCTTTCATTCAATGTTTCCACTGATTTGTTTGACCCAACTTCATCGTCAACTGTTGATGATCAAACTTCTCTTGTTACTCCGGTTACAACCCTGCTTCAAAAATGTGAAACAATTTCCCAGAACCTACCATTGAGATGTATTTCAGCTTCCACCGGAAATTGTTCCACTCCACAGAGCTTTGTCCAGATCCAGCCATCAAAAAATAATGTAAATAACACAAATCAACTGTCAGGGTAAGTTTGCGTTTGATACAAAATTTTATGGCTAAAATTTTGTTGCAGTGTTTGTTTGGTTTGTCAGTGATACTTTGGTCAAATTCCAAAGATTACTTTATAAGTCTCAGAAATTTGAGTTACTTATAACTTGGTATTTACATTGGAGTGGTCAAATTGGCCACCATAATCATTCTAGGTTAGTATGTTAGTTGATGACATTAGATTCAGGATTGTTTTCATATTTTCAAGGCTGCATGGCTACCATAAGTATCCAAGCATCCAAGTAAGCAATGGTGTGGATCTGAGGACTTGCAGAAGATAAGATTTATTTGAATTAGTGAATATTTGTAAATTTTAAAATATATTCTTAGTTTTCAGAGCTTTTTAGTCTTTGTTTGCTTAATTATTGTTATTTTGTCTGTTTCTGCAGTGCCATCGTTGCTGACAACGCAGTTCAGAAGCTTCCCATTGCAAACAGAGTCATAACGAATTTTGCTGTTGCGAATGCAGCCGACAACAGCTCGTCATTCATTCTCAACAGCGCTGGAAGTTCAATTGGCAATCAGGTGCTGATGAATGTTAAGCCACAGTCCATGGTACAAAACGGTCCTGTGCATATTCAGTACATACAGGTTCAGAATCATCTTCCAAACGCAATGCCATCCGGAACTGTGCTTCAAAACATCAATGCCACGCAGTTACCTACAAACAATTTCAAACCGGTTCAGCTACAGCAGCAGCAGCAGCAGCAGGGTCAGCAGCTGGTGACCCATGGAATCCAGAGTGGTGTTAACCTGCAGGGAACCATCATACCCACGGCTGCAGGGAACCGCATTTTAATACGGACTGGAAACAACCCGCCTATCCCGGGTGCTAGTACAGGTCAGGTCGGCATGCAGCCGATGGAGATCTGCAGTTCGAATTTTGTTGGAGCAACAACTCAGAATGTGAGACTTCCCCAGGTTATTCAACAGGTGACCAGTGTCCAGCAGGGAGTCAGAGCACAGCATCCACAGATGACTGCCCTTGTAGGTAGGACTGATGATGCTATGGTGGGACAGGTAATTGATGCCAACATGAGCCTTTCTGGCGGGCGGCAGGTCATTCTTCAGCGAACGTCTGCTGTTTCGTCACAGAATTTGATATACCAGCAGCTGCCTCAGCAACAGGCTGTTACTCTGCCTGTCAATGCCATCGGTTCCCAAGAAAATAAGCTTCCTGACGGTCTGGTTGTTCAGATCGGAGGTCAAACGTACAGGTTTGAACCGAGCCGTCAGTCCACTGGTGCAAGTAACGTCAGACAGAATGCCACATTCCCACCACAGCCACAGAATGTCGGATTCAGCGATGGAGGTGAAATTTTGCAAGATCCTGTAAAGATGCTTCAGCAGAACGTTCAATTGCAGCAGGTTCTCCTTGGGAACCAAATCAATGTCTTACAGATGCTTCAGCAGCAGCAGCAGCAGCAACGTCTGCAGCCAAACGTTGCAGTTCAGGCGTACACCGGGTCGCAGGTCGCCGCTGGAAGTAGTGACGCCGTGATCGGTTGCGTAGAAGTCACTCCCGAGTCGGGCGGCGCTCTTCTCAACCGAACTGCTCCGGCCTCTCAACCCTTACGACCTCAGAGCACCCTCGATAGGACTGGTTTTGACCCATCGATTCAGGGAAACGATCGGGTCGCTGCTCTGGGGTCAAGGCCCTCTGGCACGGTCGCATCTCATTCGGGTCTTCAGCTCATTCAACCGAAGCCTGCGATTTCTGTGGGTATGCCTTGCATATCGTCTGCCGTGGTTGTCGGTCAGCCTGTGAACATGGTGCAGCTCGGTACCAGCCCCCAGCAGCCATTGATGCATCTGGGCACACGGCCGCCGACAGCATCCAACGTCAACAGGAGTGCCGTCGCTGTGAGTCTACAGACATCTGCTCAAGTCGCCACGACGCTCGCTGGTGGTAGGTTAAGTTTGAATTAGAAAACTGAATGCTTTTGATGAGGTTATCAGAGATAGTGACATAATATTTGAGCGGTTTGAATCAGATGACTGGCGCTCACTCTAGAAATAGGCAGAAATTATCAGAGCCAAATGTCCGAATGTCTAGGACCTTTGATGTACATAACGTTGGAGACGTAACTTTGGAGACAGAACGTTGTTGACATTCGAGGCATAACATTGGGTAACATTGGAGACATAACATTGGGTATTCAATGTTGGATACGTAACGTTGGAGACATAACATTGGAGACATAACTAGGCAAAATTAAGATTTATTAGAGGAAAATAATTTTATCTCAATGTCAACTTTGAGCTATAGAATAGCATTGGCGAATGTCTGAATGACCCAGCACTCGTTGAGTTATAAGGTCTTGAGGACTTAGCACTTCCTGTGGAAAGGGGCAGAAATTCAAAATTTATTAGAAAGATTGTATTAATTATTTATTGACATTGTCCTATAAAAGCCATATCATATGGAATATGCAAATGTCCAAATGGCTAGCACTTTTGATGTACGTGAGAAACCATCATATTCATTTGATTTCACTTCTCTTAATATGTTGCCAGTGTAATTGCCAGCAGCAGTTGGCTGAGTTACACTTGAGTGTCCTTTACTGTTTTAAAAATTCGGTTGTTGTCTTTTTTGACGTGACATTATTTGGACTTCACTGCAGTCATAATTAGATTGAACGCATGTTTATGTTTTGACTTATTCATTTGGTGCTAGGACAAAATGTCATGGGGACAAAATGTCAGCGGATAAAATGTCAGAGGACAAAATGTAACCCTAACCCATGAAATTTTGTTCACGGACATTTTGTCTGGCCATGATTCATTTATTTGATCTTATTACACAGTAGGATTGTGATAGTAATGTTAGTACCTTTGATTTTGTTGTTGTTGTAATATGCACCAAAAACAGGATTTTTAGGCGAATTGACGATATTAGATGTATAAATGTGTGAACTTCCTCTGTGCAGGAGCTCTTCAGAATCCACCAAACATTCAGTCTGTTGGCGGTGGCCACTCCCAGACAGTGACCGCCATCCAACTGTCACCCGATCAGCAGAGCCTTCTTGTCAAGATCCAGTCCCAAATGAAGACCCTACTAGACCTTCCTAAACGAAATCCCGACCAGGAAAAGTACCTCCAGATGCTCGTCAGTGGCCAGCAGCGGATCATAAACCAGGGGGCGTCTCAGTATCTGCAGCAACAGAGAACGGCCGGGGTTAGGACCAGGACCGGTGCTTCGGTGGTAACCAGCCTCAGCAGCAGAATGTTGTGATGATTAACCAGCCTACGGCTTCGGTCGAAAGTAGTTCTTTGTCAAAAATTAACACGGGTAAATTATGATTTTGGTAGATGTTTGTGCTGTGGTCTTTCAAGTTCCTGTTGTTAACCCTTTAACCGTGTATTTAACTGTAACTCAATGTAAAATGGACGGATATATCTGGGATCCCCAGTTAAGGGGTTAATAAATGTCAAGCACTTGTTTTTGATGAGGATTGTCTGTTATTGGTTGTTTATGTAATGAAATGGATTTGAGGTGCTTATTTTGAACAAGTTTTAAATTAATAGTTGAAAAGTATTGTGGATATGAATTTTGAAAGCAGTTCATGGATTTTTTCATGATTTGATGTGACCAAGTGAAGTGATCAGACATGTATTATTTTGTGACACTCGTTTCATGTCTGATCTGATGTTGACTTCAGCATTTGTGATGTTCAATCTTGATTCATCGAACGCATTCAAATTTGCTTAATGTGTACTTTGTCACGCAAGTAAATAGCATCTTGAATACATCATTACACTATTTGATTGTACCAGAGTTCATAGAATGGTACTTTTTTTCTGATTGCAGTTAATTCTGTTGCGTGCGTACAAACTGCAACTAGTGTTGTGTCGTCAGTGAGTGCAGTGGCTCCTCCGTCTGCTTCTTCTAATTTACAGCGTTCGGGGAATATTAAGGCGGTTTGTAAAACAGTTTTGCTGCCCATTTGCTTTTATATAAAAGCTGCTGTTGTGAACTTTCTGGCTTAATTTTCTTAATCTATACAGGGTCTTGATCATTGTGTAGACTTTCTTGGCTACACTGAGATAATGAGTGCATAGATGATTGCTATTAACATGATAGTCGTTTATTTTTATGTTAATGTTTCCAACCAAAAGTCCAATAGAAAGCAACCCTGTTTAACTCTATGACTGGCTTTTGTCTTCTGCAGAGCGAGGACATCTTCCAGTCTATGCCGCATCTCAAGGAGAAACTCGAGGCACACATGGCCAAGATGTCGCCAGAGCAGCGCCAGTGGTTTGCCAAAAATCAGTCACTGGTCTTCGCCAAGCTCCAGCACCACCACCACCTCCTACTGGAGCAGGATAAAAAGGACCCCCCTCTTCTTCAACAGCAGCCGGAGCCTCTGGCCTCTTCCAAGCAGCAGGTCAGTACAGTCGATCCTGTTTTATGTCATATGTTGCCAGCATCAAGAGACTTTTATGGTGCCGCTATGATGATGCCTAGTGCATCAGCCAATGACACGCTGATATGTTCTGTTCTCTTGTAATGATCGTTTAGCATGTCTGCCTTTGTGAGTTAGTGAATCATTTTTGAAACTTGACTTTTCAAGAATTGAATTTATGCATCAATTTATTGTTTGTATGACAGCAGAATTCCTCAGATTCAAGTTCTTCATCGGGATCGGCTGCTACCAGAGTCATTAGGTCCCTTCATCTTACACGTGCTCAAAAGTAAGATATAAGTAATTTCAGCCATGTGGAGCTATATAAATTACAGGATTAGTTTTCATTGCATTTGACTTCTTGTTTTGCAATGTTATATATTGATTTTGGTTGTGGTTCAATGATCCAGGTTCCATTTATATTTGCAAAAGGATCAGAAACGAGCCACTCATCCTGAGTATTCCAAGACCTTTGAAAATTTCAAGGACATAATATGTGGATTGGTTCCATATCATGTGTTCCAGACAAGAGAGTCATCAGATGAAGAAATAGCAACAGGTATGGCTGCACGTGTGTGTGGGTGGGTGGGTGGGTGGGTGGGTGGGTGGGTGAGGGAGGGGATGATATATCAGCGATTGAAAATTGTGTAAATTGGCATGGAGTGTTATTGGTCAGAATTAGAGGGTATTCATTTTTGCTTGATAAACTGAGAGGGAAGCTTGAATTGTGTGCATTGTAGATGCTAAACAATGTTAATTAAGGGAATTGCATTAGTTTTTGCTGTTTAAATTTTCTGCACAGTTGAAGAAACTTTTGAGGAAAAGTCTCGAGAAATGCTTGAACGGAAAGATGGTATGCTGCGAAAATACCGACTCCTGCTGATGGAAGAATCCATGGTAAGAGAAGGAGGAGGAGGAGAGATGATGACATTTATAAAGCAATTTCTGATAAAACTTTAGTTACTGAAATATATTTAAGCCTTCATCTGTTGACTATACAAGGCATTGGCCCAATTTGGCCATATTATTTCTTTCTGGTTCTTGAGGCATTTGCTTCTGAGATTGTAACTATAGATGATTGGTTTTGTGGATCTTTCAGCGCTCGCAGCTGACTTCGGAAATGGTTTTACTCGAGCGGGCATTCCACAGCGACGAAAAAACTCTTCTCATGAACGAGAAACATCAGGCCGAAGAAGATCCTGGCTAGTCTTAGCAGTTTACAAATAAAGTTTTTAACATCAGTGTTATTTTGTTATATAACAGATGCACTCAGGAGCCAGGCATGCTGTATGCATGTGTGTTTGTGTGTGTTGTAAGGCATAGGATCTTTTTGCCCCAGACAATTTTGCAGAATAGTCATGAGGCTGGTTGCTAGATGATAGCGGATCATTGTTTAGGCCAGAATGGACCTAGTGAATAAAACAGCGCTAGAAATTAAACTTACCAGTGGGTAGTATTAACAGTTCTCTGTAAAATAGTAACTGTGTAGTAGAAATGGTTTTTTCAATGGGTGAATTTATTTTTTAGATTCATTTGTTCCAAGACCCGTGTTGAAACGATTAAAATTGGACGACGAGACTGTTAAGAAAGAAGAAGAAAAACCAGGGAGCGCCAACTGCAAAGACAAGCAATTGACGTGCTGTCTGGAAGGCATGACAGAGTTGACTGAATTTAAAGTTGAAGCTGCTTCACTTGATGCCAATGTCGTGAAACTTGAACATTCGTCATGTCCATCCTCTCCGACGTGCCCTCTAAGGAGTTCATCTTCAATAGAACGATATAAAAGTTTGGAAATAAAACTCGAGAAGCTGGACGATGCTGACGTCAAGCTGGCAAAATGTTCGAATAAGATTGGAAAATTTGACGCGCCTCCGAAAGATAACGGGAGTTTGCACTTACGATGTGGTGAAAACCGTCCGGAGGCTGACAGATGTTTTATAGATTCAGGAATGCCTGAGATTCCATCGGCCGTAAATACCTCTCCGCTGTGTGAAGGTTTCTCTGAAGACGATGTGGCCGTTGCCAGTCTGCTCAACACCGAATCTTTAAAAGATACGAGTCGTAAATCTGACAAATGTTACACAGCTAAAATCGTAAATAATGAAGTGGCAACATCCAACGACTGTAATTCAGGTTTACTGTTTGATAATGGTTCGACAGGCACTCTGCCCAATCCTGCAAATGCCGGCTTCAATAGTTTGTCATTTGCAAACGTTGCTAATCTGGCGGCTTACAAAGCTGATTACGTTTCGTTTGAACGGGAAGGCGATGACTTGATGCGGGGTACAATAGATAGTCTCATGGCAGACTTGACACAGTTTAACTACGACTTGAATAACTCTTCGTGGGGCGCGAGTGAACCAAAGGGGGGTGATGTTCCCGGCGGTAACTCGAGACAAGTGACTGCTGAAACTGCTTCGTCGCAGCGCGTTTCTAGCGCAGCCGATGAGCACTCCACTGAGTCGCTGCAATACGAAATGCAGTGCGCAATAGACAGCATCATCCAGCTGCAGCAGCCGTGGTCCGAGGATGCTGGGATGGCATCGGACCCTACAGCTCTGGCCACCTGCTCCAGGGTCGAAAACAAGGAATCGAGCCTGGCCGGGTGTTTTGCGAAATTTTAATCTTATTTAGGGCATGAAGTGAGTGCATGCAAGGCAACTGGTTCTGACTGAGCTGAGACCGCTTAAGTAATTGCATTGTCCTCTGTACTAACAAGACTATTCTGCGATCTGTGTCAGATCTGGTAGGCGGCTTCAATTCTGGATTAATTCTAATCTTGAGCATTTTTTGTGCATGTTGTTTTCACTTCCATGTCTGGCTTGCATTTTGCTACCGTGTGTTAAAAAGTTTAATGTTTCATCTGGTTTTGTTTACTGTTATAATTTCTCCATAGTTTAATTATTTGTTGAATTTCAAAAGAGCTATTGCTATCATCTGCTTGACCTGCGTCTCCATCTTATCTTAATTGTGACTGCATTCTTCTGTGCTCTCTCCCTCCCTCCCACTCCAAATTATGTTGTAGAGGTTACTGGCATAATTTCAAAGTGGGTCTCTGGTTGAACCTGATACATTCAAAATGTTTGCAAGAATTGTGTATCGATTGGGAAAGTGGGAGTCATAGATGCCCTTACATTGAGAGTAGTGATCAGTCAATCCATAAACTTCTATGTTGAGCATATGAGTTGATTGGTTTGACAGTGAGCTGGTGTAAGAAGATTTCTATGTGATTCACATATCTGTTGAATGTATAGTTGACCAAAAGTATTACATTACTAATGATTAATATGAAATTGTTTTGACTGCTTTTACGCAAGTATTACATTGGGATGTCCTATAGCATTCATGTTTTAGGATGGTACATTAGAACCCTCTGTATGTGGACCTGGATAGCATTGACATTTGGCTAACCCAGAACATTTGTTTTATTAACAGATTTTAACTGTGTTTCTCAGTTCATGATTTGCTCATTGTATTTTTGGCCAGACTTCAAAATCTTGCACTGAAAGGACTTTGATTGTCTGATATTTTGTGAAGTTGGCATAAGCAAAGGTGGAATATGACACTAAACCTGAATTTTATTTGAAGTCAATGATGCTTGCCGTGCTGTACAGTTAATGATTGTATATTTGATCTCATTTAGTGGTAGGACCAATGACATTGTTGTTTTTAGTTCGTTTCAAGTGTATATTGGACTGCAAATATTAGCATTTTGGTGATACAATTTACATTATGATAAAACTCGTGTGATTTTGTATACAAGAGTTTGTCATCTTTTGCTGCAAACGCTATGTAACTGTTGGCAGCTTCTATTTTTGTGTAATAAAATGCTGGAACAACTTAACTTTGTCGAAACTTGTTCAGTGGATGGATCTTAGACAAATGTGCATATGTTCTTATAATTGTATCAGGCCTTTCTGTTTGACATATTTCAGACATCTAGCATACAGTGATTGACTGTCCTTTGGATAAAATTACCGTGCCTATTTCAAATTAGATTAAACGCCTAAAAATAAGCTACTACTGCAGTAATACTTTTGAAAGCACTGTATAATTCACGACGTTTTACATACTTCCTGCAATCAATTGTTTACTTTCCTTTTTGTGTAGTGTGAAATAATTGCAGTGGCGCCTTTGGTGACTAAATGAGATGAAAGTTTATGGAACGGAAGAGGAATGCAATGGAAAAGGAGTCGGTCGACTACGGTGCTATATGCATTGTTAAATGTCCCGTTTAATTATTTTCATGTATTGTACTGTAGAGATAAGAAATTAAGCCTCTTGTAGAACGAAAGATTGAATATAAGTTGTTTTTTTTTAGGCAGCCCGGTTAGCTCAGTCGGTAGAGCATGAGACTCTTAATCTCAGGGTCGTGGGTTCGAGCCCCACATCGGGCGCAACATTTTCTTAATCTTATGTCAGTTTTATACTAATTCTAGAATTTGATTAAGAGGTAATAATAATATAGGCCGAAGAGGTAAACCTCAAAAGCACACTACGGTATAGTTCAATCCTTGCTAGAAATTTAAGTAGCTTCAACTTGGATCCCGTCGGTTTTGTATTGGCTGCACATCACTGCATAATGAATTGTAGTAATATAGGCAGCAATCCAATGACCCGAACCTTATCTGATACCATCATTTAACTATCTATCGGTGATAGTGGCAATAGAGACTAGTCCTAAAGGTCCCGCAGTTTAATCCCATCCCTATTATGGTGCTATAAAAGTTACTTCCATAGGCGGAGTAATCATTGTAAGCGCCTTGGTGATTGGGTGATGCATATGTAATGCGTGCGTTGGTTGGCTGAGTTACGGTGATGTAAAAAAACAAAAACAACAATGTCTTCGATTGTGAAAGATTTGATTGAAAAATACAAGAAATTCGTAACAAATAATTCAGAATCGATTGGACAAATCGAGTCTGCCGCCCGGATCCTGTCTTATGTGGCGCCAGGTTATTATAATCGCAATCTATCGATTATTGTCCTGATGTTGTATTGCTTCAATCTTTAAACTCGTGGAGTTTGACCCTTTGAAAATCAACGTAGGCCTACTTTGCGAGGCTTTCATTTATGCTGCGCTTTTATAATAATGTGTTATCCGTTGTATCCAGACATTGAAAGGGGAGAATCTGGTCCAAGATATTTTGAGGAATGAGGGTCGACGGTTCTAGTTATAGCAGGCTGTTGAGATGGAGGGTAATTGAATGCGATGGCTGTTTTCATTATCTTCTCGTTTAATTCGTCACTATTATCTTTTCATTGTAGGCAGCTCCGGTGCAGTGTCTGAGCTTCTCAGTTCTATTGTGAGCTTAGTGGTTTTACTTAACGACTACCTACTCAGAAATGCAGCTAACATACAGTTGCAGCTGGTAAGTAAATTATTTGTGATAAAAATTTATTAGCAGTAATAATATGATTTATATTTTTATTACTGTTATGTACAAATCCGGCACGTGTCAACCACAACGACTTTATGTGACCCTCTATATGCAATGAGTTTGACACCCCTGTGTTAAATAAAACTTCATGCCCTTCAGCTCAAAGAGTGAATGGCTAAGACACACCTGTGTAATTTTGACTGTTTTTTTTGCATTTGAGTTGAGAATTGATCTGTATTTGTGTTGTAGCCTTTGCAGAAGAAGTGTCTGGCTTTCTGTCTTACTGTTCTTGAATATGTTGAAGTATTTCTTGAGCTGGCTACTTTTGAAAAGCGTGGTGATCGTGCAAGATGGTTCACCGTTGTTTCAGTGCAGATCGTAAAGTAGTTGATGATTTTTGCCACTCACATTATTTGATGTTGTTTTCTTTTCCGTAATATTGATGCATGCGATCGAGAGAGCAATAATACGATTGATTGTAATAACAGTTTTCCCAATTTGATGTCAAAACTTGATCGTTGTATATGTAGGCATCTTGACCATTTGTTATGATAAGACTTCTAATTGACTTAATTATGAGCACTATTTTCATAGGCATTTCTATTTTTATGGATGGTGATGTTAGAAGCAAATCTTTAAAAACTTGAAATACTTGAAGGTCTCTGCTTCGTTTCATCATGTTGTTCAAAGACAACGCTGGAATTTTGCCAAGTCCACCAATTCCATCACTGAAACGAGACAAGAAATTGCATTTGAAACTGAAAAATTCATCACCTCAACAATCAACCATTGAGGTATTGTGTCAGCACAACCAGTTTTTCATTCTCTGTATATTGTTACTGGATAGTAATTTCATGTTGGATCAGTTTAGAATTTGAGTTCTGCATATAATAATGCTCTTAATAACTTAATTTAGTCACCTATTTTTTAACCAAGTTCTTGATAACTTTGTTCTGTATGGAGTTGATTGACGATATAATTGACATTGCCAGGACCATGATATTCACAGCTATTGAACTCACTGTTTATAGGTAATTATAATAAACTGTTTTTGTACATTGTTCCTTTGCCTACGTAGGGTAGGCAGCTTTAAGCTGTCAGTGTACTGTATATCCATTGTCAACAATATTTAAATTTTCAGTCTTTCTTCAGTCTCCTCATCTTATCAACCTGAAAAGGATGCATTTCGTGGCATTCATTGTGTGTTACATTTTGTGCTGTCATAGGCAGAAAATGCTGAGGACGTTACGTCTTTCAAATACAGTGCAGAAGTAACAAATTCCAAGACATTCACTCTCAAATCCACAGGGCGTGTTGTGCGCTCCTTGGGTTCGAGTAAGTTCTCTGCTCGTCTTGATTTGCGATTGGTCCAATTCTCTTTGACGCTATTAAGCAGTTTTAGCATTGTTTGGTGACTGACCTTTTTTGGGCTTGGATTTGGCACAGAGAGTATTGATTTGTTGGTTGGTTGATTGATTGTTTGATTGATATTCCCATAAAGTCTTCAACATTTTGATGCACTGTAAATGTAGACGAAATATTGTGTTTATTTGGTATTCTAAAGTGACAACTGTGAACGAGCGCATGTGGTCGTCACCAACTTCTAATTCAGAGGCCGAACCTTCACAGACATCGGTCGTCCTGACGTCAACTCCGTTAAACGATCAGCAAAAGCTAGCCGAGTGTTTGCACATTATTCGTCCACTCGTGCACTGTATCCTTCCTTCCATCGGTTGCAATTTAATTTCAAATTGCTTTGAAATTGATGCAGTTGAGTCTGTCTTATGACTGAATTTTACTTAACTCTTTCCCAGTGGCTTGTATGTATTTTTGCGGCGTGTCGTCATGGAAACCTTGGCTGATTGCCTGTGGAGTTGATCTGTCGAGGTATGTGACTGCTTCGAATCTCTCCCTTTCCTTGAATGTTGAATACCGTTTTGTAATTTCTTCTCAGTCAGGATCATTGGTTGTGCTCTTCTGTTGTCACTTAAAATATTCATCGTTAGCGTCAGTGATAAATATTCTCAAGGAACAATGGGGTAGGACTAATGCCACCGTAGATTTTTGTGCTCCACTACCAGGTTGGTCTTGTAAGAACTAATTTTAAATTCCAAACTGGGTTCTTCTATTTTGACCTATGGGAGTTGAACCCTCCAGTCCCAGGTGAATCAAGCACTAATTGTATTAACCAAATATTTTATTAAATGTCCTTGTATTTTTCTCTGACCTGGCAGTATCTTGAAAATGTAAAACAAACCTATTACTATTATATGGGTGACATAGTGAAATATTGTTCCATTAGCTAACACGATAAGATTAGATTGCTTTAAATTAAGATTTCTAGATGTCAGTTTTTTATTTATTTATTTGCATTCTTAGTCTGTTCATGATGGGTGGACCAGAAAATTTCAACCCTGTTGAAAAGGAGGAACTGAAAAGGAGAACTTTCTCAATGCTTCTCTATCTTTTGCGATCGCCATTTTACGACAGATTTTCAAAGTATGCAGATTTCTCTGTTACTAAGGTTTTGCTTGGACTTGACTTGAATGATAAATAATTTACAGTTTCTAGAACTTTGCTTTTAAGCTTTTCTAAGCCACGTTATAGCTTTTGCCATTGCTGTACGTTATGCACAGAATCGTTGTTTCTTCTTCTGCATTGCTATTGTGTCTTGTTTTCAGAGCTAAACTTCTCTTTCTGCTTGGATTTCTTGCGCACAATGTTCCAGTTGTAAGAGTCATAATTCGTAGGTGAATTTTAATCTTTTTTTGACAACCGTACTTTTTACCGTGTTTTGTGAAATAAAACTTTTTCTGCAACTGTGCTCAGCTGGCATTTGTAGTTTTCTGAAGCATAATTATATCAGCGTTTGGATTGACCTGCATTAAGCCGGCTTCTGTAATGAAACTTTGCTTGTCATAATCTGGTGTTTTACTTTTGAAGGCCCTCTGTTGGAATATCTTCCGGTTTGGCAGAAGACCTACTTCTACGTTTGGATGAGTTAAACCATCGAGGCTTTGGCTTTCACTTGACATCGGGCAGCCTTATATTATCATTGTTTTGCAGAGTAATGACAAGAACACGGTCGACTGTTTGCAACTGTTGTATTTTATTTTCATTAATCTTCTTGTTTAATCTTCAATGTAAACATTTGATTTTGATGATTTGAAAGCCATTCTAATGGAGAAGTGTTATTTTGGACCTTGTTGTAATGTTGTATAGCCACTGATCATGTGTTGTTGTTATTTGAGACAAGAGATATGTAATATTTCAGTTCTTTGTAATTACAATTCAACTGACAATAGTTATTGATGACTTTTTATTAATTACACAGAACTTAGGCAGATGAATGCAGTTCAACATCTAAGTACTGTACTGAAGGGGCATAGCAGCCCTATGTGCAAAATGGAGGTGCTGCATGTTTTGAACCTAGAATTTAAATGAATGCATATTGGAACTGTTGGATTGCACCAGAGTATAAATAAATGCCTATATAGTGAACTTATGTCTATTATCTAATCTAGTTTTTAACTTCTATAGCGCCACTTCATAATGCACTGGCAATTTGCTCACCAGTTCAATGGTTGAATCTAATAGGCCTATTAGTCTCCAGATTCCTTGTAGACATCGACGGGGCTTCAATCGGTGCAAATATGAAATTTCTATGACACCACAAATTTTCGCTCAAATTTCGAAAAAACACCCTGGAAACACCCATAGACACCCATGAAAAATTTTCGGGCGACCCAAAAAGTCATGTCGATATTTAACCCAAATTTCTATTTAGAACCTTCAAACACCTTGCAGTGATGTCAGTGGAGTAGAAAAATCTGTCACTTTCCACCCTATTAATGTGTCTATATTGCAAAATATAATAATGGTGGCTATACATTTTAAAGATTTTCAAACCTTTAAAGCAGTCAGATATCTGATAGATATCCAAAATGTCAGATTCCTTGTCGACTGGGCTTCAATCGGTGCAAGTTTAAAGCCCTACGACACCACAAATTTTTGCTCATTTAGAAAAACCCTGGACCAAACACCCCAAAAATTCATGTCAGTGATGTTGCAGTGGAGTAGAAAAATCCGTCACTTTCCACCCTATTAATGTGTCTATATTGCAAAATATAATAATGGTGGCTATACATTTTAAAGATTTTCAAACCTTTAAAGCAGTCAGATATCTGATAGATATCCAAAATGCGGGTCCAGATTCCTTGTAGACATCGACTGGGCTTCAATCGGTGCAAGTATGAAAGCCCTACGACACCACAAATTTTTGCTCAAATTTCGAAAAAACCCTGGACCATGAAAAATTTTCGGGCGACCCAAAAATTCATGTCGATATATTGCTCACAGTTCGCTTTAGAACCCTCAAACACCTTGCAGTGGAGTAGAAAAATCCGTCACTTTCCACCCTATTAATGTGTCTATATTGCAAAATATAATAATGGTGGCTATACATTTTATAGATTTTCAAACCTTTACAGCAAAATCTGATAGATATCCAAAATGCCCAGATTCCTTGTAGATATCTAATCGGTCCATGAAAGCCCTACGACACCACAAATTTTCGCTCAAATTTCGAAAAAAAACCGGGACTATATATAGTCCATGAAAAATTTTCTGTGTGATCCACAAATTCATGTCGATATATTGCTCACATTTCGCTTTAGAACCCTCAAGCGCCCCCCACTGATGTCAGAGGACTAGAAATAGCCGTCACTCTCCACCCTATTAATGTGTCTATATTGCAAAATATAATAATGGTGGCTATACATTTTATAGATTTTCGAACCTTTAAAGCAGTCAGATATCTGATAGATATCCAAAATGCGGGTCCAGATCAATGTTCCCTCTAAGCTGCGCGCCTGCGCGGCCGCGCACACGACAAGAAAACGCCGCGCAGCAGTTTCCAGCCACCGCGCAGTGATTTTGAGTTTCAAAAAACACTGATTTTTGTGTTTTGTCTTGGGTGACGTCTGTGAAACAATTCAGGTGCTCAGGCATGAAAGTGTGCCGCTCAGGCACTATACTTTTCCGCGCTCACTCAACAAAATTTAGAGGGAACATTGCCTATTACCCTAAACCGGGGCCATGGGCGCCCATGCCTGGAGCTGTGCTCTAGGTCCCACTAGAATTAATAGCCTTGAAAGCACTTCTGGAGTTGGGTGATCGCCCCAATGTGCTGCAAAATAGTCTGGAAAATATTCGTCAAATCTCAAGATTTTAATCTTTGGTTTCGCCCCCCCCCCCTTATTCCGGAACCCTGGATACACCGATAAGAACATGAATTTGGAGATTATGGCCCTCGAGAATGTTTAGTCTTAGATTTTTATATTTCGTAAGAAAAGGCTTAAAATTTTGACAATGCAAACAGGGATATTTTTACACCCCGCAACACCCCCCCCCCCCAATTTAAGGTCGACATCCCCAAAAAGTTGGTAATGTTACAATGGTATGTATACAAAATGCATATTAATCAGGCTTGGCCACCCCTAAATGGAGAAGGACACCCCCCCCACTTTTATCCTCAGAGAACCTATTTTTGCTTGTCAGGGTTTTTGAGCGTGGATAAGGTTTTTTGCTTGTCAGACCTTTTCGGGAGAGACTTTCAAACTCCGACACCCCCCTCGGATTTTCCCGACACCTCTCCAAATTCACAATCCTACAATCCTAGAAATTAACCACATCCCCAGATTTTCCCCCCAAATTCACAATCCTAGAAATAACCCTGGATGCAAATACCTGCTTTTTGAAATGATCCACACACTGTACACTGTTTCCGGGGGAAAGGGAGATCCTAAACACATCGCAGTAGGCCTCTAACTACACTGTATCTTGAATCTCCGCCGATTTCGACAAAATTTTAACCACATAAAGACTAAAGAGACATCTATTTGTGTCGTCGGCGCACAATTTCATTAGAATCCGTTTACTCGTTTCAGCGGATTGTAACTGTTACGGTCAGCTGATTACAGATTACAGTCGTCTATTTATTAACTGGCATCATTTTCTACGTCATTGAGTGTGTTGACAAATATAGTTTTCAAATGAAGCTCATATTCAATTTAATTTGACATCAGGATTGAAATGAGGCCTGGAATAAAAAAATTATCAATAATTGACACTGGTTTTCATAATATCAAAGGGTTTCCTTTTTCCGGACACGGTGTAGCCTATAGGCCTATGTATAGGCCTATACAGACAGACAGAGCAGCATGTCTACGTCTTGGAGCGATGCTTTGGTCGCGGGAAAGTTTCCTTTAGCACTCGGTGACCCGCCCGAGTCCCCTCCTCCGGCTTTTGACTGCAGAATTTTGTCAGTTGCAGCAGCCCTAAGGCGTTTAGCGCTTTTTTTCCTTCGATAAACACACGGCACCATATGCGCCGCTGTGGTCTGCCCGCCTGTCCTATCGTCTGTACGTGTGCCTGTGCGTCTCTCTGCTATTCGTTTCCTCCACAGTCGAAGTACGTTGATCAAGTTTCCATTGTAGGCAAAAAAACACTGTTCGGGTTCTTATAGCGAAGATAAGCAGCAGCAGCAGCAGCAGAAGAAGAAGAAGAAGAAGAAGAAGAAGAAGAAGAAGAAGAAGAAGAAGGAGGAGGAGGAGGAGGAGGAGGAAAGGGAGGAGGGGAGGAGGATTAGGAGGAGGAGGATCAGGAGGAGGAGGAGGAGGACGAGGAGGAGAAAACACAACTATCGGTGATGATATCGTGCAACAAGAAAGCGCATTCAGGCGAATTGCACTCTTTGACCCCTCGCACTTGAATTCCTGCACTGGTTCCCCTCTGCACTGAAGCCTCTCTACTTCACTCTCCTCTAATCTTCTAATCTCGGAGGATCTCGATCAGACGGTTCGCTTCCCAAATCCCCTCCCGGCCACTATCTAGCCGTCCCTCTCCTTATCTCCTTCATCCTATCCACCAGTGGTGGTGCTGCTGGCTTTGGGGTGGGGTGGGGTGGGAAGAGGGGTGAACATGTGGTACGCACACGCCACACCGACTCCCCCCGCCCCACCGCCCGCCCTCCCCCGCACCAGAATTCCACGCTTGACTAAATAATGCACTCTTCTTACTCCAGATAAAGACAGGTACGAAAACAAATATGGCGGCCATGTGGCGATCGACTCACGCACCGAGCGATAATTAGCCGTTTAAGCGGCCTAATGGCATTCCGATTCGAAGCAAAACATCTCCGTCGTCTCGATCGCTGGAAGTCGCTTGCCTAGAAAAGACAAAGCTGCTCTGACAGCCACAAGACAAACGAAATAACAACGCAAGAACAGCACGCGCCCCGAGACCGCGAGTATTATGACGAGAAAAGGCGGGAAATTAGAACGGCGGATCTTCGTGACGTAATAGCAAACGGCAGACGACATGCGACGATGTTACAAAGGTTCTATTGGTGGTCATCAAAACTACTTAGATCATAGATCATAGAAGGCTTTAGTGCGAGCGAAGTGTCAATTGTTAAATAGGCGATACAGCTTCAATCGCTATACAGGGTGGCGCAAAAACCCGAACTAGTCACATTTGGGTTTGCATTTAATATAGACCGGTTTTTTGCGCCACCCTGTACTATGGACCAGACACACAAAACAGAGTGACAGAAGTTATCCACTACAACGATCCTTGCGTTTGTATTTTACGAGGCAGAAAAAGGAGGTCAGACAGATTCATTTTTTGTTTGTCAAGGTAAAAACCAATGCGCAAAGTTAGGCCTACTTGAATTTTCCTAACAGAATTCTTTCGTCTCGCAGTTGAGCGTCAGAGTTCACGAGGTCGTGAACTCTACAGCGGCAACAAACCGAACGCAGCGTCTGACGCGATGGTCGGAGATGCGCCATCGATGGGGTGGCGGGGTCTGGCCCCAATTTTGAGAATCGTGAAAACTTCGCCGTCGACTGAAGAGGTACCCGGCGACTCGGAAGGCGCAGCGCCGAATCACCTGGCGCCGTCGCTTCGAGCGCAGCGCCAACGGAGACCGCCTCCTCCTCCTCCTCTCAGATGGAGACACCGCGGACGTCGACGACGGCTCGGCTGTGTTCCCTCGCCCTCAGACGCAGGCTGACGATGCTCGAGTTTAGTCTCTCCGCCCCCCTCCTCCTCCTCCACCACCACCGGAGGAGGAGGAGACGGTCTCGTAACCCACCCCGAATCCAGTCGCAGCAGCGGCGGCGGCGGCGGCGGCGTAGGCGAGGTAGGGGTTTTCGACGGGCGGTGCCGCCCCTCCCCCGCCGCCGCATTCCCCAACCCCCGCCGCCGACGGGGTCACGTGATGCACGATACCGACGAGTGGTGACACCTGCTGAGCGGAATAGGAGACGTAAGGTGGATAGACGGTTGTCGCCGCCGCCGCCGCCGCCGCCGCCGCCTCGGCGTGGCCAGACCAGTAGGGGTAGGGGTCGAGCGACGGTGGAACACCCCCGCGAGACGTCGTCGCCCCGGCGGGGGAGGAGGAAGGAAGAGACCCGGTCCCCGACGAGGTCAGTAGTTCGGCGTCCTTCAGTGCCCCCTGGCGGATGACCGTCAGAGGATCGTAACGCTGGCGTTTGCGCCATTTTGCACGACGATTTTGAAACCAAACCTAAAGAAACACACACACACACACACACACATACACACACATTTATAAACATATTATATAATTATTTTTAATTATTTTTATATAATAATATATAATTAACCTTTCTAGCGCAATTTCTAAATATGTTCGCAGACACTTTTGCCGCGTGGATCCATACATAGATCGTAACTGCGCCAAAGTTCTACAGGCACAGAGCACCAGTGGCGTAGCATTCACTTTGACCGCATATGGCTCTCGTGGCTAATCCGCCGTCCCAAATTCATCCATATCAGATGCAGATCTAGGGTCTTTGGCACCAGAGGCGTATAGCGTCCACCCACGCCCCCCATGTCGCCGTTTGCAAAATTTCCAAATTTTAAAATTTGCCGCCCCTCCTAAAGTTTGCCGCCTTCGCTAAAATCTTCTGATAATCAAAAAGGTCATTGCTTCTAAAATTTGCCACCCATTTGAAATTTGCCGCCCTCATAACATACATTGATGACAAGCAAAAAAGCCGCCCTTCCAAAATTTGTCGCCCCCAGTCGTGTGCCGCCCATGACTAGAACCATACTAGCCATTGACACGCTACGCCTCTGCACAGCATAGTAAAGTTTTGCAATGAAACCACAGATACGAAAGTGTCTGGCTCATCAGAGACAGCTCCCCCTCCCCCCCCCACGAAAATACAGGAAGACTAATTGGTATAACAGTCCATCCATCGGGCAATGCACTTACCTGAACTCTGACGTCACTGAGTCCACATTTCGTTGCCAGTTGCTCTCTGACCGTTACGTCTGGATAGTGAGTTCGCTGGAAAACCTTTTCCATCTCTTCCAGCTGGAAGTTGGTGAACGTCGTTCGGTTTCGTCTCTTCTTGCCCTTCGTGTCTTCGGTCGTCGTTCCATCGGCGTCTCCGTCGCCCTCCTCGGGGCCGCTGCCATCGCCCTCGCCCTCGCCTTCGTCTCCTCCGGCAGGTGGACGATGGACGGAGGACGCAGAGGAGGAGGAGGAGGAGGGGCAGGCCCTTCCTCCTCCTCCTCCTCCTCCTCCGCCGCCGCCGCCGTTTCCCCGCTCCGGTCTTTTCACGATGGAAAGCTCCGTCACCGTCGAAGCCACCTCCCAGGATTCGTTCATTCTGGATTTAAGAAATTCACGGATTAAACTTTTCAGTGAAACATTTCTCCAGCATCTGTCAGACGCTGGGGAAACAAGTGCAGAGAAACGAACGGACATCTTTCACCCTGAAATGGGTTCGTTAGGGGCAACATAGCGGCAAGGGTCGTTCCGGGGCCAAGCATCGGCGGTCTCGGCCTCTCAGGCCCCGTCCAACGGGGCGAGCCCATATAGCCTAGAGGCCCATCACGTCAAAATATAGGACAATTAACCCCTTAACCACGTATTTAACTGTAACTCAATGTAAAATGGACGGATATATCCGGTATCCCCAGTTAAGGGGTTAATTAGCGGGTACTATACGCTATTCGAATACATTAAGACATATGCTATTTTAGCGTTTAGGCTTATAATAGCAAACCAAATTTAGGCTGGACTTATTTATTTATTTACTTGTAGACAATTTCTCCAGCGCAGCGTTTTCGATAGTTCTTTCATGCAATTATTCTTCCATTTTCCTCAATCTTAGGCCCTTATATAGACCTACTACTTACCCCCGGCCCCAAAAACTCCTCAATGGTTTTGCGCGACTCCTACCACCGGTCCCAGTCCTACTAGAGGGGTCGGGGGCAGGCCCTCTCTGGTTCCCCGTGACTACCCCAATAATAACTATAGACCTATCAGTGGTTCCAAAGCTTTTTAAAAGAGAGCAATTTCTACTGGCTTTTCTGCACTAAGGCAGGCGAACGCGAATATTATTCTAATTTAGTTAGGTTTTACTGTAAGTGATTCTGACACAGATTCTTATGATGAAATGTTGAATCGATACATAGGGAATCTAAATGTCTACATAACATTACAAAATCCAGACCCTCCTGCAGATCGCACATTTTTGCAAGGTTCGTTTAGTTATTATTTATTTATTTATTTATTTATTTATTTAAAAGTCAAAAGATTTTTAGAAACTATTAAATGCATTATGTCAAATGTTGAGGCATCTCGGGCCACTTTCTGAGAGCTGACGGGCCACAAATTGCCCTCGGGCCATGAGTTGGGAATCTCTGAGCTATACAGGCCCCTATACGTGGATATGAATTCAATACGGTCCAGAATTTTGAGGCTATTCCGCAGTTAAATAGATCGAGGGGTGGAAGACAATTATTGGTCTTTTACAGTATAAGCATTTTTCGGTTTCGACCGCAGACAAGATCCGGAGTTTGCTTTTTCGACGAAGGGTGTCTGCTGCCGGGTATAAATAATATGGTTCGTTTACCCTCACCACACCCCCACCACACCCCACTCATCCGCCAAATGAGCGCCAGAGGTAAATTCTTGAAAGAGAGAACGCGTTCTGCTGAGTCGGCGTATTTTAAAAATCATTTGGGCTAAAAAATGCGCTTCCAAATAAATGCTTATGGAAGTCTGGAACAATAAAGCGGACAGAACGGGCACTCGGGCAGTGGCAGGAGAAGGGACAGGAGAGAGGGTGCTTCCCTGTCTTTGTTCATTTATAGGGGTTTTTCCTAGCGCCCTTTCCCTGTGTAACAACCGAATGTGCCATAAATCCAGCGCATACAGGAGGAATTGTCGTAAACCACGATTCCTGTAAGAAAAACGAGTGAAAATCGTATTTCCACTGAAATTCCGTACCTAATTAATGAGATCAGGCTACGAACCCGCGGGAACTGTGTTGGGTTACGTCCCGCGTATGGACCTCTATAGTTTAAAAACTAAACCCACACCAAATGAGAAAACCCGAAATGAAATCAGTCGTTAAAATTCCGAGCACTGCGTGACCACTGAAATTGACTGAATGCTGCGCCGTGGTGGGTTTAGACATACTGCAGTCGAAAGAAAGCGATGATGCTAATATAGGAATAGGAGTAAAGTGTGAAGTCTTTTAGACGCCGGATCTCTCTCTCTCTCTCTCTCTCTCTCTCTCTCTCTCTCTCTCTCTCTCTCTCTCTCTCTCTCTCTCTCTCTCTCTCTCTCTCTCTCTCTCTCTCTGTCTCTCTTCAAAGGCGAATTTAAGGCCGATATAAGTTTCCTGTGAGTCAGTCGTACTTGTACCTGTCATCTTTGGTTCCATCTATTTACTTTTAGGCGGAACCTAAATCGGTTGACAGAGGCTGATGCCCTTAGCAGATGCAGCGTTTTCGTCATTCACCGCCGTCGTTTTCCTTCGGACTTTTTTTTATGTTTTTACAATTTGAAGCAGATTCAAAAACGTCGACGAACGAAGCTAGATGCACTCGAGACCGTTGGCGTAGCAACAGGGGCGCATGGGGTGGGGGTGGGGGTGGGCGCTCTCTTCGACCCAGGATCAGTCGTGGGATCTGTGCAAAACCACGATGAGAAATTTTTATGTCGACGGATTGGGAGATTGTCGATAGAATAGATAAACTTATTGTGCTATTCTGTCTGACCAGAACATTATCGTTTTTAGATCGAATAAGACGTTCCTGTTTGGCTTCGACTATCTCCCCTTTTATTAGGCCTACAGCTTTTCGCTACTCCGCCTTATAATGAATCACGCTTTGCTAACAGCCTGTAAAACCTCCAATCCTCTTCATATTATACAATTCGTATGTTATTTATTTCAACTCAAAGGTCGGCCTAATTAGATACAACATACTAGAGTACATTATAATAAACGAAGATAGGCCTACTGGTGTCTTAATTAATGGAATAACTGAAAACACTGCTAGAAAAAGTAAAGAAACAAACTAATGTAATGATACATTACTTTACATTCAAAGTAATGTAAAGTTGTAAACAAATCTGGATCAAATCCTAGAAAGGTTGGATAAACAATTCACAAAGTTAAAATCATTATTCAATAAATGACAATAACTGTAGCATTATGCATTATGTGTGTAGGCCTACAATGTACATCAAGCAACATCACATTTAACAGAGTTCCAGCAAAACAAGTAGTAGACCTATTTTCAATAAATTAGTTATTTATTAGCATTTTTAGGTCCGGTACACATATTTCGATATTTCCATGAAGGCCCACCAGATAGAAATTCTGTGAGCCAATAGTCTGCATAGCCTACTGTCGTCGATGAAACTTTAGATTTTTCAAAATCTCGGATAACTTTCGGAAAAGTAACAGATTTGTATACAGTTCAAGTGTGAAAAGTGGTGCTGACCTTTTTGTTTGTCAAGTTTTTCAGGACGTTGCGTGACAAAATTACTATGGCTGCGTGTACACGAATCTCTGTTTTGCTTGTTTTATTTCCGAAAATAGTTATTTTAAGAAAGAAATAATTAAAATTCATTTTTAAATATTGTTAATAGAAAAGGGGCCCCTAAATTTTAATTTTGCAGGCGGGCCCGGTACCGATGCACCATTTGTACTGTGGTAAATCCGCCACTGGCACTAAATGCACGTTTTCTAAGAGTTTGACCCATGAATCCAGGGCTCCATCACTGCGTGATTCTCCGTGGCGGCTCCAGGATTTGGCAAGTGGGGGAGGGCTTTGTGGTGGCAACTTCTAAGCATGGGGCCAACCATTTGTTGATAGGGAGGCCACTGGGGCAGGCAGGCTTTCAATTGGGGGCACGGACCCCCCCCCCACCCCCAATGTGGAGCCGCCACTTGGCGATTCTTCGTTCAAGATGCTCTAAAACCCACTGCGAACATCTGTAATTTCAAGAATATTCCGGGGGTTTACTCCCCAACCCCGGTTGATAATGGGAGGGGATGCGTCGGGAGGGGAGGGATGGACTGAGAGGAGGGAGCGAAGGGTGAGAAGGAAAGGACAGGTGAATTTTGTAGGTGATAATTTTTTCTTTAAAAGTCTCTGATTAATAGCGAAGATAATAATTATAATTAAATGCTTTTAACGATCGCTTCGCATTTCTCTCAAAATTGGAAATAATCGTCACTGTCTGTTAATAATATACAATCAGTAACTGATTGCTAGAAGCACCGATAGGCAACTGACAAGTATTACCTTTGATTTTTGTCGAATGAAACGAGAGCGCTGTCTCCAACTAAACTACTCTACTCCAAAGAACTGAATAAAAACCTAAGTTACGATCTTATTTGACTTATTCAATTGCGATTGTCACAGATCGTTTTCATATCTCGAAGTCTTAGATGAAAAGCGTGAAGATGTAAGGTGCGCAATTCCTTCGCTCGTCGAGGAGTGGCATCAGTGAATATCCTCCCTCCGGGCTGCTGAAGCTGCTATTGGCCTACTCCGGTTTCTCTGCGGAGAGATATCAGGGATCTGTCACGGGTTCACTCTCCCACAGTTCCTCATTTTGCCTTGCGTTGCTATCGGAACTCTGGTCTGCCGCTGAGAGAGACTAGAGAGAGAGAGAGAGAGAGAGAGAGAGAGAGAGAGAGAGAGAGAGAGAGAGAGAGAGAGAGAGACGAAGAACGGCTTTATGTCATCGAAGGGACTGAAAGTTCAGCGCACTTTCCCTTCTGTTCGCACCAGTTATTCTAACTGATAGGTTGCTATTCGGAGTGGTTCTTCTACGCCTATCTGCGAAACATAGCAAAAAAGAGCACGTTCTAATAATTATTGAGAAATCAGACAACATTAGGCCTACTTACCTTCCTCACCACAGTTCTCTTATGTTCTTTTGGCTAACGATATTTGATATTTAACGATAAATTTGGGTAACGATCTTCGCTGGAAACATTATGGATTAAGTAAGTAAAATCTCGTAAATGTATATAGCGCTTTTAAAAGTAGTACAGTAGTAGCTTCTTATTATAATGCGCTTAAACTTTCTTGAAATAGCTATAGGCATTATTAGGCAAGGTGGGCTGTCGTCCGGGCAAAGGTCAGTGTATCCATGAGGTGGCCGGTCGGGCTGTTATAGCTATGGAGGAAATGACTTTTGGAATAGGAAGGTTTTAAGTTTAGACCTAAAGGCTTGAGGAGATAGTGAAGGAATTAAAGGAACTGAGGATTCGGAGCTTGTAGATTTACCATTATTATTTTTATTATGGAACAATATGGAACGTATCCAATACGATATAATAACATTGAGGTCACTTCAGTTATCAAGACCTGTCTACCTTAGGACATAATTAACGCCCCAACCTCCTCAACTCACAAGATCGTCATCTCGTCTCGCTCTTTCACGCCTACTGAATCAATCGCCCCTGAAAATCTACAACCGTGCCTTTCCCTCCGCCGTACCTGAACTTTGGAACTCTATCCCGGATTCCCTCCGCAGCCTTAGACACTGCCAAGCAATAAATCGGAAATCTCATTTCCTATAAATCCAGCACTACCTCCTCATGTCTTCAGATCTAAGCTTAAATCCTTTCTTTTTCTAAGATCATTTCCTCTATTAGATGTAACAACCTAGCCTCACTGCCCTCCGGATATATTGACCATTGCGTGGCTGATCCATTCACCTTTCCCATAGCGATTTTAAGATAGGCGAAGCGCCTAAGAAGAAGTAGCTACTTTCGTACTACCCCAAAGCGCTATATAAATCCACGATAGTTTAACTTACTTACGGATAAAGAACATTACTGGATATCCGTAACGAGAGGAACTAGAGATAACTGTTACCATTACATTACTTCCTTTAGTTTCGCAATCGCAAAGATCGGAATAGATCCAATCTCCTCTCAGCCAGGCGCTCGTTAAGTCTGTCGACATAATATTTCGCCCTTCGGCCACTTTGTGCCTCCACAGATTTCAGTACACTTACTATTATTAGTGGGCAGTTGCGGAGAAGCCATCGAGACCGACTCCTCATGATTAACCCCCGCCCTTCAACTGTCGAAGCAGACTCAGCGGGAGGGAGGGTATTTAGGAAGAGAGAGTCTCAGCGATAGTCTCATGGCCCTACCTCCTCCCATCCACCCACCCCCCGGGGGCTGTTTCCTTTGACGATTGTTCCTCTGGCAGTGCAGTCTTCCACTGCACTTGACGTAGGCCTATTCGCAAGGGACGACTGATCACGTGCTCAGCAGATGGAAGAAGTGGCGACACCTATCCACGGGACTTGAGTGTCGTCTTTAACGTCAACAAAATCCAGTCCCCGGAGGTAGACGAGAAAACAAAGACGTTGGGCTACGTACGGACGCACAAGAAACTACGCTTCCGGCTTGCCCTGCAGGCACTAATGCGTATTGGATTTATCCTAGACTTTACGATAGTGGCGCTATAGAAGTTCAATGACGACACATTCTATCTGCCTCTTATACTGCAGTCTAGTTATTAAAATTTTCTGATTATCTTGCCAAATCATGATAAACAGTGAGACTTGCCAGAGACCAATTCTTTCAAATCTGTCACAATTAAAGTACAGTACTGTAAGCATAATGCCATAAGTAAATCCTTTTGATTCACAGTTGCAAAACCAAAACATTATGGATATAGATTTTGTAAATTATATGTGTAAGACCCAATATATTCCAAGCCTAAGTCCGAGAAGGAGATAAAAATAGACTTGGTCAAACATCACCAGGTCAGATAATAATAATAATAATAATAATAATAATAATAGTGTATTTCTAACATCTAACTCTAAGGCAGTAAGTAACCTCCATAAGTACTGTTATACTACAAGCCAAAGGATTCACAGTGATGTAATACAAAATAATTATTTCATAGAAACAAGCTTAAAGCCATATTTCAATTCTGCATAAGATTATTCACAACAAAAAGATCCAATAATGAAAATCTTAAAGTTAGGTCCTGAAAAGACACACACTTACACGTGTCCTATAAACCAGTTGCATCTACTCTCGTCACTTTCTATGCCGAATGGTCAGGAAATTAAAGAATTGTCTAGAATACGTCATTTGCCATAATACGATGTGTGTGAATTAATGCGAATGAACTCTCATGTGCCGTCCTAGGGAGCTGGCCTCGTTGAACTGAGCGCAACAGAGATGACAGGCAAAAGGCTGAACGGCGCCGTGAGCCTTCATGTGCTCCTCGAGCGTCGTCTGCGAGCGAAAACACCGCGGACACTCGGAGCAGGCGAATGGCTTCTCGACGGCGGCCGAGAGATTCTCGCTGTTCGTACTTATGTAGATGAGTTCCGTGATGGTCGGCTTGATTCCGCTCGATTCCTGCTCGTGCTGCTGGATGTGTCGGCGCAGCGAGCTGTAGACGCTGAACCGGCGCTCGCACAAGTGGCACGCGTGCGGCTTCTCGCCCGTGTGCGTCTTCGAATGCGCCTTCAGGTGACTTTTCAGGATGAATTTTTTGTCGCACACGAGGCAGTGGTGAGTCTTCTCGCCCGTGTGCGACTTCAGGTGCGTTTTGAGGTTGCTGCCGGACGAAAACTGCTTGCCGCACATCTGGCACGGATACGGCTTCTCTCCGGTGTGTGTTCTCATGTGCTTCTTCAGGTTGTTGGCGATCGGAAACGTCTTGTCGCACTCGTCGCACTTGTACGGTTTCTCTCCGGTGTGGACAGTCGTGTGACGGCGCAGCGACCCAGCCTCTCGGAAATCCTTGTCGCACAGGGTGCACTTGAAGAGGCGCTCCTCTGAGTGGATCTTCAGGTGGTTCTTCAGGTGGCTGGAAAGTAGGAAGCGCTTTCCGCAGGTTGGACACGCGTGCTGCCGCTCTCCGGTGTGCGACAGAGAGTGCGCCCTCAGGTTGCTCGACGAGTTGAAGGACTTGCCGCAGATTTCGCATCCGTACGGCCGCTCCGCGTTGTGGGCGCGCATGTGCTTGCGCAGCTCGCCGAGGTGGGTGAACTCCACTCCGCACCGGGTGCACACGAAACCGGATTTCTCCGCCAGGTGGGTCTGCATGTGGCGCGTCAGGTAGCTCATCTGTGAAAATGATTTGTGGCACTCCTGGCAGCTGAATGGACATTCACCGGTGTGCTTCCTCAGGTGATTGGTCAGCGCCGTGGAGCTGGAAAAGTGGGCGTCGCACTGATCGCACGAGTACGGCTTCTTGCCAAGGTGATACTTCAGGTGCGCCATAAGTTTAGTGGGATTGTCAAACTTTTTGTCGCACGCATTGCATTCCTCCAGACTCTGTCCGTCATCGTCTATCACCTGGCGCTTTCGCCTTCCTCTCTTCTTTGGCAAATGGTCTTCGACGTCTAATTCCAGTTTCATGTCTAAAGTCAAAGATGACATCTCAATTTATACCTCAATACAGTCAATAAAACATGAGCATCCATTATCAATGTCCATTCAAACACACAGTAAAGCCAATTTAAGTGTACAACTAGCCTTCACTTCAAATGTTTTATCCTCTCCACCATTTTGTCATTTTTTATTTGACCCATTAATTGCCCCTAAGAAGGAAAGGACTATTCACCCATAATCAATTTTTACATAACTGTGTACAATAAATACAACTGCACCCCAAGACTCCATGTACAAACCCCCCAAAATTACACTAAAAGTAGGTAAACTGTTTTAAGCAAGTCAGCATTCAATTTATAAGCAACTGCAATATCGATTGGTCTTCACTGAGCATCATGGCTACATCCATGAACCTAACTCTGACAGACTTTTACAATTTTGGGACACCACAGTGGGCTTACTCCAATTTTAAAGAAAGTCAAAATGCACTGATCTTCACCTTTAGGGTCCAACTCAACCACAGAAAATGCCTCATTTTCGTCAAATTCTGCATATTCTTCGCTCTCTTCTTCTTCATCACTTGCGTTGTATTTCACAGGGTCTTCGACTCCATCTTCTGATTTGAAATAGATCCTTTCGGAACCATTTTCGTCCACAGAATTTGAGATGCACAACGGGTCGTGGTGAGGCCGCTTGACTCTAAAGCCTTTTAAAAGACACGCATCCTCACTTTGATCAATGTTCCAAACCTCCAATTTCAATTGTGCATCCATGAAGATCTGTAGAGAAATACAAGAAGGTATTTATGTAAATTTTAATAATACAAATATATACATTCTTCAGATGCAATCAAGTTCATGCAATTTTTAATTACCACTATCTTGGACCTGGAACAGAAAAGCTATCCTACTAATTTCAGTGTTAATTCTAAGAGCAGTTAATAGTGAATGAGCATTGAGCAAATCCTGTTGAATGACTATTTTTCGTGATCTGTTCTACAGGCAGGCCCAGTAATTGTTGTCATATGTCACTGAGCAAATTATTATGTAAACAATTCAATTTCAAATTAATTCCATGCCACAAAAACAGATTTGTCTTTTTAATTCAGAAAAGACCGTTCCATAAAGCTATAAGTAAAGGTGGGAATGCGGTGGGAAGTCGACTCGCATGTTAGCCGAAAATTATATACAATTTCCGTATTTTCGATCGATGCGTCTGTTAAGAGAGTCAACATACTAACTAAATTTTGAAATCACTAATTACTTACTTACAAACTTACTTACTTACAAAAAGCATTGAAAATCTATGTATATCGTAAAAACGATACAAAAACTCGATTTTTGTCTGAGAAATAGAAAATTTCGCTTGAAAATTTAACCGCAAACGAATTTTCTTTCGATTTTAATAAATAATTGAGCAAATAAAACGTCTAAAAATTTACGACTAAAACTCGACTGGTGTATAATTTAGTTCAAATTCAACGAAAGACTTGCATAAAAACCTGGAAAAGGTGATATTTAACGAAATTTTGTTTCTCCCGAAACAAAGACGTTAGGACCGGAAGTCCACGCTGTAGCGTAAATACGTTATTCATAAACATATAGCGCTATATTTACACTTGCAAATTAAGCTGTGCAACTTTTATTTGAACAGATATGAACAAATTATGGAAAGCCTATTTCAAGTAGTTGCATTCCATGCTTACATTTTTCAGTAACCAGTTTGGCCGAATAACAACTGAATAAAAATCTCTGTACCTATGACTCTACAATAAATCACTGCCTTATATATTGTCTGACCATTGCACTTTGTCCATAGCAATTTCAAGGAGACTAAGCGCCTAGGATTAGACAGGTACTACGGTGCTAACACAAAAGCGCTATATTAATTCATGATGTGTTGCTTCCTTTACTTATCATAAAATGCCACAAAACCATGGTGTTTGTTTGGAGTCTATATTATATATGTTCCACCATAATTTGAGTTGGCTAATGTCACACAAGTGCATCGACATTATAACTATGGTACATGTATTTGAGTAAGACCAGTGTTGGGGACAGTGGCGGCTCCACCGGGGGGGCCGTGCCCCCTATTGAGTGTCTGGCCCCCCAGTTCCCCCCCCCCAGTTGGGACCCTATACTTAATGCTACATACATTGAACAACAAATGGTTGGCCCCCATGATTAGAAGTTGCCACCCCAACGGCCCCCCCCCCACTTGCCAAGTCCTAGAGCCGCCACTGGTTGGGGATGCTAACAGTTACTGCAAAAAGAATGGCCAGGTCGTTTGCAGGGCTTAACCATTACAAGTTGGTCCTTCGCTCCCAGTGATCTATTTATTCATGGTCATTCGACAAATGTGAAAGGATTCTGTTAATCCCGCCACCCCGTGAAGTAACAGGTCTAACACAATAACAAAAAGAGACGAAAATCATACAGTCTATTAAATAGCATACTGTCTTAAAAATTTCACTTTCTTTACGAAGCAACAAGCAGCAATAAAATTATATTAATAATTATTTCCAGTACATGCATTTACAATGATGGTTAAAATGAAAATAACCTCTAAAAATAAATTGATTTACACAATCAATCCATTACAATCCACATCCGACTCTCTATGAGAAAGCATTCTTTTCATCTTCACAAAACTTTTGAAATTTGTCATTTTACACAAATTTTGCACCGGACATTTGATACATCCCAATAATAAACTTATCTTAAATTACGGTACAGAATAATGTCAATCAACAAGGAATTTCTAACTGTGGTCAAAACACGACGTAACAAATATCTAATGGAAAACTCAAACACATTCACACAAAATTCAATGGGCAAGTCACGCAACCAAGCTAAAGCAGATCATTTCTCCATGCCCCAACTGACAAAGCCATTCTGCTCAATAAAATAATAATTGAATAAGTACTTTGGTAACAATTACTTTAATTCTCAATTATGATTAGTCATCCTGCATCAAGTTACTACAATGAGTTGTGGGGCCAGAAGGCAAAATGAAAACTGTTTGGTTGCTGATATAGGGGAACTGACTCAGCTATGACATACTGAACAACCAACAAAACTACAATATTAGACAGTATTTGTTGTTCCCAAAGACTGTGCAGTTCAACTGTACACCAATATTGTCTAAATCAACTGGAAATAAGAATTATCAAAGTGGAGACAAACAGTTGTTGCTCACGTGTAATAGATTCTGCTGAAAACATAATTTCAGCTAAAAATTATGCCAACAATGAGCAATAATCAATCAAAGAGAAATCGAAGCAGGTCAAACTGTCTCATAACCCCAAGTTTGCAGAAAAAGTGGCCGGAAACAGGGAAATCGCAATTTCAATATTAACCCAATAAACCAAAATCGGCATTTCAGTTATGAAAAACTCATCTAATCCAAAAGACATACTGTACACAGAACAAATACAGCAGATGCTTACAATTACATTACAAATAATTCATAAACAGAAAACTGAATTCAGACACATGCATCACGTCAACACAACTCCATTCACAAATTTACACAAAATAAATCATAATAAATAAAAACCAACCTAATAAATCACATTTCCATAGGCTTGCCTATGTATTAACAAACACACAAACACACAATATTTTTAACAACATGAAGAATTTAACAAAAAACTGATCCATAATATAAAATTTAAGAGCAAATAAAATGATTGTGCACATCACACACAGATTTTACTTCCTGCAAATCAACAAGTTTCAAATATCTTAACTTTTCTCAGGAAAGCCAGACCAGCAAATGGAGACAGAATTCATATCAACAACTTCAAAGGTAATAAACCGCCTTTTAATTTTGAAGAATGAAGCGTTTTACAAGCAACAGCCGTGCAAGACCTCTGCAATCATAAAGCATTTGGTATATTCAATTCAATTAAGTAGTAGTTTCTCTTAGAATCATCTGCGTTATCTGCAAGCGAGGAATTCTTACGACATAAAAGCATCTGCCTATCCGACAAGGTTCTCTCCTCCTCTCTCTCGATCACATTCGTTTTGCCGATCCTCCGTACCGCAACTGAGTGTCGTGAATAAGAAATAAGGCGGAGTTAACGCTGGCGGGCGTCCCCGTGATCGTGACACGGCGACTGGTCGCTCCCTCTTCCAGGTTGTCGATCTTTATTAGCGCCTGAGACGACTGCCTACAACGTTTTATTCACGACATAACAATCTAGAAACTCAATACCCTGCATAAAATTCCACGAATCAAAATCATACGACAGTGCCTGGCAGTAAACAACAAAACCAATGGCAACATTTTAAGCAATCAGATATCTGCTTGTTGGCATCATGCCAAAAAGATCCCCAGGTCTGGTAACAATCTCCAATTGCTGTATGATCAAGTGGCAGGCAATGCAGTTGTAGTAAATCAGCCGCTGTTAATCTTAAAAGGCGCGACAACAGCGTTCCCTATGCCATCGAATACCTGATTCCGTTGATCCGAGAACCAGCCTTGCCAATAACAGAACCAATTCTGTGGTTTGGAATGAAGAGTTCCTGCGTATGTGTCCTTCCACCAGCGGCATAACCGCCAAGAACGTAAGAGTAGCTGTTGGGTTGGTTGGAATACACCGGAGGCGCCAGTTCTTTCAACGCTCTCGTCTGTCTCTGACCCTTCAACACACACACGGGTAATAATAGCCGTAAGAACATCTTGTATATCGCATAATACACAAATTCTACAGTTTTCACCTGCACAATAATGCTCACGTTGCATGCACTCTTAAGCCGCGTTCACACAGTTGCAACATGGCAACCAATAGAAAGAACGAGCAAGATGACGGCACCAGAGTTGTTTGATGACATCTGTCATCAACAAAAGGTTTCTGTACAGTTAATCTGCTTAATATCACTGAAAATATCAACTTCATAAGTCTCACATCCATTAACAACAATCGTGCTCCATGCCCCACAAATTCAACACTCCAAAGGATGCAAGTGAAATGTCTCTACAATCCCAGGATGCATTTTTACGATCACCGATTCAATTGGAACTCTACACAGAATAACATTTGTCTGATGGAACATACTGGCTGCTGAGAAAGATAGCTCCTCAGGCCTGGAACGCCATACCCAGTTCGACTGTTGTATAAGTCTGACCCATAGAAACTCTTCTGCGGCTGGTATGGAACAGTAGATCCCAGGGCCTTTGTCTGAAATACAACATGGAAAAACCAAAGATCCTTCACATCCAGCCGACCTCCGTTGAAAGATAACTAAACGTACAGAATAAAGCAAGCATGCGTCAATCGGAAATATCTGTCTCAACAGGATAGACCCACTAAGTCTCTGGAATTCTTTGTGACGTACCTCGGCTGCTATGACGCACAGTCTCTGGACGCATTGCATGACTGCGTCCATAGATCCAGAGATTGTTACCATTCTTTCGTTTGAATGAGGCAGCATGTCATTGGCCACCTGAATTGTTGCACCAGTTGCCTGAAAATGGAAAACACAGCACCTGAGCAGTGCTACTCAATCAATGCAATTATTGTATCGTATAATTACACTTTTTGACTATGAACAGAGCCCAGTATTTGGTCACTACCATCATCCACTGAGAAAAACTCAGCACTTCTGAGTCTCTGTTACTCATCTCCTCTTATTTTAGACTTTGTTATTTAAAATGGCGGCTCAAAGTACTTCAGCCGTCATCAATCCCACGTCATGTTCAACTCCTGTACTGTCAATTCTGCTTAAAATGAATTCAAACTGTCCTTCTATTGAGATACATGACTGCTAGAGGGAAGAATTTTCCGATTTGAGTGCATGCGAACAACGCGTCCTGCTTTCGGACCTCACGAAGATCTTTGATGTTCGATCCACCTTTGCCAATCAGAGAGCCGCAGTGATTGTTCGGAATGATCAGCTGGATTGTGATTGGGAGCACAGACCCATCGGACTGAGAACCGTCCATTTCCTAAAGAACAATAACGTAAAACAGACAGAAACGATGACGACAATTTTGCTCTACCAATGATGATCTCATTCTTTACTCAAAACTCAGGCAGATTCCTATCTCAGTTATTCTTCCCATGAAACGAAGAGAACCAAATTGCTCAATTCCAGGAATTCCACGAAATGCTACAGCAAATTTGACGGTATGCGTGTAAGTTTACACCATTACACCAAACGCAGCTACCCTTGCTATTCAAACAATATTATTCAACTGCTGCCCGTGTCAACTCAACTCAAAATCATACAATTCAAGCAGAACGCTCACTTGAAGGTGAAACCAACACATACGACTGAACGGCAAGTAAAAATGTTTAGGACAAGATTAAAAACTCATAATTCCACGTAACTTATCCAACATTGACTCATCTGGCTGTCCAGCCTGATATTGTGGATTTGACTCAGACCTTGCGAGAATGTGATTTGGTGCACCATCAGCTGATGCCTCTATGCTTCCTAAACCGGTGCTATAGAAGCTTACGATTAGATTTGATTAGAAGTAAGTAAACTGTTTCATCGTTGAGCATAACAAAATGGTAATCCCACCTGCTCAAACTTGGCACATATCATAGAAAATGCTTTCAAAATTTCTGTTGTCGATCCTGAAATGGTTACAATGCGTTCCGGAGACGAAGAATCGGAGATGTTCAACCGTGAACGACTCTAGAAAAAGCAGAGTAGAAATATAAGAGGTGCTATACAAATGCTACATTACATTACATTATAACAGCTGCATGAAAGAATACACACTCGGTCAGCACAAAATCCGAAGCTTAATTAAATTCCAGAAAACATAATCTTCACTTCCAAAATAAAATTCATGAATAGGATTACCAACCTCTTCCCTGATTCTTTTCACATTATCACCTTTCTAAAAAAAACAACATATTAGCCAAATCTAGAAACCAATTAACATACTTTTCCACTGCTGCATAAAATACACGACTTCCAATCATAAATATCAGATCACAATTATCGGAACTAATATACACTCTAAATTTAAACCACACATACAATTTTAATAGATATTGGCAAAACAGAGAGCTCTATAAGCCTCTGCTACAACCATCACTAATTATCCACATCATCTATCCCTAAAATTCATTATTTCAGTTGTAACATTATTACCAACTGTCATGGTTGCTGCCTAAACCTCTTATTATGGACTATCACTGAAGGACTGAACTACGCATACACATACCTATGCATAATTCAACAAAAGCTTTCAAATAATTAACCCCTTAACCGTGTATTTAATTGTAACTCAATGTAAAATGGACGGCTATATCCAGGATCCCCAGTTAAGGGATTAAAAGATGACAGTTAACTCACTCTGCCAATGATGCTTCCCACTTCCTGAAAAAGAAAAGCATTAAAATAGAACTCAAAATAAAACATTCTTGTTCTAACCAACCGATGACTCCATCACTGCTTATCACATATGCTAGTCAAACATTTTCTAACTAGATAATTATATACTTAACCTTTTTGCTAACGCTAATGCTACAATTCAATGGCATTACTATAATTCCTCACAAAACAGCCTAATCAAAACTGCCTCATTTGACAGAACAGAAACCCCGGGCTCTTAAGCATAAGCACATGATGGTGATGCCTGTTCTTAACCCTTCGATGGTCTGACCTCATAAGGCCGATATTTTGGCTTCATAACATATTGGCTATATGGATTGCCAGGACGAAAAGGTTAAACTCTAAACTGGTTACCTGTTGAACACAGAATTAACCTGAAATCAAATCTTAGAACTTAAAACACCGAGCTCAGGTCAACTCAGTAATAAATTAATTATGGCGGCAAAGAAACAGAGAACTTTCATTTCATAAAATTTTGTAGCTCATGTTTTAAGTTCTAAGAATAATAATTTTTTGCTGAAAAAGAGAAACTTTCCCAATGACTGAAATCTTTCTCGCTGTGAATTACATCTGTCAAAACCAAAAGCACTTTCAAATACAAATTTCGTTACGACGGCTTTTCCTACATAGCCTTCTTAAGCGTCGCTCAGATAAATGTCTCTGAAAGTACCATCAGTTGATCCTATAGTCTATCAGAACTGGTGCCATAAAAATACACAACTGCAATAATTACAATTGCCATTGTTGTTAAATTATTATTATTACTATTTAACAATAACTATATTATATCACTGCTATTCTCATGATTATATATATATATATATATATATATATATATATATATATATATATATATATACACACACACACACACACACACACACACACACACAATTGAACTCTATGGCAAACTTGAAATCAAGGTGTGTGTAATAAGATTTTAAGCAAACCCTGCTGTTAGCAATAAATCGTATAGTGATGGTATCGTTTAATCCGCTTTCTTGGTTATCTTCGCAGCTTTCGGGCGACTCCGATCTACCGCTGCTGTAGTTGTCAGTTGCCATAACAACAATTCTCTCCAATGTGCTAAAACAATTTCCAATTATTATTATTAGACCATCATAATAATTATCATAAATCATCAGAAAACAGCATTGACGAGTGGACTGAGTTCAGACAGAGGGTCCCGCTCAAGCATTGAGCATATTGCTAAGTTTAAACGTCAATCCATGCAATTTCCTTCTCTGCTAGGTGCTAATATGATCTCGTTTACCATACTTTCGATGTGTCTGGTACCGAAATCTAGAAATAAACTGGGTAGAGTTTCGAAATAGGCGAACCATTCGTAGGTTATGGCTAAGGGTAACCCCTAACCAAGCTAATCCGAAACTGTACCATAAACTTAATTTTGAATCGCCTCTATTATGAATCATCTGATGTTCTATCACGACAGCTAACTTTTAAACGTCAAACAGAAACCCAAAATACAAATAATCAGAATCACTGACGATCTTTGAAAACATCGGCCAAAAACCTCAAGCAATAAACGCCCGAATGAAGCATACTCAGTCAAATTTCGGAACTTAGTCGCACCATTAATGGGCATACTACGCTCTCTAAGTAATTGATCGCCCATATCGGTAAATGGGTCTTTAAAACGTTCAATTATTAATAAAATATCTCTAAATGTCCTTTTGAGGTGATTTTGCAATCAAAATCGACTCACCGGTAGTTATTTCAAGGTGTCGTAATTACAAAACGCAAATACGGAACACGCAGTCACTTGACATGCGCCATGCTTTGGATGTTTAAAGCAGCGTTCACACAGGTCAGTCGCAATCCAGCCTCTGAAATCCGCATTATTATTATTATTATTATTATTATTATTATTATTATTATTATTATTATTATTATTATTATTATTATTATTATTATTATTATTATTGTAGTAGTAGTAGTAGTAGTAGTAGTAGTAGTAGTAGTAGTAGTAGTAGTAGTAGTAGTAGTAGTAGTAGTAGTAGTAGTAGTAGTAGTAGTAGTAGTAGTAGTAGTAGTAGTAGTAGTAGTAGTAGTAGTAGTAGTAGTAGTAGTAGTAGTAGTAGTAGTAGTAGTAGTAGTAGTAGTAGTAGTATTGAAGTTCTAATTGTAATAATAATAATTAAGCAGCTACTGTTGTGCTGTCCAAGGGCGCCATATAAATCCACGAGATTTTACTTACTTACTTACTCAAAGGACTTGGTCAAAGTCGCTGCCATTTCATTTGTTCAAACGCTTTGACAATTGACACCAGTGTTTATTCTAGACACCTTGACATTGGGGGCGGTGAAATGTAAATTTGGGGGACAAGGTCTGAGTCTCCACACATGGGGAGAGGGAATTTCCATCCCCCAGCCAACAAATAAAAAATTATGGGAAGAATTTTAAAACTTTGAGGGATTCCCCAGAGGCCTAGAATAAACACTGTTTGACACAGCCTTCATACATTCACTTATATATATATATATATATATATATATATATATATATATATATATATACATATATATATATATATATTAAGGTGTTGCAAATTTTGATTTTCAATTACTTTCAAATGGTTTCATATGAGCTTTTACTCACTTATTATGAATGTAATAATGTTTTTGTTTGAAAGCTCAGAAAAGTTCATAAATTTTTAATTTTTAGCATATGTTTTTCATATACTTTTCTAGCAGATTTCTGAAATCCATAGACACTCTAGTAAATTTGAAGACACTGCCATAAAACAAGGATGTGCTACAAAGGCAACGTCAGCTACAAAATGAAAATATGGGGTAGCCCGGCAGTTTTCTCTTATCAAAGGGAGAGAAAGGAAATTAGAGATACATGGACGATGCAAGATGTTCCTGTTATTACATTGATATCACTCGCAATTACAAACATGGGCCAACACCTTCTGCATTTAAAACAGCTCATCCATGACAACCCTCGTTTGTCCATAATGCTAATAATACACAGGATTTGTGGAAATACAAGCGCATTTTTTAAAACTTATTTCGTCATGTTAGAGATCGATTTCAAGCACTATATTGAGATACTGTCTTTAGCATTCTTCACTACATCGATAGCAATCGCTATTATAAACGTAGGCCATCGTCTTTTGTATTGATAGCGCATCCAGCATGACAACCACCGTTGTTCCATAGTGCTAATAATGCAGAGTATTTGAGCAAATACAACCGCGCATTTGAAATGTATTTCGTCCTGTTATAGATCGAATTCAAGCACCATATTCAGCCACTATCTTTAGCATCCATTACTACATTGATATCAATTGCTATTGCAAACATGGGCCATCACCTTCTGCATTTAAAACGGCTCATCCATGACAACCCTCGTCATTCCACAATGCTAATAATACAAAGGATTTTTGGAAATACAAACGCATTTTTGAAACTTACTTGGTCCTGTTAGAGATCGATTTCAAGCACAATGTTGAGGCATTCTCTTTAGCATTGTTCACTACATTGATATCAATCGCTATTTTAAACGTAGGCCATCGCCTTATGTATTTAGAGCCCCTCCAGCATGACAACCGCCGTTGTTCCATAATGCTAATAATGCACAGTATATTGAACAGAACAACCGCGCATTTGAACTTTATTTCGTTCTGTTATAGATCGAATTCAAGCACCATATTCAGCCACTATCTTTAGCATCCGTTACTACATTGATATCAATCGCTATTACAAACATGGGCGATCACCTTCTGCATTTAAAACGGCTCATCCATGACAACCCTCGTTATTCCATAATGCTAATACTACAAAGGATTTTTGGAAATACAAACGCATTTTTGAAACTTACTTCATCCTGTTAGAGATCGATTTCAAGCACAATGTTGAGGCATTGTCTTTAGCATTCTTCACTACATCGATATCAATCGCTATTATACACGTAGGTCATCGTCTTTTGTATTTATAAAGCATCCAGCATGACAACAGCCGTTGTTCCATAATGGTAATAATGCACAGTATATGTGAAATCAACCGCGCATTTGAAATGTATTTCGTCCTGTTATATATCGAATTCAAGCACCATATTCAGCCATTATCTTTAGCATCCATTACTACATCGATATCAATCGCTATTGCAAACATGGGTCATCATCTTCTGCATTTAAAACGGCTCATCCATGACAACCCTCGTTTGTTCATAATGCTAATAATACACAGGATTTGTGGAAATACAAGCGCATTTTTTAAAACTTATTTCGTCATGTTAGAGATCGATTTCAAGCACTATATTGAGATACTGTCTTTAGCATTCTTCACTACATCGATAGCAATCGCTATTATAAACGTAGGCCATCGTCTTTTGTATTGATAGCGCATCCAGCATGACAACCACCGTTGTTCCATAGTGCTAATAATGCAGAGTATTTGAGCAAATACAACCGCACATTTGAAATTTATTTCGTCCTGTTATAGATCGAATTCAAGCACCATATTCAGCCACTATCTTTAGCATCCATTACTACATTGATATCAATCGCTATTGCAAACATGGGCCAACATCTTCTGCATTTAAAACGGCTCATCCATGACAACCCTCGTCATTCCACAATGCTAATAATACAAAGGATTTTTGGAAATACAAACGCATTTTTGAAACTTACTTCGTCCTGTTAGAGATCGATTTCAAGCACAATGTTGAGGCATTCTCTTTAGCATTGTTCACTACATCGATATCAATCGCTATTTTAAACGTAGGCCATCGCCTTATGTATTTAGAGCCCCTCCAGCATGACAACCGCCGTTGTTCCATAATGCTAATAATGCAGAGTATTTGAGCAATACAACCGCACATTTGAAATTTATTTCGTCCTGTTATAGATCGAATTCAAGCACCATATTCAGCCACTATCTTTAGCATCCATTACTACATTGATATCAATCGCTATTGCAAACATGGGCCATCACCTTCTGCATTTAAAACGGTTCATCCATGACACTCAGCCAGAGGTTTCGTTGAGCACAATGACGAACCTGGAACTGATTGTGCGCTGTGTGCAGTGTTATGTTCAGATACAGAGCCTGGCAATAAAAATGGCATCATTGCAATGGTAATGAAATGCATTCTCAACATTACATTATTTTCTATTTGTTACTGTTGTGTCTCTATTCTATGGGGCATTAAGGTATTATAACGTAAAGTGTTAACGAAAATTGCTAGAGTTACTAAAAACTAAGACCCGAAAATTATGAACTTTTTGTAACTTTAAAAAAATTTCATATTCATATCTGTTTCATATGTAAAAAGTGTCATCTGAAAAGTTTTGAAAGTTTTTGAAAATCAGAAATTTTGTGTTTTTTGCAACACTTTAATATATATATATATATATATATATATATATATATATATATATATAAGTTGTCAGTGCTAGGATGTTGGAGGAATTTCCGTGGGTTTTTAGGGAGGGATGCCCCATCAGGCCTGCAAAAAGTGCCTCTAATCGAACGTCTAAGCAAACGACTTTCGTTCTTTAGGATCGAACCCAGCTCGGATGGTATAATCTCAGAGCAGAGTTGATCACGTTTTATCGATGTAGTCATCGATGGGATATCCAAACGGGACGTTTTATGAGATAACAAAGACAATGCTTTATTGAAAGTTTCTTTGCAAAATTTGATCACAGATATCACATCAGAGGTAGATAAATTCAATGGAGTCTAATGAAACTCTAAAGTGTCTCAATATAATTTATAAATAGGCAGATAGGCCTACCTTAGCTAAGACATGTGTGCAGACTGAAGCCATTTAGGCATTTAGCAATAATAAAGCGTTAGTAACTTAGTATACATGTAAATTCGCAGCCTATTAGGCCTACAGTATAAGAAGACATAGAATCAACTCTACTAGACCATAACTATTTCAACGGTAGGTTAAGCGCCTATATATAATAAACAGCTACTGAGGTACGTCCTGCTCACGGAAGCGCTATATAAATTCAGGAGATTTTCTGCAGATGTAGCCTATGTATAAAAGTAAAAATATTTCTAAAGAATCAAGCGCCTTCGATTTTTCACGGCATCGGCTGACTGGGGGCAACCTGTGGATCCAGTGGTGTCTTTCTGGGCAGTGTTACCTTTCGAGGCTTGAATCTCGGACCCTATACGCCGTCAGACCAGCCCTCTAACCACTGAGGGTTCACTGCGTAGGGACGGAGGCGTCTCAATCAATTCGATTGTAATCTCTGATTTAGCAGAATAGAAGATGTTAACATTCGGACAGAATTCGGCGCATGACTGAGTGCCAGTTTCATTTCCATCTCCATCACTATCACTCGTCGCCATGAGTTCCTTGTAGATTCTTACGACGGGCAGTTCGTACTCCCGAACGAATTTCTCGTAAGTCGACAGTTTCTCACTGACGTCACCGAGCGTGAATTTCGGCAGATAGCGTTTCATGACGTCATGGTCCACGTGACCGTTTGCCGCCACGACGTTTCTGGACAGACGATCGACGGCCATTTCCCGGATGGAGAAGACGTCGCAGTCTTCGTTGTTGATCCGCTCGAACTCGGGATGGTGGGGCTCGAGCCCAGCGTGGCGTCTAAACTCCTCGTCGTACATCGACTGAAACGGGGGGCTTTCTAATGGAACGATTCCCTCGAATTTCCCGCAATTGACGAAGGTAGAAAAAGCGTCCTTCGTTCGGTCGTGAAGCGTCGCCGTTTCCAAGGCAACGCAGACCGCCACCTGGCGAACGAAGTCTATATGAAAGAGTTCCCTGGCGACTATGTTGTCGTATTTGGCTTGTAGGTCGACGGATGCGAACGGAAGCAGAAGAGGCAGGAAGACATTTCTCGACGACCTTTCGAATTGTTTCAACGCAAATAAAATCTCAAGGTATTGGTCCAGTATGACGTCATCCGGTTTTAATATCTTTAAAAATACGAAAAGAAAGTCTAAAGTCTAATCGAAAGCAAATTTATTTTCACATTTTATGAATCTTGAACTCAGTCTATATCAGAGTATAGCAGAGAAAAAACTGGATAAAAAGCTAATTTGCAGAATTTAAGCAACACTAGCTCCACAGAAATTAGACTAATTACAAGACATCAATTTGCATCATTTATAGCGAGTATGCGGTCAGTATTCGATCCATATTATACCGACGCTCTTGTTAATTAACAAGACAATCAGGATGTTGTCGTACAAAGAGCAATTGGGCCAAACGCCCTATATAGTTGTAATAATATGATAAGGCAATTGGCCTTATAATTAATTAAAGGTCATCTAAAGTTACATTAATTATAGGAATTCCAATTACAATTTCGACTTGAGTAGGTTGTTGGTGGTGGTCGTTTTCCCCGTTGTCTATTAGGCGTACAATAATTTTTTCGTGGTCAGCGGATGTTGAACTCGAGGAGAATGCTTTCGCCTGTACAAACAAAACGACAGTATCGATATCGATCGATAAATAGCCTGCAACTGGAAAACGAAAGTGAAACCGAACAATTCTACAGCTCCCCCTAATTGGCGGATGAAAAGTTCTTGGGGTTGGTGAACAGCGGCGGAGGGGGTGGGGTGGGGCAGCTGCGATTTGGTAAAATGGTAACAATGAAAACGCTCCCTCTTCCCTCCCCTTCTTTCCCAATCGTTCTGCTGCCGAAGTAACCATGGGAACGCCGTTCTCACCAAATAATCCCCGTGGTGGGGCTGTGAAGTCTTTTCCGAAATCAGGAAAGCAATCGATGGATTTCATATTTCACTTCGGTGAAGCACTCATTGGAAAGGCATCGTGGTTGCCATTGGTAATAAAAAATGACTCCACAAAAATTATAATGGACCGTTATGAAAACGGAAGATATGACAACGCAAATCATATTTTTGACTTGGATCTCTCTTTTTTCTGGGGCCAAGCGTCGAACCCCCCCCAAACCGCCACCTCTCCGCCCAATTCTATTCCCCGGGTTCAATGAGTCTGGACGAAACACTCTAGACATTGACACCCCCTGCAATTATGGGGCACCCCACCCCCGATCGCAAATTCCTGGGAAAATGACAGGTAATAATTATATTGATTATATTGATGACTGTTGACGTGGGACATAGGCACAGCATTTTGAAAATGGATCCAGTGGGAGATTTAAGCTAAAGAAACTGAAAGAGAGAGAGAGAGAGAGAGAGAGAGAGAGAGAGAGAGAGAGAGAGAGAGAGAGAGAGAGAGAGAGAGAGAGAGACCTGCTTACTAGTTTTTGTAGCCGCTTAGTCGCTCTTAACTGAACGAGCCAGGTGCCACAGTGACACGCTACGAAGCTCTTCGACTCCATCGACAGATTGTCTAAACTGGAAAATAAATAAATAAATTTAAGGTAATATTGTTAATAATACGCCGATATAGGATCAGTTGTCCAGCCACAGACGCTTGTCTTATTCCCAATTCAGTGATGCTCTCCTTCTATCGACGCTCATACGAGACTCTATTATACGCATCGTGTTTTTGCAACGGTTGGAATTTTCCTTCGTCGACATTTAATGGCTTCTTCTGCTTCGCAGTCGATACGCGCGCCATTGTGTTTTTTGCTGACTGTGATAACTGCGGAATCGATTAATGTAGGTGTATTGTCATCGTCCGGCAGGCCTGTAGGAGGCCCATAGGCCTGTAGGAGGCCAATAGGCCTGTAGGAGGCCCATAGGCCTGTAGGAGGCCAATAGGCCTGTAGGCCCATAGGCCTGTAGGCCCGTAGGCCCGTAGGCCTGCTCGCTTATTCACAAAGTCCGACGTTGTAGTTAATGCAGTGAGCCACAAAAGATTGGCGTAAATGCGCTGAAGCGGGTGAAAACGACAGTGAAATTAGGTTTTTACTATATCAAATGTACGATATATATATATATATATATATATATATATATATATATATATATATAATCAGTCGCAATTCTACGATTCATCGCCATCGCTTTCCAATGAACTTTCCCGGTTTTCTGACCCGAGGGAGGCTTAGTCGCGATATTTTTCTCTGTCACCGGACAAAACTTTTCCCGAAAGCCCTCGGGGACGAAGTACAGAGGTCACCTAATGATTAATAGATAGACATGTGTATGTTCCTGTCTGTAATGGTTGTTTAGAAAAACTTGGTTCGGTTTTTTGCAGAGCTGCGGAAGATGGAAGAGCACCAGGGTCAGAGGGGCGGCGCTAGGGGGTGGGTCGGCAGGTCCGGACCCACCCAGTCTCGGGCAGGGACACCCGAGCAAATCGTGCAAATCTGCATATAAATTATGATTTGAGGTGGGGATGATGGGGAGGAGTAGTCTGAGCCTGGTCCTGGTTGTGTAGATAACATTAGACCCACCCAGCCAACAAAACCCAGCGCCGCCCCTGTAGCCTACTGTAGCACTAGTCCTTGCTTTGTCCAATTTCAAACAGGGTATCAATTTTATAATATTTTGTGGTCTGTAAAACCCGTAATAGAAGAAACCAGCTCTCTTAAGCGCCATCTTATCTCTCGATTGATTTTTTAGACATTTGACAGAGAATAGATTTCTGAAAGACTTTGTATAGTGTCGTTTTAAATGGCTCATTATTTTTCGTGGCATTTCGAAAGCTCTAGAAAAAAATTGAGACAGAATATATTGACAATTCTAGTACGATTTGACGCAACAAAGATGGGGACACAAGAATATGTGGTTTTAATTCGTTTCATCGCTCTTCTGAATTTTTGCATATCTATAGCCTAGATCCAGGGTGGTTCATGAGAACCAGACCAGTAGGCTTAGATGAGGCAAAAATCTGGCCATTGGGGGGGGGGAAGAATTTGTATTGTTTCATTTTGCCAAATAAGCTAATAAAATGAGTTAATGGCAGCATGAAACTCCCCTTTGCTGTGTATAAAGTGGACCAATAGGGGAGGGGTCCGACTGAGGGGAGTTGTTGGAATCATGGTTATTTCTAGGATTATCAATTTCTGGCGGTGTCGGTAAATTCTGGGGTCCCCTGCCAAAAAGTCTGACAGGCAAAATAAGGTCATCGCATAGCTGAAATTGGGAGGGTGTTGGGAAGGGGGTGTTGGTCTCAAAATGGGATGGTGGTGCTGGGGGTTGTTAGGGGGTGTAAAAATATCCCTGCCTGGAATTTACCAGCAGATACCAAACTGAAGTCGACCAAAATGTCGAGCGAATTCGTAAACAGGAACTGTCTTGTTTATGCGTAATAATTTCAACCCACTAGTAAGTAAGATAATAAGAACTTCCAGAAGTAATATAATGTCCAGAAGTAAGCAAGAAAAACGCCAAGATGGCGTACTAATCGAGGCCATTCCCCGACATCAGGCATGCGTCTACCACTGCTTTCAGTCAGCGCTGAGAATAAGAAAAACCTCGGGTCAGGTCAGCCTACATAGCTACTTAGAGTGCTTTAACAGGCACGAAAAACAAACGTCAATGGAATGCCTAAGCTAAAAACAGCCTTAGGCCGTCAGATCCGAGAGAGAGAGAGAGAGAGAGAGAGAGAGAGAGAGAGAGAGAGAGAGAGAGAGAGAGAGAGAGAGAGAGAGAGAGAGACATGCGGTTTCAAAAGGGTCAATGTGCGTGCCGCGTTCGAGCCGGTGACATGCCTGAACGAGAATCGAAATCCTTGACCGAATTTAGACATACAACAAGTGTGAGCACACTTCGGACGTTGCAATCACGTGACCAACCACACGACCGCCTCTTCGCTTATGCTAAGTAATTGACTGGTATTGATTGCGTTGTTCATGGTGATAATGGCTGTTTGGCTTCCAATGGCTGGATTATCTCCCATCAACCAATCTCTGCAAACCCGAATAGCGAGTCAAATGGTTTAACTTCCGCTTTAAATGCCAGCTGCTTTATCTTCGTTTGTAGGTCATTCGCTAGAGGGCAGAAGGAGATAAATAAGACGATCAAGTCCTTGGAAACTTACCATTAAATCCATTTCCACTTTGAAGTAGACCTGTTGGCCGATGCTCTGAGGGAAAGTGTTGACAACCTATCCCCCATTCTTACACCACACATGTCCCTGATTGCCAGAGGCGGATCTAGGGTATTCGGCGCCTGGGGACATGTGTACCCCCTGCCCTCCCCTAGATCCGCCTCTGCTGATTGCTTAGAATGGTGAGCGCCGAAGGCCCGGAACCCGACGCCCCAGCGCTCGGTCTCGAGTGCGGAACCTAGTACCGTAAACAAGGAACTGTAGTCGCCAGGTGGCCGACATTTCTTTGTCTACGACTCTACGCTGGAGTAAAATTAATTTTAATCTATTCGCTAGGTGTCGTCCACAACTAAAATACTAGCGAAATAATCATGTCAGTGTTAGTTTTTTTCGAAGCGTGCTTGAGATCATATGCATTCTATAAATGAACAGTCTTGTTTCCATTCGCCAGATGGCCGCGGTCATCGAAATATCCGTCCTTTCTGTTCTTTTTCTTCGTCTTCTCTTTGCAGTGTCGTCTGCCATTTCGGCCATCTGTCGACATCTTTCGACCTCTCTTCCATTTCATTCGTCGATTCTGAAACCATATTTTAACCTAAAATAGAAATCCAAACTCTGTTTAGAAAATAAACTAAATGTTTGAAAAAAAGTTGTCATACATTGTTTCCCTTTTATTCGCTCAGTTACAGGATTATCAGGATAGCTGGGTTCAGTGATTTCACTAACGGCGCTATAGAAGCTAAGATACAGAGAATAAGTCACGTGCTTAAACCATCCACTCCCCTCCTCACCCCGAAATAATTGCGAGTCTAGCAAGACACCGTTGGCAGCTTTATTACGTGCAAAGCCGCTCCGGTACTTGCAGCGGTACTTGTGAAACACCTGCGCAGGTACTCGAATTATATAATCGTCAATGGCGATAAGCTTGAGCTTATTATTATTATTATTATTATTATTATTATTATTATTATTATTATTATTATTATTATTATTATTATTATGGATGGTAGGTTCAAGGGGCAGCCCCGAGAGACGGTCGACCGGTCGAGTGGAGCGACGTTGACAGTCCGTCGAAATGACTTAATCGTAAATTTCTCGTTAGCGAGATTTCTTCGAGATTCAGACGAGACTCTGCGAGAGCGGCGACCATCTGTCATTTTCCACAGATGCAACATGGCCGCCAGTCGGGATGAATCACTTAACATCAGCCGACCGCAACTGGGACGCGGATGGAGGGATGGTGGTCAAATTGGTCAACGGTTATCTAAGAAAACTGGGTTGCCATTATTATATATGTTCACTAAACTGTAATTATACAGATTTTCACAGAGACTAATGCCTCCTAAGTCACTTTAACCTGTAAGCCTAATTATATTGGGGTTGCAGATGCAAGTAACTGTGTAGTATCCCTCTGTCCCCTAACTCTGTGCACGAAAAACCCTCACCTTCTCCCTCCGTCCCCACCTACCTGCGTCTCTGACAGACATAGGGATGTTGCCACTTCGAACCTTTTCGGTCGAGACAGGTATTTGTTCGCTCGAAACTGCTTCTCCAACTCCACCAGCTGTTGGGTCGTGAAGGCCGTTCGAGGTCGACGCGATCTTGACATTAGAGCGTGACCTTGACCTACCATTTCACACGAATATTAGCGAGTTGTTTAAATATGTCTCGAAGAGCAAAGATAAAGCCATGATGTGCAGTGTTTTATCTGGACTCCGGGGAGAAACTGACAAAGCCGGGCATTCTGGATTCTGCTACGGGGCTGCTGTTAGTCCATGTAGTATGACAAAATTTCCAGGAGATTTGAAATTTCCGGGGGAAGGGCGCCCCCGGAAACGTCCTAGATTAAACATTGCTGAAGAGTCGTGAATAGGTAGTCTCTTGTGAGAGCGTCTTCGTTAATTTTGCCTCGAAATGGCAGTCATTGCTTTCAAGTAGACATAATAATATGTCCTATACGGTAGATGCGTAATTCATTCTTGATCGATTGTAACAACTGTTTCCTAACGCAGTAATTGTCTCCTGCGTTGAAAACTTCTTTCTTCTCTTGTAATTAATCGCAGTTTTTAGTCACTCGTTTATTTTTGCGATTAACTGTTTTAAAAGTCTTCGTTGGCGCAACGATTCTCAAGAAACTCGGTCAAAGGAAAGGAGGCAGACAACTGGGTCGGGTCAATCGGTGCTGCCGCTGCAGATTCTTGTTTCCTTTGTCTAGCAGTAGACGCCGATGGACAGACCGACTACCTCTCCACCTTCTATTCTCCCTCTCGGACTCTTCCGCCTTCCCCTTTAACATGTACCCCCCCCCCCCCACCTCCACCCCTTTACCCCGTAGGCAACGTGTTTTTATTAGAAAAGTCAAGAGAGAGAATTTCTCTGATATGATTATAACGACAGTCTATTAGATGATTAAATAGCGAAGAGCGAGAAAATTCACGGATGACGAAATGGTCATTCACCCATCCCTACCTCCCCCCCCACCACCACCCTCGCCTCCACCGCGTCGATTTTGCCTCTGCCCCAGGCACCGGGGGCGTGTGGATGGAGTGCAGTCAAAGTGAAATAGACAGTCGACGAGTTTTCCTTTGTCGTTCTGCGACCGAAGAGACAAACATCTGCTCTCTGTTCTACCGACCCGCGTTCGAACCCAAAACCAGAAATCGAATTATTGCAAACGATCGACGTCCGGCTTTTGCCGAACAAAGAAACCGGAAATTGTTTTCTCTGTGACGTAAGCAATGCACGTGACAAAGTGCGACATCTGTTGGGATGATGTGAATCGAAGAAGCAGAAAAAGAAGAAAGTGTCACGTGACCAGAACTGGGTATCAAGCCAAGTCACAAGAGTAGCCCAACAATTGGCCAATAACGTCCGTCCGCTGTTATAGGCCTATAACTACTAGTAGATTAATAAGGCCTATAACTACTAGTAGATTAATAAGGCCTATAACTACTAAAAGATTAATAACTAGTCAGAGTTAAATGCTAATAGTGGCCAGTGGCTGGCTAATATATAGACCTAAATTAGTACATTAGAAACATGCAAGAATCGAGCTTTAGCAAAAAAATTCAAAATCTTGATTTAATCATGAAATTATGCGTTTTAGAACGTTGCTCTTCTTCTCATAAAAACACCCGTTTAAAACGCAACGAAAAATGACGAAATGATCGATATAAACGAAAATCGGACAATCTATATTAACATGAACACGTGGATGGCGCGGTCATCGTAAAAGGCACAACGCCTGTTAATCGTTGGCCTAATCTAATCTTAAACTTCTATAGCGCCACTCCATAATGCATAGAAGCATCAGCCGATGGCAGTGGCACCCCAACTTGTAATCATACAATATCCATGCGGGCAAATAGGCCTATTATACAGGATCTATTTACCGATTAAACATAATTAATTATTCATAATAAACACAATTATCAAGCTTTGTTTTGCATATAGAGACATCGAACAGAGGACTACATTTGATCAACTCAAAACTTTCTGTGCATATTAGTTCAGACGATTGGACCTGCTTTGACCGACACGCCACAATAATTTTACCCTAAAAACACGCACCAGGACTTTTTATTTGAATCGATGGAAAACATTTCAGAAACTTACGACAGGAACGCAACCATTCGTAGTCACAAAAGTTACTTGCAAAAGCGCTATACAAATTCAAGAGATTTTACTTAATTACTTAGTTAGTCATCATAGTCCAGTGTTTTCTTGAACCGTCAGTTAAGGTTTGCAAAGAGAGAACATTTCTTAATTATTTCTTAAAAGGCTTTAGTGCGCAAATCCTTCATAAGATTGATTCAACTTTTCTCCAGAATTAATTTCCGTTTTTCTTTTGAAAAATTCCGATGGTCATTAACAGCAGTAGACAATATTATGATGCACCTGGACAATGCGCTACGTCAAATCTTGTGCTATAGAAATTATTATGTGCTCAGTGACGTAAGCAAGCAGGTGCTTACAGCTGTAATTGATAATCTTGGGATAGAAGACACCTGTTCTGCTCTGCAGCACCTGGTGATACCTGGACGCGTGCTGCAGCAGCTGCAGCCTCAGCATCATCTCCTGTTGAACGACAGACGGCGCTGGATGGTGGAATGCGCTTGCGGGATGCGTCGAGACCTCGCCGCCGGCAGTCTGTGACGTCACGGCGTCATGGAACGACGTGGCGGTGACGCTTTTGACGTACCTGTCCCGGTCGAGCGTCGTAACGACGACGCCTGGACTGACAAAGTCGCTGACACGTGGCTGAGGCGTGTCAGTGGAAGACGAAGGAAAGACGTGACAGCGAGTTTCGACGGTTGAAATAGTTGTCTTGCGAGAAGAAGAAGATTCCCTGTTGCTTGCTGCAATGTCGCGAGTCGAACATGACGCTGCCCTGTCAGAGGTGAAGGTCGGTGACCCGGTCCACGTGACCGGTTCGTCATTTAGACGGTTGTTGTTGTTGTTGCTCCGTTCCTCCACTCCGTTCGAAGCAGCGGTTGCATCGTTGTCTCCTTCGTATTCTTCGCTGTTCGAGGTTTTCAGCGAAAGAATGAAATCGATATTGAACGATTTTCCAGGTTTCATGGCAAAACGTATTATACAGTGTAAGCAAGATGTTTCAATTGAATCGACCACAATAGGCCTTAATAGCCTATACCAGGATGATAAAGAGTCTCTCTCTCTCTCTCTCTTTCTCTCTCTCTCTCTTTCTCTCTCTCTCTTCTCTCTCTCTCTCTCTCTCTCTTATGATTACTCAACCGACAACCATTTCAACGAGTGCTTTGCTGCTTCAACACCAGTGATCCTTCCTCTTTTCTCGATCACTTTTAAAATAATTCCGACGCAAAATCTGCAAAAATGTCGACAGTACTAAACGGACCTCTCTTTCCTCTTTCTCTGTTCGCCGTCCACATCAAGATCTCCATTATCGTCTGTTTGCGAACTGCAGTCCGTGAGATTCAATTGGTGACAACGCCCACCGCTAGGAGGCGCCAGTCGACGATCGACAGCAGCGGACCCTAGCGAGCAAATAGTTAACGCCAACGATTAGAATAATCGAAATATATGGGCGGAGGCAATCATAACATCGATAAAAACAGGTTTCAACATTAGATGCATTTGGAAGCGCCTCTCAGCTCTTTGAATACACGTATTTTTGGAAGTACAAATTATTAATTTATGGAGTTTTACAAACGAAATCGTATAATTTCTAGTCTCCGAGCATTTTACTTTCTAAACGTCAGAACATTCTGAAGATCGAATAATTACTGACCAAAGTGACCTAAGACAGCGCAGTACATGATAAAGTACTGTTTCAACAAGATTATATAATTTATATATCTAATTACCTGTATAAATATCTTGTTGTCTATGTTATGTCTATGCGAATGAAATTTTCTTGCTTTCGCTGACTGTGACCGTGACTACAGTGAAGGACAGTTGGACAGAGTAGAGGGCTAGAGGCCTATAACGACCGCTTTGTGTTAGAATTTTTTTGTGTGATCGCCTGCGCCTATAATTAATTTGTCGTAAAACCACTTTTTAAAATTCGCATTTCAGTCGACGAAGACAGCAATAATTTTGAAAGATTTAAAGAATTTTCTGAAGTGCTCAACGTCTGCGAGACTACGATGTAAAATAGAGGCATATCGTGTTAAAACAATATGCTGCACGTAAATGGAGAATAGATAAACTTATAGCCCTAATAACTGCTGACTGCTGGAATTGTGTTGAATAAATTAATAGTTTTATTTGTATTCTATTTGCTTTTAAACCGTCTTCTTTATCGTCCTTTAATTGGTTCTTGGTCTTACTTTGTCATCCAGTGCTCTCCGTAAATTTCGTGGTTTGCATCGTACAGAGGAAGTTGTTTGCAGTAACTGAGACAGAGTAATTGCCCCATCCATTCACCAGATGTCGCTTCGTCTGTCGCCACATCATCAACTCCAATGTTATTATCATTATCGCATGTTACTAAAGTGCGGACATCTGGCGAATACTCGGTAAACGAGACAGCTCCCGTCATTCATAAATCGATCGTTTTCGAATGTTTCCGGTTGGATTCCAAACACTCGCAAAGCGTTGTTCCGTAAATAGCTTTCAAACAGCAACAAAACACTAACTAGACAGGCTACCGGGAAAATTAGACAGCATTATTTAGACTGCGTTAATTTCGTATTTCATTAAACTCATATGGTTTCATGACACAGGGTACGCTGTTAGTAGGAGCAGTTTTAAATCTTAATTACTGCATGTCTTGTGGCCATGTCATTCAAGTAATTTCCAGATTTTACACAGGCTAACTTAGCCTCCTAAACTACTTTAAATAACGTAATTATTATATTTTAGATTCGCTGTAGATATTTCCATGGCACTAGTATGATAGTATCATCATAATTATAAAGGCTGGTTAGCGATATTCTCGTTTCTTGACTGAGTGCTTTATCTTGAATATTTGAGGTCTCTTCGTCTATGTATTTTGCGGGAAATTCGCTGATTGTAAACAAAGTTAAAGATTGAAATAATACTTATTTTAATTCAGTTAAAGGTTAGGAAAATGTTTTTGCTAATTGACTTGCAAATGTAAAATTCTCGATCATTGAAAAATTCTCGGGCAGCGAATGCGTTGCCTGTGATCACTAATTTGGTCGTTATAATCTTTCTGTCATCGGTAGAAGTAAGTAAGTCAGTGTCATTCAACGGGGGTTCCTTTTGATTGCAGTGGCATGTGGGTGATGCCTTCATGTGTAATTGAATAGAGGCCGTTTGTATGTAACAGATATGCAGGATAACGTTGAGCTTCAAGCGACTTGCGCTGCACTCGGATACCTCGATGGCGACAAATATCACAAAGAACCGGATTGTCTTGGTAGGTGTCGCTGTTTCAACGCATGTCGGATCATCATCATCGGTATCGCTGATGTGTTGATTTTAATAGGAGTTCCTTTGCAGTTTGCGTGGATTCTGTAGTTATGCCAATTTAATGATTTCTAATTGCTAATGGTTGCTTCGTTTCCGTGATAGAGCTTCCATTGACGTTGTCTGTGAACGAAATCTATTATTTTCGCTGTGATTCCTTCGTAGCTCTTGAATGAAATCTATCGAATTTCCAAATTTCATTTCACATTTCCAAATGTGGCTGTGCTCCACAGTTGTACACTTCAGCCTATCAATGTTTATGCAAATTTCTCTTTTGATGATGGAATAATTTTTGCATTATGTGTTAAGGAAAATTTGGAAATTGTTCTTTTGTCGTTGAGAGTAGTGTTTTGATTTGTTCTTGAAATAGAAACGGTTAAAGATTTGATCAGATTTCTTAAACATGACAACGATGAATGCGTCTTACGACGTCAGTTGGGTGAAATGGAGATTTTGCAAAAAGATCTGATTCCAATCGTTAAGCAGTACCATGACGACCGAATTCTCTTAGAAACAGTTTTCAGGTAAGATGTTTTGTTTTCTTGTCACTCAAGATTATCATCATCATCATCATCATCATCATCATCATTGTAGCCAGTGGGTGTCATAGCATCACCGGTTGACCCTGGCCACATGCAATGGCTTGGTGCAGGGGAGAGATGTATTGAAGTGGAGCTGGTTTGTTTGTGAAGCTGGTTGGTTCAAAAGTTAGAAATTGTGTGTTTTCTTTTGTTTCCGATTAAAATTTTTGAAATCAGTTTGTATTTTTGGGTAGAACACAGTTTTTGTTAGTCTTAGAGGTAAATTTAATTTTAGGTTAATGGTAAATTTGACGCAACCAGCCAAACTGTGCTTTCGTAATGAAGTTCCTGAAGACAAGACAACTAGGAATTACTACCTGGAGATTGAGTCACATCTGCAGTCATACAAAGAGGCAAGAAGCCGTTGTGAAATGATATTTCAGAATGTTTGAGGCTAATTCTGTATTGAAAGAGATTACTTTAGATTTACATGAGAATCTTTTAAGTTGGTTTCATCCATTTTCTTTCTTTAAACTCTTTGTTCTATTTGCACCTTTAAATAAAAGTTTCTAACATCTATTATTAATGATGTATTGTAATGTAATGATAATTTTAATGTAATTCGTTTTATATTTTCCAATATCACCATACATTTGATTTGATCTGCTATTCAGGCATTTGCTGACGAGAAACTATTTGCCATCATCACTAGAAAACTAGGAGATCTCCTGAAACTGGTAAATAGATTACTAGAATTTTTTTACTGACTATAGTAGAATCATCAAATGATGTAGCCAATGGATTAACCTGACACTGATATTTGAATTAGCTTAAATGTTTTTTTATTAGCAAGAACAATAATAATGAATTTTCTCAATGTTAAAGAGCATTTGTTTGTTTTTTATGGTGACAATGTTTCTTTGCTGCTGTTTTTCAGCGTTGTTGCTCCTGGCTTTAAGTTTCATTTACTGGTTTTTAAGTAGAATGAAATCTTTTTAGGATTGGGAACATCGACAAGAAGAAGATCGTCTCCTGATTGAGCGTATCATTATCCTTGTTAGGAACATGCTTCACGTTCCTCCAAATGCTGATATGGATAAGGTTAGACTGACCTGTTGATGACAGACTTAAATTTCAAAATATTAAAATATTCCTTAAAATAATAATTAATAAATATATGATTATGTGAAAAGCACACCCATATTGTTTTTAGAAGTTTATTTTATGGGCTTTGGATTTTGAGTCAATTTTCAAATCACACGCAGAGAAAATATTGATGGCACTTTGTTGGTGTGTGTGTTTGTCAAGTGTGCTTCTGTTAAAACAACAGTTCAAACTGTGATTGTCTTATGATTGTTATTGTTTGTCTCTTTAGACTTTTCAATGATCAGGATTTTTGTGCCAAGTGTTTGTTATCAAGTGTTTATCTTTGCAGAGAACGGATGATGACGTCAGCATTCACGATCAAGTTCTCTGGTGAATCATTTTATTCTGTCTATGATATGACAATTGTGGAATTTTACTCTTCCTTTTTTACTTGAGGCTATGGCTGATTGTTATGGATTGTATGAGGGTGTACATATACAATTAGACGGGACAGACAAGAAAATCAATAAACTCAAAACCCATAATACAGTATTACCAATAAGCAAAATAATAAGATTACTTAGCTAATTGGAGACAGACAAATTTACCTTTACCAAAAGTTTTTAAGGATATAATTATATTTACTATTGTATAACTCATTATTTGAGTACTTGAATGAATATCAGGTAAACATTTTTTGTTACATTACATTAACGAATCAAAATGATAATAAAGTGTAAATGTTAGTTAATTAATTCATCTTATGTTGTTTCTTTGTCACGAGGTCTCTCCATACAAGTGGAATGGAAGATCTGTTGCTGTATATTGCTGGGTCGGAAGATGAGAGACAGTTTGTTTTCCATGTTTTGGAGATCATTTCGCTGATGCTACGAGAACTGGTTTGTGAATATTCAAAAGAACTGGTTTCTGGTCATTCTTTTCTCTATCAGCAATCCTTAATTAGGTCTTTAGAAAGGTAAATAATGAACTAATGTTTTGGGCGCTGTATAAGTTATACTTCTGTGTTTTAGATTTTAAAATTATTTATGCTGTAAAATAGCTCTTATTTGCTATTTTAAATTTGCCTTCCATTTTTGTCACGAGTTTTTTTCAAAATTTTCTGTTGTTTATTGAGCAGACAGCTGAGCAGTTGGCAAACACTGGGGTCAGTCGTGCAGAAACCGAGAAGGAAGACGACAAACGGTGCGGTGGATTTATACAAAATTCTGACAGCATTGCACAGTATTTTGTAAATTCTCTGTTGCATCACATATGGAGATTTTTGCATCTTTTTTTTCAGGGAGCTCGAAATGGCCTTGGAAAAAGAAAAGGATCAACGTAAAGCCAACATTCTGAAATACAGTTCTCGGTAAGAGTGATTTATGGCTGGTCTTTTTGAGTCGCAACACTGTAATTATGTTTGCAGAATTTTCTTTGCATTTGCAGAGTTCACTTAATCTCGGATAATACTGGATTCTAATGTTGGATTTTAAGAACTATTAAGTGGACTGTGTTTAATTTGTCTTCTGCCTTTGTAGTACAGAACGTCACATGTTAGGAGCTAGATGTTAGTGAATTTTCATGTCAGTTTAAATTTTCATCTTCAGCCACTCAAACTTTGGTGGAACATTCGTCGTAGCGAACGTGAAGTCGATCTCGGAAAACAGTCTAATCTACCACAAAAGTCTCGCACGGGAAATCCAGTTCGACATGAACAAAGCTCCGAGGAAACGGCCACGAAATCGAAAGCCGATCCTCGAAACCGACGTCACGCGCCGGTCGACCTTGAGCATCCGTTCGTTTCTGAAGGAATTCTGCATTCAGTTCTTGGAAAACTGCTACAATGCACTTATGCGAACGATTCGGGTGAATACCTACGATTGTTTACTTAGGATAACCAATGCCTGGTTCTTTAGTATGCGATTAGCATTTCATTATGCATTTCATGTAATTTGTAGCGTCTCTTGGAGTAGATTTGAATCTTATGCATATTATTACGTGAAGTTACATTGTAATGCTGGTTTCTTAGGTTAATAGGTATGTGAAAGATATTTCTGTAGTTTGCTTTGTCATGTTAAATTTAGGCAGAATTTGCATCAAGGCCTGTATTCAGTTTGTGTTTTTATTTCAACATTTTTTGAGGTTGTGTCCGTATGTTTCAACCGGTGAATTTAGGACTCGCTGCGGAGATCTCAGACCCAGCAGAATGACGAGACTTATTATCTATGGGCAATGAGGTTCTTCATGGAATTCAACCGACGTTTCAACTTTCGTGTGGAATTAGTGAGGTATTTTTACGGAATTTATAAAACTTTACAATTATCTAGTGTAGTCTCTTGAGGTAAACCGGCATATTTTCCCATTTGTGTTTATCGTGCCGATTGAAAATGTTCTTAGAGATTTGTTTTGTTTTGTGTTGATTTTCTGCGATTCCAGTGAGACGATGACTGTTGAAACTTTTCACTACATTCAAACCCAGCTACAGACATATCACGAAATGATCATCTGCAATCGAAAAGAAGGAATTGTTTGGTCACGAAGGTCAACTTGCGGACATTGCTGTCATGTTTTCACTGTTATTGCTAAATCATGTAGCTTGAATATATTGTTTTTTTACCTTTTTTAATTTCATCTTTTATTCCTGTTTTGTCACCGTCCTTTGTACCAAAGGTGGTCACGCATACACGGTGAATGTTGTAAGTTTCGAGGTGAGATGATGATGATTATCACTTGTTCGTTTTTTATGAACATTTTTAGAATGCATCTTGCACTGAAGTCTTATTATGAGCTTCTATTGAACATCACTGTCATGGACAATTCCTCTGAGTCTTCTATTCGAAACAGCGCGCAGATCATCAAAAGTAAGACTTCCATTTATGTCAACATTTTCTATTATATTATTATTATTATTATTATTATTATTATTATTATTTGGGATTCCAAATTGGAAATATTTTAAACTAATTTCTGTCAGGTTTTAAAATATAAAGTTTGCTGTTGATTGGTTAATTTTAGGTAATGTGTTTTACCTGATGGAATATCGAGATATTTTTCTTCTTCTTTTGAGAAAATTTGACGAAACAAAACAGTCGAGGTTCAGTGATTTCTCTATTCAAGTTCATGCGGCAAAATTCTTCTTTTTATTTTGCTTCTTTAAGTGACACTTTCTCCTCATGGTGCTTTGTGTGTGTGTGTGTGTGTGTGTGTGTGACTACTTTAAAAGTAATTTCTCTCTATATATATATTATTTATATCTCTATATATGTGTTGTGTGTGTGTGTGTGTGTGTGTGTATATGTATATATATATATATATATATATATATATATATATAATATATATATAGTTAGAAATTATTATACATATCTTTTGTTTTCTTAGGGCATTTTTGCGTGATCTGATCGAAGCGTCTCATTTGTTTCTGCGAATGTTGGAGCATTACTCTAAATGTCACAGCCATCTTGTTGTTCAGAGAAAACGACGTCACGGCGGTCAGAAGAAGAGAAAGAAGACGCAAAAGTCAAACGGTTGGCTGCATCTGCAATTGTCACTCGGTCTTTCTAGATGTCCTACCTGATGTCTGTGTGATTTCTTTTCGTAGAGTTTCACATAGCCGATGTAATATTTTAATGCATATGAATTAACTATTGTAATTAACTATGCAGACTTTGAGTTTGTTTGGCATTTCAGCTGCGCTGGGAGAGAAATCTCGTGAAGAGCTCGAAAACATCTGGGATGGAGTAAGTGGAGAGCTTTCGGCATTCCTTCAGGGGCGTAGTGCGATACCCGTTGAGGTTCTTCCTTTTGATGCAGCGTCCAGCACTGACGTGGAACAGCAGAGGTAGGCATGTTTCTGTGGCTCAACCTGACATTGCATTAGTTGACAGCCTTTCAAAGAATTTGATTAAAGGTTTCTGTGGTTACTTTTTTACAGAGGAAATGCTGCGTTAAAACGAAAATCTTTTATAGTGGGAAACTTTTAGGTTGCCTTTTCAGATTTTGAGCGTTTTCAAACTTTTCAAGCATTTTATTCTGTAACATTGCTTTCAGAATTCTCTTTGCACAGAAATTTTTGCAGATTGATGTGAGTCCACTGGATTCAGTGAATCTACTTATTTCGTGTGTTGGAAATTTCAAGGTGTGAAAATTTTTCAGGATTGACGCTGTCTTCCGAATTCAGGACATGATGAGAAATAAGAAGCCAGGAGAAGCAATTTCACTGATGCGCAATGCACGGTCTGTATTCCAAGCAATTTCTTTCTTTTCATCTGATTTCAAAATTTCTTAACAAAATGAAGAGTAATTGTTGTTTCTTGCATCATGGTGGTTTGAGGTTTGCATCATGTGACCAACCAGATGGTCACATGGTCGATCCTTACTTTGATCTCTACACATTGGTCTTTGAAAGACTGTTTGATCATAAAGTTTCTCAGCACCATTGTAGCATTGCACTCTACCTCAGCGTGGTTTCTTAAGGGCAAAATAATGGTAAAATTTTGTGTCGGTGTAAGTTTGTCATTGATATTAGAAAATCAGTCTAGTATTGGTTGGTTCATAGTGAAGGTCATTATATACAGTGTAAAAGAGATGGGTGGTAGGGGACAGGCAGCTCCCTTCAATTACCGATGACCTTAGCAGTCGACGTGATATGTTCATTATGCTGCAATTCAGTGTTTTCTTGTTCCTCTTTGGACCTGTGGATGATGCACTGTTAACAGCGAGTCTGTCTTAGAAGAGAGGGATTTGAGAGAATGCAAAGGCACTGAAAAATCTTAGAATTTTTGTGTAGTAATGACTGCAGTACTGTTAATGTTCGTGGCATAAAGTAGTGAGATTTGGACGTGAGACAACATGCTTATGTTTGCTATTTTTCACTAGTGTTGCTTTCATTGCTTTTATTTCCTTTCTGTTTAAGGGAAGTTTGGCCAGAGAGACGGGAGTTTGGACTATCGGAGATTTCGCCTGAAGATGAATTCATGGCTCTACGAGAGATTTTCTTCACAGAACTCCCAGGTGTTTTTCTGAAACTTTCCTTATTATTATTTTGTAACGGCCGCTGTTAAGTACATTGTTTATTAGTAATGTGTTGGTTGCAGTTAAAAGATTTTGTGCTTTGTACAAGATTTTATCACCTGCAAACATTAGACCAAAAATCTTGTCCTGCTTCCTTCCAGATCATGCTCGGACGACTGAGTCATCTGCCGCTGGTGAGGCTGACAGTGAATCTTCTGACAACGGTGAATGTACTGCCAATCTGTTTTCAATAGTTCTGTCTGTTTCTACTTTGATTTGCACATTCAAAGATTTAAATTTCTTTAGCTACTCTGCAGTTTAGAACATTAATTTAGAATTTGCCCAAAGTATCCGCATGAATTTCCCAAAACTTTTCACTTTCACAAAACTTTTTCTTTTGTTGGTTAATTTTCCTGACAGTTGAATAGTCGTCTTAAGAGGAGCTGTTTACTCTTAGTGCTGCATTAATCGTTCAATGGCAAGCGGGGACTGGCTGGAAATTCCGAATTACAACTTATTAATGTAAATGAAGAGGTTGCTGTTGTCATTTTTCATCCAGAATTTGTGTTAATTATATTTTAGAGATCAATGAAGAGGAAAGAGAAATGCGATTCTCAACAGTTGAACAAGAATTTTCCTTTAAAGATTTTGTGCTCAGGTGTGTTTGACCCTCGAGAAACAAATCCAGAAATTCCGGCTGGAAAAGAAATTCATCGTTCTAAGCAATTGAAAGACATGCAGACTTCTGCCTGTATTCGCTTTGAACCCAATTGTTTTTGCTTTAAACGTGTTTGATAATTTGCTTAGACAACTGTTTTTTTGTTGTTTTTTCCACCAGGTTTGCCACTCCGCCGGTGGTAAAATGCTACGTGTTGCTGCTGGCAGACTTCCGCACCAATTCCTCTTTGACTAACCACTGTGTCGTAAAGATGTTGCACCGTCTTGCCTTCGACCATCACTTGGTCGGAATGCTTTTCCAAGCGCGGCTCTTCCGCGTTTTCAATGTACTGCTCAACGAATCAGGCTTTAAGACAACTCAGTTTCAGGTTAAAAATATTCACCAGTATTACATGATTCTGAGAAATTAAGTACATAATTGTGAAACATCGTGGACTGTACCTTGTTTTTGTGTCTTTTCTTTGTCATAAGTGTATACGTATATGTATACGTATAGTCGTATACGTGTGTATGTTTTTTAAAATGTATTCATTTTGTATTTCTAATTTTAAGAATTATATAAATTAAGACAGAAACTATTTTTTTCGTTTTCATAGGAACTGCGAAAATTTGCCACTCATGTGCTCAGTAAATTCTTTGAGGTTGCTCGACAGAATGACAAAGTCTTTGTGGAGCTGTTCTTTTGGAAAAATGTTAAAGAGGCCGTGGAGATCACTGAGGGTTACGGCACAGCTCAGGGGCAAGCACCGTCAAAACTTTTTCACAAGCAGATTTTCACATCAATTTCTGATCTATTATAACTTATGACGTATGGACTTGCCATTTATTATTGGTACACTGGAATTAGGCTGTAAAGAACTTCTTATAATCATCATCATTGTCATCATAATAGCAATTTTTGCTTGAAGCCTTATTAATTGGTTAATGCTACAACATTCTACAAATGCTACAAACTTCCCGTTTGTTTAACAATTTTTATTTTAGTAACTGGAAGTTGTTCTTTTGTATTAAATGTCTTGTATGGTTGCTTATTTGGATTTTTGCATTTCATTTTCAGGCAAAGTACGGCAAAGCAGATTTGGAAAGAAGAAGAGGTTTATGAACTTCGTCAATTGTTTGACCAATTCAAAGGCGGTCTGAATGACGGTGCGTTTTTGGTCCATTTTCCTCTGCCATTTGGTTTCCTTGTGATTTGACAGTATTGTCATGTTGGTGACATAAATTACCCTCCCTGACAAAAGTCTGAGTGCTATTGTATCTTGTCAATAGCCTCATTTGCTATTCCGGTATTTTGCATTGTCCGTTGATTTACTTATTTCTGGAGGTCTTACTGCTCGATCCGCTTCTCATCAAATTTAATAAAAGCTGTTTTATTAAACAATTGATTTTATTGATCAGGTTTGATGATCTGGTCACCTGTTGTAATTGCGTTTGTTTCTCAGGTAAGGATGTGGTCGATGACATCATGGCCAATATGATCGATCAGAAGAAGACACGGAGGCAGATCATTCGTCATTTGGCACATCTCGATCTTATTGGAAGCGCCAAAGATCTCAAAGTCCGCAGGTGAGAAGCGATTGAATTAGTGTCTATATGAATTGCTAGTTTGAAATAGCAATACTTTGGGTTTTGGGCTTATTGTCAAGATAGTCTAATTGAAATCATTGGCTTTTATAAATTCATTTTTTATTTCCTGTTTTGAAGATGAATATTTTTGTTTTTGCTCATCAGAGGTCGTTCAAATCAGACAACTTCCCGACTTTGGAGAGAGGAAGAAGAGTTGGAATTACGCCAACTTTTTGCTCAGTTCCGAGATGCTGAGGGTGAAAATTTGTCTATTTTCTATTTTTATGAAATCATTTTTAAAATGTTTGCAGTATGGTGAACTAAAAGAATAAAGTGAAATGAGTGGCTGGAAACATAGTGTGAAAGTAATTTTTTAGAAATGGTTCTATTCCTACTTAGACCAAAGTTTCTTATTTTTCTCATGAATGAAGAGGCATTTTGTAATTTCAGATCCTGTTGGAGAGATCATTGCACATTTGACAGTTGCGCGTTCAAAGGCAAAGGTTGTCGCAAAGATTCTTGAATTGGGATTGGTCGGTGACAAGAAAGAACTTCGGAAGAAGCGTCGGAAAGGAAAACAGAACGGAAAGAGGAAAAGGAAGGCCAAGAAATCGAGTGGTGATGAATCAAGCAATGATGGGGCTGATCATGTGACCGATAGAGATGACAGCGATAGCAGCGAAGACGGCTCAGGAGAGTTGGCCGAAGGTATCTGTTATCTTAATAGATTAGGGTTTTGCTTATCTTATCTCGTGAATGTTTATAACTCCAGATCTTGCTGAAAGTTAATGATATTACTTTAGTAAGATAAAGTTTTACTTTATAAGAATATTTATGAAAATGGGTTAGAAGACAACGTGACAATGTGAAGTTGTTAAAACCAGGTCAAGACTCGAGACCAATACATTTTCAGGCATCAGTTAATATTTATTATTTTGTAGTTTTTCTTTTTGGTTTTTTAATATTTTTGCAGTTCTTGCTCTCAGAAGCTTCATTTTAATTTTAGTCATTGCTAGCGTGTTTTGATAAATTTTGAAATTGCATTGTGTAGGTATGGAGAGTGGACAACCTGTTGTTCCATCGGTTGGGGGTCGTGGTGATGTGATGGCCTCGTCATCTGGTGATGAGGATGCAAATGAAACACGTGATGCAGATGAACCGTTATACGTCATCAGGATTCGACATTTGGCGAGAAAATGCTCAGACAGCGGTGACTTTTGCTGCAACAATTTTGCTGTAAACATAATTTGCAGAAAACTTTCTACGCAGATTTTGACGTCGTTGTGATATTTTTAAGACTGTATGTCTTGTTTGATTGACTTGTTAGGTTTCAAATCGGCTGTTGATTGGTTGAGAAATTGTCTTTCGAGAACAGCTGATGACAGGAATGAAGATGGTAAAGCGTGAATGTTTAGTTTTGAGTTCTTTTCGAGAAATAAGTGCAGTGTGATGAAATTCAAATTGCTTTCGACTGCATTATTTTATATTTTTTTGATGAGGTTCCAAGGTTGTTATTGTATAGAGTTTGGTATAACTTAGTTTGGTTTGATGAAATTATGTTGGTCTTTTCTGTTAGGAGTTATTTTATTTTACTCTTCACGTATATTTGGTTAAGTTGGTATTATTTTACAAAATGGCATTCTTTCTAGACCTAATGGTCTTTTCCTGCTCTCAAGAGCAAACTGCATTGGATGTGGTGAAATGGTTAATGGGTGTTTGATTTTTTTGTAGACGATTGTCTGCCGGTCCCCATTGTTCCTCTAACAGATGAAGTTGAAGATGCCATGGATAGTCAGGTGTTCCAAAAGTTATTGAAGTCTTGTGGAGTGAAGCCCCCAGCAAGCGAACAGGTTTCAAGATACCGTATTTAATTACGGGAATCGTTCTGTGAATTTGACAATGTTGCTGAATTTTATCAATTAAATTACTAATTGGATATCTGAATTTTGGTAACAGGTCAGGTCATCATCCTCCAGCTGTGTCCAGCTATCGACTTTTCCATGACATCTGTCCACAAGTTCTCTGTCCTTTGTTATTTCTTCCAAAGTCATTCGGCGTCTTCCGTTGTCCATCCACTTTTTCCTGGGTCTTCCTCTTCCTTTATTTCCTTCCATTTGAGTGTAGAGTGCTTTGTATGGTAGTCTCTTTTCATCCAATTATATTTCAGCAAAATTTGGCATGTATTAGTTGTTTACTCATTACTTACGTGTACTGAAATGATTGGCTAGGAGCGTTTCTGGAGAATTCCTGGCAGCCTGACTTCAGCTGATCTTTGTGGGCGTACATCTGCACTTGCAGACAGGCCATTCGATCAGAACGTTCTGCTGAATGGAGGAAATCAGCAACGAGCCAGGGTTTTGCAGGAACTCATTCAAAAGGGCAACAAAGCGTTACCAGGGTGCCCTTCTATAGTGACTATTTGACTGAAGTATTTTTCTGGCTATGCTTTAAATAAAAATTCCGAATTTTCTTCCAAATATCCATCTTACGTTAACTGACTGCTCATCATTAAATTACTCTTTTGAACGACGTGAGTTTCTTTGCTCAGAGTTACCGAAATCTGTCTCAGACATTTTTTCCGTTTCTTTTCTTTCAGAGACCAAGAAGAACCAACTGAGGATGATCGACCTAATAATGAAAATTCTGTCGGAGAGGATCGAATGGATCGTGGATCTGATCGAAAAGTCGATCGATCAAGCGTTTATTGGTCACTCTTTCGGACAGTAGGTCAGTTGACGGATGACCGTGCTGACGCTAGAAACCGTCCGGTTTCATTAGACATTGCTTTGTGACCGGTTGACTGATCCGATCGTATTGTTTTGATCGCTGTGTTTTAACTTTCATAGATTCTGGTTACAATTAAGATGAATGCATTTCTTAAATTGTTAAAATTCCAGATTTATGATTCTTTGTGATTATCCTGTTTGAGAATGGACGCAACAGATTTTGTCAGCTGCCACTGCAATTGGGTCAGATGTTTCAGTGAAGCTAGTAGCTGCCTAATGGGTCTGTTGCTTCTAGCTCAATTCCTGTATATTTTGTGGTCGATGCAACTGCTTAGGCATTGTCCTTGGGTTGGTTATGCAGTTGGTTTCATTGAATACGGAATCTGATGTCTTACATCACCCGACAGACACGGCAATTGAAATTGACGTAGATTACTACCATTGGCCGGTGAGACTCGATCGTCTGCTAATTAGATCTTGGTTCTTGTTCTTTGTTTGAGCAGCTCCGACGAGGAGCGTCTAATGATCGATGAGAGCGGTCGCAGTGAGTTGGGATCGGCATCAAAGAGGCAGAGGCAGACGTCTGGCGACGCAGTCGTACTACCTGTGGCTGACGTAACAGGTGACCGAGTGACGGAGCAATTGTCCCACCGAGTCGACTTGATTAACGCACTACGTGAGTTGACTGTCGATGTTCTTTATTCTGGTTCTTTGTGGGGCATGTGTTGTCACGAGATGCTCTCTTGGTTTTGGATTGTACTGATTTACTTACTTACTTTGTTATGTGGATTTGTAGTCTTTGGTTGCTATTTTTCTCTTCCAGTTTGATGTTGAGTATAATGGACTTTCTGAATTATAGTTTACTTTAAATCAATGCTGCGAGCCTCCAATGTGTGTGTGAGTGTGGGTCTGTGTGTGTTTCTGTATGTTTTATTTCTGCTTCAGGTTGAGTTAAATACAGGATTCCTTTGCCATCTTATCAGTCCATCCATCCGGTTTTGTCATATCAGTTTTTCAGCTGTGCATATTTGCTCTGTGGATATATCCTGTGTCTATAAAAGTTGATGCCTGTTCATTTATCTCCTGGGTCACAATTCTTCTACTTAAATATCAAAATGATAGGAAAGCAATGGCATAATTTTGCTCTGTGAGAAAAATGTCTTCTGCATGATTGGCAAACAATTCGTTTAGCACTGTACTTGATACTCGATACTCTTATAATATGTGATGTGTTTGTACTTTCTAGATACTTTTCCAGCGACGGCCATGACGCAGCCGATGAGTGATTCTGACCTTGATGATGATGATGATGATGATGATGATGACGTCCCTTTAGTTAATAGGAAAAAGAAGGCCACGATATTATCGGATAGCGAGGACAGTGAATGAAGCTTGACTTTAGAATTAATGTGATTATCAGAATCGTCGTCACAGGAACATGGCAGCTGGGATGGTGTTATTTCCCTGTGCTGCTGCTTCTTCTTCTTCTTTGTTTATCTGTAGTCAAATAAGTTAGATTAAGGATGGAGTTAGAGCGTGTTTTTTCCATTTGGATATTTTGCTTTTGTATTCGCATCTTGTGTTGGTTTGGTGTTTCTGTTGAGTTGCACTGAATTTTCAGGCTTGTATTTGATTTGGGTGAATAGCTAGGGAGCGTTTGTAGATTGTTCTCACTGAGTTGCACTGTTTTCAAATGGTTATACTTATTCGGGAGGAAAAGGCTGCGCTCGTTCATTCGCGGCTCTGACATCCGTCCCATTTATCACTGCGGTGGACATGATGGAGAGATTATTTTCCAGCCGGAGTGTCGGGCGATATAGACGACTGGAGTTGATGAGGAAGCGATAAGATATCCGCCGTCTCTCTTCCTCCAGGACCGCGTCTTCCTCAGATAATCCGGGCGTCTTCGAGGATTTCGTGCCCCAAAGCCCCGTTATCTCTTCGGCGTTTCTGCCGCTTTGGCCGTGTTTTTGCCACGGTTGTGGCGTGTCTGCTTTTGACAATTAAGAGATTCTGAGATTATTGTGTGGCTTATTTCCCTACAGCTGTACTTTCTTCTGCTTTGATTTTCAACTCGGCTTTTTTGTCTGGATTTTCAGAATTTTAGACATTGCCGATATTTTGCAGTGCTCTTGTAACATTCCATGGTAAGATTTATGGTAAGAGCGTTTAATTGATGTTTTTTCGTTATTTTAATTACTAAGAACCTTTATATGAATAGCTGCGTTAGAATCTGCTGGTTATATATCGTTTACAATCTTTTCCAGTTTACAATCTTTTCCAGGCCCTTAACCCCTTAACTGGGGATCCCGGATATATCCGTCCATTTTACATTGAGTTATTGTTAAATACCCAGTTAAGGGGTTAATATTTCAATTTTTGAAACTCAAAATGGCATAAAAATTTGAATATTCTACTGAAATGGTAAAGGCAAATTGCTGCTTTGGGTTTTCTCTTCTGTTATATTTAGATGCCCAACATCGGCGTTGTACGCAATCTATGTAGAGGCGGCTTCACGGGGGGAGGGTCCGTTCCCATATTGAATGCCTAACTCTCCCCATGCCTTAGTGGGCTCAACCTCGGCGAATAGATTAGTCCAGGTTTACGAAAAGTAGTTGGGCCCTTGCTTAAAAATTGCTACTCCAACGGTGCCCCACTTGCCAAATGCTGGTGCCGCCACTGTTTCTATTGTGTCTTAGATGTGTTGTGATAGCCTCTTCCAAGATATTATTTACTTACTAGTGTGAATTTGGTGCGTGCGCAGTGGGCGTATTAAGCTTCCGGATGTTCCGGTTCAGATTAGTCCTGCCTACGCCACTGATCTTTAGTGTGAACCTAAAATGTCGGCGGTAACACCGGGAACCAATATTTTGCGTCACACACACACAGAGAGAGAGAGAGAGAAATCACGTGACGACAACAGACGCAACAAGATCAAAAACAAGAACGTCGTTTGAACGACGCGCAGAGGTGAAGCAGCGTCTAAAGGTCGGTATTATCAAAGCAACGGTGACCGTCCATACCTGGCAGGTAGAAAAAGAACAAGAACAAGAGGAGGAAGAGGAAGAAGCGCTCCTGCTTTTGTCTTTCCGTTTTCCTGATGATCGATCGGTTGGACGCATCGTGCATCAAAGTCCGGTCAAGTTAGACCGTCGAACAGAACGACACGAGAGACGCAGGGGATAGGGTGGGGGTAGGGGGGGAGGTCCCGTGGGCGGGAGCCAGGAGGTGCCGGGACGCAGGAGGTGACGGATGATGAGACGACGGAGGTGTCTTTTGATCGCCAGATGGCGTGACTTGTCGACTCTGGTCGTTCGACGACGTCTTGATTGGCCGCTGTTGTTGTTTGCCGTTGTTGTTTGTTGTTGTTGTTGTTGTTGGGAGGATGAGAGGGCTAAACGGGCGACTGATGGGGAGTGGCAGCTGTAAATATAATTCCGGTGGAAGTCGGGAAGAGATTTATAAATCGTGGAATGGCGTGAGACGAAGGAACTCATCTGCTAGAACAAAGACGAGGAAAATTAGAGGAAAGACTGCATGCGTCCGTTTACAATCACGAGTCAATCAAATGCAATCAGTAAATGGCTTTCCTTTATGAACAGTACTCGAATCGTCGGAAAGTCTTCGATAGATCGATAGTTAAATTTAAGAAGTTGTTGACTAAATAAGAGCATACGTCACAATGGTATTCTCTTTCACTAGCGTCGCCACAACTGCCTCCCCCCCGCCAACCTGCCCCAGACCACCTACCGGATTCGCGCAAATCCGGTGAGAAAGTTTTCTGTGGGGGTGAGGGGGATAAGAAATCTGACACGATAGCCCCTTTTGCCCCCAACCGAAAATTCCTGGCTACGCCACTGTTCTCTTTAGTCTTTTCCTCCGGACCTTAGGGCCGCTGTATTCGACACGTGAACATTAATGTAGTGTCCGAAGTGTTGTATATTTTCTGACTGCAGTCAATGTCTTGAACTCCGAGAAAATATTTTCTTTTATGACTGAAAGTATCCTGTATCCTATCCCATCCGACAATAATCCCGTGTACACACGACTTAAATCTAGGACAGAGTTTTGGATATTTACAAATGCCTATTTCATTATTTAGGCTATAGGCTCAACGGGTAAAGCATGAATTTCGTCTCAGAGTCAGACGAGTAATAAGTAAGTAAAATCTCGTGAATTTATATAGCACCGATGTACAGGCCTATAAAGTACCGCAGTAGCTGGTTATTACCAGGCGCTTAATTTGAAATACAATCCAGACAACATGGTTGTTGATCATAGTAATATTAAAATGCAAACGCAGTGCAGTTAATGAGTCAAATCAGCCGTTTAAGCTTACAAATACGAAAGTTTATTGAATACCCTGGCTTGACCATATTGTCAGTTGTCGAATTATTGTCAGTTGAAAAATATGATCTCTACGGAAGTAAGTAAACGTTTCGAAACAATAGAATTGGCTTTGTACCCTTAGACCGAGGTCAGTAAGGTCACAAAATTCGCCTCCTCCAGACGCTCTCTGTACAAATCCAGGTTTTCTACAATTAACTCTAATATGTTTCATCATCATCATCATCATCATCATCATGAAACTATTAAACGAACAAGAATGCAGTAAATGTTAAATCGATTGCATCGCATAACAATGGCTGAAGCACAAAATGAGTGCTATATAAACGAACATATTATTCATCGCAAATGAGATCATGTGGCTGGCCTCTTCTGTGTCCTGGGGTAACAGAGCGCTACATAAATATGATACCATAAAACATATTTAACAAGAATACTATTCAACGATTTGACAATCTTACAACTATATTTCATTATGAATTATACAAAGAATTTCCAATGATTAATTACAACGCGTTCCGTTTTTGAAGCTGCAAGAACCAGTTAAGTACCTTTTAGGTAGGAATGTACCTTTTAGTTTGGAACCGAGAGATTATTCAAATATTATGCCCCATCAGTGGCGGCTCCACATGCCTGGCCCCCAGTGACCCCCTGTAGGGACCCTATACTTACTACCACATACAGTACCTATCAACAAAATGGTTGGCCCCATGCTTAAAACTTGACACCCCAACGTCCCCCTCCCTCCCACTTGCCAAACCCTGAAGCCGCCACTGTTCGCCATTAGAATACCATCGTAACCTTAACCTTCGTCCTGCGTCACTTCGGCAGAATTTGGTTTTGCAGGTAAATCACGTGACAATCGATCGGTTTTGGTGGACGATATGCAATGAATTTTCATCGAGGAGCAGTGAACCCTCCCTCCACGGCCAAACTAAAAACAAATTTTGTAAACTACGTTGTTTGAATAAAATATCAAATCTTCATTTCTCACACGCCAGCCTTTATCATAAATGCTGTCGGTGGATATCGCACAGTGTTTTTCACTGGCTGTAAATATCCAGGGGCTAAACAATGGGGGGACGGGGAGGGGGCATATGCAGTCTGTAATATTCCTAATGGCAGGCCCACCCTAGTAGACGGGGGGATGTTATTAGTCACTGGGCTGATATCCTAGTCTGATGCTAATTTCTATATACAGACAAAATATGTCGGAAGGAGGTCGCAGTAATCGACACCCTGTTGATTCGAATGTTTTTACAAACGGCAAACGTAAGTTCGCGTAAAAAACTACACGTAAAATCGTAACACAGTGACTCGCGGACTGCGCATGCGCGCGAGATAGCGATCGGCGATTGTTGTATATAAATACCCTGTGTACAAATAAATGACTCTCGGAGAATTTTGAAATGTATCGATCGTGAGGTCGGTGACGTAAATGCCTAAAAATAGGACAGTTTCGAAGTAGAATTATAGGCCTATTAAGGACTATTACACACCGGAGCCTAATACAGTGCAGAGGCCTATTTGCTTTGGCTTTCTTCTCTTAGCAACTGCTTCTATGCTTGAGAATTTTCACAGATTACAAAACACTGCAGTCTCGTAAAATCTGAGCTCTTCGCGCCAAATGAATCTATGTAGGCATTTTTAGACCCCAGCCTATGCGTGACAGTTTATCATAATTCATCAATTGACATAGAATTGGTCAAAATATCACGAAACTCTAGAGTTTTTTACTTGGAAGATTCGTTGGTCGCTCAGATATCCAATCATTTTGCATAAAAGAACTGGAACCGACGAAAGCGAATCTTGGACACTAACAGGATACTCGAGTGGATTAGAAGCGAAATATTTTGCGTTTTGAAAAGGTGTTATATTGCAGAGCATTTAGACATCTGCCAATATTAATTTTGCTAAATAATATAATCGGTGATTTAGTTAGTCAGCACCCTGTTCTACAAGTCTTGGCTACGCCACTGAAAGTGGTGTGCCTATATTGAGTCAATTCTTTGCGCTTGCTGTGCCTGCGTTGATTTTGGCGCCCAATATTGCGAACTTAGGACAGAAAAACCGGCGAAATATTCAGAAGATATTATCGAGATATATCCGAGCATATTCTGCTATTTACTGGCATTTTAAGAAACACAATATGGCTACAAATGATGGCAGGCGTCGTCATAAGTGGAGAATTCACCCTGTGTGTGTATATATTCATTCGATGTTCTTTGATGGCAGGTGTCGCTTTGCGTCGTCGTCGTCGTCGTCGTCGTCATCAGTTGTCGTCTGCCTGAGGCGGCGGCGACTCCTCCGCTGCTTCGTCTGCTGAGTTGTCGTTGGTGCTGTGCGAGACTTCGTTCGAAGCCTCGTTTCCTCCTCCTCCTCCTCCTCCTCCGCCGGTCAATTGGTTTTCCTTGACGCGTTTCTTCTGCTTCATGCGTCGATTCTGGAACCAGATCTTGACCTGCGTCTCGTTGAGACCGAGGGCGGCCGCGATCTCTATCCGCCTCGCCCTCGTCAGGTATTTGTTGAAGTGGAACTCCTTCTCGAGTTCCGTCAACTGTTTATTCGTAAAGTTCGTCCGTCCGAGGTTCGACTGATGGCCCAGGTATCCGTAATCAGGAGGCTTACCTGCAAGGTAAATCAAGGTAAGCAATCGAATCGTCATACACTCTTAAGGGTAAATCTGACGTAAAAATCTTGTTCCCGCACTCGAGTCCTTTCAGGGATCAGAGACCATTTGCAAAGCTTACTTCCCTCTGTCTCTTAACTCTTATAATAGGCCTACAAGCTTTAAGGAATTTTTAAAAATAGCTTATATAGGCCTATTATTATTATTATTAAAATACAAGGTAAAATCTATTAAACATTTTAATTGTGCAAATTAAAACATTTTTGGTTTAATTATTTAAAGTCATTCTAAGACATTAATCCATATGACGCAAAAATGTCGAACCATGCATAACTATTGTTTACACTTGACATTATCGGTGACAAAAGATGCTTTAGAAGTCAGATTGGGCTTCCGAAACTGTCGCATGTGACTTCACATGGACACGTGACATTAATGTGCAATACACTTCTCTTCTGATGAGGATGAATTTAGAGAAACCAATTGGATGCAATATCTAAACGACAGAGACAGAGACAGAGAGACAGAGAGACAGAGAGAGAGAGAGAGAGAGAGAGAGAGAGAGAGAGAGAGAGAGAGAGAGAGTTGATCGTGCATTCGCTAGAAGGAGCCACACAACGCCATTGTTGCCATGTCATTGTCACAAGCCATTTGTCGCAAAATTTATTGATTTCGAGTTATTCACGAGATGTCACTATCGTCCCGTATTTTCCAATGGCGTTGAGAAATAAACGCTTTTGTCAGTGTCAGCCTCTGTGCTTGGTTCTCTTCTCGGAGCATTCAACTCCCATTTGCTGTAATAACGTCAAGCTTCTTTGATGATCTTTAATAATTAACTAAATAATATGTCTCTAGTCTCTACTGGATGCATTTTCTACTAAATAGATAGATATGGATACCTATGAATGCTTCATTCGGAACTACTTGATAAGGCTTACTGACAGTGGCGGCTCCACCGGGGGGCCAGAGGGGCCCGTGCCCCACCTATTGAGTGCCTGGCCCCCAGTGCCCCCCCAGTTGGGACCCTATACTTAATGCTACATACATTAAACAACAACTGGTTGCCCCCCCCCCCCTATGATTAGAAGTTGCCACCCCAACACCCCCCACTTGCCAAATCCTAGAGCCGCCACTGCTTACTGACAATAGAACTAACTCTCTCTCTCTCTCTCTCATATATATATATATATATATATATATATATATAATGAGTTTTCCAAATTACCGATTGTACCAAAATATGACTCTCCCCTTCGCTCCCTCTCCCCGCAGATAAATGCAGAGGAATTGACAGAACTTCAGGCTATATATATATATATATATATATATATATATATATGTGAAAACTCTAGCGGTAACACTTACAAAAGTCATATGGAGCAAAAAACTACCAAAACAAAGACATACACAGACGAAGAAACACACACACACACACACACACACACACCATTCCTCATATACAATGCATTGCAGTTGGAGATTCAGATATGTTTCTTTGTCATATTTTATGTTATGTCCGATATTGACAATATTCGGCGGCATTGGAGGTTCGAAGTACTAAAAGAAAAATATCTCCCCCTCAGTGACCCTCACCCGTAAGGGCGTAATCATGTCTCCTTATAGAGACAACAACAACAGCATTGCGTTTTATGAGTAAACAATGCGGATTGTTAGCGCTAATCATATGCAAAGCAGGCAGCCAAAGAGACAGACAAAGACAAACATACGGACAGGTGGGCAGGGAGAAATTTCTGAATGTTTGAATTGTGTGTTAGTCAGATTTGCGATTATGGGGGGGCAGAACTTACTGCCCCCCCATCTATGGGGGCAGAACTTACTGTATATAATGAGGGTGGGAAGTTAGCAGTGTGGTAACAACTATGGACGCAGAGGGTCGCGGCTTCGATACCCGCAGGAACCCTAAGGTCGACTCAGTGCTGGAAAAGAGGATCAGCGCTAAGCTACGAAGTAAAACGTGAGTCTGGGGAAAGTAATGGCAACCTATCCCAGATTAACGGCTTATATCACTATACGTCGCCACTTTTCCATGTATTATTTTGTAGGTTTATATTAGATCCCATCTCTCTCTCTCTCTCTCTCTCTCTCTCTCTCTCTCTCTCTCTCTCTCTCTCTCTCTCTCTCTCTCTCTCTCTCCCTTTCTGATGTTGCCAATCCACAATATAGAGGTCTTTTATCGTAACTTAAATTATGGCATCCATGGCATCCAACGTCACAGTGAAGACTGTATCTTTGCAGTCCAACGTCACAGTTGTCTCTGTTGCTCGACGGAACCTGGTTAAATTTAAAAGGGTGGAACCTGGTTAAATTTAAAAGGGTGGAGTTTAGTTTGGGATACCTTCTTCAACCCCGTGACTACTCCCCCCTCGTCACCACCACCCCTCCCCGGTATAATTTTTCTCAGTCAATTGAACTCAACCATTTGAAGGCAATTATCTTGGAGCTACAGAGTCTTTGGCTGCTGTCAATCAAGCACATCGAACGCAGACGTCAGACACAACGTCATCCGTCAATCATCTGTCAAAGGCAAATCATAAATCGTCATCCATTTAATCGATCAGAAACGTCGACGGTCAGTGGGGTGGTTTGGGGTGGGGCGGAGGTTGGAACGGTGTCTAACATATTGCTATGGCGCTATATCATTATAAATCGACATATGATGCAAAACCGACGACAGGTGGAGCTGCGCGCTGAAAATGCACCAACTGACCCCAGACGAAAACAAGGGGGATATACTCCCCTCTTGGCGGTCAAAGAGCTGCTGGCTTCGAGTTTTCTCATCTGGATTTTCCGCTTATAATTATAGGCAAATGGAGGTTTCGAAATATAGAATTGAGCTTTTTTTCTGTCCTGCAAAAGTCCTCGAAGATGTCCCTTCACTCCCCTCCATCCCTTCTTCTCCTTCTTCTCCCCCCTCTCTCAAAGATAAAGCTCATACACAGATGTTGGGGGACCAGCCATAGCGTCACAGATTTTTAGACACACATACACGCAAACAAACAAACAAACATATATATATATATATACACATACATACATACATACATACATACATACTAGACATTCGACCTGGTCAAACATTCGAATTTCTGAGGAATTGAGGGTTTTATTTGGTTTTCAACAGATCTATCCTCAACCATTCTGGAGTTAAGAATTCTGGTTGGAATGTATGTAGTCCGACCTCTGCTCTTTATGTCCCCTTAGACCCTTACCCTATCAGTCCTATATTATTATGTTTTGAAAGATAAGAAAAGGTCTGTTGTGCACTAAGCACGGTGCAAGAGTGGCATGTCGAACGCATGGATCTCAACAGTTAACCTGTTTCGCCGTCTTCACAACCTCGTTCTTGTTTCAAGGTAACAATAAGTCTGAGTTGGAGAGATCTTGAATCGGTCTGGATCGCTGTAACATCTCGCCCATATATAGAGACCAGATGAGACTGGAACCCCAGTCTCTTTCGCCAATTCAACTTCCAGCAAACAGTTTCATCCACCGATGTCTTCTTGCGTCACTAGTGACGTCACCAAAGCGACACAATGTTCACCGCAGACTTTATGACGTGTTTTCTGAACGCCGACAAAACTAAGCGACAATTGCAAGCGATGATGATGATGATGATGATTTTACGAGTTGCACATCGCAAACCGGATCCAGGAATTTTCAGGATCACGTGACCGGGAACTCCTACCTGTTCGGAAACTGGTCGCCATTTTGGCTGGTAAATATGTCGTCACAGGCCGAACTGTCATCGATCACGTTTGAAACGAGATGGAAGTCAAACGAATTATTATAGCGCCTTTATTAGAGCGACGGAGCAATTCTCCCATTTCTATGGATTTCATTTGTCGATGTCTTTCTCGGAAGATGTCACCTTTGACGTCCTGTCAGTCACCCGTCCCATGAATGACACGCATGGCCGGTAGAGGGTCCTGCGGAGGAAGGGGGTCTTGCGATCGAGTGGGGGGAGAGGTGATCAAATGCGGGACTACGAAAAAAACTTACGATGCCAGAATGCACGGGGCCCATGATGGGGGCCACCCACTCGAGAGGACCCCATCAGTCTGGGGGTCTCTCCCTCCCCATCAGACCATTCGTTTACAAGGATACGCGTCGAAACACAATTCAAATAATTAATAAATAAATTAATTAATTAATTAAAAATGATTTAGTCGGTGACGTCACGATTAGGTGGACTGCGAGCATTGCGTCATGAGAGCAGCATGACGTCACACGTGACGCAATTGAGTAAGTGTTCAGTGTCTTTTGTGTTGCTGAGAGACTTTACACTTTCATCCAAAGTACAATGTAAATAATTGATTCGCCCTGTGTTTGGAGACAATCTTTGCCTTGGTTGAAGCAAATTCGACGATTTTACGACAATTAGAGAATAATAATTAATTAGCCGAACATTATTCAGAGCTGGACCTTTCCTCCTGCAGAAAAGGTCACTGGCGATGAGGTCATAAGGTGAAGGTCGTTCCAAATGCAGTCAGCCGCTGGTATTGTCCATTCTGGCGCACACGACGACAGGAAGCAACCAATCCAACAATACAAACCCTCATTATCACTTATCACTCATGACTATTATTATTGTTATCATTATTGTTATTATGATTGTTAATATGATTGTTATTATTATTATTATTATTATTATTATTATTATTATTATTATTATTATTATTATTATTATTATTATTATTATTATTATTATTATTATTATGACCCTCCTTATCGTAGATATACTAAAAATAAGTATCCTCGAAAGATATTTTAATAATAACGAGAGAGAAAATTACAATCAGACGAATAATTTGTCAACTGCTCCGTCTCTTAATATTGCGAATTTCTCGTCTTTTATTTTTCACGGACGATCACCCATCCAAAAACTAACCGCGCCGGGCGCTGCTTAACCGAAGACGGATGACTTCTCACCTGACTTCGGCACTCCTCTCTTCACTGTCATCCACTTGTAGGTAGTGAGGGAGTTGTTGGGATCGGACAGATTCGACGAATTCGCCAGGCAGTTCCCGTTCATAGACGGTGCCTGCGGAGGGAAGCAGAGGGCCCCAGCAGCCGCAGCCGCCGCGTGGCATGCCGGGAACGGCGAGTAAACGGTCCCAGCTGAGGCGGCGCAGGAGCACCCCGTCTGGTCCGGATAGCACTGATACAGGATCGGTGAGACGGGGGTGGCTGCCCCTGGCAGACACATACCCCCGCCCTGTTGATGATGACCGGCGCCGAGAAGCGAAGGAGGATGATGATGATGATGAGGAGGAGGAGGATGAGGGGTTGAGATCCGGATGGGAACTGTCCGGGTGGGAAGAACCGAGTCCGTACATGCTGTGTCCGGAATATCCGTGGTGGATTCCGAGGTCGCCGTAGTGGTCCACAACGCCTCCTCCTCCCCCGCCGCCGCCGCCGTATCCGTTGCCCGGCCCTGGTCGATGAAGCTGCGACATGCCTCCGTACAGGCCCTGGGCCATGGGGCCACCGATACCAGGGCCAACGGGTTGCCCGCACTGAGTGGGGGCCAGGCGATCGGGACAACGGGCAATCGGAATGCATCCGTCGGAGTAATATCCGGACGGGGGTCCAGGAGCCCTCGAGGGCCCCGGCGGCTGCGGCGGCGGCGGCCGGCGCTGGTCTTCGATGAGCCTCGGGTGGTCGTTGAGGGCGTCGGGGATGCGGATGGCGGTTGGACCGGGGCCCGATGGAGGTGGGTGCGGGTGGTCGTAGGGGCTCTGCCAATCCCTGGAGACGTCTTCGACTGCGCTCAGCAGTTTGCTGTTGTTGTAGACCGATGATCCGAATTCCGATCCGATCGGGACGTTACCGTACGGATGAGTACTGTACGTGTGATTGTCCAAGTTACAGATGGTGTACTCGCCGTTCGAATTCATTACGCCGGCGCCCGTAAAGACATCGGCCGTCGTCGTCCTCCTCCTCTTCCCTCCGCCCGGGGGGCTCCTCGTCCACCCCGGCCGCCGCCGCCTCCGCCGCCGCCGCCGCCGCTATGGCTGCTCCTGCAGCTGATGAAGGTGGACCCGTAAAACCATCGCACCGTAAATCAGCCGCCTTCGAACAATAGACTGTCAATGACTGACCGACTGGATTCGGTGCTCCCGACAGATAAATCTAACAGTTACCCGGATCCAGCGTCCGTCCGTCCGGCCTGGCGGGGCCCAGCAGCTCCCTCCTCCCCCGCCGGTCGGTCGGCCGCCCGCCCGCCCGCCGCCGGACCGAGAGCGTCCGTCGCCGCCAATGGCCGGCGTCGATTACATGCTCTCCGTTGGAAGCGATTCCAGCCAATGGACACGTGACCGCCGGCGTCCAATCAGAGGCGCTTATTTGGCCAATGCATTTGGTAGTATGCGGTGGCAGATATTAGAGAAAGACGAGAAGCATTTACTAACGATAGCGAACAAAGAGGCAGAAAGACAGACAAACCACTGACTTACTTACTTACCCACTGACAAACTGAATGCGCCGAAATTGACTGAAAAAACGAGAGGAAAAGGGAAGGAGGGAAGAAAAACCTAGTTTTTTAAAGCCAGATCCATATATAAGGCATTGACAAGTAAAATTGTGCCACAGGAGCAGTAAGCTGTGATATTCCTTCGTTGGTCTCAAAAGTAATTCGGGTAATATCAGAGTTAACCTTAGGGCCCTGCAGTCATCTACAGACTGTTTGGAACTCATCGTAACCATCTTTGTACTCCCCAGAAAAAATTCCCATCGGTTTTGCTAAAGTTTCGTGATCAATCTTCTTTAAACAACAATGGGAGGGCCCCCAACGGCCCCCACTTGCCAAATCCTAGAGCCGTTAAGGGAGGGCCGCATATAACGGCATTTCCTAATAATACTTTTACTGGCAAACTAACCCTCCTCATCATCTTCTCATTGTTCTTTCATGAACTGAAGACGAGGTGATAGCATGAATTTCCTTTCTCCAGCAATGTCTGTCCTGTGTCTCGTGAGTCGTGACTGCCTCTGACATTTTCAGTCCTGTCCACTCCTCCACGTCATCCGTCCATCGTCTCCATGGTCGCCCTCTTTGCCAGTGGCGGCTCTAGGATTTGGCAAGTGGGGGGCCGTTGGGGTGGCAACTTCTAATCATGGGGGTCAACCATATGTTGTTTAATGTATGTAGCATTAAGTATAGGGTCCCAACTGGGGGGACCACTGGGGGGCCAGGCACTCAATAGGGGGCACGGGCCCCCCCGGTGGAGCCGCCACTGCTCTTTGCTCCCGGCATCATTCCTTGTTCAATTCAAACTGACCCTAGTCGTAAAAAATTACTCTCAAGCTAATCCTGCCTGTTGTGAAAATTGCTGGTAGCATGTTAAATTGATGCAAAAAGCACAATATGCAGTTGCGTTTATAAAATAGAGTTAAAATGTAAAAGTTTTAAAATTTGTCTCTTTTGATTTTGTGGAAAAATCGACGCAAGTGTTACGTAAACAGGAATTTTAAAAGAATTCAATTGAACTCAATTGACGATTTACCGACTTCGTTCTTTGCCCTATAGAAGTTGAGCAAGAACTCCCTCTCAATCTTCAAACTACCAACCATCGGAGCAAAAACAAGCAGCTTTAAGTCGGTTACACGGTAATTACAGGACCCGGCGTTGGAATCACGTGACGCGCGTTGATTTCATGTCGAAAGGCTGACGTCAGTGACAAAATTAAACCTCTTTTGTGGTCAGACGATTCGTAATCTTTGGCTTCCGGATGTTCTCGTCTGCCAAGATTTATGTCCGCCGAACATGCACCGGGAGTCGGGGAGGGCGAGGGGTTGGCGGGGGCATCGCCCTCCATCACCCCCACCGCCATTTATTATACATTGTCTGTAATAACCGCCATCTATCGGCGGTCGTCATCTGTGAATACGGGCGCCTGGTGATTGTTCTAGATGTTCCTTTGTGTGTGTTTTTTCTCTTTCCCTCTTTCTAAGGCGGCAGTTGGGGGAGGGGGAGGGGTAGGGGAGAGAGGAAGCGTGGGGGTTGACTACTACTACTACTGACGTCTGTTGTTGTTGTACATGAGATGTGTTTCCGTTGTAACGCTGACGACGGCAACATGGACAACGACCGTCTCAAAACGTTGCAACGATCGACCGACAGAAAAAAGAAATTCGTCTACAAAAGAGAATTGCGCACTTCTAATAATAAGCTCTTGGCCTAAGATCAGTGCAGCATGGCGCAACCAGGAGTGCATGTTTCAAGGCAAGCTGGAAAATAAATGCGGTCTGAATAATTACAACCAATTATTGACGACCTCTATTCAAGACCCAAGCATTTCAAATTAAGGTCAAAAATTTCGACCCGCACTGAGGGTTCGACCACAATCTCGCCATAAAATCTGCAACGTTTCAAGATTGGAAATTCTGTCCTAACGAAGTTCTGTCGGACATCCTGGCTACGCCCATTGGCACAGTGGTTGACGGATTGGAGGCAGTGATCAATCGATCGACCTTCGGTCAGGAACAAGAGGTGCAGGAGTGCAGATTCACTTATAAATGAGTGCCCAGCATATTTGTACGGTTGTACCTGGAAGGAAGGTGCCGAGTAAGAAAAATGTCCAGCGTCGTTATCAGCCGAGTTCGATGAAACGCGAAGGCGCTCATAATGACTCCCACCACAATAGGCCTGTCTCTCATTATGTGTAGAAGTCCAAATCTTCACAAATTGTCTCAATTCAACATCAGTCAAAACAAGCGCCATGCCAAGCGCCATGCAGAAGAAACATTTTGGCAATAATGCTGACAACGTTTATTTGTTTAAAAACCAAATTTCGAAGCAGTCTCCTATTCGTAGGGCAGTCATTAGGGGGGGGGGTCAACCATCTCTCCCACCCATGGGTCGAGGACGACCACCCAATGGACGCAGGAATTTTAGAATTTTAGTAGGGTACATATCCGACTACTCATTAATATTTTGAAGGAAAAAACGGAACAAATGAATATTCAGTGGGAGACCAATTGGAGTCGAATGGGGTGGGAGGGAGCCCGAGAGAAACTCCCCGTCCAGCTGCATCGACGGACCCTTCGTACGTCGCATGCCCTTTGACCTTTTACGAACGACGACGTTGACGTCATCGCAAGAAACATCTACGCAAAGAACACGAAACAAGACCTTTGATAAAAATCCAATCTCTCCACCAGCCGCGTATGAAGTATAGAGGAAACACGTATTCATGCTTTGATGTTATATCGCCTTTCATGTATCTAAAATAGTCGGCGTTTAAAGTTTACGTCAATTAAACACCAGTTTCTTCTTGTTTCGTAAATTATAAAGCTTCATGAGTCGCTACTTTTATGTTAGAACGAATGTCTACGGCTGTTATAGGAGCAAATAGAACAGCATGCGCCCTCTTGCGGCCGAAGAAGGCGAAGTGCTAATAGCCTCTACGATCAACGCACATAAACAATAATGATTTATGGAGCGCCCTTATTTCCAACGCCACTTGACAAAGGTGTTACGGGGCGGTGAAGACTTCGGCGCCAAAAACGATTTGCACTCTTTGAGTCTTTTACACTTCATAAATAACAAATAAACGAGCTGTCTTACTACGCTATCTGACTATTCTACGTCCATGCTATGGATGTTAGCAGCCTCGGCGTTAGAATTATGTCAGAAAATCAGAAGCAATTCACTGAATTCGGTTATCAATTCACCATTTGACGAGTAAATTGAGCGATGGAAGCAAAGTGGATTTAACAGACAGTCGCGTGATTACCGCTACGTGTTTTTTAGAAAATAAAGGAGACATTGATTAAGTAAAACGGAATGCGAGCAAAATGAGACGAAAAAAGCTCGGGAAATTTCTCTCGCAGATTTGCAGTTCACCTAAAGTCGGTTGAGAGAAAATAGATTGGAGCAAATCTTTTTGAAATTATTCAGAATTTTCAAATAAACTAAAAAACAGACAAAGGGGAAAGGACCGAAATAGTAGACCTTCACACAGAAGCAGAGTACAGAGCTACGACAAACACCATGGTTGCGATGACGCTTCTGATGTTTATACATGTTACCATATATTATTATTATTATTATTATTATTATTATTATTATTATTATTATTATTATTATTATTATTATTCCAGGACAATTTATATAGCGCTGTACGCATGGTTTAAAATCCAAAATCAAAAGCGCTTTGACAACGCCGACATGTCAATGAAGGTGAGAAGGTGGCGATGTTAAAATCCACTGTGATGATGGAAAGAACTTTGCTGCCGTGAAGAAGTCCGGTGCAGAGTCCTTTAGAAGGGGTCCTTCAAAGAAACTGCAGCCCCATTGACATGCCAACGAAGAACGGAAGATTATGTAAGAGTCCGCGAGTTGATTATAGGAGTTATCCAGGACTTAGCCTTAGCATATTCCAATGCTTTTATACTTTACAGAATTAACTTTATTCTGTTTCATATGTTACATATTCAATATTACAATATCTTCTTGGTTTGTACGTTTTTGGGTTTATTTAACTACGACATGTCCATTTAGATTAGTAGTGGAGACCTAAAACTGATAATAATGGAAGGCCGAATAGAAGGAACAAGAGGGAAAGCTGGATGGACGACATCTTTGAAAGGACGAGTACACAAAAGCAAGGAGCTATAAAAAGAGCAGCAGACGATAGAGAGAATCGGAGGAAAATGAGTGAAATGACTGTCAACCCTCTGATCTGAGAGGACGACACATAGGCCTAAAGAAGAAGATTTCTAAAATGCGATAAAAGTGTCTCGTATTCAAATAGCATATTTACATTAATAGTTTTTCACCAAAGAGGATTTGTCTATTTTGACGATAAAATTGCTTCTATTTGCTGAAGCAAATCAACAATAACCCGTCGTCATCATCATCATCATCATCATCATCATCATCATCATCACTCAGCTCCTGCACTCCACCCCCAATGCAATGGATTCCACCATGAGCGGGCGAGACTCGCTCTAATCTCCTCCGCCATTCCAGCATCCACCCACCTCTCCGCAAACATCATCCGGCAGCCAGGTTGAATATTTAATCGCCGGCTGAGGACGAGGGAGGAGGATGGACCGGCTACCTGTCCAGTGGAGCCCTAGTGACTGTCGCGGCGATATGATTTATGACAGGAAAATACAAGGGAAAACGCTCTCAACATACAGACACAGATGTGTGTGTACGTGTGTGTGTGTGTGTGTGTGTGTTTTAGAGGGAGAACGGTGCACTGATGGATAATATAGGCAAGCACTTATCTAGCGCCACTACTCACCGTTTCATTGAATCAATGAACCGAATGAAAGAAGAAATAAGAATCAGTTTTGTGTACAACTCCATGGCGATTTTATAGATAGAATTACGGACAGAATATAAGCTTAAGATACGATCTAGTCAAGTGGACAATATGCAGTAGCAGTCTATTGCTTTAGCACAGCACAGGACATTCATGGAAAACAATTTAAGATTACGAGGAGGAAAATATCCTGCAGTGGTATTCCGGGAACGGGGCTTATGGATATCCAAAGGGGACCATTTTAAATCTCATTTCCACAATCCAATCAATTAAAATTATCTTTGCATTAACCTAAGACTAACCACATAGACTCCTATAGCGGATAGTACTAATATAATGGAAACATCACACCTTTGTCCATTTGACCTATAATAATAATAATAATAATAATAATAATAATAATAATAATAATAATAATAATAATAATAATGTTTTAAAGTGGTTTAAGAGGCTACTATAAGAGGCCTTTGTGAAAACCACTGTAGTAACTCTCCACATTCAGCTGCTCATATTCTGGACTGTTTGGCTGGTCGAAGTCAAAGATTACCAACTGGATGCACGGGTCACAGGTGACCTGACCTTGAGGTGATGCTACTACTCCAACTACTCCCTCACCCATCGGGCAGTAACCAACACCCCAAACAAAAGATTACATTAAATTGTCACTATTAAAAGAAGTCACGTGATATCCGTCTTAGGCCGTGCTAAACCTGCGATTTGACAATTAAAAACGAAATACGTCGACACTAATCGGTAACTGATTAATTATTATCAGTTACACTTTTCACTTTCTAAACTGAAAAGAAGAAATTCATACATGCCCAGTTAATCGCTTCGAGATATTTATACCTTGCAAAATTACAGACAGTGGTTATGCTCTGAACTACAGGAAAATGCAAACCAATACAAAAACGACTAAACGTTCTCACCTCTGAAACACCGAGATTGTCAATATCAGCAAATGGGTGAGTAAGTAAGTAGGCTTAAGTTTGTTATAGAATAGCAGTGGTCATAATTTTTTACGTTCAGATATTATCGCTATAATCGGCTCCCTTCAATGAGATTCATTGTCCCCTCTCTCCCTCCCTATCTTCCTCCCTCCCCCCAGGGACACCGGGTCTCGTGTTCGGTGTGCGATGCAATAAGTGGGATTCCGGGAGAGACGGGGGAGGAGGGGATGGTCGTTGAAGAGGCACTAAGGGACCCTGGGGACACCACGCAGTGCAAAAACGCTTTCGACGCAATCAAAATGGCAGATCGGGACATATTAGACGACGGACCGACCGAGAAAGAGAGACACAGACAGACAGACAGACAGACAGACAGACAGACAGACACTGCATGCAGTAGACGAACAGAATATATAAAAGCAGCTTCACTTCTAAAATAATTGACCAATCAGTTACAGTCGTTCTTACACTTGCATCCTCACTCTTTCTCTTCCTCCTCCTCCTCCTCCTCCTCCGCCATTTCTATTCCTCCTCTCGGAAGCGATGGAAGACGAACCAAAGGGGCGGGGAGGGGCGGGAGCAGTGCGGAGGGGTAGACTAGGAATCAGTTGCCGCTGCGATTTTAAAGTAAAATGTCAGAAAAGGATCATAGCTGTTGGAAACTGTGATTCATCCCTCCTCCCTCCCACCCAAACTGTGTCCTGCAGCAGTTGAAACTGAGAGGAAGAACGAGGAACAAGCTCCCGTCAGAAGTCCCCAACATCTTAGCACAAACGTCATATTCTGCTTCACTTCCTCCCTCACTCCTCCTCTCCCGATTACAGAAGTAACAGGGAGAAGGAGGAGGAGGAGGAGGGAGGAGGAGGAGGAGGAGGAGTTAGGGAACCAATGCTCGAATGTGTTTAACCTAACAGTTAATAAGGCCACAGTAACAGATCGAGATATCCGAAGGGCCTGTTAAGGCTTTGGAGTAAAAATCAACAGACATTTAATACAGAAATTGTTGCACTTCATGTCTGAGCCATTTCTCTAAATCCGCGCAGATGAAACCAGTCGAACTGTGGTCGCGTCTAAGCGTTCTGAGCTCTTTGTTTATGACACATTCACTCACAATGCATCGAAACCAAAGCGATTTGGCTGCATAGGCTATATATAGCACGGATTGACTTTGATAATTAGGTGTAATCTCTGGGAAGAATGTGACATGGAAATTAAGTTCCTGCTTCCAGTTGAATATATTTTTGTTAACTCGTGGTCTGAACTTATCTGATTAGGGATTAAGGTGTTTGACCTGTTGAGGCCACACTTAAAATGGGATGTTTTCTCACTAGTGATTTCGACAGTCTTCAACTGGTTTCCTTAAGCAACTTAACACAGTATGTACATAAGCAGAGAGCGAGACAGACAGACAGACAGACAGACAGACAGGAAGACAGGCAGACAGAGAAAGAGCCATAGGGTTCATCTGCATGACAGCGCGTGTTTTAATTAACCTTGCCGATGGCGCCTTTCAGAGCATTTCCCTATCGCTAATCTTCCGACTCCACTCACCAATATAAATCAGATGAAGGTCTCAGATGAAGGGAGGAGATGGAGAAGGGAAGAGATGGAGAAGGGAAGAGATGGAGAAGGGAAGAGATGGAGAAGGGAAGAGATGGAGAAGGGAAGATATGGAGAAGGGAAGGCGGTCAGGGGAAGAGCTTTCAGCAGAAAAGCAAATCTAGCCGTATATTGAGGGCATCCATGGAAGTAAGTGCGGGATATTTGATGATGTGGGGGGCGAGGGCGAGGGCGGAAGAGGGCAAGTACTTCCAAATTAATATATAGAAGTCCCTGGAGAGGGTAGACTCAATAAGTTTAGCCGCTGTGGAGTAATGGTTGTTAGCAAAATATCGGGTGTACATTCAAGAGTGTTTTGCACATTCTCCATCGACTATTTTTTGGGTTGAAAGCCAAATTTTTGGTAATCAGACAAAATAATCAAAGAACAAGTCTGAGATTTCCTCTTGTGATAAAACTGTAACTATGCCGTCGCTCCATTGACAGAAAGCCCGTTGTACACAGAGCGCCATCATTTTTCACGGCATCGGTTGACCGAGACTTTCCTCCGCTCTCCTTTAGACCGGCGCACAGTTGGGAGCGTGACGAAGGACATAGCATTGGGTATCTATAAGCATTGGTTAGATACTAAAGTGCTGTCATGAGTCTTAGTAGATTTCATAGCTACATATAAAGGGCTTGAGTCCGAGCGTTCAGTTATGGCGCTTATCTCCGGCCTGGGCAACCAGGGACGTAAGTGGTATAATCCATTAATCTGGGGTAGGTTGCCATTACTTTCCCTCAAACCCACGTTTTACCACGCAGATTAGCGCGGATCTTCATTTCTACCACCGCCCTCTAGCGAGTAAGATTGAGTCGACCTAAAAGCTCCTACGGAGATTGAACCTGAGACCTTCTGCTCTATCACCTAGTATAAATATATACAGTACATATTATATATATATCCATTATTAATAGCAATTTCTATAGTACATGGTGTCTTGGGCATGACAAAACATTGGGGAAGTTCCAGAACTTAAATTTGTAACGGAGTTTTGGTTCTAAATAATCGGATGTATTTATTTAGTTTTAAAACCTTTAGTTTTGATTATTGGGAAGGTTTTTGTAAAATATCACGTGATTGCGATTAGACCTCTTAATTGTCACGGACTCTGGAAAGCCAAACTGGTTAGTTATTGGTTGTTGGACCGATTCCTTTTGTCGAACGTCGCTTTTGTCAAATTAGACTTCTCAGTTCTTAATTAGAACTTAATTAGCTCTTCTTTATTTTAAGCCAATCCTCGGTTTCTCGTCCTTAACTTTGGAAATTCGTGTTCTTTGTGAAGTCGAAAAGATATAGTTACAACCCAACACAATTCAACACAGCGTCTGGATTACAACCCTTCCCAAACTTAAGTCAAAGTCATTTCTTTGGTTGGTAATGGAAGAGCTGGAGCCTGGACCCACTGCATGATTTCAAACATACATCCAGACAAACAAAAAGACAGACCGAGAAAGAAAAGTTGATTTTTTCTTCTAAATATGAAAAGACCTATGTTAATACCACGTGACCGCCATCGCATCGATATTCCATTTGTAAGCAAGAGATTGGCGCCAGATGGTGTCGGAGGAGAAGTGATATATATTCCCGCGCTTCTTTCAAAATAGACGGAAGTTGAACGGAAAATGTGGCAATATGGCGCTGTCAGTCTCGGTCAGATCCGACGTCTGACCAGAGAAAATTCTCAGATCATACCGTCTTTTAATTCGTTTCATCACTCTTCTGAATTTTTGCATATCTATAGCCTACTGTAGCACTAGTCCTTGCCCTGTCCAATTTCAAACAGGTCATGTTGGCCCACCCAATATTCGGCTTGTGGCGTCCTCCATGATCATACGGCAGTGGTGGTGGTGGTGATGATAATGAGGATGATGATAATGATGATGATGATGATGATGATGATGCCTACTCAACGATTGCGTAGCATCTACCGTAACGATAACACGACGAATACAAGTATGATCATAATAGCGACGAACAGACACAAATGCATGCCTACTCAAATACAGTCAGACACACAAACAGACATGCATATAAGGACATCGAATATGACACAAATAAAATTTTATTTTTTAATTGCCTTAAAAACTGATCACTGTTTCTATTTATAGTATAAAGCTTAATTTTTTTAAAATTTGGCAATAATAAGATAAATATTAATTCCAGTATTAATATTAGCATTATAACCACACACACAAACACACACACACACACACACACATATATATATATATACGTAATTAGCGATGTATATTAATTGGTCTTCGACTGTATTCGCTATATCAACACATCTTACCTAGATGTAGCTACTGCAGCAAACTTCGTATTGAGAGTCGAGGCAGTCATCTTTGGCGTTGGAATGAATCCCGTTTGAAGCGTCTGACAAAATCTTTCGGGGGTTTCCCTCATACCTGCCCTAGGGTCAAGTTCCCTATTAGACCTTTACTCGTCCCGACCGTCAAACGCAGTTCACGCCTTTTGCCGTCTGAGAATACTAACAGCTTGTGTCGGAACCTACCTACGAAACGCATACTCCTCACCCAAGCCACCTGTAAAACGAATTATGCGCCAACTATTGACAAACAATACATCACTGTCAAGTTTTTCCACAGGCGCCTTCGCCCGCAGCCAACGATCCTGGGAATCGCAAAGACACGGCGCCCGGACGCCCTGCAAAACGCAACAGCGCAGCTGATGTTTTCGTCGGACTGCGCATGCGCATGACGATCGCCCGGCTGACAACCGTTGTACGCCAAATGCGTTCGTTGTGAGCGGAGAAATGCAACGGTTGTCTTCGGCGTGTTTGCAACGGAAAAGCCCCGGATGGAGGCTCTTCGTTTTTAACCCTCCAGGGGGTGAATCCGATGAGGGATCGGGGCGGACGAGAAAAGGTAGGTATCGATGGCGCCGAGCCGAGAACGACCCCGGGGCAAACATCCACTCAACGCATCATTATGCTAATGAGTCTGTGTGGGAAGTCTAGGCTGAGGGGTGGAGGGCTGTAAAAAACGCGGGGATAATTCGTAAAGGGGGGTCTGTCGTAATGATATTTTAATGCTTTTACGACAGCTATAGAATCCTGAGGAAGATTTGGTAACTGAACGGGCAGCAAGGGCTATACGCCAAATAGTCCCCTACTTGGAACAAAGGGTCTTTTCAGGCGTCACAAGAAGGGTAAGAGGCTGAGTGAGGAATTATTGACAGGATGTTTCCCTAAAGATGCTTATCTTAACTAGGTTTTAATTTATTTGAATTTATACGAATGTTTCTTTCTACCATTCATTGCTATACTGCTTAAACTTAATTTATGTCAATTGACAAATGCACATGTCTTAATCTCAATGTCTGTTGCTTATTTAATTAATATTAGCTATTAACTCCTTCGTTTGTTGTACTTACAGAACTCTTCAAAGAAACTCGTCAATTATTATTATTATTATTATTATTATTATTATTAATTTATAATTATTACAGCTTTTTAAATGCACTGCTTATAAGTAGACCTATGATGATGATGAATTGATGATGATGATGATGATGATGACGATGACGATGACGACGACGATTTTGGTGGCGGTGGTGATGCTGCTGCTGATGGTGATGATGACGACACCAGCGGCTTGTTACAAAATTGAGTCAAAGTTTAAAATGAATAAAACATTGGATGAACTTCGCGATGTCAGCGATCGTATTCCTGTCTAAACACAATAGTTTTAAGCTGTTTTTCATTAGTCAGTTATAATTAGATTAAAAAGATCACATTTATAGATGATATAATCTTGATGTGTTTTTGATTGGATGTCTTGTGCGTGAAAGAAGTCTTCCCATTGGAGGGATTCTTTGAAACGACGTTTTCGATTGGTCGACTGATAAAACCTGCTATTGGTTTCAGTCGATGGCTGGCGATCGAAGGGGCGAATCTCCAGAAGACGTCACGTGGTCGGAGACAAGGGCGGACCCAGCGAACTCTGTAGACGAGGGTTTTTGTGTAGTCCTTAAAGGATCCGATCTTAATCACAGAAGCTCCGTTCTACGGGTCTGCTGGTTGCCCATGGCAACAGTCTCCGTTACTACGCCGCGGTTGGCATGGCATCAATGCCATTGCTACAGTGACAACAGTTGTTTTAAAATGGTGTGGCCATTTGAGAGATCTACAGGAGTTTGATAAATAGATATTTGAAATATCGCGTCTTCGCATCCACTAAGTCCCCTAACTTCTGTTTGGCTAGGAGCACTGCACTTCACGTGGCGCTACAACAAGCAGAACATGATTCGCCGGTGCGCTATATTCCTGAGTGCATAGATTTTAACTGTTGAAACTCAGAATGGTGTCTTATATAGCTCAATAACAGCTAATCTAAATGCAGGTCGTAGCACTAATCATCCGAGTCGATTACACTTTCCCTCTCTTCGACATCTGCATAATGACCAGCGCTGTGGAATTAACATGAACGATGAAACCATACTCAATCCCACTCAATATCCATTCATTCCATTTATGCTTTATTTATTGTTTATATATCATCGACCTTATTTTTTTATAGCGCTACGATATTTATACGTTTAATTTATCCGCTGGGACAGTTTAGGTCTTATGAGGCATACAGCCATTATGTAAGGGTAAAAGGAACACAAGAAACCAAACCTAATGGTCTCTATACAAATACCTTCAGATGGATATAACAGCACCCGACAGAAACTCAATGAACTACATATATAGCCTTGTCGGCCGATTTTATCTGTCTGTATGTGTCTGTCTGTCTGTCTCTCCGTCCGTCCGTCCGTCTGTCTCTGTCTGTCTCTGTCTGTCCGTCCCAGAGCGTCAGTTTTACGAATATTTATTGCAGTGTGTGGCTGAGACCCGCAATCCATTAGACTGAAATCTGAAGGCCCAGCGACCTCTGGTGGCGCCCATGCAGACCCTCGGTCTCAAACACATCAAAAGGGAAAAGCTCACGGCAAAACGGGACAATCGCAACTGTTACAAAGTCAAAACCGGTATTCACTATAGGCCACAGTGTTACCGGACCCAATGCGGTTTATCCTTTGAACACAGTCGAAAATGGTTTGAAATTGCATCGGACAGAATCAGTAGCTTCGTATTGCCTACACTTAAATATCATCATCATCATCATCATCATCATCATCATCATCATCATCATCATCATCATCATCATCACCACCATCATCACTTAAATATACTTCGTGTTAATGAATGTCATTACTTATGAGAGGATAAACCAAACCTATCTGTATATTTCGCTTGTTGTATGGCGTACATCAGAGCATACGCAGAGACAGTTTGTACAGCACTGCATTGTACTGCATTTTGTCGGTGCCATGTTAGAGAAGGTGGATGGAGGAGGTACAGTGGAGGAGGGGATGGAGAGGAAGTAGAGAGGAAGAAGGGGGCGGGGATTCTCTGCGGTCGCTTCTGCCTGTGAAGGAATTCGCCCAGCCATCGTCATGGCAACCGATGCACTCCTCCTCCTCCTCCTCCTCTTCCTCCTCTATTGATCTGTATTGATCGGAACCGGAGCAGTGGCCGGGGAGGAGGAGGAGCAGGGAATACCAAATGCTCACCCACTCCACCACCACCACCTTCACCACCTGGATTCCCAAACACCCGACATCCGGTCTGATCCGCAGCCGTTCCTACAAACCGCCTTGCTTAATCCACTTCCACCGCCTGTTTCCACTCCTTCCTCTCCCTCCTCCTCCTCCTCCTCCTCCCGCCCTGCACGTCCACGTCATCGTCTCTGGCCATTGGAAAAGCTTGCATTTCCAACGGTCGAAGGACTCGAGGTCAGAGTTCACGGTCAATCGTAAAGGTCAATCAACGAACTTCTATAGCGCCATTATGTTTCCAGAGTTTGGGCGCTGTAACTGAATGTTTAGACAGTCGGTTGAAATTTTTAAAAATCGATTAATTTCTGAATAAGTGAAATCATCAGTTGATAAATACCTGATTATTAATCCTGTATGTTGTACCTGTTGCACCTGTGCAGTGAAACCTCAGATGGAAGCTTCTGTTCAAATTCACCAAATAGTTTCAAATAAATAATGGAACAAATTGTCTGTGAAAGAAAAAGAAGTAAACATGTACAGATTAATTGATAAATTTTACAATATCACAGATATAAAATAGTGTGTATGTGTGTGTGTGTTCGTGTGGTTAAATGCAGGCGTTAAACAATGTCTACAATATTTTGTCTCGTTGGTTTGCTGATGTGCAACTGATTTCGTCACGGAATTTCAAATGGCGCTATACAAATTGCTGAAAATGCTTCACGAATTTGACGTCGATGATTCAGAATGTAAACCTCAGAACAGAAATTCCGAAGCCATTGTACAGAGACGACGAAAAAAGATTTCCGGCGATCTGCCCGACCGTAAAAATCCTCCACACCGTACGAACTCGTCACGAAACGCAGACTGTTTTTCACGGCAGAAGATATCCGAGCGACACCCTAGAGGCGGACGGCCGCAATTACGCGTTGCCATGGCGACAGACCGCTGCTAATCAAGCGACGCGGTCGACCGCCAGAGGGCGTTACTTGACTGGGCACCGGGAAGAGAGAGAGGGGGTGGGGTGGAAGGAGGCGAGGGCCGCCTACCCCCACCCCACCCCACCCGCCGGTTCCTCTGTATCACGTCCATAGATTATTGTATAAGCGATCGATCAATCTAAGATGGTTGGTTTTGATGGCCGGAATTACTGTTATACAATACAAGTTATTATGGCCCTGATGGAGTCTCGCGCGCGGCGAGGTTTCGAAGCGACCGAAGTCATCTGTATTCACGTCAGTGGGGATTAATTTGGGATAAGATTGGAAAAGGAGGAAGTGGTAATGCCAGCAGTCCACATGTGCTGCCGCTTTCCTCTTATAATCATTCCCTCATCAAGTCGTCAAGAATTCCCACGAAGGAAAAATAGGAAGAATCTGACCCCTTAGGCCCCCTAGTCCAACCCCTCCTTTCCTGACCAACATCCCGTCCCCTCCCCCGCCCCAAAAAAGAAAACATAACTGCAGTACAAAGCCGTGAGCGCCTCCGAATTATAAATAAAATAGGCGCTATAGAAATTTTACATTACATTTTGGCCTTTGTCTATTCCATTTTTTGCTATTATTTTTTCAAACAGAGAATACAAACGTAAACCATTCTGGAATTTGTTTTTCAGAAGAAATACTCGAACATAAACAGGTGTCCAGAGTAAATTCGCATACCGGGTATTTTACTCAAGGTCAAATCATGAAGACCAATTATACGAAACATAGCAGATATGTAGGGCCTATGATAGAAATACGGTCTGACTCAACGAATCACGTCAGTTAGACGCTATCTAATATCATTATATTCGTCTGAATTGGATAATCTCCTCTGCATGTCTTTCATAGTGTATACAGAATTTCTTTAAATGCTTTTTTCCATTTTATATATTTCACAGATTCAATTAATATAAATATTAAGAAAGATAAAGATTCAATTAATATAAATAATATCTATAAAATACATTATGCATGCGCGTTTATTGAACTTCATACTGTGTAACAAATCTAAATAATACAACTCTCTAAATTTAGGAAAATCTTGTGACACCTTACTCAAATAAATGAATATTAAAAGCCAAAATATGCTAAACTATTTTCTATTACATGCAGTCACGATTTATGCAAGTGAGTGAAAAAGCGAGACTAGTAATATAATTCATGTGCACCTTTTAAAGAATAATTTTCTATTCTATAATTACTCATCAAATTAAATGTATTATATATATATATATTCTCTCTCTCTCTCTCTCTCTCTATATATATATATATATATATATATATATATATATATATATATATATATAAAATGAGGCATAAAACATTTTGTGAGTTTTTAAACAAATTCATATAAGTAAGCAGTAAGTAAGCAGACACTACAGTCTATAGCAATTAATTATCACGTACATTTTGATTATCTTCTATCATCGTTATTCTAAAACAGATTCAATTTAATTTTGGAAAAGTACTCATTAATTAACTGAACCATAAATCATTTTACTATGAAATTGATAAACAGTTGAATGGTAAGAGTCGCCTCTTATCTTAAATTACGTTCTATTTAAATTTAACTGAACAGCTATTAGCTGCTCACCGTAGCAATGTGTTATTGTATATTATTTCTAATTCAGTCAAATATAGAATTTCGTGGATATATTATAGGGCTTGGCTTCTATAAGTTAAAATTAAGAAAAATTATATATATATATATATATATATATATATATATAAACATTGACACTGTATTATTTTCATTGAATACATTACATGCATAAATAATGCTAAATAGGCGTGTGCATATTTTGAGAAATATATGAGATTATTTACCATCAAATGTTTTTCACCTCTTACTTGGAATAACCTCCCTGAATGTCTAACCAATATATCAGATTTATATACGTTTAAAATTAACCTAAGACTTGCTATTCTATTTAATAGAAACTGTTATGATGTTCTGTCAGAAATAACCAATTCCAATATAATATATTAGAATTTTTACTGTGTGTTATATATATTTTGTACATATATTTTTTGCATATATATTTTTATATATTGCATGTATTGTGTTATTACCGGTATTCAATTGCAATAGATTATATATTAGAATTTGATAAAATATATATATCCATAAAACTATATATATATATATATATATATATATATATATATATATATATATATATATATATATATAATCAAATGTTGTGGATATATAGATAAATATATTATAAAGACTTTAAGACTTTGTTATGATGTAGTATGCAGTATACGTATGTAAATTTATATTATTTATGCTAATTTAGCCATACAGATAATACAACTTGAATTATTTCCTATAAATCAGTTTACATTGCACCTGCATCTCGGAGATAATTAAGCAAGATCAAATAATTTTCAACCCCGTTTTAATTATAATTTTTAGTACACTTTGCTTTGCTGTCATCGTGTGCATAAAAGATCTAGATTTGTTTTTAAATTCAAAGAATGCTCGCCTAGGTATACAAATCTATTTTCATTGCTAAATGCGCATTTTAAAATAACCACATAACCCCTATAACTATGCAACTGCACAACAGGTAAACATGTACACTTTGTACAGGCTTCGAACCCAAGTCCATAAGGTGATTGAAGTGACAAAACGAGGATTTTAAGGATATGAATGCATTTTATATGACTATATTGATGCAGCAAGAGATGTACAGTTCATACACGCCCTGTGTACTTAGTATAATGAAAAACAATTGGAGTTATCGGGTACAGTCAAACGTTTATTTTCAGTTGTCTTGCCACTGTTTGCATATCCCAATACACCTTCAATTACTATGAACGACTAATTATATATTGATGACATTTATTCTGCTAATGTCACTTTCAAAGTGAAGGCGACAAAAATCGACTTTGGAATTTTAAGCGCACGGAAGTGATTTTCTAAAGTTGTTTCGAGTAGATAAAATAGCGCTATACAAATCTTGCACGACTTTGCTAAAATTACAAAGTGTCTATAGGCTGTCTCCTGCATCTTCACTAAGCCTGTCGTCGTTGTAGTCGTCGTCGTTGTCGTCGTCGTCGTTGTCATCGCGTTATGTTTCCTTGATCTTTTAAGTCCGTGGTTTAGGGGCTTCCACCCTTCGATGCCTCCTCCTTCCCAGCGCTTTGTTCCCGTTCAGACGCACCCATGATCCCGTCTCCCCATTTTCTCTCGGCCCCTAGACTGTCCGAACCCCCGCCCTCCCACCTCCACCACACACACACACACACACACACACACGCGCACACACGCAATTCCATTCCACTTCCTTATCAACTCATAATCCTCCCTAGACGGACTGGCGCCGTCTAGCGAGCAAATCCTATTCAGGATCCCTTCCTTTGAGACCAGCAACGAAATTGGATCGGCCAGGTTCCAGTTGATTAGTTAATCCCACGACCGAAATGCGTCCCGGCGTTATATCGGCGCTGCCGGGAGACGACGGCGGCGGCGGCGGCGGCGGCGGCGGCTGCGGCCCCCCCGTCCCACCGCCGCCGCCGCCGCCGCCGTCGGCCGGGTGGACATGGGACCGTCATGCCGTATCGCCGGCCGCGGCTGGCCGACGGTCCGCCCGCTCGCCCGCCCGCCCGGCCAGTCGGACACCCGAGGCCGGGCTTAGCGGGGTCGGATCGGGGACCGCCTTCACCCCGGCGCATAAATCATCCGGTAATTTCTTCTCGGGATATCTCTCGCAAACAGCGAATAATCTTCGACGGACTCTTCTCTTTAAAAGCAAAATCGATTTTTCGTCTTTTGCGAAAACTTTCCGCTGGCGGCTGCGAACGAAGAAAGGCAGCGGGGGTGGGAGCACGGGGGGCCGGGGGGCGGGGAGAGCAAGGGAGGGAGAGAGGAGGGGTGGCTTAGGGAGAAGGAGGTTGGGAGGAAGAAGAAGGAGAAGAAGAAGAAGGGAAGTCTTCCACAACAAATGCAACTGTTTCCTGGTCTGGTCTTCCAGAAGACAAAGGAAAGCGGGGAAAATGTAATTCTCCAGAAAATACAATTATTTAAGTCCGTGGTTCATCCCTTCATTCCGTCTCGTCAACATGCTCCTCCTCCTCCTCCTCCCATTTGCACGGAAAATTTTCTATATCCAATCCATCCATGCAGGATTAAAACGGCGCTATGTGTTTGTATATAACTTATATATATATATATATATATATATATATATATATATATATATATATATATATATAGTATATAGTATAGTCCGTCAGTCCGTCGCTTGGGGGCTGCATATGACAGCTCCGAATGCGTGGCTTCGATACTGGTTTTCACCAGATTAATAATTCAGAAGAAGGCTAAACTGTGCTTTCAACAGCCGCAACTTTCTTTCTTAATACCCTTAGAAGTTTTTTTTTTTTTTCGGGTTTACATTTTCTAAGCCTTTTAGGCAAACGTGTGGTTATATAGGCCTATAGTTGAATAGTATTATTGCCTTATGACGCGATTGAGCGAACTATATAAAAGCTAAATGAAAGACTGCAAAACATTGAATGTGAAAGTGGTTTTCTGTTCAGTGTGTATGTTCATCATCATTCATCTCAATGGGCGTGCTACTCTTTCGTTTCTATTGCAATTTGAGTTTGGTATTTTGCATCTAAATAAATGCGTAATATTCAAACGTTTATATGACGGGAATATGAATCAAGCGCTTGACAAATTGCATCTATATATAGAGTCGATGCTGATAACATTAGTGCCGTGGAAAATACCAAGATTGCATTCAGACCATAGAAATCATCTACAATATAGATTTCTATGATTAAGACGCACAAGATGATGCTTGTATATAAAGAACAGGACTATGCTAGCACAGGTATACAATCACAAAGAAATTGAACATTCACGACATTGCATGATTGAATACATTTTAAAAGTACATATAGATCCACATTTTAAAAATGACATTTTGCTTGCAAGTAACTGAGACACCATTACCTTATTATCGGTTGGAAATACAATTGCTTGGTTGAACAGCACACACTTAGACTAAAATATAAAATTTATTTCGTTAAAAAAGGCGTGGATCTGTAATTGTATAAGTTCATCTATAATATGGACATTATTGTTGTGTTCTGGAGTCTATAGATTCTACGCATAGCTCACAATTTCAGGCGTTTATTAGTCAATCAACCTGAGAGTTACATCTTTCGCATTTATTTATGCAAGCGTTCACAATTTCCCTCTATTGGCCTCTGTCTATACCTCTCGTACAATGTCGGCAGATGTGCATTGTGCATAATGTGCTGGAATGTAGGAAATAATAACGGATACTCTTCATAAGTTGGAACTAGCCTGCTTTTCTCTCTCAGTAACAGAGGTGACATGCAGTCTGTCTGTCTTTCTGTCTGTCTGTCTGTCTGTCTGTGTGTCTGTCTGACTTATTTCTGAGACAAATTCATTTATCGTTCTTACGTCGGAAAACCCTGAGGGGTTGGTCGCCCACCCTTCGCCGCTTCTCTTCCTCCGCCAAATTCTCGCTCTCCTTATTTCCCACCGGTTCGTTCGGGTCCATTCACTCGCCCGACCGCCCCGCCACGCCTCACCCTCCACCCCCACCCCCACTCAACTCATTCTCCCTTCAATGATTATACTGCTGCGGGCGGTGGGCTCTGGGGACGCAGCACCCATAAATCAATTCTCGCCCAGCGGGGGAGTCCTCCCGTTCGCTGCCTGTTTCAACGTTCTCCACTTTTCGAATCGTTCGACAATTTGTTGGAAAAATATTTCCCAACTCATCTCCTCCTCCTCCTTCTCCTCCAGTCATTTCAATAATGCCATGCACGATATGAATATGCATGAGGTTATTATTAACTCAGTCCATTAAACGAAACCGAACGAATACTTTGTATAGCGCCGTCATTTACATGTACAATTCATACACGATTGTAATAGCATAATAATAGAGGCGCTACACAAATGCTACGTTACATAATAGCATTGACATACTACAACAAATATATGCTATTAACGTCTATTCTGAGTTTATCGTGTTGATCATTAGGCCTAACAGAGATTTTCCTCGATTTTATTCAATTTTTTATTCTTTGTATCGAGAGTTGTTGATTACTTCCAAGGTTCAAAGGTTGCCTTCTTCTCTTGGCTTTATGTGTATTCGCTATAGCTTTTATACTGAAATGAGATTATTAGACACAATTTGATGGCAATTCTCTTGCTTACTTGTTTAGAGAAAATATAAAGTTTATTTGGTTTTTATCGTCGCCAACCGTAAACTCCTTTTCCGGAAGAGATAAGTCTCAAGCCAGCGGCTGATTTTCCGCTGTATTCTTTCATCCAAAACTGTTCTATTAGCGGGCGTTAAAATTCACGCGAAACACGGACACATAAAAGATGGCGGCTGTGAACAGGGGCAAGGAAGCAGACTCTCTTCGTTGCAGCGCCTCTGACGGTGAAAGCGGCTCTTAGTATTCAAATTTAGTTGCCATGGTGATTCAGGAACTGAGAAATTGTTTCGACATCTTGCTCTCTTTGAGGTTCTTTTGAGTAAATTAGAAAGAAGAATGAATCCAATTTCCTTCATTGAATTTTGACGACTCTGATTAACCGCCACGAACAATTGGCGTTATAGAAGTTATTACAGTAAACCTTCAATTTTCAGACTATAATAATAATAATAATAATAATAATAATAATAATAATAATAATAATAATAATAATAATAATAATAATAATAATAATAGGTGCATATTTGTGTCCTGTCTTGTATTCGTGAGGTAATTAGGCTATAAATATAAATCTAGGTTATGCTGTTTGTTGGTCTGTGTGTGCGGTAGGAATAAGGCGGCGTTCTAGATATTGATTAGTAGGAAGGGTTGTCTTTCTCTCGTTGTCTTTGTTTGTCTGTCTGTCTGTCTGTCTGTCTGTCTGTCTCTTTCTTTCGATCGAATAGCGTTTCGATGAAGACATTTATCAAGCGGCGCTGAGGCGATCTCAGCGGAATGATTGAACGCCAGAGTGAAATATTGCCATAAAAATTGACTCAGTTTATTCACACGTAAGCAAAGAGAAATGAAGAGCATCTGGTGCAAAGAATCTCTCTCTCTCTCTCTCTCTCTCTCTCTCTCTCTCTCTCTCTCTCTCTCTCATTTCTGCCAATAAAATGTGCATTTTTGTGTGTGATAAGTTGAAAATCTGCGTCATTTCGAACCATTAGATGACTTACATAAGAACTTCGTTATATAGCAGACTCGGTTGTAACGTACACTCGGTTATTATAGCAATGTACGACCCCGTGTGATGCGCTACCGTATTGGATGATATTGAATTTAACGTATCTCGGATATACGAGAACACAGGCCTGCTAAATTTTACAGACCAGCTACGTTATAACGAAGTTCAACTGTATCTATGCAGTATATGTACAGTTGCACTTTTTCTTGATAGGTCATAATATCCGACTATGGGCTTACAGAAAAGTTTACATTCTGACTTTGTTAAAATAGAAAACCACAGCCGTTCGTTTGGGAAAATATACAGTTGACGTTTATTTAGCATAAAAATGAACCGTAAAGCTACATGTATATATTGTGGTGTCGTAGAAGTATATTTCCACACATAATTTCGCACAGTCTTCTTCATTGGATGATATTAGTTTAACTTGCAGATGTACTGTGTACGACGCGTTCAATTGATTTGTGCATAATTTATATAGCGCACTTGTGTCCACTCTGAGGTATTTACTTAGCCAGAGAGGACGGTTTTAGTGCTGGGCTCTGCTAATGGCGCCTTGGGATTCCATTGTAGCATTTCCACATATTGAAACCTACGACGACGACGGCGGCGGCGGCGGCGGCGGACAGCTGGAGCGACATCTATGCAGCTGCGGCGGCGGCGGCGGCGGCGGCTGAAATTATTTATCAGTGGCGTCAGTCGTTTCTACGTCACAACCACTCATAATTGCATCAATTGAGTAATCAGTCACTGCTGTCGGTGTAATTAGTCAACATGTCGCTTGCGTCTCTCTCTCTCTCTCCCTCTCTCTCTCTCTCTCTCTCTCTCTCTCTCTCTCTCTCTCTCTCCCACAGACCCCTAATGCCTTTCCTAAGACTAATGCCTAAATTTAAATCATGCTAAGTTTCGTAACTGTCCAGGCTCATGCTCATGCTCTGCAGATGCCGCAAACTTGCTCTGTCTCTTCGTAAGCGTTCATTTTCAGTGTCCACAGGGACGAGAAAATGGAATTCACTTCCAGAGCACTGGTCCACTCCGCTGTGCATCTGACGACATTTCGATCCAGTCTTAACCCCTTAACTGGGTATTTAACTGTAACTCAATGTAAAATGGACGGATATATCCGGGGTCCCCAGTTAAGGGGTTAAAGACCCACCTGTTCCATACGCCCCAACCGGGACCGCCGCAGCATATAGGACTGACTCATTGGATTCGACCAATGGCGGGTTACGATTCAAATCAAGAAGTGACCGTCGACTGATGTCAAGGACATTACTAAAATGGCGCAATAGAAGTTCGCTGAAGAAAACCAAGTGAAAATGCGTATTGCATACCTCACAGTGAATTAATTTATAATTATTTCCAATGTTTTAGGACATCCGTGATAATAAGGAGAGGCGGGTTATTTCGGACCCGAACTATATAAATAGTGCAGGGCTTGGGTAATGTAACAATTTCGATGCCCAGTTGCACCGGATAATTGAATCTACGTTGCTTCGGTCGGCAAAACGACTGACGCTTTGAATAATTCACAACGGCGCCGGTGTCGCCCTCTGTAGCGCCAAAGGAGTTAATCAGGTAATCACGTCAACCATGCAGGGAAGACGACGGAAAGCAGGGGGGCCGTTCGCGGCTTAACTAACGCCCGTTGTCCAATGCTAATTGGACAATCTGGCTGTCATTTCCACTTCCCACCTCCTCTTCCCCTACCCCTCCCCTCCCCCATATTGTCAACATGCATTCAGATTGTCTCCTTTAAATAATTCATTTTTTTGCGAAAAGGTCAAATATTCGAGATGAATTCTTCCCTGGACGCGATGACGCGCCTGATGTAGTCCTGATGATCATCCGAACAAAGACATCAGAAAGACAATGCGAGCATCGGATACGAGTCGTAAGACAACTTCATTTACGCATCCTAGAGATAACTATCTTCATTCTGGGCGATTGCGTTATTACGAAGCCTGTATAGGCGTTTGGCTCATGAAATGGTCGGACATTCTGAGGTCTTCTACTATAAGAAGCAAAATGGAGATATCGGAGTCTTGCTTTGAATAGTATTCTGTCCTTGCCGCTTAATGCAATTTCTGGGAATGAGTCGTTCTCATAGCCAATAACCATAACTTGCGAAAGATAGGATTTTTGCGGGATGCTTTCAAATTGTTCTTAAAATAAGAATGTCATAATCAGACAGTGACCAGATGTGATCGAAAACTTCGAAAATTAATTTTTAAAATCTGTGTTTGATTTCTGGGAGCTTTCAAATTCACTGCAAACAGAAAGCAATCGCAAATAGAAGGTCAGATACACCGTGACTAATAGACGCTTATCAATCGGAGCGTGTTTATATCGAAGACTGCTTCCGACTGAATTATTGGATCTGACAAACGGGGGATTAAGATTCGAACCAAGAAGCGACCTTCACCACCAACTGATGTCAAGAACATGATTAAATTGGCGCTATAGAAGTTCTAAAATGATGATGATGATGTTGTTGTTGTTGATGATGATGATGCTGATGATGATGCTGATGATGATGATGATGATGATGATGATGATGATGATGATGATGATGATGATGATGATGATGATGATGATGATGATGATTTTTCCTTAGCAGGAGACCCAATCCAGGTGAAATATCGTTTAGTGTGTGGATACAAAATGCTTCCTTCCGACCACAGTATTCAGATGGCGCATGATAAGTAACTAACAGATTTCACTCTGAAGGCTTTTGTCGATGGACTGACTGCCGGAGACTGGGCTGCTGCTGCTGCTGCTTCTGCTGCGTGCAGTGGACTCAGTCAAAGGGATGGGATTTTGGAATTCGGCCGAGAGACAAGAGCAGTTGACAAGTGCGTGACATTTTCACTGAATTCGGAGAAATGAACCGACGGCACTTCGGGAAATTGCGTCGGAGGGGCAGGGGAAGGAGAGGGTGGGCGTTGGGGATGGAGGGGAGGAGGGGGGGGAACTGGCTTCCGCGCCGGGTCACAAACACCAAACGCGCGATCACAGACATCTGGCGGCGAAAACTGGAAACGCAGAAGCGAATCGGTCGTTGCATGGCATTAATAGAAGCCTGAAACATGGGCAGACAGACAGACAGACACACAGACAGACAGACAGACAGACACACACAGACAGACAGACAGACGGACGGACGGACAGACAGACATGGAGACAGACCGACGGAGAAGAAGGCGATGACGCAGCGTTTATTAGATTGGAAAATTCGCCGGGTGCTGGAGATCCCTTTGCACAACCCGTTCTGCGCTGCGTGCAATTTTCCCGCAAAATAAGGGATGAAATGCGCATAGCAGCAGCAGCAGCAGCAGCAGCAGCAGCAGCCGCCGCCCGTCTCATAAGAGGCAAAACGAATTAAGTGCGGAGAGAGAGTAAGACGACCGACAGTGTAGCGTTAATCGAATGCCGGGCTCGACTACTGCAATTCCTGTGACGCTTTGCATTTGCGTCGCAATGTTTCACAATTGCTGACATCTTTTGTCTCTCCATCTATGATCACGTTCTGCCGATGACAGCTATATCCTTTAATTCCTCAAAAACCGAATACATTATGTAGCGCAATATACGAATCATGCGCCACGAGATATGCTCGATCCTATACATCTATGCAGTCGCATATCTACGGAGATTTCTTCTTTTTGTCACGTGACCATTGGTTATAACAGGAATTTGCGAATAAAGGAATGTAAAGTTGTAAAATCTTTGCAAAATGAATTTACTGCGTATAGGCGACCGCAGAAAGTCAAGAATTGAGCAACACCATTACGTCATTCTTACTAAGTCTAAAAATACTCTACATGCATATTCATACTTAACAGTTAAAGCACTCGAACTGGGACAACGTCAAGAACAGAAACTTCTGGGAATTGATTCCATCTGACAACCGCTTCATTCCGTATCAAACGTCAGGATAATATAATTCTTATAATTGACGTGCGACATATTGGTCTTCAAAAGGCCTAGATCTATCAACATTGGAAAGAGTATCACTGCATCCACGTACACGGTATCACTATAGGGGCCTATCCAGTGTTCATACGTGGGCTTCCGATGTATGGGACAGTTGATGATATGCATTCGTTTGTAGGCCTCTTTATAATACAAACAATTCCGCCGAATATCACCACTGGGGGTTCTTAATTCGAAAGCGAGGCTCTCGGCGGCGCCTGCATAGATATCATCATCATACGAATGCCTCCTTCTTATTTGAATTCCTCGAATATCTCTCCCTCTATGCTCACAATATTCGCGAGATCGTTCAGAGACGGAAGAGGAGGAAGAGGAGGAGGAGGAGGAGGAGGAGTCATAGGCTGGTTCTCCGTCAGCCGACGGGCGTTATTATCTCCGAGAACCAGTCTCGAGAAGTCGTAATAATACCGGCGAAGTATAACGAGGCGACGACGACTACGACGGCGGCGACGGCGAGGTGGGCATTGATACCGCGGTGTTATTAGGCCGCAAGGGCAGAATGTGGGAGGAGAGCGGGTGTGGGGTGGGGAGGGGCGACGGGGGTGAGGGGTGGCGGGGGTAATTTTGGGGCCTGACAATGACCCAGCCGTTGATTTACTGCCGTCCTGTCATCAACGGTGGAGTCTCGACCGGAAGGACGTCAGATCCGACCGAATGGTCACGTGACAGGGAGGAAGGAAGGAAGGAGGAGGAGGAGGTTGTGGCGGCGGTGAGGAAGAGCGGAATGGCGCCGAATGCGGGAGGGAGGGAGGGGGCAGGAGGGTGCAGTGGACGAAACGAGGAACGATCGAAAGGGGGAGAAAGAAAATGAGAAAAATACCGGAGAGACATGTCGACTGATCAGCAGAGAGAGAGGAAATCATAGCATTGAATATAAATATCATTGAATATCACAATTTCTATTACTTTACTATTGATCAGAAGTTGTCTTTTCATACAGTTCATACATATACTGTATAAGCGAATATGAAAATGGAGAAAATAAGAAAATTCTCAATCGCACATTCACATTTTAAATTATTCCATAATGATATATGATGCAGATTCTCTTGAAATCATGTAAAAGTCAATTGCCAGTTTTTCAACCCCATGGAGTATCAATCAACCAATTAATCAACCAATCATTCTGATTCTATAACGGCGCTACAAACGATCGCAAAGCCATAAGCCGTCGACTCAACGAATATCGAACCTGATTTAGAATAAAAAGTCAAAACCGAAGGAATCAGTCACGTCAAAAACAGGTTTAGATTTGCAGGGTCTTGTGAATAGTAATAACAATAATAATTATTATTATTTATTGTTATTATTTAATCTAATTGAGATAATACTAGGTAAAAACAACATTGAATGCTCTTGCAAAGGTTTTATTGCATAGAAATCCACATTGTTCGTCATCCGTTCCGATCTGTGAAAAGCACAAGATCCCTATTCCCTTCGACTGAACAAGAATTAATGCACAAAATCAAATACAACTTTTTCATTAAGATTCCATTGACCATTTAATGGGTTCAATTAAAATAATGCAAAATTACAAAACTAAATATGATAAAAAAATTAATAGAACAAAAATAAACAGGACAAAAAATAGGACAACTACTAGAGTAAAATATAAGGACATTAGTGTACAGTGTTCAAACTTTTCCACTGGAAAAGTTTGGCCTTCTCTCCGACCCCAATTGTGGTAGAAAATTTTGTAGTGTGTGTATGTGTGTGTGTGTGTGCCTGCGTATGCAGTTAGACACCCACTGCTTTTTAATAAATCGAGCACTGATATAGCGCCAAATAAATCATATTAAGGTGAAAATAGAGCATAAAATATTGCATCTAACATATAATGAGCAGGTTTCTGAAATACTAGACCAGAGGAGGCAATTGTGAATAGCAAACAGCCATTTTAGAACTATGATATTATCCGATATCTACTGTAAGACAGAGAATGTTCCAGTCGGGTGGTTTCAGACTGAATTGGTAGTCAGTGGAGTGAGAAATGTAGCAAAGTTAGGAGTTTAATTGATAGTATAGTGAATGAGTGGCAATCACGATGACGACGACGACGACGACGACGATGATGATGATGATGATGATAGGCGTCTTTATTGAGCGTAGATTTTGCGTCGATGGGATTTTGTTGTATTCGATGGCGGAAGTCAGTGGCGTAGCCAGGATTCCCGGAAGAGGGGTTTGGAATTTGGTTTTGACCGTGACCAACTTTTGAAAAATCTTCACAAGCAAAAAACGTTATCACCTTTAGTTTTCTTTCCCGACAAGCAAAAAAGCTTCTCACCTCATAGACACCGTTACATTTTATAGCCAGGGGGTTTGACCCCCAAAGTCGCGTAATAAATAAAAAATGCATAGAAACTCATTAAAAATATTTTTGTTTTCAGCGGAAAAGGGGGGGTGGTTTAACCTCCAACTCCCCTCTGGCTACGCCACTGGCGGAAGTGGTTGAGTCAGAGATTGAGGTATTTCGCCTGTTTCTTCAGCTTCATTCGTCTGTTCTGAAACCAGATCTTGACCTGAGTGTCCGTCAGTCCCAGTGTCCTGGCGATGTCCGCCCTTCTTCTGCGGTTCAGATACTGGTCGGAAAGGAACTCCTGCTCCAGGACCAGGGTCTGGGACCTCGAGTAACTCGTCCTCTGTCGCTTTCCATCGAACAAAAATCTGCTGGAAACTGAAAGAAAACACAAAACAATTGTCACGTTCTCAACGGATACACTACAGTGACAGTAATTTCAACTTCAAGAAGAAAAAATTTCAAACAGCAGAAAGGTTAGAAATAAAATTTACTATTTTTATTTTGCCAACGTTTTTTAGTTTTTTAGTTTTTAGTTTTAGTTTTTAGAAATAAAATATTAACAATAAGCTAAGCGTCGTTGTAACCTAGGTTACTGGTTTCCGTCCATCTCTTATTAATAACTTTTAATTAATTATATCGTAGCCACAACTTCATCTTTCATTTTTACCTTAATGCATCATCATCGTCGTTGTCATCATCATCATCATCATCATCGCCATCACCGACGCCATTAAACATGTTGTTGTGTGTCAATCGTCGTCGTCGTCGTCATCATCTTCGCCACAGTCGTTGGGTCTCTTAGTTAAAATAAGCAACGCATGAGTGAACTTCTGAGTGAGTTGAAGCACTTACCGCATCTGGCAGACTGGGTCTTCGTCATCCACGGATAGAGTACGCACTGGTCATCTTCCTTGACCTCGCCAAAGTCCATTGACCCCGAAGAGCTGGAAACGGAAAGCTCCTGCGACGCCGCAATTCCGTCGCCTCGACACGCCTCACTGAACCCGATTCCGGTTGGACGACCACCGCCGCCACCCGGAAGCTGGATTAGAGGACAACCCTGTGACGTAACGCCAGCCACCGACTTAAGACGGAACGCGAGATTCTCCTGGACTGTTCCTGGGTCGTGAGACGTCGGAGGGTAGAAGGACCCCTCTACGTATCCATTCCCCATTCCAAAGTCTTCGTAGGAGCTCTTCGGGTATTGGCAGAATCCGTGGAACTGTTCCCCACCCACTGGGGACCCATCCGTACAGGACATTGTGATGGGAAATGTCTATTCCATTAACCCTTTCCTTCGCCGACTACTTCGTAGGACCGTTCATTTGCATATCAGCTGACCGGATCGACCAATCACCGTGCAGAGTCAGTCACGCCTGGCGGGACTTTGGAAGCCGTGGAGAGATGATTGACAGGCCCACCTCCTCCTCCTCCTCCTCCATCTCCAGCCATCCTTCTTCACCCGTTCTTCCTTAATTTCATGTTCTTCTTTTTGGTCTCCCTCTTTTCCTCCTCTGGGTCTTCCTCGGTGGTTGAGAAGCGGGAGAGGTCAGAGTTCGGCGCCGGTTGGGGTCAGAGGTGAAACCATTATTCAAGTTCAACATCGCGTCGTTATCTCCGGCGCAGCAATGGACAGAGGCAGCCTAAGAGAACGGCGCTCTTTGTTCGCTTAAGACACCACTTTTTAATCTTCATCTCTCTCTATCGACCGTCTAGGAATTTAAATTATCTTCTTCAAATGCATTTGCTAGAATTTTGAAAGCGCGCTCTCTCTCTCTCGTTCGTCTTTTTAAGGTTTTTAAACCAACAGCTTCTATAGCGCCTTTCGTGGTATGTCTGGCGGTGCATGGGTTGAAGGTTCCTTTCTTTGGTGCTCCACTGTTAATGCGTTTGTGCGTACAATGCATAAAAGCATCTCATTTGTCCATTTAGCCGCAGTGAAAACGCTCGATGACTTGTATAGGCCTATGTCTAGATGGGATGGGATGGATTCCTATATGATCTGTCGTTACAGTTGTTGTATGACAACTGAGACACAGATGAGACAGAGATGTTACGGTCAGTGCATTGTGTGTCTATTAATAGGACAGCAACTGATTGGAAGAAGTCCCCACACACCCATTTGTCGAGGTTATTTCTAGGATTATCAATTTGGGGGGTGGTGGTCGGTAAATTCTGAGGGTCCCCTGGCAAAAAAGTCTGAAAAGCAAAAAAGGTCATCCGCACAGCTGAAATTGGAAGGGGGGGTGTCGGTCTCAAATAAGGGGTATGGGGGGGGGGGTTAGGAGGTGTAAAAATATCCCTGCCACTTGCTCTCTGCAACCCTCTCTGGACAGACTGCAGTCAGTTGGGAGCTCTAATTAATCGACGTAATCACAATATTCGACATTTTGCAACATACACAATGGACTCTTTTAAAATCCTCTGTGGCTTCAGACTCACTGTGTGTGTGTGTGGGGGGTGGCTGTCTGTTTTTCTCGTCAGAAAATCAACAGAAGACAATCTTAATCATCCGAGTCCGTTGCTATTTCGAGGGAGAAGGAGGAAGAATAAATGGGGGTCATTTAACTCGAAAATTTGACAGAAAAGTAACTAAGTAAGTAGAATATCGTACATTTATACAGTGCTTTGACGGTAGTACATGTCGTGGTAGCTGCTTATTCTTATGCGCCTTACTCTTTCTTGAAATAGTTGTGGGAAATAAATCGAGAAGCTCGGACTCTCCTCTCTCTCTCTCTCTCTCTCTCTCTCTCTCTCTCTCTCTCTCTCTCTCTCTCTCTCTCTCAGTGTTCAGGGTCCAGACCAACAGAACAAATCCCCAACAGAACCCAAACAGTGCTTCAAAGCTGCCTCCGAAGAACCGAAGTTACCGCATTCTCTTTCAAAGTCTCGGCTTTAAACGGAAAGATGACGACGACTGAGCTTTAAACAAGTTTTTAATTTCCTTCTGCCATAACTAAGCTGCTATATGATTCGCCAGGGGGCAACACTATGAATTCTTTTAAATAAGTATGCAATCATAAAGAGAACGAAACGAGATGACTCCAGGTCTTCCTGTCTCTTGCTATGTGTGTTGCTTCTTCTAAGTTCAGACTTTGTTTTCCGACATCTTCTTTTATATTATCTATCCATCTCTTAGCTTGTCTTCCTCTACTTCTGTTTCCCTCAATATAACAGTGCAGAGCTCTCCTCAGAGGCTGTCTTTCTTCTCCCTTTCTTGTCACTTGTCCAAACCACTGTAGTCTTCTCCTTCGGATTTTTTCTATTGCCATATCCTTCATATTCGTTCTTTCTCTGATTTATTCATTCCTGATTATATATATTACATATTTTTCGTTAACCTTATAGACGCAATAGGCTTAACGGCTTAGCAACAGTCTTCTAAGACAGCACAGCTTATGATGAACATACAGACTATTACAGAGGCGTCTCCTAGCGAATAAAACGAAACTATCGTAGGCTGCCCAAACAAATAATAATAATAATAATTATGCACTTCTATAGCACCAGTTCTAATACCCAAGGTATCAATCGATGGTACTTCAAAATCAATCCGCAAAAGATCCAGGTCATTCCAGAGATCAGTCAGAGGGAGAGAGTGAGACGGACTATGGAGGAAACGCCAATTGAAAGAGATGTGCTTAAGTCTGGATCGAAGATGCAATTTGGAAGATCTGAAAACAGAAGCCTAATGAGTAAGAGCGAAGCGTAAATATGGCATTAGACATTTTAAAACTAATGGTTGAATTATGATAATTAAATTACCTCGTTATTATTGGTGCGCATTTAGAAATGACCGTGAACAGTATACAATCGGCGGATATAACTGTTGTACAGTAAATCGAATATACAGTAACTTGAGATTTTAATCCTCTGGCGAATAAAGACGCATTTGTTAGAAGAGAGACTCACAACCTCTGATTTCAGAATATCACGTGCTACTCCAACTTTAACATACACAGCGGTTTTCGGTTGGGGGGAGGGGGGCAAAAGGGGCTAGCGTGCCAGATTCCTTACCCCCTCACCCCTGCACAGAAAACTTTCTCACCGGATTTGCGCGAATCTGGCAGTTGGTCTGGGGCAGGTTGGGAGAAGTTGCCCCCCACCGTGGCGACGCTAATGTTAGAATGCCTCCACCATGACAACCCCCGTCGTTCCATAATGCTATCCTCATTGCTGATAATGCTCACAGGTTTTGACTCTGCAAAAATAAACCGCATATTTAAAACGTACTACGTCCTGTTAGAGATCATTTTCAAGTATCAAAATTTTTATAATTTTTATACTTTTATTTTTATCATTTTTTATGATTGTTATTTCATTGGTTTTCACACAGGCTTACTTAGCCTCCTAAACCACTTAAAATCACATTATTATTATTATTATTATTATTATTATTATTATTATTATTATTATTATTATTATTATTATTATTATCATCATCATCATCATCATCATCATATTGCGCGACTATCTTTAGCATCTTTTAGCACATCGATATCAATCGCTATTGCAATCATAGGCCATCAGCTTCTCCATTTAAAACGGTTCATCCATGACAACTCTCTTTATTCTATAATGCTAATAATGCATAGGATTTGTGTAAAATCAACCGCATTTTTGAAACTTACTTCGTCCCGTTAGAGATCGATTTCAAGCACCATATTGAGAGATTATCTTTAGCATCCTCTAATACATCGATATCAATCGCTATTGCAAACTTCGACCATAGTCTTCTGTATTTAGAACGCAGTGGCGTCCCTGGAATTTTTGGTTGGGGGCAAAAGGGGCTAGCGTGTCAGATTCCTTACCCACCCTCACCCCCACAGAAAACTTTCTGGGGCAGGTGGGGGGGGGGGGAGTTGCCCCCATCCCCCCGTGGCGACGCTAGTGTGTGGCTGTATGTATATCATATCAGGAGATCGAACCACTGCAATGCACATTTTGGGTGGTTGAAGGGACATGAAGAGGGGCAGGAGGGCAAATAGAGTTGGTCAATTTCTAAACAGCTAGATTTCCTGATGCGCTGGAATGTTGTTCTCTGCTAAACCAGAATGCTGATCCCGTCTGATTTATGATGCGCCTTCATATCGTATTACCATAACTGCTGTGTTGAGGAGACCTGTGCAATTGGTAAAAATGCTTCCGCTTAGTCTCACACCCGAAATAGGCGCCTAAAAATAATTTATATTAAATTGAAAAATTCTCAAACGATGCTATTTATATTGTCAAGCGCTTAGAAAAGGCGCGTAAAATTGTCCAAATTAAGTGAAATTCAAATTCTCTCTCTCTCTCTCTCTCTCTGTCTCTCTCTCTCTGTCTCTCTCTCTCTCTCTGTCTCTCTCTCTCTGTCTCTCTCTCTGTCTCTGTCTCTCATCTGTCTGTCTGTCTGTCTGTCTGTCTGTCTGTCTGTCTGTCTCTCTCTCTCTCTCTCTCTCTCTCTCTCTCTCTCTCTCTCTCTGTATACATTAACTTCTCATGGTTAAATTTTACAAATGTATTCGGATACGTTGGCTTGCATTTTCCATTCACTAAACGCAACTGTAATAGTCGTTTAATTTAGCTTAAAAGGTTTATTACAACACTTGCAGGTCATTTGTTCGTCATATAGTAGTGCAGCAGAATTTTACGCCATGTATATATTGTAGACATGCAATTTTTTGAGACTGTCTATATATATATATATATATATATATATATATATATTATATATATATATATATATATGGCCTATAGAGTTGTAAATGGTAATGGCTAATGGTAGGGTAGACTCGACACGAATGGAAAGGTCGTTATTAGAGGACGAATGGTGGACATGATGAATGTTTTCCAAATGACAAAGGGCCGCTATTTTTCTCGGAGTGGGAGGTAACCCCGTTGCCTTGGTAACGTCGCATTGCATTCACCTCTTAGGAAAAGGACCTGGGACAAAACGGAAATTGCCATTTGGTCGTCGGGTGAAGGGGGAGGGTGGGGAGAGATTCCTGTTCAGTAAGTTACAACCACAGTCAGTACACCTCTGCGGAAATGTACCCTTTCTGCAGCCGTAAAGTCAGATGTTGTCTTCATAATCAATTTAAAAGTTTAAATTCACTGTAAATGATAAAAATCTGAGTGAAAATTAAATGCATAAGCGGTCATTCAATGGACAGTTTAACGCCCGATTATAAACATCGATTCATTCAGAAGAAATCGATTTAATCCCATTTAATATATTGAAATAATGACCACTGAAGCACTTATCAACGCATTGTTTTCATGGCCGCGATGAAAACAATGAGATTGTTTATTACTGCAAATTTCCATAGGCCTAAATAGAGAATCGCTTATTTGAAATGTTATATTGTCTTAAATAGCCGCTCACTCTTTGAACTGATGTACAATGTGTATATACGCGGATAATACAAAATACGGCCATTTTCAGAAATACAAAACCGTGGTAACATTGTAAAAATAAATGCAGTGTGTAGTTATTAACTTATATTCAATTTCTATTATGACTGCATATTCAAATATTAAAAATCAAAGATTCAAAGATTCAAAAAATTATAAAACTGTGTTTTTAAGTACTGCTATATATCCTTAATAGCCACTACATGTTTAAATTTTGGTATTGTCTTTGTTATTTCTATCTTCTTAAGACCGAATATATATATATATATACATTGTACAATTATATATATATATATATATATATATATATAATCTTACTTATTTTTTAACAACTAAATCTATTTAGGTGATCTGTTGAAATTATTCGATAAATATTTTTTATACAAATATCGAAATAATTATATAATCCAAATTTTTTCATTTAAAAATAAATATTGATCAGAAACTAGAAAAATTAAGATACAGAAATTACAAATACCTTGACACAGGTGACCGGAATAGCAAAATACAGAACTTACTCTACAGTCATGCAACAGTTTATAGGCCGCTTAGCATTTGGCAAATGTACAGACGAAATATGACAACAGCGAATATAGATAGAAAATATATTCGATCTAATTACCATGGTACTGTACATACAATTATACATATATACATAGGTATATCATATATTATAGATTATCATAGATTATATATATATATATATATATATATATATATATATAATACAAAATACGGTAGCATAACTTCTGCATGTAATTCAAATTTCGCTTAACTCATCCGTCATGCATAGCTATGCAATTTGCTCACACATACATACATGCACTGACACACATAAATATATAAAGTTATTGGCATATATGTATATATATATATACATTACAGTCTGTATAGACTTTTATTTAACCCTGAAACCGATAGCGTATATAACGTATATATATATAAATATAAACTTGTGTTAGGTATGTTAAAAGAAAAATAGTTAATTTTCTGTATATCAGAATGCGATGCTGCATAAAACGCTAATTATATTCGTTAACCGATGTATAACTGATCGACGTGCATTTGTGGTTTTGATTCGATTTGCTGATTTGCTATTTACTGTCGTTGACTTCGTGAAACCGATGATAAATTTATCAGAATCCGTTCAATAGGGAGCGTTTTTGTCATCATTATGTTCAAAACTGTTTTCAAGACGAGAAATTCTGTCACGTACCTGATTCGAGAACAAAGAAATTACTTTTGTAATCTCCAGCGGCCATGCAGCTGTGGTTGAACATCAAATGCCGTCGCCTGGAGGACAAACGGAGAGGACGGTCAAAGAGAACTGTAAGGCCGGCTGCTTATACAACGAAGCCTTAGACAGGTCCTTCACGGCAACTGAGCAATAATTTATAGACGTCAGAATTCAGTTACGACTTAACCCTTCAGCTGTGTTTTTCTTTATAGGCTGAAAGGTTTGAATTCTAAAATCGCGCCGTTTTTTCAAAAATTAAATCTTGATAAAACCAGCTTGGATATTTTCTGAATTGTATTTGCCTCGTACGGAAGCTTGAAGATTACCAGTAGTTAGATTTGCATGTTAAAATTCTAAAGAGAATCAATTGAATGCTTTAATATTTAGGAGTAAAACGTTATTAAACTTTATTTAGCTGGAAATTCAAAGCAAAACTAGTTTTTTTATGAATTCACGGTATTGTTAACATTTGAGAAATACCATTTCTCATAGATTTCCCTTTAGAGTTTATAGAGAAAGAATCTATAGACGATCTTGCCATTTGGAGACGGGGAAATAGACACCTTCCCCTTGTTAGTGTCATAGTATCTGTCAATATGCATGTATATTCCTATAAGAAGAAGTCTGTCCGTCTGATCACACGGCCTGTCAGTTCCGTTGGGGAATTGGTTCTCCCTCAGTTCTCCACAAACTCCCTCTCCCATGCAGCCACCAACCCCCTCTCCTTCTACTTTGGATGTTGATGACAGGATAATCGCATCCAGATGGGAGATTACTTCTGCCAGATGGACGGCGATATGCACCCCCCCCCCATCATCGCACTCGATACACGAGACAAGCACAGAGACAAGGAGAGGTACATCCAAACACACACACAGAGCCACAAACTTACAGCTTCGTTCTACTCTAGATAGACAGCCTAATGCCAAGCAGAAGAGTAGTTACTAAATGTTTCATTCTATACAATTTTGCGTTAATTTAAAGTAATTTTGCGTTAAATTGTGTAAATTGGTAAGATTTGAAATGTGCAAATTGCTCAAATTCTGAAAATGCGATTAGTTCCTGTTCTATTTTGCACGGTTTGTGAGAACAATGAGTTTCTGCTCAATCGCCCGGTGTTGTTAACACTCCGCCAGAGGCTGTTTGCCAGGGCCTGTTTTAACGTGCAGTCACTGCAGTGATACACAAAATGTGCAGTGGTAAAATGCAATTTCTGTGCTTTGTGCAGTGATCAGTTTTCTGGACGACATCTTCTGCTTGTTTTTTTTGCGCGGATGTCCACAAAATTTCTGAGTTTAGTGCAGTGATAAACTTTCCTTAAAACAGTCCCTGCCTGCATTCCGCTATAAAACTTAGCATGATCTAAAGTGGCTTAGAAGGCATTACTGCCTGTGTGAAAGCCACTAGGGCCACTAACGGGGCTTGAACCCGCTCCCTCAGCCTGACCCTCCAGCACGTAACCCACTCTGCCATCTACCGCCCCCTAATAATAAATACCCGACAAAGCAGCTACAACCAGCTATCACCGGAATACAGGAGGGGAGAGAAAGGAATTGAGGATGAGAAAAGGGTAATTTGTAAGGATTAGGCTTACACGAACGGTAGAAAAATTAAGTTGCTTACATTACATTAATTACAATCTACTGATTCGGTTTGTATATTTGCGCTGTGTAAACAAGGTTCAGTAGATATACAGGCTCAGCATTTTCTTGTTTCATCTTTCTAAGTCATGGAAGCGGAACTGCTTGGCTGTCTACCCTCGGGTACAATTAACCCCCACCCCACCCCCACCCTCCTCCAGCAGAAATTCCTCGGCTACAGAAGGAGTGGGGGTCATTAAACCGTTGCTACGCGAATCCCCTTTACGCCCCGTTGCTCCCACTCGACGAAAATGACTTTATTACCTCTTTGGGGGCTTGGTGTCATTCCAAGTCCTACCTATAGGAAAGACAATTTGAGGCAAAGGTAATCAGTTTCAAAGGTTTTCCTGTACAGAGGGAGAGGGAGATTGGGTGGGTGATACCGTTCAGGATCTTATAAGTTAACTCACTTCAGGTTTTGTTAAATGTTCTGCGGTCTTTGCCGTTGGCGTAAACTTGGATGAAAAATGGGGGTCCAACCCCTATGCCCTCCCCCTCCCTATCGCAGCCTAAGGTCGTTGTAGATAACGTTGAATCCTGATTGTCCATTCATCAACTTCGATTTGCGTTATAACGAAAGAACTTCTATAGCGCCACGTTGTTATCGATTGACGTTTAATAGCAATTGATTGGAAAATAATAATTACGATCGAAGGACCTGGACTCTAGCACTTTGTCATTTCTGCTAAATGATAAAAAATTCTGAATGTTGCAACGGTCAGCGACACGCACTTCTGACTGACAGATAATGGCGAAGGAGTGAAATCCTAACTACAATGTATAAGCAATACATATGCAAACTTAGTTCTTCGACAGCAATAGGCTATAACAGTTAACCCCTTAACTGGGCGCCCCGAGTCACGCTCGTCCATTTTACATTGAGTTACAAATAGTCGCCCAGTTAAGTGGTTAAACAATATTCCAACTGAGCCTTCTATTCAGATGCTAAGCAAAGTCTGCGCAGTAAGACATGCCCTTACACAACACTGAATCTGTCTGTCTGTCTGTCTGTCTGTCTGTCTGTCTGTGTCTGTCTGGTAGTTTCAAATGTAAAGTCCACAGCTTGGCTGTCGACGAAATCGGAGAGGTGTGATCCTATTGGGGGACTGTGCTCCCCATCCCCCCCCTCCCGGCGTCATGGGCCATAAAACCATTACCTGAGAGCGGGTAATTGTCAAAAATAAATCACCCCTTTTGACGCCCTCTGACTTGTACTTGCCCTATCTCTCACCTGTCCGGGGTTGTGTAATTACACCTTTAGCTGAATTTTGTTCGACAGGCCTTCCGGGGCAAAATATACGGGGCTCGTATCGAAGGAGTTTCAGGGAGTCCAACAACTGAGAGAGAGGGGTAACCCAATTGTGATCCCACGGGGTGGTCGAATAAACCCTTAATTCTGAAGCTCCGTCATTCTAGCGATGGCTTGATACAAGCGGAGTGAATTATATCGCTAAGCATACGTATATGCCTATAGTCATAATGAAAAAGCTGGATTAAGACATTATGACAAAATTAAGTCAAAAGGCCTGAATAGGACGCAAATTCCAAAATATACGAAATCATATTATTAGCTCAGACTGTTAATAAAAAAACTTTGAAATCTTAGCGTTGTTATTGAAGAGCAGGGAATCGAAGAATTTAGACCTACTTCAAGTAAACAACCCTCCTTTGAAAGCGGATGCTGACTCCCTGCGGGTACTAAGTGCGTGGGGCAATTAAGTTAGAGGCCAGGGGTTATAAAATCGTGTGCCTTCGAAGGAGAAGGGATTCATTTAATACAAATTTCCCTTCCGTAAACCCTGGCCTTTTCAACGAGCAAACTTTGTCCGTCGAGATTTTTGACCTGCTTTCTATTAATAAAACCAGAGATTCAACACCACGAAAGCAATACATGTATTTATTCAATGAAGCGTATTCTACATTGTGAAATCGTATACAATGCCAATGTACTCTTTAGATGACAGTTTTATGCCATGAAGATGTTGGTCAGAGTGAAGCGAAAATGACACTGGAAATTCCACATAATTAGGAAAGCTGTTTTTCTAGTGAACTTAACTTTCAATTAAACTAGAGTCGACATATGCAGCAAAAAACAAACAATAGAGAAAATCCCTTTGTCTAAATTTTATACTTTAGATGCCTTACTTTTAGAGAAAGTCATCTATTCATCATCTTCACTTTCTGCCTGCATGGCGGCAACAGTTAGATACATAAACATTTCCACTTTGCATCTGCATCCTTCTACAATTATCATGCACTTTGTTTCCGGATTTTCTATAATGTTATCCATCCATCCCATCATTTCTTAGCCTTCCTCGCCCCCTCTCTCTCTCTCTCTCTCTCTCTCTCTGTGTTTTGTTCTCTCTCTCTCTACCTGTGTGTTTGTTCGTGTGCGCGCATGCCCATCCATCTATTGTTATGCATTCTTTTAGCATACTTTATGATGGTTTCTGCATGTGGTTCTTATCTGTTGCCTGAGTCTTCGTTTCTCAATTTTTTTATAGTTAATCTCTGCAACCAATAGACATTTTCGTTATCTATTAGCATTATAACGAATATTAACAGGACATGTCGAATCTTGAACGCCAACGCCTGAATACGTGGACCGCGAAATTACTCCAACCGACGACGAAAAATCGATCCGTGCAGAAGAACGAAGACTGAGCAGACGATTGGATCCAATGCCCCAGAGAGGGTCATTATCCATGGCTGACGACGATCCCTTCTGGATCGCTGCCCGCAGGCCGCAGCCATCCCCTCCCCCCCTCGGCCGGGCCCCCGCCGTCAAAGTAGCGGACTCTGGCCTATAGCTGCGTTTCAAAGAAATAGGAATATCAGAGAAGGAAATTGACGAACCATGAATCCAAGATCCTGTCTCGAAATGTTGATCGATTCTGTAACAAATCATTCAAACAGCTTAATTGCAAAATGCATTTAAAACAAAGTTGCGCTATAGAAACGAACTAATACTTTACTTAGCCAGGTCCAATTTTCATAATAATATCGATTGAATGATTCTAGTTTGTTTATAACCGCTGCTGCCTGCTAGGTCTATTTAGAAAAGCTTACGTGCAATGCTTAGAACAACTGATACAAAAATATATAGGGAAATGAAACTGGAAAAAGAATTCGTAGATTTAGCAGACTTCAAATACTTAGAAATGAAGATATATACTGCAGCGGGTTGGGCTAAAAATACCATCATGGACTATGGACCATCATCAGACTTCCCAAAAAAGCACTCTACATATACAAGGAAGGTAAAAAAAGGAAGAGACAGGCCCAGAAAAATTGGTAGATAACACAACAGAAGATCTTAAAGAAGAAAAATAATTGACAATTGCAGAAGGAAGAAAACTAACATCAGACAAAGAGACATGAAAATGTTTTGCCACTAAAGAGTTGGCAGAGAGTAATTATGACGGCGACGATGATGATGATGACTAAAACTGTATACATCAATTTCATAGTATAATAATATATTTCTACCATACAAAAACAGTTCCACGTCATATACAAAGAAACCTATGCAAACGCTAGAAAGCATGTACAGACCTAACCATGTCTAATGTATACATTCTTAGACAATTTATAAAAGCCTTCTATAGGCTTTAAGAAGCTTTCCAAGTGAATATTGCAAACGCGCTACTATTTCTCTCAGTTTTCAGCATCTTTGCAATTTTTAAAAATACTGTATGTGGCATTCCCGGGAAAGAATCCTATTCAACCAAACGCAAAACCGCAATTCAATAATCAACTGTAATTGAACAATAATACCAACAAATTAATGAGCTAAATGTTTAAAAATACATTTAAAAGCAATAATAATAATAAGAAGAAATATAAACTTATGCAGTGTAATTAATTTAGCCTTAATAATTAATTACTATACGCCAACATGGTAGACAATTAGGCCCAAACGCATTGCGCATAAAATGTATAATAGCGGAATGTGTTGTGTAGTTGTTAGCTAAGAGTTGTGTTGTGTGTTCTTTTTTTTTTCTTTTCTGTCTTTTTTTATGTTGTCTGCGTTTGCGAATAAAGTTATATATATATAAATTCACCATGTCTTTGTTAACTGTCTTTTCCGAATATTTAGTAGGATGTGAAATGGTTTTGGATTCTACTCTTGTGATCAATTCTTTAAACACGAGTTTAGGTTTACTTCTTTAATCTTATATGACATTCGTGATTGGAGCACTATTCGTCTAAAGATTATATGAAGGCTATAAATATTATTTTAATTTTTATTTATAAGCGTAATTCAAATGCATGATTTGCCCATGAATGGCATGCATATATATACTGACGGTAGAATAGAAATTAGATGTTAAATATAAGACAAAGTGCCCAATTAGAACAGTTCCATGTTGCATTATTCAAAACTGCATAAGAAAATAATAATGGTAACTATTATAAACAAAAACTAAATTTACAGTTTGATAGGATAATAAATAATAGAATAATATCTACGCCGAAAATAATTAAAAGTATAAGAAGAGCGACTCCTACAATGAACAAGCAACGTAAAAATATATATTCACTTCATCGTGCTATAATTAAATACTAATGGCGATTTTAGTTAATTTTTGATTCACATCTTCACATCGTAATAATAATAATAATAATAATAATAATAATAATAATAATAATTCACATCGTAAGATATAATAAAAACAAAATATTAAAATTAGACATGCTTAATTTTTGTTTTTGTGTGTGATGGTTAAATTGTTTGCTATTTATTTCCAACTGTATTATCAGCAAGTTTATTATTTAACAAACTGTAAAAAGGAAACAAACAGTAAGAAGTACTCTCACATCGATTAGAAAAAGGTGCTATAAAAGTGCATAATCATTATTATTCACACAAGATAAAATATAAATTTCGATAATATATTTAAACAAAGAATTAGTAATATTTTCCATGTCTATATGAAAGGCTGTGTTTTTTAAATACTATTACCATATATAACGTATTACTCAACAGTATTTTAAATCATAGCAATATACAATTATTATTTTTGGTTAATAATGGATCTGTAGAGCAATAGTATATGCATTATAAAGTATCAACGTGAATGCATAATGCATATGTAACCTTATATGCCTTACAGTGTTAAAATTAAGCTGTTAAAATTCTGTCCAGCAGTATTTTATATTTTATTAATGTAGCTGAATAATAAAAATCTTGAATTTATAGTTTATTATTAAACGGCACGAAATGTCATAATAAGACATCTCAACTTTCACATAAATATCTCTGTCATAAATTAAATTTCCACCCACTACAGTCAGCGTGGTATGCCACTGATATATAATTCATACATACAGTGTATATGCGTGTTTTTACATAAATAAATATATACGATTTAAATAATAATAATAATAATAATAATAATAATAATAATAATAATAATAATAATAATGAATTGATTAGGGTGACATATCGTACAAGTGCTGCTAGAACATTGAACAATTGAAAATACAGAATACCTGTCGTGGTATATTAATCACTGTGCTGGATAACAGCGAGCTAACAGCGCAGTTTTCAGTTGACGTTTAAATATATAGTTCCAGTATCTTCGGCAAAAGTTACTGATATATATATATATATATATATATATATATATATATATATATATATATATATATATCAGTATGTATGTAAATATATGTGTATATATATATATATATTATGTGTAAATAACATTAACCATGATGTTATTTGTAAATAACATTATGTTTATATTTTTATATACACTGCATGTTTATGGGTGCATATATATATATATATATATATATATATACATATATATATATGCACCTATATAATTCATATAGCCCTTGTCGCAAAAAGCATAGATTTCAGTACATTTACATAGTGCAAAGTTAGAGACTCGCTTGAAGCAATGCCAGCACTGCATACAATGCATTGCATCATTTTCAATACTTATACTGTATATTAAAATGCCAATTCTGCACACTCAAAAGTCCACAATTATCTTCATATTTCCTTCTATAATTGAATATTGATAACAAAATCAAAAGACCATTGGAATCTTTTAAAAAGATCTCTAAATTGAAATATTAATAATTTAAAATATAATTAGCAGTTCGCTTATTCGTTTCGGCGATCGGCGTATGGAAGGCCGCCCTGGGCATTGGGCTTCGGTGGAATCTAGTACGGAAGGCCGCGATGGACATCCGGGATCGTACGGAAGGCCGCCCTGGGCATTCGGTGTTCCTACGTCTGGTCGTTTATTTAACTAATTGTTTGTACAAAGAAACGTCGCCGAGTTTTCGGGAACGCGCTATCGGCGTGAAGCATTCACATGTTCCGGTCCGTGGGACCCTGCGCCCCTTCCCCTCCCTCCCTACCCTCTACCCGCCGGTGATTAATGGTCTGCCGCTCCCTCTCGCATTCACGCCAGAACAGACCTCGGTCGAGCGGATCCATTGTCTCGGCGTCCTTTACAAACGGCAATCTCACAACGAACGCTATATTTATCTTTGAACGGACAGAAGGCATTGACCGGGTTCTCGGACCCACATCACGTGTCCTTCCACCTCTGTCCCTTTACGCCCTACCTACCCCCGTCTGTCGATTTCGGAGAGAAGGGGAAACCTGGAACAAAGCCCTTTAGAGTTTTGAAACTCTCGAATGTGCCCCTCAACTTTTGGCGACGGTGGGCAGAGGAAGGAGGGGGAGAGGGAGGACACAACAGTGGAAGAACTGCTTTTGTCCTCGGCGAATGACACGCCCTCTGTCGATGGAAGAGCTTTTCCTCTTTCAACATTCGTTTACTGCATCGTTGGACTCAGAGGCGAATGCAGGCGATCAAAAGAATCTTACACAGAGAAACACTTGGCCGGGAATAAGGGCAGACTCCCCCTCTCCCCCCATCCACCCCCTTCTACCACTTCCCCATTCCCCGCACCGTTGTCTATTCCCTCGTCGCCGGATCTTTCTGCTGATCCAGATTTTCAGCCTTCCTCTCTCTTTCCCCCTCCCCTCTACTCTCCTCCATCGCAGCCACGAGATCATTGTCCATCGCAAAGAACTGAAGATGATGATTCGAGACGAGGGCGGGGAGGGGATGGAGGTCATTCGTATTCTTCGCGTGATGTCGCTCCATTTTTAAAATGGCGTCCCTCGTTCAGCAACGTCAGCCGAATGGCGTCGCGTCATCGATGACGTTCTTTGTCGTCGTCACCGACGTCACGAAGCGATTATTATGTAGCGACGTCAATTGGAAGAAAACGTCACGTGGTGTGGTTGGCTCTGAACGTCGTCAGACAATTCCAATTGATAGACTGAACGGCGGAGAATGTGTTTACATTGCATCTCTCTCTCTCTCTCTCTATATATATATATATATATATATATATATATATATATATATATATATATATATATATATATATATAGATACAGACATTATATATATAGATAAGAGAGACATTATTGGACAGATATCCGACGACAGAGACAGAGAGAGAGAGCCCTGGGGTTGACCCAGCCTTCGCTCAATTGCATTGGTCAAAATTAGTATCACTGGCAACGTTGAGAAGGTAACCATGAGTTCGGTTGACCATCGTACGGCCCCAACGGGCGCTGAGTCTGCGTAAATGAGAACCTTTCTCCTTTCTTTCTCTGCGCAATAATCTCTACTAAATATCCGAGATTGAAAGATGGCGCCAGAATCGTTTCTTTTGTCTTCTTCTTCTTCTTCTTTATTCGCTGGAGTTTTCCCATATATAGCCATAAATCTAATTGGATGTTTCCGCACGCGCGAACATCCACCAACGGACGACGACGAATAAGTGAATTATACGGACTAGCAGGCCATGAAGCGATAACCAAGTGGAGCCGAAAAATAAATCGCGAAATGTGGGGCGTACCACCAAACGGAGTGGGGGGGGTGGGGGGCAACCGATGAAGGCGGCGGCGGTGGTGGTGGAAGAAATTCGAATCTCTTTCCTGGTTACCAGATGTGCAGAGACAGCGATTGGCAGCAGCGCCGACTGGCGGCGGTTGTATTATTGAAACGAGACCCCATCCACTGAGTGCACACGTGAGAGGAGAAGATAAGAAAGAGACGGAATAGGACAAAGGAAGCGAAAACGATATCTCCGCCAAAACTCTCCCATTATTAGGAACAGCGTCTTAAAAAGCCTCGAAATTATTGGATTGTCTGCAGACATTTTATAATAGAAACATGTATAGACATTTCTAAGTAACTGTGGTTTATAATAATAAATATGAAAAGTAAATCGTTTAACTATAATGTCAAAATTGTTACTTAAAGGCTTTGAATGCTTTATCAACTTCATACAAACCGCCCTCCTATACTGTACATCGCAGCTGTATTCCTGAATACTGATGTACTGTACTTTGCTATTCGTCGCTTGTTTAATGTGTTACCTCCGTTGTGTCAATGCACTCTGACAACCGGTCTCGTGTTTAGACTCTGGATATAAGTAAATTTTACTGTCGCCCTAAAAGCGATTGATTTGAAATCAATTCAAATCTTAAATTCCGAAGATTCCCTTTTCCAATCACTCAACCAGTGGCGGCTCCACAGGAGGGCCAGGGGTCCCGTGCCTCCCTATCGAGTGCCTGCCCCCAGTGCCCCCTGTTGGGACCCTATACTTAATTAATACTACATACCTAACAACAAATGTTTGGCCCCCATGATTAGAAGTTGCCACCCCAACGCCCCCTCCCACTTGCCAAGTCCTGGAGCCGCCACTGCTATGCATTCCGCAAGATATCCGGCAAGACTTTCATTTAGGCCTAGCTGATAGCCTACGTTCACGTACAGTCAATGGCGTTAGTGTGTAGTATGAACTGGCTGGGTGTACTCTATCTCGAACACTGTAGATCGAAATTGAGAATGATATTGTTGGTTATTCTTGCAAAGGTTAAAGGAATGAAGATGGAACAAGAGGAAAATGTGGATTTTGTCAAAGAATTTCTTCAAATAAATTAGATATTTGCATATATAGGCCCTATACGCCCTCTATTCAACAGGCCTTCAATAGGCTTCTCTCACACAGCGAATTAATTATAAAAACTTGTCTTTGATGTCTATAAAACCTGTTCTAGGTCTATAATGAACCAGATAATTATCTTAATACTCGGCTCTTCCCTCGATCGCCCTACTATGCATCAGTGGCGGCTCCACAGGGGGGCCGTGCCCCCTATCGAGTGCCTGCCCCCAGTGTCCCCCTGTTGGGACCCTATACTTAATACTACATACCTAACAACAAATATTTGCCCCCGGTGTTTAGAAGTTGCAACCCCAACGCCCCCCCCCCCACTTGCCAAATCTTGGAGCCGCCACTGCACTCAACCAATCAAGCATTCGCATATTCTGCGCTATAAAAATCATCCATAAATGCAGAATAATAATACAACCGAATTACACGAATAAAGTTTTTCGCCATCCATGCATGCATACATGCATCCATCCATTGTATAGCTGTGGCGCTGTATTGTCGTGTACGTGCGTTTGTGCCTCTGTGTGAAATCGATTGATGGTTCCGTGGTCTCGAGTGATTACACTTGTAAGCGTAATCCAGTCCAATCCCCTAATCCAGTCCAAACGTAAACCCGACATCATACTCCGCGCACACGATGTGTGCAGACCCGACAGCGTGTTCGATCCGCTCCTAAGGGAGGGCACGGAGGGCCGCATTGGTCGGGTCGTCATGGCAACGCAACGGCGTCTGCCCCAGTCGGGAAATTCAAAATCGAGGCTAGAGGAGAAAGAGATTGAAGGAGTCGGAGGAGGAGAAGGGAGAATTCGGCGATCATTGGGGAAATTTCTTTCCTACAATACTAATTCAGGCGAAGTAATGGAACGCCAACGAAATCACACGATCACGTGACAATGTATGGAAAGCCAACCTGGACTTCGTCATTGATTACATTAGACTAATAAATGAAATTGATTTCCACTGCTACTGTAAAAGCCCTTTCGCTACAACAAAATAAAGTTGCACGACTGCCTTAAATACTGGCAAGAAATACAGAGGAAGTTACGGCAGTGGTGCTAGTAGCAGTGAAGGAATGAGCTAGAAAAATAGTAGTATTGGTAGTGGTTACGTTGGTTTCACAGAAAGCCAACATTATTCTTAGCGAGACCATAGAGGCCTATACATAGTTATTCTCTGCACGACCAAACTCTTGGTTAACCCGTTAGGCGATATAAACAATCATATTAGACAAATACAGGACACAAGCAATGTCGATTTCTTTTGTTGGAAATCAAATACCAAGCTAAAAACAATGCTTGACGGAATAAATATGCCACGGAAACCCTGGTAAGGCGGGGTGAAGGGGGTTACATTCCCCACAATTAGTGACCATTTTCAAAATTATAAAGTGATTTACTTTTCTGCTTCTCATTAGGCCTACTCGAAATGGGGCAAAATTATGGATATTTGGCTGCAGCAATTATTAGATTTTTAAAATCCTAGAAACGGTGTTACAAGGCAATAATATTTCAATAGTTAACAGCGAGGAAATTTGTGGTGTCGTTGTATAGTTCTGCGCGCGCTCCTTTTGCTCATAATACTAACGACCGATGTCTTTAATCGTCCAAAGAACGCATTGGCTTACGGAGGTTTTAACCATTGACGGAGCCCGAACGACGCTCGCCAGATGGCGAAACATTTGACAACGGATTACAGGAAAACAGCTCAAGGTCAAAACCGAGCGCCTCCTAGCGGTCGACGGCTGCAATAATTGCCTTTTCTGACGCTGACGATTTGAGCCTTTGCGAGTTGAGTTCTAAATCCTTTAAGAGCTCCTTTCTGAACTTGGTTCTGGTACACACTCAAAGCAATGATTAACGTGACTAGCGTTGGTTGCTTCAATGCACTTTACATACTTACTCCTCTACAGTCAACACAGACTATGAAATATCCTGCAGTGTGCGTTGAAAATCTGTTTAATTTATTCAGAAATCAAAAGTAAAGTGATCTTTGTCAATTGCGAATAGGGCCTCTGCAGTCACACATGTCAGGCTTCGCGTATGTAGCGTGAGTTTCTGCTGTCTACGTTAAAAGCAAAATTAATGTATTCGGAAAGGAAAATATTTATGAAAACGTGTTTTCTGACCTATAATTATATCAAAGTTTGACGCATTAATAAATCTGACCAGATCCCAGGATTTAAAAGACGGATAAACAGTCGGGAAAGATGAAAAAAGAACGACAATATAATAATGACACGTGACAATGACGAGGTCACGTGACGACATTTACCCTTCATCGTTCAACCCTTCGATCATTTGACCTTGTGGGCTGCTGACGTCTTTCGTCCTCAGACAGGTGGTCATAGTTGTAAGACAATGAAAAGGAGGCTGATAAACACCGCAAAATAAGCAACCGACGAAGCGATTTCAGCCGACATTCCTAGAAATCCTTATCGGTTCTTCAAGCCATCCCCGATATCTGCACACCCTTAATAATTTTTAATTGTTCACAATTAAAGGCAGAAGACACCACTAAGTACAATAATGCAGCAAAATAAAAACGCACAAAGCTGCGAATTGAAAAAGCTATTCATGTTGTTTGCATTAGAACAAGCAAAATTATACAAAAAAACCGGCCTCTGTTTTCAATGTATACTATAGATGTCTAAACTCATCAACCATCGTCATCATCATCATCACCACCACCACCACCACCGTTACAACGGCCTAACTTAGTTAAACGGTTTCCGGATACTATCGCCGACTCCGTCAGGTCACGTGACCAAAGAGACAGAGAAAATAAGTAAGTGCTGAGTTGGTCTCCTGCCTAATGGATGGTGCCATTACACCTTCGTACAAGTGCTGGCGTTGTATTAACGACGTTTCGAGACGGACGCTGACCACAGGTGGCGCTCCAATTAAGCTGTAATTGCATTGGAAAACAGCTCCCATGCAAACGCTTTTCTTCCAGCGACGACGCATATTTAACGAACGCAGACCAACAAAAGTGCTGTCGAAAATAAACCGAATGAATATTCAACGACCGATGGCACACACAAGACCAACGCATCCAGACCGACGACGACGCTCAACAGCACACACCTCAATATTAGACGGTTTTACAATTTAAAGTTTCAACACAACTGGGTCTTCGAAGAAATAGAGGAACTTAGAAACAAAAAACATTAACACCCATTTTAAGCACGCTCATGTTTAGTCAAATATGTTGCACCCCCCCTGGAAAACATATCTATAGACGCTCATGAAGCTACCAATGGGTAAGAATAGCAGTCAAACAGACGGAATGACAGACATGGAAGAGCAGGGGCGTCAATAACTTGGCCCGCAGGCCAAATTTGACACGCAGGGCTGATTTTAGTTGGCCCGAGAAAACATGAACGTTTTTAATTTTTAGCTAAATGTTTAAGGATTTCTATGAGCAACTTCCTAAGAAGCATTTCCCAAATTAAGAAAACAAGCAGCATTCATGCTGTCTCTCTTATTTAAGAAAGGAATGCTTGTCCAAGATCACACTACTAAAGACAAAACTTAGATGGAAATCTACCATGCAGCTAATTTGAAAGAAGCTTTGGTTGCGGATTTAAAACCAGACGTTGCTAAACTATATAGTGAAAAATAAACAATGCCACGTCTCTTCAGTTTCCACATCGACTGCCATCTAACTTTATTTGTTTTAGAAAATTGATCTCCACCATTTAAAGGCTTTTGAAATCTAACTGTTTCTAATAGACCAGAGACTAAAATCCACTTTTTTTCCTTTAGTTACCACAAAAGGTTGTAATCAGTGTATTAAGATCGAATAAGCCTTTCATGTTTTTGCAATTTTACTTTAGAAGTTTGGATTTTGCGAGAACATGACACAAATGACATTTGGCCCTCCGCCCCCAAAGTCTTGGCACTCATGTGGAAGAGCATCAGCGAAGGGCGAGTGCAGGAGGCGTGGGTGGGGGAGGGATCGATGGTCGATAAGTCCGCCACAACGTCATACTCCGGAGAAACGAATTTGTACTTTAGATTTTAAACAAATCCGGATCAACAGGGTAAACGAAGTGAGGACAATTTGGGTCAAAGGTCGAAGGCAACTGGGTCAGGCCAAGATCGACGGCGCACTCTCATTGGACGACGCAAGTACGATTCATCAATGTACAAATACAATGAGCGAGAAAGAGAACGGAGAATAATGATGTATGGGTAAATATTGGAAGAGCAGATGCCATATAGAGAGAGCAGCCGATGAAGCGTAGGGCCCGAGGTGATTCATTTGGCGCCGCAATATTTATTACTCGGTAGAATTGTCACATTCAGTTGCGATTCCTGTGCAAGACGATAAAAACGGATGTGCATTTATGCAGGATACGTTAAATTACTGTTATTATTAATTCTGACAGAAATAATGTTCCCTCAAAATTTCATCAAAACAGAATTTCACGTTTCCTCGTGTAGTCTAAATGTTGAAACAACTAACGCTAGACTTCATCTTAGGCCTACATTCTAAAACTGCTAGGTCTGTTAAAGCAAATTCGATAAAAATCGGGAATAGAATAAGCAGAAAACGTGGTGGCCTGAGCCAGTGAATGACCAGAAACGAAGGCCTCTTCCTCTATTTGTAAACAAAGTCTTCTCCGTTCGACGGAATAATGAAAGACGAAGTGCAGAATTAGGTCAAAGTCCAAAGATCGAGTACAGTTGAAAGAAAGATCATTCGTAAAATATCAGGATTCACCGCGGAGCAGGTTTCAATCAAAATCAACAACAGGCCTTTGTCAGCTTCCAGTCTCAAAGCACAGCTCCGGAGGTTGATCGGGTGGGGGGGGGGAGGGGGCGTGCGGAAAGAGGTGCAAAATAGGAATTTCGTTGGGGTGGAAATTTGAGCGACAGATCTAGGAAAAGTTTTCCATTGTACCAAAAGATTTGTCCACTTTCTAACGCACTTATCTTGGGCAAGGTCCTAAGAAAACCTGAGATCAAGGTAACTTAAAATTCAACTGATTCCTCAACCTCCGTCACAGGCCTTTGCTCATATTGGAAATTGCTATGAGATACATTATTTTAAGAGTATACAATTGACCCACAGACAAGATTACCAGCAATATTAAATAAGTTCATCTGTACTTAATATTACCTGTGCAGGTAAAACACAGGACTCCTTCGAATCTACTCCAGGTTAAAGATTATTATTCCAGAAAACCAGGTCATCATATATGAATGCGTGTCCATCGATGCATGCGTAGCTGAATATAGGCCTATATATATATATATATATATATATATATATATATATATATATAATAAGTATATTATATATATATATATATATAATATATATATATTATATATATATATATATATATATATATAATTACGTGTGCCTGTGTGTGTGTTTGTATGCATGAGTGTTGTGTATGTGTGTCAGTGCGTGTGTGGTTCCCCTATTGATGAATGTAGTCATTATAAAATTAATGCACTAGCATATTGATTAGATGTCTATACATAGATATTTGCATAGTAATTAAGTAGACAACTAAGAAGCTCTAGTCAAATGTATTAATTTTATGCAGAAAAACCGATTATCATAATTTCATTCATAAATTAATTCTAATTGTCCTCGTTTTATTCAGTCTTTAGCTAAATGCTTAACTGCAACTCGAATCTATACTAATATTTCTATAATTTTGATTTTCATACATTCAGGTCACGCGATTTTAACATAGACTTAAATTAAACATTTTGGATTAACACATTTATAGTTATTAAGCAAATAAATAAAATAAATATAACAAAAAACTAAGTGAAAAATTAAAGATATTCCTTAATGGTTGAAACGGCAATGGTTTACCTGTACATGTGCATAATATATGAATATATATATATGAATATATATATATCTATATATATATATTCGTGCATATACAAATTATATACATATAGGCCAATATATACTTTAAATGCAGCGAAAATGGAATCGTTGCCTACACATGATAATCATTCTTCAGCTTTATAAATATTCATGAGGCTGGGCTTGCCCTGTGAAATTAAACAGAAAAGATGAATTTTCCCATTACATCATCCTCTCATTCAGAATTTTTCACCTCGAAATAATCGGAACATTTCTCTACGTCCATTTCTATGCACAGGTATTTTCATCGACGCTGAAACTCACAGTATACATTATAACCGATCAAATAAATGCTAATGTATATACATGTATACCTCTTCGATGCAGACTGTGGCTGGTGACTGCAGAGCAGCGCCATCTTGCGTCGCGGGCTGAGGCTTCAATCCACGTCCCACGGTCTTCTCAGAATATGATAAAATCAGTGAGAAGGTTTAACGAACGAATCTTGAACGAACGTAATATTTACGTCTCAGCGGTCAGAATATAGCGCTACATGAAGTTGTTTCCTTCAGATATTCTCGAAAGACTTCTTCGTCTGAATTGATAGCGAACTATTCGTCCCCAGCAGTCATTTTGCCACAGTCCCGGATGCTACCAACAAACAGCCATTAATTTTTGATTTATGTTTGACAACCGACCGAACGACGGGAATCACGTGACAGAAATTGACCAATTGACAGCGACCTTGAAACGGCGGGGGTTTGGTCTGCGCCGGCTTCGACATTGACCTTCGCTAAAAGCGCCTCCCGCTTGGAATGGCGGAGAGGAAGGAGAGGGAAACAGCAAAACGCGCGTGCTAAGAAAAGGGACCGTTTTCTAAGCTATACAAGGTGCATGGTCATTAGAGTTTCAACCGATCGTTCTTGGAATTGGTTTCAGATCTTGTAGAAAAGCCAATCGATTGATGGAAAGATCACGTGACGCCGTGCGATCACGTGTTCGTCTGTCCCGATCGATCAAATGCAAATGGAAATCAATCGAAACCAAAACAAATCTATTTCTCTCACACGACGATCTACTTACTTACTGTCTATAATACAACGAACATATCCTATGCATACTTCAGTCACCATTATAATATATATACTCTATATATATATATATATTAAACTTGTATATATATATTAAACTTATATATATATAAATGATAAATTATATAAATTATATTATATATATATGTGTGTGTGTAACAAACAATATTAAAAGTTGTCTTCATGTAATGTTCAATTTAAGTGAACATAATAAATATACGACTAAAAACATTAATTTGCGCATCATACCTGACAGCAAGACGCCATGGGTGGAGTATGCTGCAAAGATGTTTTGCAACATATATATTGCAACTTGTTGTTCATATATATTTGTAATGACTTAGGCTATATTATAAATATAAATTTTACAATAGAGGTATATATAAATTATGTACTTGTAATGGTAACGGTGATCGTGTATGGAAAATCGTATAGAAAACAAACAACATAGAACCATGCTTTAATTTGATCAAAGTAAATTGTGTCGTTTGCATAAGCACTAAATTCTACAGAAAAATAATGATTTGTTCAACTTGGCGTTTATTAGTAAAAGCTCTGTTGCATAAACGAAATAACACATTTCGTACAAAAGGACATCTGCATGCCATATTTATCTTTATTTTCTTTTTAAAATGTTATACGCGTATTGTGTTCTCTGCAGAGAAATAGCAGGTGTAGAGAGGAAAAGTAAGAAAGTAAGTAAAGTCTCGTAAATTTATATTACGCTTTGGAAAGTAGTACAGTAGTAGCTGCTTGTTCTTATGCGCTTAATCTTTCTTGAATTAGTTATGGGTAAGGTTGGTTGTCGGTCGGGCAAAGGTCAGTGTATCCATGATGTTGCATTTATTCTAAATGATATTTTAAGAGTTATACATGAATAAATTAAGCAACCGATGTACTCGTTGATTAAATAATGAGATTAAATTTCAATTAATGGTGTTTTATGTGAGTTATATGTGTAATGTTAATAGCGTAAAAACAGTGGAAGACTTATATAGCCTTTAATTGCTATAATAGAGTCTTAGATATAATTTAAACAAACATCGCTGCATACAAATGCCCTTTTGCTCCAGAATAAGCAGCTCCTTGTGCCTAATAATTGCACTTTATTATACAGTTTATTATACTTAATTGGAAGAAATCAGTGTTTATGTTGTCTATAGGGCTATCGATGACTTATGCTTAGAAATTCTTATTTCATAATATAGACTTTTTGAAATGTTTTGTGGCACATGGCCCGCGATATATGTAAATTTGTTACATATTTTATTTACTAAAGTATAAATGCGCGTTGAATAACTGATTAGGAACATCATTTTTTTTCAAACGATGCTAATTTAGAAGTGGTTCATACAACAGAATTTTCTTAAAATATCTGATTACTTTCAGTCCCATTATTCAATGCAGGATAAAACTGAGGAAAATGCGATCTGTTTCTCCGTTCGCACAGACGAGCACTTACTTGTCAAAACCTATATATTTATATATATATATATATACATATATATATAAAATATATAAACAGATCAGTAATGTTTAGCTTTCAAATTCCTGCAGTTTCTCATTGAGATAATTGAAATTTACAGGAATTAGTTTTAAAACAGTTCATAGTAAATTGAGTTGATCATGTCCATGTATATATATATATATATATATATATATATATATATATATATATATTCCTGAAACCGTGTCTCCAGTTGATTTAAAATTGAAAGTGGTCTTCATATTCTGCATTCCTTAGATTCATACGATAATTTTAGAGTCAGCTATGCAAATTTACATGTAATTCTAGTCCACAAGTTAACCAAAAGTTTAATATAGAATTTATTTGAAAGTGCAGGAATTGCTGAATCGTTAAATTCAGAGATTAATAAGAAACTGCAGTGAGTGACTGTGACTGTGATATTAGTTCTCAGTATTTCTACTTCTTTTTATTCGCAAAACAGAAATAAATGAATGCACACAAAATTTAACACGCATAGAATTAACATGCATATGTCTGTCTGTCTGTCTGTCTGTCTGTCTGTCTGTCTGTCTGTCTGTCTGTCTGTCTGTCTGTCTGTCTGTCTGTCTGCCTATCAGTCCGTCGGAATATTAAATGGATCTTGGATAAATTTTAGATTCAAAATTAACCCTAATTCCCCAAGTATATAGAACCCACCTCTGCATGTCCTAAATTCCCTTCTCTGCTCCTCCTCCCCCTCCCTTCGACTGTCGTTCACTCGTAATTCTTCCCGCCTCTGGAATGAGTCAGCTGTGGGTGTTAATAAATGCGAAATCCAATGTCGAGAGTCATTCGCGTCACTGATCTGAAACGACATCGGGAGTGACACGGGAATGAGTGCCAGGGAGTGAGGGCGAGTGGAGCGTTCCTTTAACCCTGTGGACCCGTCCAAAAAGCGGCTTTTGGTTAGTGTTCCATAAACCTGACATTTTTGCCATTTCTTCTGGAGGACATACCATTCATTGTTCAGGACAACAAGCATTGATAATCGCGCAGTAATAAAGGCGCCATCCAATAGCGACCCGACTGTCACGCTCGCTCGAACAATGAAGCAAATTACCGTTTTGTCGTCTTGTCACAGAAGCAATTAACGCGGTCTCAACCGACGCAAATGCCTGTAGATGCGGTCGCATACCTTTCGCTCCAAAAGGTTTTCAGCATCATATTCCTTGGACCGGGTAGCGTACGCTCAAACAGGTGGCGATTTGTGACCTAGAGCAGTGGGGGATATGCTCGAGCTTGGGGAATGTAGTTGTTGGAAGATGCAGCAGTAGATGCAGTTGGTGCAGTGGGGAATTCCCCCTTCCCCTACAAATCGCGCCCTGCGCTCAAACCACTAAGGAGGATATTCTATGCTTGGCCGTTGGCGGGAATAATTTATCCAGCGTAAATAATAATAAATATGTCTAAATTTCGCCGGAATAGCGACATCCTGCATGTCTGCGCCAAAGCGGCCATGAATTATATTATATTATATTATATTATATTATATCATATCATATCATATCATATTATATTATATATGTATTATATTATATATATATTATACAGTATATATATATATATATATATATATATATATATATATATATATATATTGTCAGGAAACCCGCTTTCGACCAGAAGTGGTACTGGTCTGTTGCTGGAAACTCTGATCTTCGTCTTATTTCTTGTAGCTTATTGTATACCTGCATATTTGATTTCGTCAGGTGTCTAAACTTACAATGGATTCAAATAACTTTTTGTATTTCTTATTTCTGGTGGCTTATTGTATACATGCATATTTGAAATGCCCTTTCAGCATCTGAAGTGATTGAATTGTCGTGAAGCAGTGGCGTAGCCAGGATTTCGGAAGGAGGTTTTGAAAAAGGTCATCGATAACCGCCAAGGAGGGTTTTACCCCAAAATCGCCAAAAATCGCCTCAAAAATAAAAAATTGCCTGGGAATACGTACATAACATATTTTTTCGCGCCGTCCAAACCTAACCGTCCTAACCCCCAAACCCCTCCCCGTGGCTACGCCACTGTCGTGAAGACATACCAGCAAACAAGTAACGTTAACATGATACTAATAGCAGGTGTCGAATAATTGCTCATAAACCCATTTTGCCCTGAAGGGATATCTCGGGAAAGCGGGAAATCGGGAGACGGGCGCGCCTGAATAGGGGCGTTGTTTGGTATGTTCCTTCAGAAAGAATGTAACGCCGAGGAGGCGGCGATCGGGCGATGCTATTGGACACTCTGACATTCCAGTGTTGTCCAATGCTCTTCTGCTAAAACAGCGAACCATTGTTCGTTGCTGAATGTTGTGACATATGGGCAGGTGTTTCAGAACAATGTAAGAAATGCGCCAAGCATCCCCATAATTTCCCCCAGGAAGCCAGGGTTTATGGAACGGACGCCCAAGGCCGATAGGGGTGAGAGAGTTAAGGTCCACTTAGCACTGACATGGCGTTTCTCGGGTACCTGGACAGAGGCTGATAATCGCGCAGTGGCGACACCCAGCGGCCGACTGTCGTCGTCGTCGTCGACGTCGTCGTCCTGTGCAAATCGCAAACGCGGCAACCGACGCTATACCTTTTTAAAATTTACCCTTTAGCTCATAAATTACTCTTTCCCTCTTCCTCTGCCTCTCCCCTTCAGCTCGTACATTGCGTCCAATGATTAATGCCACTAGATGCGGTGGTGCGTATGTCTCTTGGGGGTCTGTGGATGTCCGTGGCCCAGTGTTTGTGCTTGTCTGCGTCAGTGGCGCTTGTTTTGTGTGTGCATTCAGTTGGCTTAATTTCTGTCTCTCTCCGGTGGACATTCGTTGTCTGTCTGTCTGTCTGTCTGTCTGTCTGTCTGTCTGTCTGCCTGTCTTTCTGTTTGTCTTCGTATTCTTTCCAGCCATTATACGTACTACCGTGCACGGCGCGTGGGCGTTCGTGGCGGCGGCGGCGGCGGCGGCGGTGGTGGAAGGGGGAACTGCCTAGGGGCGTTCATCGATCATCCGGCGTGCGTTCGAAGGCCCTGATGGGGGCACGGCCGGCCAGCCCTGGCCTCCCTCCCTCTCGGAGCCTCGTTCTCGTACCCAGCATCCGGGCTCTTCTCTCTGCGTCGTCTGCCTCCAGACCTGAAATCGATTCCAACGGTCATCAACTATTAATGAAAAGAAATATTTCTCCCAAGACGGAACGACGGAAGAGAGGAGAGGACGAGGACGAGGAGGAGGAGGAGGAGGAAGGGCGGATGGGGAGGGAGGGGCCGTAGTAGATGGCGGGGGTCGTCGTCGTCGTCGATGGGAAAGAAGCCGTGGATGATGGATTGAAGGTCCGAAGAGAGAGAGAGAGAGAGAGAGAGAGAGAGAGAGAGAGAGAGAGAGGTGGGTGGGGGTCTGATAGATGGTATGTGCTGGATGGAGGCGGTCGAGTGGTTTCCCGCTCCCTGGTGACCGCTTTACCGCCGTCGACCGCTTGTCGTTTGCGATTCTGGCGATCGCTGAAAAAGCACGAGCGACCAGGTCTTCTTCTTCTTCTTCACCAGAAAGCTCTGCAGATGACGCTGCAGTGAAAAATCCCCTTATAATAAATGCTCTTACCTCTCATATACCATGTCTGTCTGTCTGTCTGTCTGTCTGTCTGTCTGTCTGTCTGTCTGTCTGTCTGTCTGTCTGTCTGTCTGTCTGTCTGTCTGTCTGTCTGTCTGTCTGTCTGTCTGTCTGTCTGTGTCTCTGTGCTGTTATTTATTTTTGAGATCGTAGCATGAACCTTTCGATTGTGGATAAATGTAGTTTTACCTCTTTTTCGTGCAACTTACATGCCTATGTGTAAGCGTGGTCCTATGCCATATAGGTTATAGACTAATATAGAGTGTGTACTGTATTATGTATGAGACAGGTCTCTATATCCACAGTTCAAGTCACCGATGGCTCAAACGCTTTGCGGATATCAAGAGTCTAGGCGCTGAGTAACATGATGTGGCTCTTTTAACTCACTGACCTAAGTCAGGAGTATTTATATAGCGCATGCATACTTGTAGCTCCGCTTCGTTATCCGTTTATAAGCAGATGCCAGATATTAATGAAAGGGGCAGAGGCAGTGGTCGATAAATCCTAAGGACGTCTTTAGGAATGACGAGGGATGAGTGACCTTTTGACCTTTTGACCGATTCGCTTTGACCTCGTGCCACGCCCTTCGCCGGCGTGTCATTCCTCTGTCAGTCATTCCCTTCCACCTAAATCCGTGACGTGGTCAGCGTCAAGAAAATCAGTCGTGACACTTGACATTCGAACGACCCTAATCATCATAGAAAATGTATATGGCGCCTCCCCCTCCTATGTCACAGCCCTCGATTACATACTTATTAAAGACGAAATTGTAATTTTTCATGCGCAAATAAAGAAATACGTCATTAGGACAAATAATAATAACCTTGCTTAAAATTTACTTATGATTACATTACGGAACGTAAGATAATTTCTCTGTGAAATTATTGTTTCTATGTTGTTGTTGTTGTTGTTGTTGTTGTTCGACCGAAGTACTCATTCAATGCACTATGATTAGAAGCTGGCGAATTGCAAAGGAGAAGGTGAAGGGGAGAAGAGGGGGACTGTTGGTGGGTGGGTGGATGGGGGGGGGCTGTGCTCAGTTGCGCTGTATCTGCGTCGTCCATGATATCTGATATTCTGACCCAGAAGGTCGGATCGCTTGAATGGCCACAACCGCTGCCCAGTCCATCCCCCGAATGGTCCATTTGGTGGTGCTCCCTCGATCCCTCTCGCTCCCCTAACCCCTTCTCGTCACTCCCTTCCCCTTATTCCAGTCTCCTCCTCTTCAGGCCGCTGGAACTCTTGAAGAAGACAATTCTACTTCGTTTTTCTCCTTCCTTCATCTTTTCCATCAGACTTTAAACTGGTTTCTTCCGTCTTTCCATCCATCCATCCAGCCATCGATCGATCCCCTTACAGCTATATTTTGCGACTGTTCTGTTTGCTGCACGTGTAAAGAAATGCGTCTGTGTGAGATTGAATGTGTCTCTCTCTGTATGTCTGTCTCCCTCTCCTTCTGTCCGTGCCATTGCGTTTGCTTCTATGTCTGTCGTTCGCCTTTTTCTCGAATCATGTAAAAACGCGATTATAAACCGGGGGAGGGAAGGACGGAGGGCAGAGGGGGAGGGATGGCCCTGGACTAGGGATGAGATTGTGTGGGGGAGAGGGGGCTGAAGAGTTCCCCGTGGAAAAGGGCCTGTCGTCCCTTCCTCTCTCCCTCTTCCTTTCTCCGTGGAACTGGGATTTAGTTCCCATGCTTCGATAACTACTAAATGAATCTCGCGAGACCGTTGGAAAATCTCGCGAGACGCGTCGTCTCCATGGCAACGGTTCGACCGATCGACTTCGTTCGATTCGTTTCACCTCCGGAAATGACGTAATTGATGACGTCAGCGCGTTCACTCCGACTCCTTTGATGTTTTTCACAGAAACTTTTCAGTATTTATGATGAATATATATATATATATATATATATATATATATATATAATTGAAATAATCTAAACATTTATTTACCTCAAGAAATACTTTTTCAACTCAGAAGTTTAATAAAATTTAACGAATGACTGAGACAGTAATAAGTGTAAAAAATGTCCATTCCATAGGAACATTTAATCGTCAAAGAAATTCCTACTTATGTAAAATTGCGTATTTACAAACAAATTAATTACTCCATTACAGTTACAACATCAATGAACTGCTTTGCACAAAAATATGCTAATTCAAACGAGTCTTTAGAATGTGACTTTCAACAAATTCTTTGAAAACGTAAATTTACAGAAAAACACACATTCACAATTTCTCTCCATCAGATATGACAAACAATCATAACCACTGTCAAATCGAAATAAATACACTTTGGCTTATAATGAGTGACTATTTTCAAACGCAATCAGTAAATTATTTGGAGATGATGATGATGATGATGATGATGATGATGATGATGATGATGATGATGATGATGATGATGATGATGATGATGATGATGATGATGATGGTGATGATGATGATAATGATGATGATGTTGATGATGACGACGACGACGATAATGATGATGATGATAACAGCGACGACAGTCAGACAGATCCAAAAGCCTTTAATCGTAAAGCGGTTGTAACAAAAGGCATGACACTATTTGAAAGAACATTTCCTCATACGAGTGTCAGAGTACCTTAATGGTCACGTGTCATTTCCAGTAGTCTTTGTATTCTGTCCATTTGGCGATCTTCTTAAGCCGCAAGTTATCAGTTTTATCTACAGGAAGGACCAGACAATTCTATGGAAAATCCAGTTTAGTAGACAGATAGCATTCAATGCTCAGAACCAGTCGAGGAGCAGTACTTGCATGCATATGCAGCAACCAATCGGGCACAGGTCACGTGAAAATGAGTGTAGAATCGAGTGTAGCAGTGGTTGTTGATATTGTTGGAATTCAGGGACAGAGGAAGACCCTATTGTCCCCGCCCCCAAACAAAATTGTCGCATGTCCACTCAAAATGTTGTCACGAAACTTATGTAGTGTTTGAAATGAAAAAGAATGAAGCCATTATTTATGCGCTTAATTATTCATGCAAGTTAAGATCTTAAATGACAAATTAAGAATTTCTACGAATACAGTTATTGAATTCATCTCTGGCGTCCTCGTCATATGCAGGATACAATGATACATCAGTTGATGCTAATCGCATGATGCTAATTGATGTCCGTTGACTATATGTATAGACTATAGGAAATATCAATGGTCTATAGTTATGGATGAATCGGAATCATTTAGAATTACCCAAGGTCATCCAAATTTATATAGCGCCATTGGTCCATCATCGGATTTTAGGTTCAACTTCTCTATACGCCGTCATTGTTCCTCATTCAGTCGATCGGTCGCGTTATTTGGCAGCGACAGCGCTCAAATGACGTCACATTCTCCCGCGTTCAACCTTTCGACTCCAATTGGTCCATCGGTCGACCAATCAGATCGCCGGGAAGGGAGGAGGAATGCGACGCGACCTCGACCTCGTGCGCATGCGCTTTGGCCGACGATGACGTCACCGCCGGATGTTCCTTCTTCCATTTCATCCGTCGATTCTGGAACCAGATCTTGATCTGTCGTTCGGAGAGGTTGAGCACGTGTGCGATTTCGATGCGTCGTCTCCTGGAAAGATAGCGGTTGAAGTGGAACTCCTTTTCCAGTTCCAGGGTCTGGTGCCGAGTGTAGGAAGTGCGCGTCCTCTTGCTGTCGCCGTCTGCGCCGTCTAAGAGCAAGAACAAGAACGACAGACGTCACAGGAATTCTGGAACAACATTAGCAACAACAGCGTATACAATCCAGCAAATGGTTTGTCTTAGGAGAGAGTCTTTCGAAGATAAAGAGAAATCGTTTTATTTTCTGATTTTATTTCATAATTTTATTATATTACTCAGTTATGGATATTCTATCCCCGTGGCCACCAAACTACGGCCCGCGGGTCACATCCATCCCGCGAGCCCAGCTCATCTGGCCAGCCACATAAATTTGCTTGATAAAACAAGGTGCCATGCAAGTCGTGCTCTCTTTGCTAACATGTCGCATTGCTTTATAACCGTTTGGCAAATACATGTAAATGTTTTGGTTTTCTCTGTTTTTGTGCGCATTGGACGACACTTGACCCACGCGTGGCTAGCGTCGAATGCAACACTTAGTTATTTCTAAGTTTTTCCCAGACTTCCGTTCTGGTATAATGTTAAACAAACCGTCAAGAAAAACTTTCGCGACCTCGACATTTGTTTCGCCATCTGAGCAAATGTCTCGACATTTGCTTAGAGCTCCGCTCTGTCGTTTTGCTCTCTGTATATACGATGCATGGAATTTCGCTGAAGGTAAATTATGAAGAGCATGCCTTGGGCAAAGGTAAATTTACAGATGGAGAATGACGAACTCCACCTCACCCCTGACATTTCAACGTCGATCCCAATTTGGCGCCACATAATGACGCATCGCCGACCACTGGTGCCCGATATCTGGAGGTCACGGAGTGCGATGGACTGGTTCCCCGGCGAGCTTCGAGCTGATTGGAAGCAGCGGAGAGAGGGGGGAGAGGGGGAGAGGGACGATGAAAGATGGGTCCCGTATGAATCAGGCGCCAAATGGCAGAGGAATTCGGTGGAAGAAGCATGCATGGAAAGACCCTTCCATCTGGCTACGATGAAACAATAGCGCTATATAAACAGAGGATGTTTGGCTAAAATAAAATCGAGAAACTTTGCGGCCATCTTTCGATCCGTTTGATCGGAAAGCGAATCCTGACTTCTGTAGAAATATCTCTGCCTTTATAGGTTTCCTTCATACGGGTCGAGGTTCTTCGGCGAATTCTGTTAAAATTCTAATTACTTGATTGGCAGAATAAGGGATCCTCTGATTAGGGGGGTCCTCTGACTTTCATTGGGTAATGGGGATGGGAGAGGGGATTTGGGTGTGGCCCCCCATCCTGAGAAGGAGACTGGCGCCCCAGTGGAGGTCATGACGCGGTTGCAAAGAGACGAAGAATGTGAACGGACGTCTTTATGGAATCTGAGTGTCTGTCGAGTGATTCTTCGAGTGACAGATTCATTTCCCCGGAATTGTCAAAATCTTCCGTCACGTGACCTAATCATTCCTCTTTGCAGAACTCCGCTTGTCTGGTCGGCTAATTGGTGGCAGCCACTTTCAAGGACATCCTCTTCTGCCCTCGCCCATCAATCACCCCTTTCACCACCACCACCACCACCACCACCCCCACGTTAAGATCCACCCCATCGGCCAATTGGAGCATTATTGTTTTCTCGGCGATAACGGACCTCGAAACCATATTTCACCCAATAAACTTATCGTCGATCGGCCATTAGCCGCTAAATGCGCTTCAAAAATCGTCGTTTGTCCCTCTCAGCCCCTCATGTCACCCCTACTCCCTATCGTCGGCCACCCGCCAGAGGATGGGGAGCTGAAGGGGACAGGTTGAGGTCCGACGAACGGAGGGGGGCTAATGGGGGGGGACCGAGAGGGGGAGAGGGAAACGCACATTAAAGACCCGCGGAGACGGGAAAAACAGATAATATTTGCATTTAATGGATTACTGGACGCCCTCCCCGCCGGCATTAATGCACTCCCCTTACCCCACTCCTACCCATCGACCCTCTCCCACGGGAGTCGATTCGACAAATCGCCGGGCTTAAGCAATATGTTTCTCGCATAACCGACGGAACATTATGACAAATGGCCTATTCCATAGATAAATGATCATAGGATGAACAAAAATGCAATTCCATCGCCCATCTCTATGCTCTACTCGCTAATTTCGTCTCATTACGTGAAATTCGATTAGAAAACTGAACGCTGTGACGTCAGCGGCTGACGTCACAGCGTCGCAGGAAATTACGAGGTGCATTCTGGCCGCAGTCGTTGCAGTGCAGTAAAATTAATGGAGATTTTCATAGAATTAAGCAAATTTGTTTGAAGATTAAGCACCGCGTAATATTTCATTCTCGTTGATTTTATTATAGCAGAGGCGAAGAATCGCTTTGCATTGGGTAGAATAAGGATTCCGTCGGATAAATGGCGGCAGGTTGAACTCGCAGTAATTTTTAACATCGAGTTAAAACACATGAGATTCTTTGGTCAGAAGGTTAGAAAAAGACAACAAATCAAGCATGTTACAATCTCGAGCAGAGCCATCTGTATAGTCGAATGCCACATTGATTGTTCAATTGATTGATCCGTTGATTGATTGATGGCTGGATGGATGGATTGATTGATTGATTGATTGATTGACCTACCACTCGTCGGATGTATTCGCTTCATCCATGGATAAACGTGTTGTGTCGATCCAGCCTCGTTCTGAGTGGAACTCTGCTGCCAATCCGCGGCTGGCCTCTGCATCGTTGCTATGGCAGCGGGATCGTCGCCATGGTTACTCTCGCCCCGGGAACTCAGCGGCGAAGAACTCCTGGAAGAATTAGGGGACAAACTTCCGGTGCCGACTTTCGCTTCCGGCATCCGGGTCATCGTCGGGTCACGTGACACGGCCGCGTCGACCGCCTTGTTGCCTAGCAACGGCGGAGCGACGATCGAAAATGGATGTGACGTCGAATTATCGCGACACTTGGAACTTTTGCTCAGTTGCGCGTATGACGTCACTTCGGATTCCGTTCCCATAATCCTTTGTCGTCCGGGGCTTCCGTCCACGTGACTAGCCTCCGACATCTTGTAGATTCCATCGAAATGAGTGGTGACGCATTCGTTGCCATAGGCTTCCGAGGTGACGTCATAGTCGAAAGCCCTGTAGACTCCAGTTTGCGGCGGCACGTGACCTCGGAATGAGTCGACGAAATTAGTTCCCCGGCGACCGACAGATGGCGGCGCGTGACGTCATTTAATCCGTTCGATTTTTGGAACCCCGCTTCGATGATTCCGCCACCGCACAGTTCGTTATTAAACGCAAATCCGTGGTACGCCGACCCGTACCCGATCGGGTACGCCGTACCGGAGTAGTCCGGATACTGGACTCCTCTCGTCGTCTGCTGGTACTCTCGCTGTCCGTCAAGGTCCTCGGAATTTCCGCCCGGGAAACAATAGCTGGCCAAAGAATTTACGTGGTACGAACTCATGATTCTGTTCTTTCGCACTCTAAAACCTATGCAACTATTATTCAGATATGATCGTTTATCAAATTAATTCTACAACTACGATAAACATTATCGGAAAAACTTTTGAACATCAGACACGTGACCAGCGACAGACAAACACGATAATCGTCTTTGCAAGCAATCCGTTGCTTTGTATCTCCTCAACAATAATAGCGCACAATGAGTCTTGTCGGCCATTTCCATTGACAGCGGTCTATGAGTTCAATTCCGTCGTCATCGTTGACTCTTCTTCCTGACTCTGCTTTTTTGTGGTTATTTATGCTCAGAGCGATCGTCCAATGCGCATGCGCCATCTGTGTTTCCGGTTTCTCTCTCTCTCTCTATCGGTCGCTGATGTTAAAAGGCGCGGTGGAAACTTGCGCCCAGCGCACGAAGCCCAAAAAACTCATCGATGGAAGGCGGGTATGGGGGAGGGGGTAGGGTCCCTGGCCAGGCCGGAATCGTCGGCCGCTGCCTGCCTGGGCGGGCGGGAGCCTTAGCGGGGCGACGGCGACCAGGGCCCGCGGCGGCTGTGACCGCCCATTGGTCAGTTTCCGAAGTCGAACTCGCGGACGACTCGCGCAGAGTTCCCAGAATGTCCGTCTCTGAGTCTGTCCCGCTGTTTGCGTGCGTCTGTCTCTGTCTGCCTGTGTCTGTCTTTCGACGAGATTTTAGATGAGAAGAAGGGAAGGAGTGGGAGAGGAGGTCGCGAATGGGGGGGGGGGAGGCGACGGAGGGACGGCGGGGGGAATCCGAGAGAACGGGGTGGACGACAGAATATGAGCGATGTAGACTATGGAAATGATTGATGGAAGCTGTTTACCATTGATCGGAATTCGAGGGAAAACGGAAAGACAGGATCTCCTCCATCATCCATCGACCCCACCCCTCCCCACATTCAAATCCACAAAGGTCATCCATTATTCTATTTATATAAAGCCTGAGATTCAGATTCACGCATAGACATAGGAGACTCAAAATAAAACAAGTACATTCTCAGAGACAGATGACGTCACTTATACACACAGATGCATAGTAGACGATGTGTAGATGAGGAGAGAGAGAGAGAGAGAGAGAGAGAGAGAGAGAGAGAGAGAGAGAGAGAGAGAGGAACTTGATCTAACTATAAAGGGAGCTTATAGCAGCAGCAGCAACTGAGTTTGACTGTGTGCAGTTCAATTGGTTTGGAAATATTTTTTCATGTGTAATTTTGTCCGTTATCTGTCGTCCAACCAGTGCACCTGTGCCGATTATCTGGAGGGCGGCGGGAGGGAGAGAGAACATAAACATAAACATAAAGAAGACCTTCACTATGGTAATAACAAAACAAAAAGAAGTGCCGAAATGCAAGATTTTATTAAATGGAAGAGAAATAGAACAAGTAACTTATTTCAAATATTTGGGAAGCATTATTACAAGTGATGGAAGAAGTGATAAAGACATAATAACAAGAATAGGTATGGCAAAATCTGCCTTCATGGAAATGAAACAAATATTAACGAACAAGAAAATATTAAAAGAAACAAGGCTCAGAGTGTTAGATGCTATGTATGGTCAATATATGGATCTGAGACGTGGAAATATTTAAAAAGAAACTTGTGGTTTTATAGGAGGATGCTAAAGGTCCCATGGACAGACAAGAGAACTAACGAAGAAGTACTTGATGGAAGAGAGACGAACACTGATGACTACCATCAAGTTAAGACAGATGAAATTTTTCGTCCAACAGGCATGGTGGAGGGTAAAGATCAAGAGGAAAACAAAGATCAAAATATACAGACAGAATGAGAGAGGAAATGGGGATAGGAAATAACATCGAACTCCTGAGGAACACTAGAGATCGAGAAAAGTGGAAGTCCATGGCCGCCGACGCAGCAATGCATGGCACCTGAAAGAAGAAGAAGAAGGCGGGAGGGAGGAAGGAGGGGGGAAGTGGAGCCGTTGTCATCCAATAAGCTGGTTCCTTTTTCTGCCGTCTCCTCCGGTTAGAGCTACTCCGCCTCCACATTTAGACAACGGCGGTTAGCGTTACGTCTTCTACGACGATGCCGAGTATTTTAATCGGTTGCCACGGCAACTGCCAAAGACCCCGCATGCAATTAGTGAAAAAGAAGACTGCAACCGGAGTAGTTAGGTCGATTAGATTGGAAGGCGATTCGAGGAAAATTGCACCGGGTCTGGTAATTTGAAGGTTGTTGTGCTGACTGTTTGATTTAAAACCACTTCGTAATTAATACAGATTTGATGAACAATTGAAAAACGTAGATTATAATTATAAGGCCTCAGTATTTTCACGAGGGTTAAAAGCCGAGGCATTTGGTCAGCAGAGGCATGTTCAAAATGTCAACTGAATCGTCATATAGTGCATTGCATGGATATCATCCTATGGAATAAGTGTTTATGATTCTATGCATTGATGTCCGGCCTATCTGCTTTTCTCTTTTCCATGTCTCTGCTCTCCGCGGTTTTTGCAATGGAATAGTTCCCAAATGTCGTCTGCCTTTCCAAACGCAATGTCTTTGATTTAGAGACTGGATCCCTGATCCGCATCTCGGCCACGGAACCAGTCTCATTATGACGCACTTTGGTTCCATTCTTCGGTCTTTTTCTTTCCGCGTCTGTTGACAACTGATCGATCAAGAACAAAGGCCCGGTGCCTACAATCAGACCCTCATACGGTCATACTTCCGTCGTTTTATCGGTTATTGTCAAGAAATCTCTAATCGAAACCAATGGATCACTCAGTGACCGCTAGAATTCTCTCTCTCTCTGTCTCTCTCTGTCTCTGCAAATCTGTCGTTTTAAGCTCTCTCTTCATAAAAACGAAATCCCGTTTTAAGTTTTCGTCGATAATAAGGTTCTATTCTGGGTGAAGTTGTTATAGCGTAACTCGTTGAAACGAAGCATTGAGCGTTTTCTGCATCCAATGATCGATCCGAGTTTTACGAAGTGACAGAGAGTGAATCTGCTTAAAATCAGGTTTTCTTTGGAAAATTAATTCCCTTCACAAAAACGAATGGAATTCTGGCGCAGTTTCTCTGATTCACGAATTTCTCAACTCATCCATTCCAAGGAAACACTGAGCACAGAGAGAAGGGTCTCTATGGTCCCTGGAAGTCATTTCCATGTCTTTGATTCAACGTCGTGCGTTCCAAATCTAAACTCTAATGACGAGACAATTATCTAGCTACTGTGATAGTGGCGCCATAGAAGTTGATTGATTTATCGATTGTCAACCACATGACTTATACACGATATAGGCCGATTAGTTATATGATAATTGGCAATAAACCGCAAAAATACTAACACAGACACTTGGTTGACGGTTTCATACAAGTTCCAATACCAAAATTCTTTATAAAACAGAGACACAGTGTAGAATATAGATGTATTATGTCTGATAAACCATCAGCAAAGTTGTTTCCATGGGCGTAGCCAGAAAGACCCTGAGAGCTAGATACACCCCAATTACAAATTTTCAATTTCCGGCCCATATGCTGTCATGTTATAATGTCCAATCGTGCAAATATCAACGGGGGCACCAAGTCGAATTCTCTGGCTGCGCCCAAGAACGAAAAGTTTGAAAGTTTGTTGAGCATTGACACTCCAAAATATTTGCAGAAAATCTTCATAAATATATTTACAGCAGAGACAAGTTAAGCAATGACTTCCTACTTAAGCAAAATATTGTTAACAACGAAAAAAAGTTCTGTTCTGTTCTTAGAATATCACGACTTCTATAATATCAAAATTTCTCAAGCAAATATACCTGGCTGATTTCATACGATATTATGCAACACCTGTGTATCTTAATTGCTGACGAACCATGCGATAAGGTATCAGACGAAATCAGGCGTGTTCCTTGTGCATCAACTTCTATAGCGCCATTTTATTGATGCACAGAGGCGTCAAAACCATACTCGTGAATGGAGCTTATATTGCAATTTGAAGTGCAAGTTTTCCACCATGTCTAAATCGTGCGCTATATAAATTATTTCCGCCTAACAACAATTGCACGACGAGTATAGAAAATAAAACGCAAAAGAGATTGCTTCTGGTTTCATCACTTCTCGGGAAAGGAAATGACCGAAGAGCAACTTGAGCAAAGACGTCTGAAGTACAAATCATATAAGCTCTGAAATAATATAATCACGTGGTACACACGGAAACCCGATTAGGTTGAACAGTCAAATGCTTTGCTATACGCCGTGCACAGAGGGCGTTCAAGAAATGTCCCGATGATATTTTGAGACGGTGTAATAACAGCAGCAGGTTATGTCACCGACAATTAAGTCGATTGATGGTCAATTTGAGAAAACTTCTCTATAATGCAAAATTCTTAGGAACCAGTTGATAATGATGATGATGATGATGATGATGATGATGATGATGATAATGATATTCGTAAGTCAAAAGCACAAAGGTTTCTGCTGCCATAATAAAAAATATTTCATATACTCGATAATATTATAATATATTGAAAGGTAATAGGTTGTCATGGCACTGAGTGATTCCTGTATATAACTATTTTCAATTCGCTGCTGTCTATTTGCGCTTAAGAAACTCTCTCTCTCTCTCTCTCTCTCTCTCTCTCTCTCCTTCTTCTCTGTCTCGGCCTGCGATCATCACGTGACCTATCGCGCGCGTTTCATTGGCTGCTGTGACGTTGCGGAAGAGGAGGAGGAGGAGAAGATGGAGGCAGCGTCGGCGGATATTGTCGGCGGAGGAGAAATGTCGGCGACTGTCGGAGGAGGAGAGTCGAGCAGACTTTCGTCGCTGCCACTTCCGCCGCTGGATGCGCCGACTTCCGGTCTTCCGGTGCTGGTGGCGTTGTCTCCGTTGGGTCCGGTCAGTTTCTGGAGATTGTTTTCCTTCTTCCACTTCATCCGCCGGTTCTGGAACCAGATCTTGATCTGGCGTTCCGTCAGCGCCAGGGCGTGGGCGATCTCGATGCGTCGCCGGCGGGTGAGGTAGCGGTTGTAGTGGAACTCCTTTTCCAGTTCCAGGGTCTGGTAGCGGGTGTACGTTTGTCTCGTTCGCTTCTGCTCGAAACCCAAATCTGCGTTTGGCAAATACAAGAGTGGAACAAAGAACAAGACAAATAGATCATCACTGAGTACAGAAATTTTCTGATGGGACTTCATCATTGGGACCCCATTGGGACCCCATTGGAGCCTAACTGGGACCCTGTGTCCCAGGACAAAGAATTCAACCATGAAAATGCTCCGACTTCTTTAATTAATTTGTCATTGTCGAAGTATAATGCAAAGTAAATGATTCTAATAGGCTTTTTTGAATAGCTTCTCTAAGCATTACGACAGTGGCGCCATAGAAGTTGATTGATTAATTGATGTCCTAATTCCTACCCCATGACTTATACACGACATTTGACGAAGACAACATGTATGCTATGCATTGGCCTAATACGCAAATGCATGGCAGTGAATGTATACACATGGCGGTTCTTTTGGCCAATGATTTTAAAACATTGTCAGCTAAGCGTCATGTTTCTCGGCGAAATTTCAAGTTTTAATAATGGAAAGCCGGTCCTGACATCAGATTAGCAGAACGAATGCATATACTGAAGCACAAATGCTCATTTGTCAGTCAACTATCGCTTATGACTCATCCTGCTTTTCGTCTCATTAGTGCCTCTTGAACGACTGATAGATACGTTTTGCATCTTTAAGTCTCCGTGCAAACGAAACACAACGATGGCGAAATGTCTGTGATTATTACAGAGTCCACCGCCAGAGGGCAACACAAATGCCTACCTAATTCGGGGCCGACCCTATCGGCCATCAGGCGAGAAAACCTCTCTCAAATGAACATCTGACGCCAAAATGAACGCAATGAACCGTAAGTCTTGCAAATAGTCTAACACAATTCTCTCTCCTCTGTATCTGACTGCGTAATAGCGACAATATTGGTGAGTGAGCAATAATTATGGTCGTAACTTGGTAGGAATTAAATTTGACGCTAGGTAGACCTACAAAAAGCGGTCGTAATTTTCTATCTGCATCGGGGGAGGGAGGGGGAGGTGGTCCCGTGCTTCCAAATTTTTCCACTAATCGGCGGAATAATTGTCTTTTCCGTCCTCGTCCTCGTTAACCTCCGTCAGAGAACGAGACTGACATATAGAGGAAGCGGCCGGCGCGTCACGTGGTCGTCTGTGTCAACGGCAGTCTGTCCAATTTCATTGGCGAGGGCGTCAAGTACTCTGTCCGCCATAGACGGCGACCTTTGCATACTGATACTGTCCTCTCATGCGTCACTCTCCTACACCGTAGATACACCAGAAATACTCAGTACGTCATTCTACCTTAATTAGCTCTTGACAGTTTGATGATGATGATGATGATGACGATGATGATGATGATGATGATGACGACGACGATGATGTAGAATGGCTACATGTCTATGACTGATATTAGTTATTTGCTTATAATAATGCATGTAACCATGATTACTATAAAAATGCAGACAAGAAAAAGTAAGTAAGTAGGACGAATGGCGGACAGTTCGTTGTGCCAAAGGGCAGAGTTTGTTGCGAAGGAATGCAGAGTGGGGGCTGGGGGTGGGGAGCGGGCGGGAAAGACGCGGGGTGGGGGTTGCGATTAAAGGCCAAATGACGGAAGGGTCCACTTTCTCCGCGGGAGGCTTCCACTCAGCGTCCGATTACAAGAGAGACATTTACGGAATATACTTCTCTAAGTAAGAGACTCAGGCCCACATTGGACAGCCGAGAGGTCCAGTTGGTCCAGACGCGGATAATTCCGGATCATGATCATAAAATGAGCGGGGAATGAGTGAGTGAGTGAGTGAGTGAGTGAGTGGATGCGGAATAATTTTAGACTTACAATAGGCGTTAAATCATTCGTGGAGATGCATAAACCGCAAGAACTGTATGAATCATAAAGCCCATGTGCACCTCAGTCTGCGTAAATGAGGTTGATAATTTACAATAAAAAAATTTCAGGCACTGAATACTTTGTAACGAAAAGAAATCGCTTAAAAAGTTCGAAATAAATCCAATGCGCTGATGGAGTCTAATATTTACAGGAAATTATTTTCAGAATAATATATTCAGAGATGATAGAAACCAGAGTGTATATAACCAGTGCTTGAATAAATAAAATATTTTATTATTTAGATTATCTGAAATTTATGTTAATTGAAACACTGTGAAAATAATAATAATATAGGTCGATTCATGAGGTTAAGTTATTCATAGCAAATTCTAAACAATACTTTGAGCGATAATAGATAGTTCTGAGGCTTAATAGACCTTAGGAGGTTTATCGACTGACTGACACCGTTCGCAGATAAAAAGGAAGAAGCCGTGCGCTGTTTAGAAGAGTGCTAAGAGAGTCTAGACACACGCCGTGTGCAGTTGAGACATGAATGTCTTCGAAATGGTCGCGGCGTTTGAATCGCGCCTGATCTCTACCCGTGCGGTGATATTTCAAACAAATCGGTGAATCATTTCGATCGATTAAAACAAAAAGGCAGACGACGGAGAGAGTTTACTCACCTCCTGCAATCGAACGCATCCACGGATATATCGGCAGATTCTGCGGCGGATTCGTCTGCGACGGCAACATGGCGGAAAAGTTCCTGGTGCCGTAGGAGGAGATGATGCCCACTGCCCCTCCTCCTCCTCCTCCTTCGCCTACCGTCCCCATGCCCTGTGTCACCTGCTTGCAGCTGGCTAGTCCCGGGTCATGCATGTAATGCCCTGTCTGAAGGGGTTGTTGTTGACTAGGAACTCCGTTCGTTGTTAGGTAGGGCGACGATGTGTCCTGACCGAGCGGGTAGCAGGCCCCCAGGGCGCCTCCTCCTCCTCCTCCTCCGTAGCCCGTCGGCACCTTCGATCCCGCGGCTCTGATGACGTCGAACGGGCCGAAGCGACCGTAGCCGTGCTGCTGCTGCTGCTGCTGCTGGACACTCGATGGGTCATAACCCGCCTGACCCGGCGCGTAGCAGCCGGACGACGGGTCGAACTTGACCATGTCCTGGTTGAAGTAGAACGGGTCGACCGTCGACCCTGCGGCGGCTGCGGCGGCGGCGGCGAGGATGTTTCCGTGGTAGGCATGCATTTCGCGCCCTTTGCGTTTCGCCGAATTCGACCGATGCGTTTGCCGTTCGCAACCTCACTGACCGTCGGCGCTGACCGCTCCATTTAGACGGTTCACCTGCGCCGCGGTGATCTCTGGGCGTGCCCTCTGCCCGGCGGCGTCGACCAATGACCGGCCGAGGTTAAGACCGTCTGACACGGGCGGCCAAGAGGTCGAGTGACCAGTCAGAACAGACCGACTGACCGACGACGCACGAGAAAGAAACAAACGGTCAACCCCCCCCTATCTTTGCTCTTCGACAGATTTTTGCATCACTGAGTAACCCTCGCGTGCCCTTCTCGTTATTTACCTGTTAAACCCACCCCTTTGAAATCGATCGGGTAAGTAAGTAAGTAAGTAAACACGAAATTTCTATCACTGTACCTCCCCCATCTAAGTCTTAGACTAACAATGGATGAACAGAAACCCATTTTGCCAATTTCCGCCAAAAGACGCCGTTATTTGTCAACAACAAACTCTTCCTCTTTCACCATCGAATAGGAATTTCTAAACTGGACAAAGTCACAGATGGCGTGTGTGTGTGTGTGTGAGAGAGAGAGAGAGAGAGAGAGAGAGAGAGAGAGAGAGAGAGAAAGAGAGAAAGAGAGAGAGAGAGAGAGGAGAGAGACAGTCAGACAGACAGTGACAGAGAATTAGTGCTATCAGTGATTTTCATTGTCTCATTATATCTCAATATTATTTGATTATTGACAATTTATGCTTAATTGTTGAAATCTTTATTCGTTTACTCCGTAGCTTCGCATTTGTTGCTTTAGCAGCCTTGAGCATTGAAACGTCTTTATCTAGTGTTTTCGGAATCGATGTACAGTATGTTTGTCTTCTTGACTTATCCTTTCTTTTGATTTAAGTATCTCTTCGTCACTCACTTAACCGTCTACAGTAAGTGTATCTCTGCCTGTTTCTGTATCCGTTCCTTTATGTCTCGCACAGTGTCTGTGTCTTTGTATCTCTAACAGTGTTGCCTTTGTATCTCTCCATTCGCTTCGCTCTTACCATGATATTCAGTCTGAGTGAGTCTGTGTCTCGTCCTCTGGCGTTCAATATCGTTGCGTCTTTCCGTTTCAGTCGCTAGGGGGCAAGGCCTTGCGTCCTCCGCCGAGGGGTCAGTCTGGCCCCTGGCCCTTCTTAAAAGTGCAAACCATCAAAACAATAAGAAATTTTGACCAGATTGGGCAAGAACTCATAGATTGCATCTTCTGTTGCCGATCGAGTGTTTTCATACGTTATAATTCTATATATTAGCATTTTAAGTTATTTATTATACTCCGGATAAGGCAGTAAGTACCGCTCGGGTACTTAGCCTAAATTTCACAGCCAGGATAACATTAGTAGGTTTTCATGTAAGCCTCGTGTTGTCATGTAGCAGTATCCGAATCTAGCGTCGTCATGGTTACCACCGAAGGGGCAATGGTTATTGCAGGTGCTTGGAGCAGTGTCTTAGCGATGGAAACAAAGGATCTTATATTTACCTTTGGTGGGAAATCTTGGCACTTGGAAAAGTCAATTCGCGGATATTTGGCTAACATTGCTACTATAAAGGAGTTCCACATTTTCGAGTTCCTTCAAAATGAAAATGTCCCAAAGTAAGCACGTACCGGAATCATCTATAGGCGTACCAGAAGCAGTACAAATCGAAGTACTCGAAAGTACGCTCTATATGATCTATATGATAAAACTTCTAAAGCGCCATTTCATAATGCTGACTATCTTATTTAGAAGCATCTACTACTACTACTACTACTAGGTGGTGCTGAGAGAAAAACAGACGCATTTCAAAAAAACATTTCAATGATCGCCACCTATAGAATACAAAACAGATGCTGAAAATCATCAACTGTGGCCATTTACGCTGTACACGTATTTTTTGTACGCTAAAACTACCTCAGGCTGCGAACAATTGTTACCACTACAACGTCGTCGCACGCCCAGCCCTCTGACGCTGCAATGACTCGACTAAACCGGTTCTACGAACAATACCAATAGCAACGTCGTCTTCGAACATCGTCCACCAACGCATCGCGACTACTAAACGGTACTACTACCAACGCATCGCGACGTACTAAACGGTCTACCAATACAACGCTCGCCCACCAACGCATCGCGACGTACTAAACGGTAAACCGTCTACCAATAGTCAACCAATCAGAACGCTTGAAGGTAACAGACAGAGAGACATACAGATATTTTAATATTATAGATAATAATAATAATAATAATAATAGTAATAGTAATAATGTGCTGGTTAAGCAATTCAAAGCCCTATATATGGTCGGTGGACACGTGAATGTTCGAGGTACAGTACTAAACCCGGGTAGGCGCCTTATTTCAACGCAGAACTGTCGCTCCATCGACTGAACGACCCATAGGAACATCTACTAAGATCAAGAGAAATCGAAATATAGGAGGGCGAGAGAGACAGAGAGAGAGAGAGAGAGAGAGAGAGAGAGAGAGAGAGAGAGGAGGAGGGGGGGTTAAGATTCATTGCTGCCCCCCAACTGAGGGTTTCCAATTGTCAGTCGAAATAGGAATTCTTTCTTCGAAGATTTTACAAACGGCCCTAACATGATGTGTTTGGCGATTATCGCTTACGCTTAAAATAACGCTCAATTCATGAAATCCTTTAAAATATTTAAACTGAAAGTAACAGAAAAAACTAATTTAATTTTTATAAGAGGAATGTGCGTTCATCTATATCCTTGCTGTCATTTTCAGCAGTAGGATCAAATAACTTATTATTATCCATTGTCTAAAAACGCGTTTGAATTAGGCTATATGTCTGAACGTACATAGGACAGAGACATGCAGAGAACGATTAATAGCGTCCATTCTACATTTCATTGCTATTCTACCGTTTCTACTCACGCTAATATATTCCATGCTACAAAATTATATTAATCATCTTTGACTTCTTCAGTTTTTTTGTTTTAAAATCATCGTTCTGTGTTATAACATTTCTTCTGGCCAATAACACTATGCTGTATGTATACAGATATATCAACCGATGAAAAATTATATATTTTATTCGCTAAAAATGCACAACTGCATTGACGACATATAAATGTATAAATGCTTTAATTTTATTTTATTTATTATGGATTTATAAATTAATATTTTGTATAATTTGATATAATACGATTTGTCAGGTTTTATTTAATATTCTTACTATTAAATAATAATCTGGATAAAAATGAAATCAGGCAAAAGTGTGTTGTTCAGTTTTTCTATTTCGGTGAGGTCTAAATAATTCCATCCATCTTATGCGATGTTTTCTCTTGTATTACGAACGCAGAAACATATGAATTCGTTTTATTTCTATGCAGAAGACTGTGCACGGGCAGATGCATCGATATTCGATAGCGGAATCGGAATTCCTATAATCGAATGCACCGTTGTCGTTCATTAGGGAAACGTTCTTATGGCGTTGGTCAGAGGCTGAGGCCTGTCTCCTGCTAAACGGGTTACGGGCCGTATTGTGCATTTGGCAGCTTATGCATACTCAATTAGCTTTATGTGCACGGTATGCAAATTCTATGCATTATCCGCATTTGCTTTTAAATTTCTGTGGTTTAGAGACTTTTTGTGTATTCATAGACACATTTTCTATAATCACCTAGCAGTCTTTACTTAGATGGCATTGTAAATGATAAGAGAATTTATTTCCTATTTAAGTATATTTAAATGCATGCAGAAATTCCATCACGAAAAGTTCTAACGTCGAATTTATTTCTATAATTGATTAATTAAACTGAAAATCTTATGTTTTTATAAAAACCGTGCTTGGCGTTTGTCTTAAATGCTGATATTAAACGTATGTCAATAGCACAACTATTCCGGACACACAGACATTTAATGTCAAAGTCATTTTAAACATGATCTACATTGTAAGAAATAGACTATTTTTGTTTATTTCCAGTTATACTAGTGGAAATGAATATATTTCACATCATATATATGAATATTATATATATATAAGTTATATATATATATATATATTATATATATATAGTATATATCCATATATACACAAGGTATATACACGAATTTCGATTAATTCAGTTTTGCATTAAATTATATATAAAAATTGTCATACTCTAGTAAAGAAATTTGTAATCTTTTAATCGTTAATATTAGCTCGAAATATTCTCGATTATTATCTTTATTGCGTTCTCATTTGGTTTAAATGTATTTTTGGTTATGTAATTAAATTTTAAGATTCAATCTGATATCGTTGACTCCAGAGATTGCAAATTAAGCAACTACTACGGTACCTGCTCTCTCGAAAGCGCTATAGAGATTCACGAGATTTTACTTACTTGCTTACTTTTAACAGATACAATTATGCAGCAAAATATATGTGTATATATATATATATATATATATATATATATATATAGCCAGAAAGAAAGAAAGAAATACGTGAATATAAATAATATAAACACACACACACACACACACACACACACACACACACACACACACACATATATATATATATATATATATATATATATATATATATATATATATATATATATGAATGAATGCTACGTATAAGGCCTATAATCTTATTTTCTCAATTCAAACAGTTTGTTTCAATTAACTTCGCTTACATCCAATTATTAACGGCAAAATGTTCTTCTCAATTGAAATAAATGGCATTCAGAAAAGTTGCGAAAAGTTTCGTCAAAATATAAATAAATGAATATATATATATATAATATTAACTAATGAAATAAGGATGGCTCGAGAAGAAGTTATAATAATAAATACACAAAAAAACTAAAGCAATGGGAACGATGGAAGGAAATAATATATATATATACAGTGTTTTTTCTAAGCCTTCTCTGGGGGAATCCCCCCTAAGATTTTTAGATGTTGGCTGGGGGATGAAAGGATGGAAATCCCCCTACAGGAGTGGAGACTCAGACCTTGTCCCCCAAACATTTCAAAATCCCCCCAATGTCAAGGTGGCTAGAATAAACACTCTATATATATATATATATATATATATATAATATTATTATATTGTTTTTACTGCCACTGGTATTTAGTTCTCGAATGACTTATAAAAAGTATCCAGAGACATTAATAAATCTCAAACTCTCACCCAGTTCGAGGTCTGGACGGCCTTATATACCTTTTTATATATATATATATATATATATATATATATATATATATATATAGAGAGAGAGAGAGAGAGAGAGAGAGAGAGAGAGAGAGAGAGAGAGTAATGAAAAAATAATGTCAGTTTATCAGTTTTACATTTCGTCACATTTTCAAGCATTTTTAATAAATGCATAAATGCAGTGATGCAGTCACTTGTGCATAATTAATATTCCAATCAAATGCAGACTTCTAAAATGAACAACTGCGCTATAAAAATTCTAAATAGCATTGGCCTAAGTACGAATGAATGCTATTATGCTCAATGGTATCAAAATTTTATCTCAAATATGATATCAACACATCAGTTGAGCATATAATATGTAAGCTACGAGGTAAAACGTGAATCTGGGAAAAGTAATGGCAATCTATACCTCAGGTTAATGGATTATACTACTTACGTTGCTGATTGCCTATAGACCGGAGATAAGCGCCGGAACTCAACGATCGGGCTGGAGTACGGGACCTATAGCTTGACCTTTATACAGTAATATGTTTGAATGTGCTTCACACACATATAATCCGTGACAGTGAAACACGGACTATATATATGCATTAAGAGCGCAGTTTTCTTTAGCCTCCGCGTAAACTAAATTGATATTTAGGCCTCGTATTCGGCAACTAAAGATAATTTTGCCTCGGAGGAGGTTGTATAAAAGAAACTACTTAGACACGCGTGTAATTCAATGTAATCAACAGATTCAAATTCGGAATTTTTAAAATAGTTGTCTTTAATTTCCTCTCTCTCTCTCTCTCTCTCTCTCTCTCTCTCTCTCTCTATATATATATATATATATATATATATATATATATATATATATATATATATATATATATATATAAATTCTCTATATATACAATTCTGAATTTGAATCTGTTGATATATATATATATATATATATATATATATATATATATAAGTTAGCATTGGCGTATCAGGCCTACCCCCTGCATGCCCCTCTCCGAATTCCTGTTTATCAGCGAATGCGTTGGATACAATTTGAACATTTAACGCAATTATTTCCGGTGCGTGGGAGGTTTTCTGTTAGAACTCGTTTAATTTGCTCTGTCGAAATCTTTGCTTCCGTTTTGTTCTTTGGTCTGTTTCTTTCCGGAAACTGGTTCCGGATGAATTCAACTCACGTTCACGTCGTTGTTCGGCCCCTTTATCGTCTTCATCAGCGAACAACGACTACAGCGCCCAGTCGTGTTGTCGTTGTTGCAGAGCGGGGTCGTTGTGTGTTCCTCTCTGAGTAGTTGCGTGCCAATTGACTGAGGTCCGTGATGATGAATAGCGAGATTTATCGCCAAAATTAATGAATATTTTATGTTCCCGCCGACGAAAGGGTCATTTCCGGTCAGTTACCATGGCAACCGATGCTGGTCATCAGGACGACCTCTGACCCGGCCGATGGTCAGTCGTTGGTCGGTTTTTTGTTGACAATATTTTTTGCTTCGCCTTGTACGTGACCATGCGTTAGTTTTCCCCCTTTTTAAAGGACTTCAGTTGCTGGCCGGGTGGGAAGATGGGGCCGGCCCCGAGACCTCGTGACCCTTCGTTGTTTTAGGTCACGTGAATAGCCTGCTATTACAAGTTTCTGGCGCAAGATCGGTTAATTGAGGGCGGGTTAAAGGTCGGCGAACTCTGTCCGTCACTATTTGCGACCTGCGTCGATTCTAATTTATACGGCACAGGGCAGAGATCAAGATAAAAACGCGAATGATTTATGCAGCGCCGTCTTTTCATTCTGCATAATTCATGCTGCTTATGCTCCGGACGAAAGGGCGAATTAAGTGTCCGAGTTTATCGAAATGAAAGTCTAATATTCAAAATCGACCGTCTTTGATGCTTGAGAAATAGACCTGACCATCATCACCCTGCGTCTTCTAATAGCTACTACAACTGTGCTTCAAAATCACCGGTACATGATAGGGCCTATATTAGTACAGTTGATAATATAAGCCGTATGATTTTTCATTTTGTGGATAAAAGCATGAAATTTTGAACATTGACACTTCTTATAATTTAGTAACATTCTGTCCAGAGGCATTCGAATAAACTTAAGGGTAGGGGTACCCCTAGGGGTAGGAGAATGGGTACCCCTAGGGGTATGGCTAGGGCTAAAGGTACCCTAGGGGTAGTGGTACCCATAAGGCTAGGAGTAGGGGAACCCCTTGGGATAGGATAGGGATATCAAAAGTGCTAGCCATTCACACGTCTGCCAATACCATTCTCTGTAGCTTTATATCAAAAGTGCTTGGCATTCAGAATTTTGCCTGTCGTATTCTCTATTGCGTAAATTAATTGGACATTCTTAAGAACATTTTTAAACTACAGAGAATGGTATTGGCAGACGTGTGAATGGCTAGCACTTTTGACAGAGAAGTGAAGAGCACCTGATAATCAAGTTGTTTGAAAAATTTGGCCACTATCTCTTGTAGATCAAAAGTGCTTGGCATTCAGAATTTTGCCTGTGATAGGGCCTATGTCGAGCGCTGAACAGTGAATGCACATCCATTACGGTGCAACTCACGAAACACGCTATTCCTACTGGGTCAGTGTGTTGAGCGCCAGCTTTACCTTCCGTGTCCGAACCTGAGTTCGATTCCTTCGCACTCACTTTACTTGTCCAGAGTGGAAATTAATAACGTCTGCGTGACGCTATGGACTGATGACTACTTCAAGGCGCTATATAACTTAAAACTTTAATATAAATAAACGAGATATACTTACTTACTTACCGGTACTAGTAATCTTTCAAGAAAATCCGTCACTGATGTAAACCTTGGAAGTGCCAGGATGTGAAATATCCTCATTTAAGAATGACTGTCTTCGAAATGGAAACATTTATTTCATTTTTTGTGCATTCAGGAGTTTGCCTTCATTTCAGCATTGTAGGCCATGCACATGCTAATGACAGAAGCTGTCTGCGAAATAAAATCATGTCGGATTCACAGTATTAGGAAATAACAGAGGCATTTGTATGCAGCGTCTAAATGTTATTATTTAGATTTCAGTATAAATCATAGTTTAATTGTATATAGAGCAATAGCCTCAAAATGTCGGGTCAGACTATCCTCCCCCCCCCCGCTAGGTGGAGCCTTTATTTTGTAAAATTCAAAGACGGAAACGAATACAGTCAAAAAGTCAAATTTCAGAATTCATTTATGCGAAGTCAGGCTCTGTCTGGCCTAAGCATAGGCGCCTCTGTTGACATGGAATGCACGTGGGTTGAAGGGTGGGGGTTGTGGCCCCCAATCAAAGATCTTTGCCAATGACCTGACCTGGAATCTATTTACTCCATTGATATTACAGTATGCTCCTGTAATGATCCTCTGTTATTCCGCATGCGTTTGTCGATCCAGTATGTGTGAAGGGACTCTTTCTTCTGCGCGCGCATTAATCTAAATGGGCGGAGGGATTTTCCCATTTGCAAATAACCACAAAATCTTTTTTCTTATTTTCGTGGTTTCTGCTTATATTCAACGCATTTCGTTGTCTGAGGTCTTCTGAGAATGCGTCTTTGCATATCCGAATTGCGCTTAGAAATGCGTTCTCTGTTATTTAGAAAGAACGAGCAAAGCTTTCTCTGCCTTTCAGTCGTTGAAACAAAACTCGACAAATTAAAAAATCCGGACTTTAAATGCAGAAACATTTTTAAAAATTAATTTAGGCCTATTTCGAAATTTTTAAAAAGAATTTCTATGTGCAGTGGGAAAATAAGACGACGACAGAAAGATAACTGATTAGTAGAAGGGTGGAGGAGAAGGAAGGTGAAGAGACGGAGAGGGAGGGCAGAATAAGGAGGAGGAGGAGGAGGAGGAGCAGTAGGAGACAGAATTCGAACCAGTTGGTTGGAACACAGGACGGACAAAACCTATTTGTGATCCTGGAATTGCTTTCCTCCATTGGATAGGGGGTAGGAGGGGGTGTGGCTGGCCCCTCTATACGATCGATTCCCTTCCGTCAGTCCGAAATGACCTCCGAGGCTCAGAAACTCAGTCCTATTAACATATTATCGCTCAGTTGCAAATGTATCGTTTAACTTCTTCCGGTGAACGCGGCCTCTGGCGACAGGAATCGGAGTAATTACCTACACTGCGACGACGACGACGCTAGGGGCAGGCAGGCGAATATATTCCGTAATGGATGTGGGGGGGCGATGATCCCCTCTCTCCTCCAGGATCATTTCCACAGACGTCCGTTTTCCAGATGAAATTGACCTGGACGCCGTGAGACTTGGGCGGCAGTGGAGGCTTATAGTCGGGGCGGAGGAATGGGGGTTGAGGTGGGTGGGGGAGAGGTTGGATGGATTTCTGGGCGAGGGAGGGAGGCCATTGTTCGTCGCTGACCATCCCGTCAAATTAAGGTTAATTTTTAGAACGGGTGGGATGCATTTGTTCGTATAATAAATTTCACTCTATTCGACGGGATGGCCAGCTCTTGCGTTCATTGTGTATCCTCTGGTCGTTTTTAACACGAATTGCTCAGCGAATTCTGCACAATCATGCATCAATTCATTTGCATTAAATTGCAGTTTGCAGATCCAAGAATAAAAGTGTAAGAAGGTAAAAGAAAACAGATAGATGAGAAAATGTGTAAACAAGGAAAGAAGCCAACAGACAATTAAAAGTAGCGCATAAAGGAAGGCGCCCTTATTATACCCGGGCCCTAATTATTTTAGAAACAGGCAAATGTAGCTACATATTTATACATGTATATGCTGCACATTCATTATACACATACCGCGGGTGAGCCAATAAAACGGGTACCACTCTGCATGCTTCATTGCAAATATTTCCACAACCTCTGCATGCGTCTAAGTGCATGAAATCTATCCGACTTCTACGACAGAGCCTATCCTAAATGTAGCCACTTAAGTTTTTCTTTCGAATTCAAAAGTGCAGCGGCGCCACCTGGCGAAAACCAGGCTATGGGTAGGATGCATTTGCCAGAAATATGAGCTACTACACCTGTATACTAATACAGGTATGAAAGTGCCAAATGCCTTCACGTGAACTTTTGTGTGCGTGTGTTTTGTCTTTGAGGCTGATCGTCGTTAATTCCTGAAAAGACCGTGATATTGTTTCCCGTTTGAAATCATTGTGTTGCTGTTTTTCGGTTGTGCGTGTGTTCATCGGACGCGTTCTTTTCTACGGGCGTTCAAGAATCCTTCTGTTTCGTTTATTGTTCAGAAATCTTCGATACATCCGAAAATTCTCCTGTTGCAGCCATTTTATTAGACAACGATCATGTTTCGGTATTTTGCCCATCGTATTAAAAGTGTAAAACAGTAATAGGATCTACTTTATTTAATAACAAACTGTAAATAAAACAAAAGATACATCACACGACCACTATCAAAGTACATTACTGCAGAAGTAAAACAAATTTCGTGCATTTTTACCCAGAGACCGTCGAGATGCTTACGATGAAACAGGGTGGTAAGTTTTACTGGCCCACCTCAAGCTGAATGAATGAATGAATGAATGAATGGGTGGGTGTTTCTTTAAAAGGGCATCCGTTAATTTATATTTTCACAATAAATTGTCGAAAATTCGATTATAAATAAAGAAATGCTCTTCCTAATCTGCGGATTTGACGTCAGCGACGGTGACGCCCGGTCTTCGATCGATGCGGTCGACCGTCGTGTGTGTGTTTTGCAGACGGCGACGGGTCAACCCTTAACACGTGACATCGATCGACCCCTCGACTTTTAATCAGCGAGGGATTCGCCGGAGATTTACACCTCCTCCCCTCCTCCTCCTCCTCTTCTCTTCCTCCTCCTCCTCCCACTCCTCCTCCTCCTCCTGACACTCTCCGTTTCTTTCGAATGTGTTTCAGTCGTGGTCTCTATATCTACGTGGTCGTCTTCCCCCCACCCACGTCACTCACCCCTCATCCGTCCTCTCTCTCTCTCTCTCTCTCTCTCTCTCTCTCTCTCAAACATTTATTGTCGGGGAGATTAAGGTAATCGCGTCACGTCCACTGGACGGAGGAGTGACTGGCCTGCCGTCGTCATTCCCCACTGGTAGTCGTCACCTGTTGGTCGCTCCATCCTGGTCTCCGCCTAGGAGTGACGGAGTGACCGATGGTCATCGGTCACTCATTCTCTTTCGTCGACACGAAAGCTAGCGACCATTTCAATTTTCCTTCGAAATCTCAAGATGCGGGTTGCCATGACGACCGCCTGTCTCGCATAAATCTCCCGTCGATCGAGACACGACACGAGAACGGAAATGCACCTGCACAGAGCGCTTGGTTCGAGTTCTTGCTGCTGTCAGAGCGGTTAATACGTCACATTCGGTCGATCAAAAGAGAAGCGCATTTCCGTTTCAATGCTGCCATTCGACGCGGCCAAAGGACCTTTCGTGAACGGGTCTTGTGGTCTGAACCAATCCTCGTCGTCCGACGCGTCAAAGACGAAAACCTCGATGTCAACATTCACCCGGCGTCAGAAGCATCGCGGGCTGCGTTTCTTGACACGCAGTGTATCTAACGACCTAACAAGGGAGAGGCATCGTATATAGGAAGGATCAAGTGCTGTCTGGGGCTGCAAAGATTCCGAAGAAAGTTTCTGCTAAGCAACGGTTGCCACTAGCAACGCGAGTTACGCGACCACTGCCCTTCGATACATAATTATCTAAGACCACAACTTGCTTCAAAGAGAACCATATTTTCACATGGCAAGACTCATTTGCTTAATTGCTTATACGAAATTTATTCAAAAGCATTTTACCCTTCTTTTGCAAGCTCTTAGAAGCTATTGATAGAAAATGATAGCTTAGCAAACAAAGAGACAAATATAGACGCATGATATTCTCAGCAAAGTGCATTCAGCCTAGTATATATGTCAACTGCATTGTCTCAATTGATTTTCACAGAATTTGATTAATTGTTGGCTTTCTGACGCATACCATTTTGAAAATATAATTTCCAGTTGAAGAGAATTTTCTCGTACAAATGATGAACAAGGCACGGATACTTGCCAATTTCAGAGAGAGAGAGAGAGAGAGAGAGAGAGAGAGAGAGAGAGAGAGAGAGAGAGAGAGAGAGACATACTTTAATTATTTATAATAAAAACCTAAAAGCCGATTTAAATATTTGGAAATGTCCACTGCGTTTGTATTCCATATATACATATTGTTGTATACCGTGTAGAGAGACTGTGATGATCTTACTTATTAAGTTTAATGATTAGCCGGAAACAGACTAGAGTAGGAGTTCCGGTTCTGGCTCTGTAATTATAAATCTTATTCGATTTTGATTTATTAATTAAATCTTTAAAATCCACCCGTTGTTTCTACAATCGACGCTGACTTCCACTGTGTTTGTAATAATATATTCCATATATATTCCATATATATATATATATATATATATATATATATATATATATATATATATATATATATATATATATATATATGGAATATAAAAAGAGAGATCGACTGTTATTCACCCTCCGCACCTTCTCTTCCTGCCTCCCCCTCGCTATAAGCAGATTCCTTTCAATGCAAAAAGAGTTTGAGGCAGTGTTATTATTATTTCCTCAGATGGTTTTAACTTCAGTTGCAATCCATAAAACCTTCTTTCTGCGTGTCTTCATGTAAACGATTGAATCTGGAGAAATAAGCCAAAACCAATTATACACAACTAGCCAGATACTGTAGGCCCACGTGCCTAAAGCTATGTTTGTTAGGATATTCGTTATATGGCGCTAGTTGCTAAAATCTCATAGAAGAGGCTATTACCCTAGCGAATGATGTAGAAACAAGGACAGTCCGTTTTTAGCCTATAGTTGTTTTCTTTTAAAAACACTCATTGATAAGCGAACTTGCACCTCTTATAAAATGTGTTGACTCTATTCAATTGTCGACTTCCATGGCGAAGTATCGTGACGCTGGTTCAACTACAAGAGAAGTTAATTTCGACGACTGCTGATTATTCGTCCGGAGTATTAGAATATTTCTGTTGTGTACCGGTATATATATATAGCCGAGCCGACCCTAGTGTATATCTTATCTCTCCCCGTGTCTTAGAGGCCCTATCTCTGCTTTTGGGACACGTGATAAGTTTCTCCCGCGACACACTTCTTATCGCGCCGACGAACTTGTTTCCAGTTCTTTCCAGGAAAATTGACTCGGAATTCGAGCGATCGATTACATCGAAGAACCCGGATGGCGAGATCCTGCATGGGACGTGTGACCACTCCTGCCCCTCCCACACCCCCACACCCCCACACCCCACCCACCGAGCCCAGAGACTTCTAATGGAAATTGGTCAGATTGGACATCTGGTGCCTCTCTCTCGCTCCAGCTGACATCTCTGTCAGTCGACGGATTTGTGGAAGAAAAAGGAGATTGGAACGAAGATTGTCAAACAGTTTCAACCGCTGCATGCATGAAGAGAACTTACAATGGACATTTTCCTATATATAGGCCTACATTTGAAATCCATTACGAATCAATCAGACTGTGTTTGTTCATAAACAAATCCAGACTCAATACAAAGTCAACGTTTTTTTTCAAATGCGTTTAAAATTAGCATCTTTTAAATGAATGCATCATTTAATAACGCAATCATCTCTGCTTTCCTTCAGTCCATGCAAAGACATGCACTAAAAACTCATCCAAAGCCACAGGATATATAGTTGTTGCATCCGATAATTAATAGGCTGTCGATTTGTTTCATATTAACAAACACACACACATTCACACGTGTATGTAAAACTGAAAACTTGGATATAGTCTTAGCGGGTTTTAACTTATCAGTTCTTCAAACTATGAAACTATTATTTGTCTCCTACTGTATGTCACTGAATATGCCTCAATGTCGAAATTTCTGTAAGCAATATTCATGAATATAATTATGCAGCCCATATTTAACGCGAAAACCAATTAGATGATCGTATGTGTGGATAGGCGGATCTTTCTAATAAGTAGATTGACATGCAAACGAGAAATGAGTACCGTCATATATGAAAATATACGTTATAAATTGTATATAAATATATACACACTGCAGCGTACTCTGTGTATATATATATACTGCTGCTTACTCTGTATATATATACATATTTATATACACCGGTGTATATGTATATATATATATATATATATATATATATATATATATACAGAGTATGCCGCAGTTTAGGGCTATAGGCTACATATGCGTCGATATTATGCAATGGCAGACAGTTGGTGATGAGAATCCGTGCATATAGTTCTGGGCATGTTCAGAGTCTTTCCCTCTGAATATTTAACAAACCCAGAGTATTACAAAATATATGCAATGCTTTACATAACTTGTCTATAGATATTTTACAGCTGCAAGCGTCTATGTATATGCGCATATATAGGTATAATCTCTTGCAATAGTTTTAATCATAAATCGATTTAAATATTATATTTGCTGTTTAAATATATTGTAATGATATTAAATTGGATTACTGAGTTCAGATAAGAAGCCAGATATGCAATTAACTTAATTTAAAATACCATATTGATTTCAATTACATTTTGTATTTAAAGAAATTCTATCTGATGTGACCTTTATTCAGGTTGCGTCTACTGAAAACAAAATAGTCTGCAGAAAAGTCTGCAGTCTGCAGGCCCTATAGTAGATATCAGTGCATGCAAATATAATATTATTAAATGAACCAAAAATATGCACACATGTGACATACATTGCACGCATGCATATATACAACTGTCCAGTGTGCGTATAATTGCAAATATATCTTTTACTGCTTCACACACTGACTGATCTTTGCTACAGTTTTAAAAAAAGGACGTGGCTTGTCAACGAGTAATATACGTGCATGTCTACTCTACTATATTCGTGGAATGCACAATTGCATTTTGGAATGGATATTCTGCCACGGTTTTATGAATAAACAGATTGTAAGCATGCTTGTATATTATACGCCGCATGACTCAAAACAGGACGTCTTTTGACAAGTGAATATAATATATTCCTTATTAGTCTGATTTAAAGAGACATAATTCTACTATACTTCTCTTCATCATCCTCTATATTCTCTGATTAGGACTTCATCCTCCTCCTCATCCTCCTCCTCCCCCTCCTCCTCCTCCTCATCCTCCTCCTCTTCCTCAGCCTTTCCTTCCTTCGTTCATCCGATGAGCAAATAAGGCAGCTTCAAATAAATGAATTCTTAACTGAAGATGAAGAGATTATTCGTTCAGGCGATAAATAAGTTTTTCAAGCAAAGAGGAAATTCCGTCTTAGTCCTTGCCTGCATAATTAATGAAATCAGGCGCTGCATAAATTCATCGACATCAGTCCATCTGATCTGCATGGGAAACACGGGACAGAGGCGGAGTGGGGTTGATTGGACTGGCAGCCACTCCAACTGACGCGCATTGCAGGCGATAAGACCGAAGACTTTAACACATCCAAAAGTCGATATGATCAGACGAGAGGAGATATGATCTAGAATATATATATATATATATATATATATATATATATATATATATATATATATATATATATATATATATATATTACGATGATGAGAAAAGACAATAGCAGAAGACTGGAGGCGTTTGAAAGTTGAAATGTGGATATGGGGACGAATGGAAAGATGGACACAGCATATATCCTGATGGACCATTGTAGATATTCGAGACAGATTAATAGTCGCTTAAGAAAAAGCAGCTATAGTGGGGCCTAGTAGCCTACCGTATTATGCGAACGCGCTATATAAATTCACGGTTTTTGAAGCATCTTAACGCTAAGACGACGACTGATAGCATACCTTTCGATTCCTCTTTTGAATGTTCATTTAGCCGTTGTAAGTTGTAACTTGTAAGCCCTCGTCGTTAGGATAACACAAAAACTCTGCTACTGTCATCTGGCGAATATCAATGGAAGCTGACCGTGTTGAACTGCAGATAAACCTACAACTTCTATAGCACCAATTTGCATAAGCGCAGCCAGGGTTCCAGAAAATGGATACAGGCCGACTTTTCCGTACCCGACAAAAGGATTTGAGGGGGCGCTGTGAGGTCCCCAATGAGGTTAAGTAGTAAGCCAGTAAGTAAGTAAGTAAGCAAGTATGTAAAATCTCGTGGATTTATATGGCGTTTTTAATAGTACCGTAGTAGCTGCATAGGCGGATTTACAGTTTAATATTTGAGTAGACTAGCATGGGGGCCTGGGGTGCCATCCAGCACGTGACAGACCTGGTGTTGATGGAAAAACATGTTGTTTGTTTTGGTGGAATTAGTTGGGTAGGCTTAAGCCTACACTAGCCTTTAATAAAATCCGCCTATGAATAGCTGCTTATTATTAGGCACTCAAGCAGAAACGATATAATTATGTACGAATGCAAAAAGAAATTAGGAGCCATTTGGAAAAGCGTCTATTTCGTAGGTTAAACGGCGACCTTTGCCCGGCCGACAACCCACCTTGCCTATAGCCATTGCAAGAAAGATTAAGCGCATAAGAATAAGCGGCTACTACTGTACAACAAAGCCAAAGCGCTATATAAATTTACGAGGCTTTACTTACTTACTTTACTTAGATTGCATGTCTCCATCCAATGCGATTGGCGCCGACTGTCTATCTGGTGTTGAAGTCTGTGCTGCTGGCAAGATGGCGTCGGGCGGAGTGGAAGTGGAGTCTCCGGTCAAACAGTGCATTACAGTGCTCGAGAAGAAGATTCGAAATCTGGAAAAGCGAAAGGTAAGCGACCGAAGAGAACATCAGTCGTCTGTTTCATCGGACAAACACACAGGACGACCGCCAACGACCAAGAACAGCCACAGCGTGACTTACTTAGATACGATCGCCATTTTGACCATTTTCCATCATCTCAGTTGGAAAAGTTTCCATTTTGTTCGCGAATTTTGCGATTTTTCTCGTCTGTTGAGGTGAATTTATTGGAGCTTTAAATTATTTATACGGGAGACAACCGTGTACTCGACGGGTACAGCGAATCGTCGCTTTCGATTTTTATAGCGCCATTCTTCAAGGGAAATATTAGTTTTAGTTTTGATGAAATAGTGAGGGGTAGAATAGAAATTGGGGCAATTGCTGTCTAGCATTCTAAGTTTCCGTGTGGTTTCTGATTCTCAATATTTTTTGAAATATTTGTTCCGTTAAATGTTTATTTTAAAGTTGCTTTTGTCTTAGTGGTTGCCCCAGTTTTAATTTTGTCCCCTATAAGTTCCAGTTTTATTGAATATTTTCCTTTTTCAGATTCCACTGGCGTTGCCAGGGCTCCAGAATAGGGGAGGGTAGGGCACAGCACTTCTACAGACCGACATTTTCAGTTCCAACTACGGGGGTTGGGGATCCAAAACATTTAAGGTATCCTTAGATTTGAAACTGGAGATTTGGGGCATATTTTCAGACTATATAACAGCTATTTAGCAAATACCTTACCACTTATTACATAGTTTTCTCTGGCATCTCTGCACATCTCATTAATTCTAACTAGCAGGTTAGGGGAAGCATTGTGAGTGGGGTTTGGGGTGGAGCACCAGCTGCTGAAGTTTTGAGTTACACTTGAGTAAGATGGTGAGCTCTGATGCATGCTTTAGATACTTTAATTGTGATTTATTATTGAGTAATACAGCCCGCCCCAAACCCCCTCGTGCCTATGCCGATGTCAGAGTCATCAGATTAAAACAGCTCTGATTTTTAACCTGTGCTGCGTTTAAGGGCTCTTTGATATTAAATGTCATTTAGTAAAAGACCTGCAATGCCGATTTGTTGTATGTTGTTTACTAAATACGCTTTGATTTTGCATTTATTTTTGATGTAATATTCTAGGGGAAACTGGATCAATATCGACAGAGCTTAAAGAACACAGAACTAAATAAAGATCAGAAGGTTATTTTAAACGTTTATTCTGTTGAATTTGTTTATTTATTGTTTGTTTTTATAATTCTGTGGTTTTGGAATTGTGGAATTTTGATCAAATACTTTAATGCAGGGGACTGAAAGGGTTTATTTCAATGAATGTAATTATTGGATGATGGAATTTTTAATATCCTTTCAGTAGTTTTATTGAGTTTGTTTGGTGATCTTTTGTGCCTTTTATGACAGAGAATCTTTTAAAATGAATTCTATTTGATTGTATTGTAGGATGCTTTGGCAAAGTATGATGTTGTGCTGCAGAATATTGATTTTGCAAAGGAATTACAGAAGCAGTTTTTTGAAATCAGTGCCGATGTGAGTTTGGTTTTTTAAATCTTTTCAGAACATCTGAAATGTTTTTTACCAAAATTTTATTGAAATATGTTATTTTTATCAAGTTCAGCAGAAACAGAATGATGATTATAATTTCACTTGACCTACTAAATGGCTTCTAAAATATAAGCTTATGTGAGTCATGACTCAAGATTTTTAGACTTTTTTTAAGAGTTTCAAGTCGTGTAGTTTGAGCAGTTCTTATTGGTATCTCTGCATATTTCATTTGCCTTTAGATTTTGCTAACTTCCACAACGACAGCTGTTGTAATTCAGTGTAAAGTACAGACTCGTTTGTTAAATGAATATTTCAGACTGAGAAAGCGCAGAAGAAGACGGCAAAGCGAGAGAAGATGGAACGACATCATCAGGAGCTGTTGAGGTTACAGGACGTCATTAAACTCAACAGTGTCCTCAATGCTTTAGGAATTGACAACGTCAGAGAGGACTTTCGAGCTGGAAGGAATACATCTTTGGTCAGTGTTAAGCCATTGGTGCCCTATTCCTTATTTCAAGCCTCTTTGTGATCGTATGTTTTGTCTTGTAAGCATTTTCGTATTTATGAAGACATGTTGTTGTTCAATGTCTTAATTTATGAACTGCAATGTGATTTGTTTTTGTGAAGTGTTTTCTTTTTGAATTATGTATAATTCTGTTCATTTCAGGTATTAACAGATGATCATTTATCGCAATTAGATGACTGCTATCAAATTTTCTTCCCATCTCGTGAGGTTGACCAAACAGAAGAGGTGTAAGTAATCGATCTTATCTCGTCAGAGTTAAAGGAAAGATAACAAACAGTGGAGTCCTGTGTTGTGTTTGCACGCACTCTGCGATTCTTTCACTCCTTACGTGTGACAAATGTGGTAATATTAAGTCAATGGGTTGAGACTGTGATGAGTTACTGAGACTTGATTGCCAGTTAATCTTTAATTTTGTACCAGATTGATTAAGCTTTTGCTGATTTCAGATTTGCTGCACAGTTGAGCAGCGCCTCTGATCATCTCGTCTGCTACATTGATCGTCAGGACAAGAAAGTGTCAAACACAACGTACAAGGAGCTGCATGGGCTCATCGATCGCATCGGCAACTGTGGATATTTTGACCGCCTCTCGAAGATTGTCCCGGAAATTCAACCATCCGAAGAAACTCCTCCTCCTCCGGTTGATGAGCACTACGAAGAACGTGAGTCGTGCCTTTAAACCGAACTGCTTCTGTGTAAATTGTCAACGTGCATCTGAGTTTGAACATTACTTGAATGTTATGTTGACCAAGATTCACAGTCAATAAATGAACTTCTATGACGTCAGGGCATCGGTTGATGGCGCACCAAATCGAATCGGAATTAGAGCCAGGTCATAATTTTAGAACCTGGGTTTGAATATTGTTCAGTTATACACAGGATAGATTTTAGTTATTCAGACTAAATCGTATGAAGACCAGGGTCCTATTAGATTACAGTGTCACTGAACCGACATTTGGGATTGAAAGAGTTGAATTCTTCATTATGACTCTGTCCATAGTGCCTGTGTAGATTGAATCTAATGGGAAACATTATTCCTTGGGTACTTGTTTAATTCACCCACACATGCTTTGTTTTGGGAAATATCTTTACAGCATTTGAGTTTGTCTGATCGCAATGTTACTTTTTTTACCAAAAGAATTGGCCATTGAATCAGAGAATGTTGTGGCCGATGAGAGTTTGGATTTGACGGACAGAGCGAATTCAGATGCTCTCAACGACGTCTCGCGCTCCGTCAGTCAACCGGACCACTATCATTCGACCCACTGGTCGCACTCGCCCGTCCTCGTGACCCAACAGTCGGCCGTCATGGCGCCGATCACGACGACCGGGGTCATTGCCATGGCAACGGCACAGGTTGACAGGCCGCAGTCAAGTGGATTTTCGGACGGGGCTTACTACAGTGGCTTTGCAAAGCAGCGCCCTCTGCAGGAGATCGTTTCCTCTCTCCAGGGCAGCTACAATTTCCTGCAGGAATCCCAGATTGACGTTGACGGTAAGTATTGTGAGGAACATTTGATCTGTTCTGTGTTGGTAAATTACATTACAATCAAGTGCTGTTCTAGGTGACCTGGTTATAAAGGGAATTCAGCTTCCAAGGCGCACAGGCTCTTTAAACTTATGGTTTTTTTTTAAAACTGCTAATGTTACTTGTTCATTCAAAGGTTAGCACAGAAATAGAAATTTAAATAGAAAGGCATAATGGTGAAATGTTCACTGTGCATATTCTTTGGGCAGTTCTAAAGTAGTGCAGATCTTGGGGTGTTTCTAACGAAGAGAAATGGTTTGACTAAAATAGTGAGAGAGTTTGCAATTTGCATCTCGGACAACCGAATGAGTTGATTGATTGATTGATGAGTTGATTGATTGATTGATTGATCGGAATGAGTTGATTGATTGATGAGAATTGTTTGTATTGATATTTGATCTATGATTTAATTTGATTTAATTATGCCATAGGAGGTCATGCACAGGGTCAAGGTCATGCACAGGGTCAAGGTCAGTCAGATGTTGTTTACAACTCCTACGATAACCAGAGCAGTTCTGGTCCAGCGTCTCTGCCCCCCTTCAACGCCCCCCAGCAGACAACGCCCATCGATCAGTCAGCCACCATCCATGCTTCACAGCCCCACTTTGATCACGATCCCTCACAGCCGGGTGCTCCGATCTATCCGGGATCGACTGCTGGTGGAGCGTATGGTGTCCAGGGGCTACACAATGTCTACGGTCATCATCAAATGTCACATGAACCAGGATATGATCCTAACTATGGACAAGTATTTTCAATGAATTCATACAAATTTTTGTAGTTAATTTTGTTGAAATCAGTCTTGTCATATCGTACTGATCTGTAGTCTGACGTTTTCATCATTAATTTAGCATCTTAAGTATTCTGTATTGAAAATTTGTATCGCCTTTATCAGTCGAAGTCCGATATGAATTGTTTGTTGTGTCTGATGTGAAGCATTGATGCTTTTGTAGATAGACAAGACACAGTTCAACTTCATGGATCGGCAGGCATTTGTTCTTGCTCAGATGAACCCAGGTGGCGATCCGACGTCTCACGTCGCTGCCGGTCCCCAGCCCATTCCACTGCCGAGCCAGGCCATCCACGGGCGGTCGCTGACGGAACAGGGCTTCGGTGCTCCACCTCAGTCGGCGGAAATCTCTGAAGCCATGGTATGCGGCACGTGTCGCTGAGTTTACCGCGTGGAAATATAGTTAAATTGTTCTTTGTATTTGATGATGAATGATTTTCTGCTTAAGTGAGAAGACATTTTCCCAAACAGGGAATCTGTTGCGTTATTTTAGGCAAAGAAGCAGTTTACAATGAACCCGAATGCCGACATATTTCGGTCCGTCTACGACGAGCCGTCTGCCCTGCCATCTGGCGACCACGTTAAGTCTGAAGTCCTGCCTCAGAGCGTGGGTGATGGACAGCTGAGGACGTTTGCACAGACAGCGGGCGCTAACTTCCAAGGTATGTCTTCTACCCACTTTGATGAGACAACACAAGACGTGTTTCACTTAATTTCTTTTGTTGTTGCAGCACTACTTAACACTTTTCTGCATTTCTGTTACTCACCTGTATACCTATTCTCCATTAATTGTAATATTTCAGTCGTATTGTTTATGAAAGTCCGTAATGTAATGAATGTAATTTCTTCAAATTTTTTTCTGCCAGCTTTGGTGATATTTCACTTAAATGGTTCCTTGAATATTAAATTTTATGAAATTGTGTTTGGCCTTACTGTGTACTGCTTTGGCATTTGATAACTTTATATTTTTGCATGAAGGCAAAATATAAAAGCTTTTTCTGGTTATGACATGTTGAAATGTTGTTGTTTAAGCTTTCCATGAGGCCAAAATAGTAGCTGTTAGTTTCTTATAATTCTCACAGCTCACTTATTTGTTTTAGTTTGTTAAAACTGGAATTAGATGATTAGTTGTGTTACTGTGACATTCATTAATGTCCTTCATTAGTTTATATGTGTTCTACTTTTTTGAATGGTTTTTAGTCGGTGGAGCTAACCGAGGATTCGGGTCAAGTTTTGGGAGCGGAGGGCCTCCACGGGGTTCTGGTCCAAGCCGTGGCGGTCGTGGGAGCAAAGATTCCGTCTTCAACAATGGGATCCAGTCTGGAGGCAGGGGTGGTGGGCCGTCAAATGGAAGTCGTGGAACTGTGCCGAACGTGGGTACGGCCGGTCAGAGAGGAGGTCAGCCCCCACCCAAGTGTTGTCGTTTGTCATTATTAATTTTGTTCTTGAAATGCAAATGTTTACGCAGTTTAAGCCTACTTATGTTGACACGTGAACAAAAAGTATGCGGCATCACATGCAGTTGAATAGCAGATGTGGGTGCTGGGGAGGGTTGGGGGGCTGGTGTTGTATCAAATATGATTTTGTGTGCTAAGAGTACCAAAGCTTTTCAATCTTAATATTTTGTGAATTTTAAGGAAGTTTGCTTAAAACTGTAACTTAGAAGCTTGAAACTAAGAGTGGAGGCAAAGAAAAAGTTCTGCCGTGACACATTTTCTTGAATGGAGATAGAAACAGTGACAGAAAGAGAGAGAAACAGTGATGGAGACAGAGAGAATGAGAGAAACAGTGACAGTTAAGGTCATTCTGTGTATTTGTTTGAAAATGAATGGGCTATTTTGCTGCTTAGGTACACGTGGTATACCACCTCGTGGTGGAAACAGCCATGTGCGGGGTGGTGGTGGCGGCGGCGGCCGAGGTTTTGGTCGAAACAGTGAACAGCAGTCCAGCCACGAACAGGCAACTCATGCGTAGACTGCCTAGCAACGATCTCCATGGCGACTGTTCCTGTTTTTGTTCCAAGTTGAATCCTTTGTATCTTTGTTCAAACTGATTGTGGTCATTCATGGTTATAGAAGTTCTGTTGCAACCAGAAGGATGAGTTGGCTGACCTTAGACTCTCTCTCCCTCTCTGTCTCTCTCTATCTATATCTCTCTATCTTGCTCACTGTGTTTGCTTAATCTTTGCCTAAGACTGTAATAAATACTTTGGTTTAACATTTTCTTCTTGAAAATAATCGTGTCATTGTTTTCATTTATTTGGTGTCGAGAGGATGCGTTTCATCGCTTCTTTCTTTGCTGTTCTAACCAAGTTGATTCCAATTGTGGCATTGGAAAACTTTTATGTCAAAACGGTTTTCGTTTGTTTTGGGCGTTTTTTAGATTTGTGTCTGCTGAGTTTTTGAGTTTTGCAGATTTTTTGTATGGATTTTGGTGACGTTGAGTTTGTTTTATGTGTACAATTCTGGTTTGTTGTATTGAATTTGTTCTCTGATGTTATTCATTTCACTTGTTCAGTTTAGTGAGCACATAAGCCACATGATTGGGACATTGTATACTGTATGTGTAGTCTCAATTTGAGCACAGTTTCCATGAAGAATGTCACTGGCAAATGCTTGTCTTGTATTTAAGAAATGCTATTTGCTTTGGAAATTATCAAATCATTTGTTAGAATTTCAAATTTTCAGTTGATAATATTGTTACATTTTGGAATTTGTATTATTATTATTGGTACTTTTTGGCAGCTGCATTTGTACTTTGTATTTTAGGTGGCACTGGTACTGTCGTTTCTTAGATTGTGTTGTATATGTCGGTCTTGAAATAAGGCTACTTGTTCCTGTAGGTTCCAATAGTTTTGATGTTTAAGTGCAAATTTGGCTTTGGCTATTGCAGTTATTTGTTTATCATGATGATATTATTATTATTATTATTATTATTATTATTATTGAGTCCTGTCTTTTAGTAAGTATGTTGACTTTTGAATGAGTGTGTTTGGAAATCATTTGCTGACATTGTCTCTTGGTCATTTTAAGTCTGTGTTTATCACTTGCAGTCAACGCATTGTTCAATAAACGTTTAACCTGTCGTTTACGGTGTTTCCATTTAACAGAATTGGCCAAAGTTTTGAGGAATTTAATTCAAAATTGTACAGACTTTAAAAGAGCTCAATGGCAGCCTTACATCTGAATGGAACAAAAATTTTGGCTATAATTAGAATTGGCATTCAATAGCAAAATTTAAAAATTGAGCAATATAAAGAAAATTGTACAACAATATACATTCAGTTGTGCTTAGCTTATTCCACGGAAAAAGTGCTGTGGTTTGGCAAGAAAATGAACTAAAAATCGACGGAAATAGAATGACGAATAAAACACAAATTGTGCTGAAAATATGATCAACAGAGCTTTGCAAAAGCCAACAACCAGTGGAATTTTCTACAACTTTAAATTCATACAGTCTAATAACGTATCTACAATATTGTATTAGACTTTTAGACTGCTACTTTTTCCGGCAAACAATCTAAGTGCTCCAAGGCTTCCACTTGAATAAAACGGTTGGAAGACCAATGCTTTGGAGTATTTGAAAGGCCAGAGATATTGCATAGTTTGTACATACCAACAAAAAATTATTAGTATCAAACATCCATTTGAAATGGACTGCCTTTGAAGAATAGGCTAGGTGGCATATCCTAGAGGGCAGTGGCGGCTCTAGGATTTGGCAAGTGGGGGCCGTTGGGGTGGCAACTTCTAATCATGGGGGCCAACCATTTGCTGTTTAATGTATGTAGCATTAAGTATAGGGTCCCAACTGGGGGCACTGGGGGGGCCAGGCTCTCAATAGGGGGCACGTGCCCCCTGGCCCCTCGGTGGAGCCGCCACTGCTAGAGGGAACTCCAAAGAAACATCTGAAAACGGCTAGGAGCAGAATGACCAGTAACTAACAGAATCCAAGAAAGAGGAGGGTTGAGAGATACTTCGGACATGTCAACAGCATGGATTAAACAGAATAGCCTACCATAAAAAGCCCTGTTTGGAAGAGTCGCAGGAGAAATATCAAGAGGACGCCAAAGGAAAAGATGGCTAGACAACATAAGAGAGGACTGCACTGAAATTGGACTGGACGTAACAGCAGCCACAAGACTTACACTGTAAGACCGGCCGTGCACTAGATGGAGATCCATATTGACGCTGTCGACCGGGGGCATGCAGAGGCATTGATGTGTATAATCCAGACCGAAGCAAGAGACATTTGTAAGTTAGTGCACATTTGATTTGTTTCAACGAAATGAGTTGCTACTGGGAATATCGCCATACGACGCCGATATAAGAACTGCTATAGCGCCATTTTAATTATGCACTTGGCATCAGTCGATGGTCGGTCCAAAGTAGAGTCGCAGAGGCCTAATCCTGCACACCAACTACGCAGCACATTATCTTGAAATATCTTCTGCCTAAGTTCTATCGGAAACACTGTGGGGCGCATTACAAGTTACAATACGCCATCACTTGAAGCGAAAGTTTACATTTAAAGCTGAAGATTTTCTCTTATTAAGCGTCGTTTGAAAATGCCACCACCAAAGGAATACACAACAATTAGAAAATGTGCAGTGGCAAAAAACGACAAAAAGCACGTATACGTCTTTAAAAATACTTGAACATCGAATAGAGAAAGCACGACACACCCATCGTCCATAGATTGACACGGAATTTCCTGCGACCGATTCTAATCTTTTTCGCATCGATGTCATTTCCGTGACGTCATGCGCTCGTCGTCGCGGTCACATGACGACGCGTCGCGTGATGCATCACGTGACGTGATGCTTCAGACGAGATCGATTGGAGCGAAGTCTTCGGTGCGGTCGTCGTCGTGCAAAAGATGGACAGACGGACTCGTTGGTGACGCCGTAGCAGTTGGACACTTCCTGTCGTAGTCGTCGTCGTCGTCGTCGTCGACATCGTAGTCGTTGTAGTTGTCGTCGTTCGTGGTTTCCGTTGCGCTCTCGTGGTCTGCCAAAGGACAGACGAGGCGTTGAGTGGGGGGTCGACCGTTGCCATAGACAACGTATCCGACGTCTTCCTCTCTGATCTCCACCGGAGTGTACTTCTCAAAGTCCGACTCCGCCGCTCTCTTCGTCTGCTTCTCTATCTCATCGCGTGTTCTCACGTGGGCGTAGAACAGGGCGAAGTTATTCGAAATGACGGGAATGGTGAGGGCGACGAGCAGCACCCCGCACACGGCACACACGGCCCCGATCACGCGCCCCATCTTCGTCTTGGGGTAGATGTCCCCATACCCGACCGTTGTCATGGTGATTATGCTCCACCAGAATCCCGTGGGGATGTTCTCGAATTGACCGTCGGCTGCCTTGAAATGACCCTTCCTCTCTGCGTAGAAGATGAGGGTGGCGAAGACGAGGGTGGCGATGAGCAAGAAGATGAAGAGCATCAGCAGCTCCTGGATGCTGGCGGCGATCGCTTGGACGAGAATCTGCAGCGCCCTGTAATGACGGACGAGGTGGAAGATGCGGAAGATGCGAACGATGCGCAGAACGAAGATCAGCTCGATCACTGCCTTGCTGTTCTTGACGCAGTTATGATGGTCGACGATGTCAAGGCTGATCTGGAAATAGAGAGGGAGGAGGGCGAGGATATCGATGACGTTCATGACATTCCCGAAGAACTGCCTCTTGTCTGGAGCGACGCAGATGCGCAAGATGAACTCGGCGGTGAAGAAGGCGGTGCACAGGTAGTCGAGGTACTGGAGGGCTGGACGAGACACGTAGATGAGGGACACCTTCTCCTTCACTCCCCACCAACATTCGCGAGATACGTTCTGTTCACTGTACATCGACGAATCCGTCTCAATACAGAAGCCACAGATGGACGCCATAACAAAGGCAAATGACGTCACAGCGAACGCCTAAAAGCAGACAGGCAGGACTAAAAAAGACCCACAAAGAAAAAAGGCCTAATTAAAGGGCATTTCAAAGAAAAAAGGCCTAAAACCCAAGGGAATGCTTCTATTTTTACAACTTTAATTCAATTTAATCTCTTGTCTCGGGTGACGTCATTAATTTTGCAATTGAATTAAAGGTTAGTAGTTAGAGGACGGGCGAAGAGTGGGTCAAGAGGTCAGCTGGGTGTATCGAATGGGTCACTGCGTACCATCGCCAGCCTGGAGGAGCGAGGATAGTCTAGTATCATCCACAGTTCCATCTGCCTCCTCTTCCATCCTTCGAGCGTCGGCAGTGTCTCCTTGTGCTTCGTCTCCGTCTCGCGGCTGTCCTTGAACTCGGTCAGGGCCTTGAGGTTGTCCAGGTAAGAGCTGTAGTTGGTCCAGCAACAGGCTTTGATCAGGCAGTCGTCTATCCTCCAGTAGGTGAACTCTCTCTTTGCCACAGCACCACACATATCCACCGGAACATGCAATTCACCTGCGCAAGGCAGAAGCACACATACAGAGCAACACAGAAACGAGACAAGAAGACACATCCCATCCCATCCAATTATCCCATAATTCGATCGTCTAAATGTAGATCTCCTCCACAGGACCTCGTTACAACCTCACAGATGCGCTGCAGTTGAACGATGGCTAAAAGCAATGTTTAAAACTCGAGCAGACGATATATTGACCATTCGATATTGGTAACTTTTTCGATTTTGTCGAATATTAATTCCGTCGCCGCTGAGAATATGGAACGCATCAAATCGATTTGGATCAAAACATCGAGGGAACATAAATCAAGCAGCAGAATGACATTCGGACTGTGTTCAATTCTGGCATTTTAACTCTTATCTGTGAATCGTGGAGGGCGCCACAAGCCAAATATTGGGTGGGCCAACATGGCCTGTTTGAAATTGGACAATGCAAGGACTAGTGCTACAGTAGGCTATAAATATGCAAAAATTCAGAAGAGTGATGAAATCGAATTAAAACCACATATTCTTGTGTCCCCATCTTTGCTGTGTCAAACCGTACTAGAATTGTCAATAATTATTATTATATTCTGTCTCAATTTTTTTCTAGAGCTTTCGAAATGCCACAAAAATAATGAGCCATTTGAAACGACACTATACAAAGTCTTTCAGAAATCTATTCTCTGTTATGTTTCATAGACCACAAAAATATTATAAAATTGATACCCTGTTTGAAATTGGACAATGCTAGTGCTACAGTAGGCTATAGATATGCAAAATTCAGAAGAGTGATGAAACGAATTAAAAGTGTGAATCGATATGATGGACCACCCAACGTGTTCTGGCAAAAGCAGAGCCGCAGCTTGAGTATTCAGCGCCCGGGGCAAGATTTGAAATTTGCGCCCTTAAATTCTGGTGACGCCCTTATTTTTGCTTATCCGCTAAATAATTCTGGCTGAGAACCTTTTTTCTTATCTGCTAAATTCTCCGGCGACGACTTTTTTGCTTATCCCTTACTCATTTGAATTATTTCACACCGGAGTAATATTAATATGCTATATAAAAATTAATACATTAGTTTGCGAAATGCACTCCCCCCATTACGGCACCCCAGGCAACTTGCCCCTCCCCCACCCCTAGCTACGGCTCTGGGCAAAAATAGTAAGTAATAAAAGCTCAGAATGCAAAGGGTTACGCAATAACTGGAAGAACACGGCCATCAACCCAACGACATAAATGAACGATTAAACCAAGTTTCACCAAATCGTCTTTTGCTGAAGAAAATATGAACAAAATATGAACCAGCAGAAGGCATCGACACGGCTTTTTACCTACAGCAGAGGGGGAGTGGGGAGGGAAAGGGAGCGGAGACGGAGGGGGAGAGAGAGAGTCATACTGCGTCAGTCAAATCCACTGTGGAGAATTCTTTGGCAAATCAATTTCTACAACGAAATGGAAATATTCTCTTGCTTGAATCATTTGCGCATTCGACGAGACTACTAGAACAATTCAGTGTAGAGGACTTTATGTAGCGCAGTGTTTTGGAGAGACTGATGGGGGGATGGTAGCGTCTTCGATGGCTTTCATACTGAGAGCTTTGAGCATCTGCAGTGTATCTTTTCTTCTTAGATGCATCTCTGTGCTGTCAATTATTTCTGCGCTACATAAATGATCGTAGATGCGTAACGTCGGATGCCTTTGTCTGTCGTATATTTCCGCCGGAAGTTGTCTGGTTACGATGCGCTGGTGCATCTGCAAAGGATGGAACCAGTCTAAATCAGAAGACTACGTTGTCGTGGATAATGCAAAAGAAACGGGAAGAACAAGGAAGAAAGAAGGAAATAAATGCTTTTACTAGTCGCATTTTGCTATTTGATGAATGGAATTCGTAAGACACTAATCTCTACCATCAGATCAACTCCATTGACCTGGAAATATAGAACAGCCGCAGTCGATACATACATTAATACAAGGACATAGACAGGTTGTCAATAATGGGAAAGACTTTGTCCTGCAGCTGAGCATCTGAATTAATCGAAGATCTTCAATGCCACTCTTTAGGAAACGATCCATTCGATTGTTTGTTGGGAATACGATAACGTTTGAATTCTTCGAAAATCTTAACATATAAAAATAAGAATTCACTTACTAATTAGTAATTACTAGTACAGTATGCGCCAGTAGACTATCGAGTATCGACTGACTAGGCGGCGCCAGCGCCATCTAGCGAACGGCGCCATGTTTGCCGCGATCTCTGTTCTTTTCGACATTTGACAAGAGCGCGTCAATCGAGTAAATCAATAGCGGCAACACACGGACCAGAGAGAGAGAGAGAGAGAGAGAGAGAGAGAGAGAGAGAGAGAGAGAGAGAGAGAGAGAGAGAGAGAGAGAGAGGAGAGAGAGAGAGAGAGAGGAACAGTGTTGAATGCTTTAGAAATGAAAGAGAAAGAGAAAGAGAAAGAGAAAGAGAGTCGCCTGATTGTCTCTCGTGCAGTTATTTGTTTTGAAATGCAGCGTTTTGTGTGTTCTATCGACCGGACACTAAGCGTCAGTGGCCATTTGGACCGTGAATCAGTAAAGGCGCCTCATAAATTAGTCGCAATAATGAAACCGAACAAGGCGGACACACGGCATCGAACGAACGCACCAACAAACCAACGCCAAGCAGACAGCAAACGAAAATGCAGGCGCTAGATAAAGCAGTTCATTTTATATTCAGTTGATGATCGAACTATTCGATTGCTACAAAAGCAGACACATTTGCATTTGGACTCTAAAAGAATTCTCAAAATAAAAGTTTCGCGTAACAGCAAATTTATCTGTGTCTTCTTTCGAGTCAGAAAACTGTCCAATCGGTTTTCTTACTTACTTCATCTGGGCAAATCCTTAGCATCACTGAAACCGATTTAGAAAATTATACTCGTTATTCGCCCTTATTTACTTCTTAATTATTTACCCTTACTTACACGTTACTTACTTACTTACTTCCTACTTACCCTTTACCTGTAAAAGTCAAGTAAAGTGTTCTCATTCCCGAATTCGAGCGTTGGGTGCCGGTCTCTTAGGCATACAGCGACGCAGGTGGCGATATACGCCATTAACCTAGAATGGGCTGCGAGCAAAACGTTTAGTTTTCCCCGTAATTTGTGTAAGTTTCCTTTGCAATAGCACGATGCCTGTGAATGACGATATAACGCAGCTTCTTATACGCGTCAAGACTTTCCCCACCTGTTCGATAGAAGTCAATGATCGAGGCAAAAACACCCGGATGTCTGTCGAAGAAGTACTCTTCTCGTCCGTATCTCGTCAGTTTGTTCTTCTTTCTCCTCAGATGTTCTCTCGCCAGCATTCCCAGTCGAGTGAACGGTTTGGCAAGCAGCGTGCACAACAGGGTCTCGTGACGAATTCCGCCGACGTTTATCAGAATCTTCTCTTTGCTGTCATAAAAATCCGGATCGAGAGGATGGAGAGGAGAAGGAGGAGGAAGAGGAGGAGGAGGAGGAGGAGGCTGGTGGGCAGGAGGAGGGGAGGAGTCAATCTCTGGATCCCGAAGCTCCTTTGACTCCATCTAAAAGTAGGAAATCATCTTCTCTAGAATTAAGTAACCAGAAAACCAGGAAATTATTCTCATATTAACTTATTGGCAGAGTTGATGGCACCCGAATGATTCAATCGCCTGCAGTGCAATTGAACACGAGAGAGAGAGAGAGAGAGAGAGAGAGAGAGAGAGAGAGAGAAGAAGAGAGAGAGGATTTCCTCAAAAAGAAGCTCACGTTTTGTTACTATTTCATATAATAATAATAATAATAATAATAATAATAATAATAATAATAATAATAATAATAATAATAATAATAATAAAATTATTGTATACAATATAAATAATAATATATAATATATATAAAATAATAATTATTATATGTAATATAAATAATATAAATAATAAAATTATTATTATTATTTTTTTATTATTATTATTATTGGATTTTAAGTGGTTTGGCATTTTGAAAACCGCTGTCGCAAGAAATCCTTCTTTATATTTATTTGTTTCGACGCAATTTCCGAAATTCCTCCCTCAGTTTCCCCTTACCTTTCTGTCGGATGTTGTCATCATCACGTCATTATTACGGCGATGTCTGACGTTGACCGCAGTCGTTTCGCCGTCACCGATGTCATCGATGACACCGATGACACTTCGCGCATTCGAAGCGAATCAGGGCACCAGTGTCTCGTTATAAGTCCGCTTTTTAACTTCTGTAGCGCCGTCATTCGTTCCATTAAACTGGGTATCATGGCGACGATGCGACATTGCGATGCTACGGAACTGCCGCCTAGCGGTCGGTTCGGGTCTCGACGGAAGACGGCGTTTCTGTAAACGCCCGCTAGGAGCGCTGGTCGGCAGCGGGCAATGCACTCCTGGAAAATAGCAATGACACTGAAAGGACCGTATTGATATTTTGAAGGGACAAATCAATGCACGAACTTGAAACAGACCTGAATGTTTTCCATGGCTGAAATTGCGAACGACTTGCGTCACTATTTAGTCTCAATTATAAATGAATTTCTCGACAGAGACATTACAAAGGCAAACGAATATTCATTAAGATAATCTTACAGCAGCGAATGCCTTGCCTTCCATGCTCCTCGTCTTTGCTGTCATCGTCATCCTCCTCCTCCTCCTCCTCCTCCTCCTCCTCGTCGTCAAATGGCCTTCCCCACCCGGATCTTCAGCCATGAAAAATCACGGATTACGCATCAAGAACGGAAATGGATTGAGCGCTCGCGAATAGACTGGTGCACTAGAACAAACTTCTTGTCGGCGCTATAGAAATTATGTTTCTTTTCTTATTTAAATAGTTACTCGAATGTCTCGTTGTTTTCGATTCGACTTTTCTCCAAAGAAACCCATTTTGACTTCGGTAGCTCCGAACTATATTTATTATGCTACACGCCATTTGCAAGAATCGAAGGACCGCTATAGTATAGCAGGTCATGTTAATAAACAGAGACAGACAGAGACAGACAGAGACAGACAGACACACGCACACACGCACACACGTATACAGTATATATATATATATATATATATATATATATATATATATATATATACAGTATATGTAAAGAGACAGACAGATGTAGTGGACAAATACTCAATATAGTTCTGATTTAATCTTACATTACTTGTATTAACGTTTCCTCATCTGTCTCTTGGTGTCATAATCTGTCTCTCATATGGAAGCGTGTTCCTGGCTTATGAACTTATTGAATGCGTCACATGGCATCCATTCCACACGATGATAGTCAATCCTAGTGAGGCATCTTCTATTTCTGGTTTTTCATATCTTTGCCGCCGAAGTGAACAAAGCGTAAGAAAGGTCTTTGGCGTTGGAATTGTCCTCTGCATGGAGTCAGCCTATGAGGCAGCTAGACACTTATAGTAGACAGCTAACACGTAAGTAAGTGAGTAAGTAGTACAAGGTCACAATGCAGTGTCTGATGTAAAATTCAAGGCTGTCTCTTCAAATCCCGTTACCAATGGATACAGGTGTAGAGGTATTGTGACTCGGAGAGCTTTGGGAGAAAAAGATGAGTTGGAAATGAAGATTTCTTTTGAATAAAGTGCGTAATTCTCGAGGAGGAGAGATCAAAAGAGTTTTTTTAAGAGCAAGGGTTTCCATCTTCGCGAGAAGAATTTTCCCAAACAGAAAAGCGGTTTACATAAATTACATTCGGTATTAATAGATTCCTCACAGACAGAAAGACGGCGACGGGCAAGCAAACATACAGACAGACAGACGACCGGACAGACAGACAGTTTATGACGCGAATGACTGAAGCAAAGTCCAAATAGAAGGCAAGAAATGCTTCGGCTACAAGGCAGACTACTGCTGCTGCTGCTGCTGCTGCTGCTGCTGCTGCTGCTGCTGCTGCTGCTGCTGCAGCAGTCTCATGACATTGAAGAAGGAGGTTCGTGAAGCAACTCAAAGGAAGCACACGCACACAGCTCCACACATGCATAAAGGCATATACATGTATGTATGCGTGTATGTATGTATGTATGTTTGTGTGTTTGTGTGTGTGTATAGGTTAGGAGATGTATTGGAATGGTGTTTCTGCTTTGCTTCGTGAGAGTGTCTGTTGGTGATTATCGCCTGAGTAAGACGTCTTCGTCTAATTCTGTCTATTTGGCCACAGAAGCGAAGGACTGTGTTTCAGACAGAGAAGGAGAAGGAGAAGGAGAAGAGAGGGAGAGGGAGAGAGGCGGTGGGTGGTAGCTGTGGGACCAGTGTTCCGTGTTCATCCTTCGGCGATGGTTCCCTGTTCTGGTGGAAGGATCTGAGCGCATCGTTTCGCGCTCTTCAACCGGATCTGCTTCGTCTCTGACGTCAGAGTCTTCTTCGTCGTCGCTGCTGCTGACGTCATTTCCGGATATTTTCATCTTCGCGATTCGATTTGTTGTTCGTTTAATAATTTCTATTTGGCAATTCTTAGACTTTGACGACGAAAATCAGCGGAACGATTCTAATCGAAACCTGTGTTCTGTTTTCCGTCGATTGTCTTTTGCTCTAAACAGCTGTTTATAGGTCAGTGGTTCTCAAACTGGGGTCCCCGATCTCACAGGGGGCCGCGAAGAGGTCTCAGGGCAATCGCAAAGGGACCACTTTCTCAAGAGATCTCACCAACACTGCAGAAAACACCGCTGGCTCCTCTAATAAGAGTTCTGATTGCATTGGAATTTAAATTTGACGGCTAAGATTTGCAATTTTCTGATTAAATAATTGATTGACTAAACAAATAGCCTATGTATTAATTACAGTTAATTTAAAATTCAAATTTTATAAAATTCGCGAGTCATTATAAACATTTTAATGTAACAACTACGCAAGAAATCCTTTTAAAAGTTAGAGAACTACTCTTATAGTTATGGTCTTTGCGTTTGAAATAGCTGCAATCGGGTTTCCAGTCTTAACTATGGCACTCGTTTCATTCTAGGCCAACCTCGTCTAGTCGACAATAGAGTCTCTAGTCTTAGTTGCCTATAAGTCAGCTTCGTAGTTTCTCCACTATTCGTTTTCGGCGGTCGTTCCGTTGAAATTGTCTCCTGAAATTCTCATTCTCTGGAAATGTTCAAAGTGAAAACTCTAATTCTATTTTAGGATCATGTGACGTAATGTCTGCTGTGGCGTCGATGACGTAATTAATACCGATTAGAAGTTTCAAAAAGCGCGAATATTAAAGTGTAAGGTGAGTTGAATTCCACTGACTGAGTGAGTGAGTAAGTGAGTGAGTGAGTGAGTGAGTGAGTAAGTTAATTGAAGTTAAAAGAATGAAGCATCGATTGCAGAAGACAATTGTTATGAGCTTTCAGTTTTGACAAGAGGCATCTCCTCTCATCATCTTCCGAGTCCTTTGAACGTTTAGGCCTACAGGTGATGCTTTTATATGAAATGAATTCTTCCAGCATTGAAGACTGTTGCATTTTGCGCCATATAGGAGGCACTGAAGACAGCCAATGGGGCTTGTGATCATGAGACGAGGAGTGGTTCATGTTGCTTTCTTCTTGACATGCCTGGCTCTTGTCATAGTCCAGACTGCATTCAGTCGTAAGTATGTCATTTTACACTCACGTTCTTAACGCAGCAACAGGCATTACAACTGTTTCTCGATGTCATTATGCAGATGACGAAGGAAATTCATCTTAGGGTTCCTCAATGCGCGTGAGTTGATTGATTGATTGATTGATTGAGACGGTCAAATGTTTAGTTGCCTGTGTGAGACAGATAGGATAAAAAGTAGTCACGCCTATTGCAAAGGTGACGGATGACAGGATTGGGATGACGCTGATGCGCATTTTAAAGCCGCGTTTTCTATTGGAAAGAAATGTCGCAAGCGTATAAAAAGTTTCGGTCAGACTGTGTCGATGCTCTTCTTCGGCAATTTATTGTTATTTTGCGAATACATTTTAATGTCGCATAAGCATTCGAATTGACGTGTAAACAGTCAGTCGGGCGATGACCTACTGACCTGGAAGCTGATTGGTTGAACGGCAAAGATATCTGGCTTAATAATTATCCGCTTGAACGTGCAAAACGTATTCGCTCGGATATATCCAGGTGTAACTTTTTGTCCAAATATTTTGCAGATATATTTTTGAAGTGGAGCACCCGTCGTTTAATGCTAGCTTATCGTGTACGCGGATATGGTCCGGGTATCTACCAGTGGCGGATTTACCACGGTACAAATGGTCCATCGCTACCGGGCCTGCCTGCAAAATTTAAATTTAGGGGTCCACCTTTTCTATTAACAATATTGTTCAATGATTTAATTACTTTTAATTATTTCTCTCTTTATATAACTTTATATTCGGAATATAAACTTTCGATTTAAAAAAATTGAAAAAAAGAAATTCGTGTAGCCTACACGCAACCCCATATTTGTCACGCAACGTCCTGAAAAAACTTGACAAACAAAAAAGGTCAGCACCACTTGTTCACACTTGAACTGTATACAAATCTGTTACTTTTCCGAAAGTTATTCGAGATTTTGAAAAATCTAAAGTTTCATCGACGACAGTAGGCTATGCAGACTATTGGCTCACAGAATTTTTTCCGGTGGGTCTCCATGGAAATATGTGTATACGGGGCCTAAAGAATGTCAATTCGCCACTGGTAACTATTCAGGGGATGTATCCCAGTAACATATCCCCTATAAATGAAGTCGCAGCTTAAGAAAGCGTTTCCTTTCGCATGCAGTTGCTGTTATAGAGACATCCCGATGGTCTCCATAGTAGGGAGGAGTCAGAGACGCACAATGGGCCGATGCTTAGTAACTTCTGAAGCTCTTTCGAACGCGTGTTTTTGCTCTGTTGTTTCAGAGTCGTCGTCGTCGTCGTCGAGGAAAATGAGTTTGAGAAGTTGATTTGTCCTGAAGATATTCCGCCTGACGACGACCTATTAGGTGAGTCTCTGAGCCGGAGTCTTTTCTCTTCCGTCTGTTCCACGTTCTTTCCGTTTCGTCGGAGTGAAGATCAGAGGCGCCAAATGCAGCAAAACGAACCACTTGTTAATATGGGAAACAGATTTCAAAGAGGGCGCTGCTCGTAAGAACTAATACCCGCAGCGTAAATTCAAACAGCTTTCCCTCTAGCAGACGCCTTGATGAAAGTGCAGCGGCAACACTAAAGAGTAATGCCGAAACTAAGAGAACGTAGTTTTACAAGTGAAAACTGACGTCTTTTGATCGTAGATTTCCGCAGAAAGACGTTTAACCCCTTAACTGGGGATCCCGCGGATATATCCGTCCATTTTACATTGAGTTACAGTCAAACACACGGTTAAGGGGTTAATGCACTGGTTATTGTTTTGAGAGCGAAGGGCCATGCATTGAACGCCCTGCTGTCACCCTCTCAGATAAAACCCCCACAAATAATCGTCACCGTTGATTAACGCGCCACAGAGGCACAGCCAGTCTGATGCTCTTCTTTTCAGGAAATGATCCCAAGGCGTAAGACATACTTCACATTCTCTGCCGCAAATCTTGTCACAATCCTCATTAGAAATATTTTCTTGCGCTTGCCTATCTCCCTCTACAACCCTGACAACTACGGATTATGGATTGTGGATTTTACCCGGATTGAGCGCTCGTGAATAAGCCGATATGCACTGCAGCAGCAGCAGCAGCAGCAGCAGCAGTCTATTGCCCGATCGTATGCCTGTAGAAAGAGTAGCCTATAACCTATAGCGTTGTGTTGCTATAGAAGTACATTCAGTCTTTGCTTTATAAGTGTTTCTCTCAGCAGATGTATACTTTTTTCGCTGATTGAATTCATTGACTAAAAGTCGTTGATTGCAGAGCAAAGTGCTTCTATCCAGGTGTCAACAGCTTCACTTCTATTGCGCCATTTCGATGACGCCATGCACGTGCTCATCCCGCCCTTGCATTTGTTTCAACGTTTGCTGCGTGCTGGAAATATTATGATGTAATTTAGTAATGAGACTCTCATGTGTCCTCCATAAAACCTTCCTCAAATCCTCCCAAACTGAGAAAGAATTCATATTTTTGTAGTTTGGATCAAGTGACCATTTAAAAATCAAATTGTGGCGTTTGACCAAAGCTGAGAAGATTATTTGATAGCAAATCAAAACTAGAGAAAGCATTTAAATCAACAGAAGATCTATTGGACTGAGAAAAGAAGGAAGAAAGGAGATGCATCATTCGTCTAATGAGACCCAGAGGTCAAATGACCCACAAATGTCAACACAACACATGATTTCCATTGCATGAAAACTAGGAGCCGTAGATCAACAACACACATCCAGCAATGGCTAGAAATACGATCGAGCAAAGTCCAGACAACGACTAAGATCCGATTTATGAAGACGTCCAGACTAAGCTTTAATCAACTCAATATAACTGCTGCTGCCTCTGAATATATAAGAAAATGTCCAGCGCTTAATCCACCGATAGAGAGAGAGAGAGAGAGAGAGAGAGAGAGACAGACAGACAGACAGACAGACAGACAGACAGACAGACAGACAGACAGACAGAGATATATATTAACCTCTGCCTCCACGAAAAACACGATTGCATTTTTTACAGCTGAAGATTTTTAGTTGCGCTATATGAGAAACGCAAAATATGGGTATGGGTATAAATCTCCTGAAATGAATGTTGCTTTTTAAATTCTGTCGACGGAATAATTGTTTTGTTGCCAGCTTTCGACCTCATATCGCGCTATCACCTGGATTCGAAGCAGGTGCCAGGTATAAATCGCATCCTTGGAACCGGCACCTACCAGACCGCCTTCCGCGTCAACACACACGCCGACCTACGAACCCCCACGAGGTAAGGTCAAAAGGTCAACCAACCTGTTGGAAGAGAATAACGAAGAAATCACCCGAGAACCAATTCACTGCTTATAAAACAGATGAAATTCCAACGAATTAACAGAAAACCAGGTGCGCTCAATCGACTGCATGCCTAACATCCATTGAGTAAAAGAAAAGAGAAATTAGCTTCTTTGTTACGATTTTTATTTGGAAAATATTAGTGTTTAAGATCTTTGTGAGGTAACCTATTAGGGACATTCAGAAACTCGACTGCAATAATTTCTTCGACCGGATATAGGTTACTTCCCCCAAAAGTTTTCTTTCTTTCGAACAAGACCACATTTTCAGTTTTTCGACGCGCGGAACGATCAGGAACTTCTATTAGGACCAGGCGTCGACCAGCGACCGATAACCGCCAATCAGTCGACAGTCGGTCGTTGCCATCATCATCATCATCGCCGCAGCCGATCGACGGCAGACACGCGGCTCCATAATCGAAGACACGCCGCTGGTGGGGTGTCTGATGAAGGCAGCAGCAGCAGCAGCACCAGTTTCCCGACTGACTGACTGACTGACTGACTGACTGACTGACTGACTGACTGACTGACTGACTGATGAGATGCTGCCGTTGCCATGGCAACTGCGAACAGGTTGTTTGGAGTTCCCGGGCGTTCGGTTGGCAGACGACGTTCTTATTCGCCGTTAAAATCATTATGTATATACGGAATAAAAGCATCGAAGGGAAATACCCTCGACAGATTAAAAAACTGCCTTACAGATTAAAGGCACATCTTTTTCATGCAGCACCTGACCTATGCGCCATCTGGTTACCCGGCCGCCGTGTGATTGGCGACTTGTCGTGCCATCGGCTGTAGCTTCAATGCATTATGAAGTGGCGTTATAGAAGTTCAGAATTAGATTAACTTCTATAGAGCAGCGCATGAAATGCGGCGTCAAATCAGAAGACAATTGACAGCGTGTCATCGGTGCATGTTCTTCTGTTGTTGCGGTTCTTTAAGAACGTCCAGTGGCGTGCAGAGGGGAGGGGGAGGCGGGGGCCGGGGCCCCTGGAATCCACCAGACGAGGTCATCCGATTTGACTTGACCCCGTTCATCGCCGACCACTTACTCTCTGCACGCCACTCTGTCGGAAAACGTCTGAGCATTTGAATTGGCAGAGTGGAATCTCATTCCTTCGCCTTCTTTACTTTCTTCTCCATCTTTCAGATCCGTTTTCCCATTTGGTCTTCCGAAGCAGTTTTCATTCGGAGTGACCTTGAAGATGCTCGGGACGACGCCCTCCGAGATGTGGGATCTGATCCGGATCGAAGACGCCTACGGCAACACGCAGCTGACCATCAGCCTCAACGGAAGACAGAAGTCCATCGCAATCTACATGCTGGACAACAAGTATCAGCTGCGAAACGTCGAATTCCAAGCGAGTCCAGATGTATGGAAGGTAGGATTAAGACAGGCCCTGGAATTAGTAAACACACAGGAAGCACACAGTATATCAGGATATATACAGAGAAACTTAACCTTAGCTGAATATCCAAGACAATTATTCCCCGTCGTAATATCAAACGCTAGAAATTGCTTTTATTAAGAAACAACTGCCGGGGCAGTTGTATTCGTAAAAGCGTCCGCTGACTTATTTCTACGCAAAACTAATAATGGATTATTATCAAAAGAAGGTCTTTATAATTCACGGACAGCGTCTGCATTAATCTACATTTTGTCTTCACTGAATAATCTTCTCGAAACTGAGTTAAGAAGCGAGCAACGGATGAATTGAACTGATTGGACGTGGTGCCAGTTACCCTTTGCTGCTGAGCCCAGCATGGACACAGGCTATTGTTCTGTGGATTGTTGTTTGAAGGTATTCGACACCACGTGGCATAAGCTGCACTTTGCCATAACCTCTGATTACGTGAAGCTGCACGTTGACTGCAAATGGATCGAGACGCCGCCTCTGTTTCGCAGAGGACCAATCGACGTCGATGGAGAGATCCTGCTCGGAAAGAAGGCAAACGGAGAGACATTGACTGTAAATAACACGACTTCTAACTATAAGAGATCATAAAACTATGTTATATGACCACTAATTCCTGGCAGATCATTTGCTAATCGCTTGGCGCTGTCAGAGGAGGCCCAAATTGCAAATTAAAGCAATGAGAAACTCTGTAACCGAACCAATGCCTTCAGTGATGCTGACGACCAATGCGTTATCATTTACCATTGACTGTGTGTTAAGTTTAAACGGTGGATTTTCTTCAGTTTGATCTTCAGTGGCTGCTGCTTCACTGCGATCCGACGAAAACCGACAGAGAAAGATGCGAGGACCTCAATGTAAGAAAAAACGAAATTATTAATTATTCAAATATTACATATATATATACGGTATTCCAACTGATATTGCCTATGATTTATGAAACTGCGCTATAGAAGCGTTCGATTGATCGTGTAGCTGTCATAGTATTTCGCTTATGTCTCTTAATGGATTCTGGGGCGTTCATTTGTTCTGACAGCGATTTATAAAATAATTTCTTCGCTCTGAATTTAGAGACTGAAAAACATCAACGAGACAAAGATCATTCCATATCCAGGCGAAAATCCCAAAGTAGAGAACAAGGCAAGTAAGACGCAGCTGCGGTGTCAGTCCAGGCGTATCCTTCGATGGATGCGTCCGTCTGCCTTCTGTCCGTTTGGATATTTGTCTTTCAGATATTTAGACGAAGGGTATTTAACTAAGAGTTACTGGGCGGTTGTATATATATATATATATATATATATATATATATATATATATATATATATATATATATATATATATATATATATATATATATAACTTATATTAAGATCAGGAACTTAAAGATCAGCTTAAAAACTGCTATATACAGTATATACAGTATATATACAAGCGGAGAATTTATCTCAGAGGAGGGGGAGTTCACCCCATTGGCCGACTACCCCAAGTGAAGGTCAGCAGTTTTGGTTTATACTTTATAACCCCCCCCCACTCAGCTTGAGAGTGAACACAGTTGCCATTTTGAATTTTCGAGCACTGGGCTGAACTTAGGAGGTTGCTGTTGAAATTTCCGGTTAATTTGCGATTCTTCTGCTTTCTGTCTTTGCGCCAGAACGGAAACACAGGGGACGACTCAGAAGCAGCGGGGGGAGACAGCGGCCGGTGCAACGTCACCTGTCCTCACGGACCACCTGGTTCTCAGGTATTAAGGTGGTCTTCTGCAGCTACGAATGGCGTCCATTTCATCTTTTGCTCCAGACATTAAATACAGAATGAAAATCAGGTTGATTTTCAAAGCATTTAGTAACATTCTGAGAGTACAGCGTCTAAGGTGAATCTAGTAAACAGTTGTTCAAATTTTGTCTATAGGGAGCACCTGGTATACCTGGGCTGCCGGGAGAAAAAGGTAAAGCAGGTAAGACTGGAAAAACTGGTCCGACCGGAAAACAAGGTGTGCCTGGAATAAGCGTGAGTCTCTCCCTATATTGACGCTGTTTTATAATATTACGCAGAATATGCATTGATATAGAGACACAGGAACTTTTACATTTGGAATTCTTCGTTATTATTGGCGCCGAAAAGCTATCCAATTGTGATTTCGTTGAACATATATAGGCCTATTGTTCATAGCATTCCCAGGACCTATAGCATGATCATCTCGAATTGAAAAGCGTATACGCTAAACGCGGATGAAACGTTGTGCTCTGATGCAAGACATAAGAGTGATGGCATTCGAATAGTATCATGAAATTCCACTGACGCGTCGTCATTTTGCGTTTCTTCGTAGGGTGAACCTGGAGTGCCTGGTATCCAAGGTCCACCTGGACCTCCAGGACATCCGGTCAGTGGTAAATATGGAAAGAGATTCCACAATCGAAGTGTAGTTGAATTCATTTGCCGGTTCATCTGATTCTGGGAAATAATTCGATTTAAGGTCAACGAGTAATTTACGATGGACGCGAGAAATTCTAATTACAAGAAATCGAGTTTTTATTACATATATTAACACCTAGCAGTGGTCGCAATTTCCTCGTTTTTATGCTTTTATGTGTAATTTTCACTAGATGTTCTACGTTTCAGGGCACACCTAGAGAATCTAGTCAGGAACTATTAAAAGTAAGGCGCTATAGAAGTTTCCTTTGCTTTCAGTAAGTTCGACGTCAACGTCACTTCATAAACTGTCAAATTCATCGTTTCATAATCTTTTCGATTGAAAGCGATGATTTGACTAATGATCCTAAGGACCGGTTTTTTTTCTGTTGACAGACAGCCAAAGGAATCATCGGACCACCGGGGCCTTCTGGGTTACCGGTGAGTGTGTGGCCATCTGGCGAATGGCGCTTGATTTTATTAATAGCCTCTGGCGATTGTTTTATGAGGGTTTTAGGCTACAAAGAGGGGAGCGACAGAGGAGGGAGGGTGGGCGACGTCCAGGGTTTCTCTTAAATCGATCGACACTAAAATCACGTGTTTGCATTCGTTTTTCTTTGAACTTCGTCGAAGTCTTTGTTCTTCTCAGGGTCCCAAAGGAAGCCCAGGAGACAAAGGAAGCCCAGGACCACGAGGACCTCCAGGAAAATCGGTGAGAAACACAGGTTCTCTATCCTATAAACGACAGCATGGGCGAAGCAGAAGAGCATTGAGGGTGCTAAGGGGTGGGGGGGTTACCTGCGTCCGAGGACACAGCGCCATCTAGCATAAGACAACACAGGGCTACCGGTTGAACTTCCTGGTTACGCCCATGGACGGAGAGATTCTTCGCTTGAAATGTACGTTAGGCATCTAGACGATAACGGCGTATCCAGAACACTTTATACCAGTGGCGTAGCCAGGATTCCAGAATAAGGGAGTACTTGCACATTTTCCGAACCCAAATGTCTTGATGAGCAAAAAAGATCGTTGTCTCAAACGCTTCAAAGTCTTCTGTTTGGTGCGTTTTCCTCGATCTAATACTACCCCTTATCCTCCTCCCCTCCCCCAACTACTCACCGGTTATGTACGAATCTCACGACCGGTCCCTATCCGAATAGGGGGCGGGCCCCCGCGTCCCCGAGGCTACGCCATTGCTTAGAATGCGTCGATTCGTTTTTAGCAGTTTTTCAAAGTACCCTTTCTGTTGTCGCTTTGCTTTAAACGTTTTTGAAAATCTGTTTTTCTGCGACAGTCTAAGGGACAGCAGGGAGTGGAGGGCAATCCGGGAGTTCCTGGGAAATCAGGCGCAAAGGTCAGCAGAGTTCACAACTCCTTCAATAACACCTGTGAATCGTCAAATGCGTCTCGTCGTCGGTTCCTCTGTCATTCGAATTGTCAAAGTAATTGCATTTCATGAGTAATCGTTGATGCATCGCTCTGTGTTTGAATAGGGCGACACTGGACCTCAAGGACTCAAGGGCACCTCTGGATCCTCGGGCCCCAAGGGAGACCAGGGAAAGAACGGCGCAGACGGAAAGAAGGGAGACAAAGTAAAGACGCTTCTCTTCTCTCTCTCTCTCTCTCTCTCTCTCTCTCTCTCTCTCTCTCTCTCTGTGTGTGTGTGTGTGTGTGTGTGTGTGTGTGTGTGTGTGTGTGTGTGTGTGTGTCTTAAGCATTCAATAAACTGTTTTAGCGAATTCATAGAACAACAGCAGAACGAATCAATCGAGTAAGATTTTTTTAGCGGAAAAATTCAGAATAACTCTTAATTTATATAGCACCGTGTGAACTACCGGCTGTTGCAATGCAATATGCACAAACAGAAGCAACTGACAAAAGCAGAGCAGATGGGGTTCTAGGACTCAGTTCACTTAATTGGTTTTGCTTGTTTAGGGTGAATCGGGGACACCTGGAGCACCTGGAAAACCGGTAAGACTCTACCTGTATGTGGTCATGTTGATACAAAGGGTGGACGTTGTCATTATGCATGGCGGTGATTTCCGATGATAATGATTTTATTATTGCTATTAAATTCATCATTAGTTCTATCATTATTCTGGTCTGTGCGTAGAAACTTATTGTGAGATTTTGCTTGTGTCTTTGTATTCAGGGTCCTCCCGGGAAGGAATCGAAACCGAAACTTGAGAGAATCAATGAAGCGATCGAATCCAAACCTGTAATTATGACCAATAGATTAGAACAGAGGTAACCAACCGACAGCCCGCGGGCCACATTCGGCCCGCAAGGTCGGTTTATCTGGCCCGCCAAATAAATTTGCTTGACAAAAACAAGGTGCGATGTCACAATATGTCTTTGCTAGCGACGACTTTTTTCAATATCTTTTGGTAAATAAATATGTTGGCTGTGAGCGCGCGTGTACGTGTGTGTGTATTACACGACACATGGCTAACGTGAAATGCGAAAATTAGTTTATTCTGCTTTCCCCAAAGCTTCCCCACCCACCCACCCACCCCTGTCAAAAATTTTGGTTACGTCTGGATTGAAACGAAATATCTGTCTCTCCATAAAAGTAACTTCGATTCAATAAAATGAATATAATCGAAACAATGCCTCGAGAATCAGTATTCTGAAATGCAGAGACTCGAATCTAGAGAGAATGATTTTGTCTTTGAATTCTGAAATAGCTTTGGAGTTTTTGAGGAAAGTGTGCTGTTGGTTTGCTCTTTGCAGGGCCTTCCTGGACCTCCGGGGCCTCCAGGGCCAGCTGGGCCAGCGGGGCCAGTGGGGCTCAGTGGAGAAAAGGTCAGAGAGTGCAAAGTCATCGATCATTCGCTTCGTTATCTGAGCTTTTCTAAGATGGCCGCTTTGAGTCTGAGAATCCCAATCAGCTTCTGTGGCGCCCGTTTAGCTGTTGAGCCGCAGTCAAATGAGGCACCATTTAATATTACTGTTAAAACACTTGGATAGCAGATTTCTGATTAGTTCTTTACAGTTGGTGCTGTAAAATTTAGTACAATTATTGATTTATGGAAACTGCGTGACAATGATTGCAGGGAGAACCAGGATCAGAAGGACCTCCCGGACCAATTGGAAAGCCTGGATCAGTGGTAGGACATCAGAGGACACGTTCAGTGATCATCTGGATGCTTCAATTGACGGAAATTGCATATATTTAGTTTAAAAGCCTTTTCCTGCTATGTAATCTATGACATAATGCAGATTTCATGCTAACAATAGCATCGCTGGCAATTCGCAATTGCTAAACTTTCAACTCGTTTAAGAGGAAACTAAATTGTAAATTAAGAATAGTTGCGAATATCGGAGTATTCGGCCATTTTAAGTGGTCGTTATGTTGTTCTGTAGGGCAATCCAGGTCCACCAGGTGGAGGCGGCACACCTGGAGCAGCAGGTATACCGGTGAGTAGGAAACGACTGGAGTATCTTACTTTGCTGTCATGTAATTCATGGATGGATTTCTTCAGTCCGCTCTTGAAATGTTTTTCACTGAAAATATTGCATTAAAAAATAACAACAAATAGAAGTATTTTGAAAATTCAGATCCAACAGAGTTTGACTGATTGAACGCAGTATATTCGTTATTAATTCGTCGATTGATTGATTGATTGATTGATTGAAACCGTGCATAGCAACAGTTGATTGTCTGTTTCAGGGCCACAACGGGCCTCCGGGCAGTTCAGGAGATCGTGGAGAGAAAGGAGAAAAGGTGAGATTCTCGTGTTCAACTAGAAACAGCACCCGTCTTTTAATCTGGAATGAAATCGCTTAATTAAAAAGACGAAACCATGGCATGCATAGTCTTAGATCACCTCCTCTTGAAGAAACTAAAAGGCAAGATTCAAAAACGCTCGCTGGCATTTTGTTCTTTTCTTGTATTTATTCGTACTTTGAACAACATTTCGAATGTGTGTGAGTATTATTCTGAATGCTGAATAACTATTCTGCATTTCAGGGGGAAGTCGGATCCCACGGGCCGAGGGGACTCCCTGGGGTGGTCGGCGTCAGGGTTAGCTCCGTCTCATCCAAAAATAATCTCAAATTATTTACTTCTTCCAAAAATGATTAAAACTAAAACGTATCTCATCTGCCTTCAATTACTAATAATTATAATTACACAATAGTCAAACATTTAATACTGCTATAACAACTGCTGCTGCTACTACTACTACTACTACTACTACTACTACTACTGCTGCTACTACTGCTACTACTGCTACTGCTGCTACTGCTACTGCTACTGCTACTACTACTACTACTACTACTACTACTGCTGCTACTGCTGCTACTGCTGCTGCTGCTACTGCTGCTGCTGCTACTGCTGCTGCTGCTGCTGCTGCTGCTGCTGCTGCTGCTGCTGCTACTACTACTACTACTGCTGCTACTGCTACTACTACTACTACTACTACTACTACTACTACTACTTACTTTGTCCATAGCTATTTCATACTAAGATTAAGCACGCAGCAATAAGGAGCTACTGCGGTGCTGCTTTTGAAAGCGCTATATAAATTGACAAGATTTTACTTACTTACTTACACTGTACTTACTATCTACTATTAATCTACGCACAGGCGTAGAGTGTCGTGGCTGTGTTCCAACTTGTGCTTTTATTTTCAGGGAGACAAAGGGAGTCCTGGAGATCCGGGTGTCAGAGGAGAACAGGGACTCAAAGGAGATCTTGTAAACGCCTTTAACGTTTAAATACAGTCTCTAATCTCTTAGAAGAGGTCCGGCAGTGTGCCTGATATTGCATCATGATGATGACGACGAAGATGGTGATGATGATGACGACGACGACTATACTGCAGAGGGCATGAGTTTCCATTGGCGACGATAAATTGTTTTTCATTTCAAATGTTTCTATGAAATCGAGGTGTCTGCAATTGTTTGACATCTTTCTTCCAGGGTCTTCCTGGACCCGCCGGTCCCCCGGGAATCACGGCGCTCAGTAAAGAAGTCCCCACAACAGTTCCCGTAAGAGACTCATTCCTACGGAATTCAGTCAACCGTCTAAACGGAAAGAGCTTACTTATACAACCAATTATAAACCTTAGGAGTTTCTCTCTCTCTCTCTCTCTCTCTCTCTCCTCCTGCGTCTTGTATGAAACATGTCGCTATTTCAACTTTTTAAACGTACGATTGCAAGTTTGCAACACTAAGAAGAAGAAGAAGAAGAAGAAGCGACGCGCTGTGCTAATTGGACCTCTGGTCTCAGTTGAGAGCCGACGCGTTGATTGCTCACTGTAGACTGTCTTTGATTTCAGGGCCTTAAAGGAGAGCCCGGCGAACGGGGCCAACCGGGACCTCCAGGGCCAGCGGGGCCAAAGGGGGCGAACGGGCGACAAGGGCCAGACGGAATGCCGGTCAGTATTCCGAGTAACCAGTCTCTGATATTTCTCCTCGAAATAACGAAATTGATTGAGGGCGGGGTGGGGTGGCGGGGCTGTGGCCCCTGAAACTGCTAGAAAACTGACTGATCCTTCGCATCCCACTGTGCGGCATATATTGTCGTCTGATTTCGGTTTAACTTTTAAAATAGAAGATTTAATCGATCTACTGTCTGTCGTTATTGGTTTAGGGTCATCCAGGACAACCAGGGGAGCCAGCACCACCCGGAGAAACGGTGAGTTTCTCTCTCTCTCTCTCTCTCTCTCTCTCAGAGACACAAGGACTCCATCAGCGATACAGTTTAACTAACAACGACTGGAAAATTGGTCTATATATTGCAGATTTTCCCTCTCAACTATTTCGTCATGTGATTTTTTCCCATTTTGCGTTCCCCTAACGGCTCCTTAGTGTAATCGTAGCAATGAATACCTTGCGGTATAGGTATGTTTTGGTTTGGCATTCTCTTTCTAGGGAGAGCCGGGCCAACCTGGCCCCACTGGCCCTTCGGGAGACAGAGGACCACAGGCAAGTACTCATGAACGCCTACTATAGAGCTAACAGTAAAGAGGTGATAACGACGACGACGACAACGACGACGACGACGACGATGATGATGATGATGATGACGACGATGACGACGATGATTGTCTAGCACTCATTTCCTGTTTATGGAAATTCTCTCTAGATCTGCGAGACATAGAGAGAGACTTGAAGGTCGAGTGGGCGGGGGTGTTCTAGGCCTGTTTGTGTTTCAGGGGTTGATTGGTCCAAGAGGAACACCGGGAAGTCCAGGAAACAACGGAAACAAGGTAAAGCCTTTTGAAAATTAAGTCTCTCTCAACTGCCAGGATGCAGGCGGCGACACCAGGCCATTCAACTTCTATTAATTATCATTAGAAAATATTTGATCTGGACGACGGTCGATTAGGACGCCAGTTGAACTCTGACAGAACACAATCGAGTTCCTGTGTCACGATAGCAAGATAACCTAATACTTTTTTAAAAAGAGAGCCAGAAGCCAGACTGACTGACTGACTGACTGACTGACTGACTGACTGACTGACTGACTGACTGACTGACTGACTGACTGACTGACTGAGGCAGTTGACTGACTGACCTATATACTGTCAACACCAGCAAACATTGGCACTTAGAATTAGACTAAACGATGTCGTTTGCATATTGGATCAAATTGAAACGAAATTTAACAAGTAAAGTCACGATTCAGCAGAGAAGAACGTGGCGACATCTTCTGACGACTTTTTCCGTTCTGTTTCAGGGCGAGTTAGGGGACCGTGGTCCAGCTGGCCCCTCGGGGTCTCCAGGGCCTCCCGGAGTCACCGTGAGTGCAATTCAGTCGACGACGACGATTATCATTTCACTCAAACACCGATCACATCTGAATTTCTGTTGAAACTCTATGGGCATGGTGGGGGGAGGGTGTGGTAGGGATGGGGGAACCTGGATTTCGGATATTGCAGACGGGATATTCTATGACTACAATGAAGATCTGCTGCATTGCTGTCTGCTTCGCTATCGGTGTTCCAATATCTCTAGTTCTACATTATTCCTTAAAACTCATATTATGCAAATACATTGTAAGTTCTAGAGACTGTTTGCCTCTAGTGGCTGAGGACTGAACTGGTTCGATCTTTTCCTTTTATCCTCCGTCATTGGTTCGATTGCGATGATCAGTTGTTCTTCCTTCCTATGATAGCGGAGCAGAGAGTCAACTGTAGTCGGGAGTGTTAGGACCTAAACGACAATCAAACCCATTTATCGTCATCGACAAGCGTCAATGCTGAGATCGTCAGGTCTTAATGCTGTCTACAGTTGCCATCTGCTTATTTCTCTGTGACTGAGCAATTGAATATACTCTGTGCAGTGGAAATAAAATCCAGGCCTTTGTGTTCTTTGTACTCTCCAGGGACAGTCTGGAACGCCTGGACTCTTAGGGCCAGTCGGCCCAAGGGGTCTACCTGGGCCACAAGGACCACCGGTGAGTAACAAAATATGCTGATGTCAGCATTTTATTTCGAATTGATCGTTTCATTCCTATAGGAAGGTTTTCACTTGAGACTAATGACTGGGGAAAACAGGCGCTAAATAAACTGTAGCATCACTGTTTGGCTCTTGGGTTGCCTTCAGTTGAATATCGGACAAAATTATCCTTTATATTCGAATAGCGCTTGATGCATTGAACGATTTGCACTGAAATGCGATCCACTTTAATAACCTGAATAGTTCCTAGTAACTATAACAAGCCTATATCGCGTGTATTTTATTTAGGTGTATTATGCAGTGGCGGCTCCAGGATTTGGCAAGTGGGGGTGGGTCAACCATTTGTTGAAAGGTATGTAGTAGTAAGTACTGAGTATAGGATCTCAACAGGGGGGCAAACACGGGGGTAGGCATTCAATAGGGGCACGGCCCCCACCCCATATGGAGCCGCCACCGCTATCATGACTATTACAGGGTTCATGTTTTGTGCGTGCGATTTTTCGAGTCTTTCCAAAAACCTTGGATATTTAATACAGCGTGTTCATTAAATAGAACTATGTCTCTATCCATAGCCTATACTGTGTTTTGAAACAGGGTCCTCCGGGAGAATCGTCTTCCGTAAGTCTTTGTCTTATTTCGTCTCTGACTTATTCTCACTCAAAAGCGTCATCTTGCGATGTCAGACTTCGTCACGCAGAGTCAATCGAAGCGCCAGTGACACTGATTGACTCGAGTGACACTTCAATCTGCATGACATATAATAAGTGATTTCAGTCTATTTGCGAAGCCTTCAAGTGTCGCTATAGGTTTTATGGGTTTTTGTTGGTTTGCTTACTTTTTTGTCTTCTGTTGTAGTTTAACTACAGCGCCGCCGAGCGGTTGGTTCCGTCGACGCCTGGAACTCCCGGGCCTCCCGGTCATCCGGTCAGCCCTGAATCACTCATTTCTAAAACAAATGAAACACTATTAAGCAAAGGAGTGACTTCTTAACTGAGCCTGCCTCTCTCTCTCTCTCTCTCTCTCTCTCTCTCTCACACACACTCTCTCTCTCTCTCTCTAAAATCTCAAACTTCACCCAAAACTTTCATTCGGGGAAAACAGTGCCAAACAAAATTGGAAAAATACATCTTAAATTGCTTAAATTGAGGGCATAGTTCGGGCGAAATATTCACAATTTCTCTTTTTAAATAATATCATTCATAAGGCGTCTGTGACTGAATGGCGCATGTACATCGACCTGCTCTCTCTCTGTCTTTTTTTGTTTGAGCGATTTTTCAACATCTGTGCTTGTATTTTGCTTTTGCGAAAACAGCAGAACCTGTCGCTTTCAATGACAGACTCCGTCGTAGAAAATTCAACGTTTAACTGTTTCCTATACCAGAGTTTCCGAAAGTCATGTCGACGCGCTGACGACTATATGAAGAAATTCATGTGCATTTTGTTTGTCTTCTTTTAAACAGGGTAAACCGGGATTACCAGCACCGCCGGGTCAGGTAAGAGATCACTTTGGATGGATCACATTGTAGCTCCCTTTGGATTACCTCCACCCCTACTAACCCTCTCTACAACCATTTAATCGAATTAATTAATATTATCAAATTAATTATTTAGACAAATTTCGTTTAACAAACATTTCGTTTATTGCACAAGTCTGATCAATTTTTGTCTTCAATTGTATATATATATATTATATATAGTGTTATTTTTTCTTGCGTCTCATCAGCCAGGACCTCGTGGATATCCAGGTGAACCCGGTCAGGCTGGACTCAACGGCGATCCAGGCCTTCCCGGGGCCACGGGTGTCCCTGGTCCTCCAGGCCCCACGGGACACAGAGGCCAATCTGGAATGCCAGGGGATCCCGGAACACCAGTGAGTACACGCCTCGAATGCTGCACTTGTCACTCCGCTGAGTCAAACAGACAATGTTGTCAGGCGCCTGATTCGAGAGAAACTGTCGAAGCGCCAGATTTCTTTAGCGCATTATTAAGAGCTTGTATATGATCGTTGTATTGGGAGATGGTGCCTACATTGGTAGGCAGCTCCTACGGAGATGTTCTATAGAGCGACACTGTCGACACATAGATGCACAATATCTTACTTAAATAGTGTAATAGTTAAATTTGTATAGCGCCTATTTGATAAAGGAGCGAGAGGAGTTAGTGTGTTGAATAATTGTTCTGTCTAGGGTCGAAGTGTCTCAGCATCAGAAATGCAGGAGATCTGCATGAAGATACTGAAAGGTAAAGTCTCAGTCCTTCTCTTATTATTCAGTCTGTACGATTTATTAAAGGAATTTGGCAACTGATTGTAGTCGACGGCGGAGAGCGGTTTCTTTCTAGTCTAGAAAAGCCGCGTAGGCCTATGCATTAGATGATTAGACAAAGTCGATCATTTTGAAGATCAGTGATAAACATTTGTAGAACGTTTGCAAGACATCGTTTCCGATCTCCAGGGACCTCCTGGTCCACCTGGATTAGGGCTTCCTGGAAAACCAGGTCCATCTGGGATGCAGGGTCTACCTGGTGAGCTATACTGAATCGCATCATAGCAATAAGATACTCCATTGGTTGCCATGGCGATACGAAATGAGAGGATGACTCGTTTTAACGTATAAGAATATACGCGTATATACATACATATTCAATTGCATTAATATTTTTACAGCTTATTTTCTCTGCGAGACTTTCTCATTCGTACAAGAAATGCGCCATAGGCGAGAAGAGAGGAGCGGATGGAGGGCGACCTGCCTTCTAGGCCTAAGTAAATTCGGCGTTTTTATGCATAGTCCTTGTAGGTGAATCAATTGTGGAGCCTAAATACATTTGGACAGCGCACAGACGAAAGACGCCGTGTAATAATTCTAAGCCGAGTAGGCTACTGATTAGCTGGTGTTTTTGCGTTTTGCAGGGGAGGAGGGACCCCGAGGATTCCCCGGAGAAAGGGGGCCCGTCGGTGCAACAGGGCCCCAAGGTACTTCTGGCCAGCTTGGAAGTAAAGGCACGTATAGTTGACTTCATTACTTCAGTATTCTGTCATGCTTTTTGTACACATTGTTTGCATATAAAATTCATTTGAAACGCTCTTAAGAATATGGCGAAACAGACTCATTAACGTAAATTTTTAAAAAATTAATCTCTTTATTTTGTCATTTCGTCTCGATATCAGTTCTACAAAGACAATTAGAACGTAATAAATCGTATGCCGTCCAAAAAGCCAAAGCAGCGTGCTGTGCAGTGTTCGTTTTATTAATTTACTCCACCCGCCTGTGTGCTTTGTGCGTATTTCCTGATGCGTTAGTTATAACGTCGAATAACCTTTCACCTTTCAATCTCAGGTGAAGCTGGACTCCGGGGAGAAAAAGGGCAAATGGGCGAATCAATTCAGGGAATTCCGGGGATTCCAGGACCTCCAGGTAAAATCCCTTAATACAGGTTTTAACAACTGAATCACTTAAACGTTTTAAGTCAAATGCATTGTAGACCTATTTCGAGGTCTCGATAAAACTCCTGACAAAGGAGACTTTACTAATAGGCCCTAATAATAGGCCTGTGTTGCCATTGGCTGTATGCTATTTTGTCACCATGGCCGCGGTCCGACGAATTTTTTTACAGTAGGCGAGAATAATACGACTATAGGAACACGAAATAGGGGCCTAACTAGATTATATTATCACTATAATATAAGTGGACAATCATTAATTCTACGCGAGATTCTTTCCTTCCGGATTGGCTTCCATTTCAGGTCTCCCTGGACCATCGGGCGTCGGATATCCTGGATCGACGGGCGAACAGGGTCCCGCCGGAAGGCAAGGCGTGCCGGGAGTGGCTGGTCCTCCGGGCCCTCCAGGGACTCCCGGAGAGTGTGAGCAGTGCAACAGTGGACCTAAAGTCGACGACTATTGGCTCCGATTAAGAGAAAGCGACAACGGAAGGATTCGTTAGGCTGTTAGACAACGACGACGACGAGCGCCTATTTTACGACGGCGCTATATAAATAATGCTGCAAGAGAATCGTAAAGCTTATTCGAAGAACTGAGGGAAAGAAGAACTCCGTTCGTCGCACGAAATGCAGTTTAAGAGTCACTTTGAATCAAACGTCAGAATAAGCAAATGTTTAGACTGTCGAAAATGAGCGTTAACCTACTTAGCAACCTGGATTTAAATATAATGGCGCTACATAAGTTTATTAGCGACGGAGACTTGCACTAGTAATGAATTTTGGCGGCCATATTAGGTTAAAAGTGCAAAGCCACCTAGCGATTGACACAGAAACTATTGTGGGAGGTTTTCTCCTCTGGTGGAGTAAATTTGTGGCTGTTAATCTTTGGTAAAAAAAGTTCTTCGAGCATAACTTTAAAGCCGTAAATTTACGGTCGCACCTCTTTATTAGTCGCAAACTTTCTATTAGTTTCAAATAATCACTATGATTCCTAAAATTGGCAAATTTTGAATTTACAGCTGCCACGTTCATGGGCGTAAACTTGGATGAAAAAGTGGGCGACCCAACCTCCCCATCCCGTGTCTAATACACCTTAAAAAAGTGGGTGCGGGGGCTCGAGCCTAGCGGTCAAAACTACTACGAATATGTCGAGAAATGCCCGTGTAAATTATTAGGACAGGCTGGGGGGGTCAAAAGCTGACCGATTCGGCCTTGACCTTCTGATTAATTAATGCAGCTCCAGTGGCTTTCACTTGGTTCTGCTGTATTCAGCAAGAGCGACTTAATTGTAAAATCTAAATTAAATTAATAAATATAAGTTGTATTTCTTTAAGAATATGAATTTCATGAGAACCCAGTAACTCAAAGGCTAATTTATTATTATTATTATTATTATTATTATTATTATTATTATTATTATTATTATTCAGAAGTCAGTCATTCAGAATCATCGTTGGAAGAGAGTTCAGTAGTTGAGACCATCGTTCAGTGTGCAATATGGATGTCCCAATGGGTTAGACAATTAAAATATACAAAACAACAAACATACGATATCAATGGATAAATAGTTTTGGTTTAGAATGATGCAGCAATCAATGCAATCAAAAACTATGGCAAAGTGATTGCAATCCTGTTTCTAACACCACAAATGTTGCCTCTTTGACTGCTGCAAACGACAACACCACAGTCAGAGTTCACGGGAACTAAGCATACGCGACAACTAACCACAAGAACACAAGTACATCGTACGAGTCTGGTTCTGTGGCTGACGTCAGGCTGATGAACACAGGAGAATCGCAAAGACCATCAGAGACCCTCTTCTTCGTCTTCTTCTTCTTCTTCATCATCATCAACGTGTTTCCGTTTAACTCCATGGGCATTACCGTCACCTGGAAAAGAGAGACTAAATCTTCATAGAATCACCTGAGTGGACAAAAAAACCAGTCAACAGACCAGCTTAGAACTTGGACTAAATGCCTGCCACTCAAAAGAGTAAGAAACAAACCTTCAAAGTCATCTTCTTCATCACCATCTTCTTCTTCCCCTTCACCTCCACTGTCCTAAAGAAATTCAGCAGCAAAAACGACAGAAGTTTTATGACCAAAAGTTCACAATCAGCGCCTAAAATAAACGTATGCACGTCAGGGGCGCTGCCCTAACTAACTGTAGAACTTCTATAGTGCCATTCTAGTAATGCCCTTGGCATCAGTCTGAAATTGAAACAACCAAAGAAATGTTTTGGAAGTGTCTTCTACGAAGCGAAGAGCAAAAGATCTACCTAAAAATTCCTCTTATCCAAAATCATTCAACAACCATTTTTATTTCTCATCAGCTTCTTTATGCATATAACTGATATCAAATGAAATCTCTTATGAATAATTAGTAAATACAACCTATTTTTGTCAATGACGTCTCAAAAATGTCTAAGTTTATCGACTGTAAATGAAACAGAATTACTTCGCCATCATTGCCTTCATCATCATCATCATCATCATCATCATCATCTCCTTCACTGTCATCTTCTTCGTCAAAATCAACAACACCGTCACCATCTTCACCTGCAACACAATTTACAAGGAAGGCAAAAACAGAAACACCAGCTTCTTCTCATAATCTCCATCTATTGGTATGCCATAGATTTGCAAATCAGTCTGACTGCTAAACAGCTGAAACTTAAATAGTTACAACAGGCACAACAATTACCTGACCTCGTACAGAACTCCATACAAAGCGTTTGCATGTCCATGACTATCTCATCAACGTAGCATGAATCTGCTAACAAGTCGTACTTGAATTTAAATAGAAGAATGTCTTAGTCTCAATTCGGTTGAAAAGTTTACCTCATGAGCATATGACATTCAAATAGCGAACTAACCATCGTCATCTGACGACTCATCAACCTCTGCCTCTTTGTTATTCCGATCAAATCGGTCGAGCACCTCGAGACCCTCGAGCAGTTGAAACACTTTCCCCCGATACTCATCAGAACTCGTCACCTCACAGTTGAGCAACTCCAAAATCTTTAACTCCTTCAATTCTTTCTAAATATATTTCAATGAAAGGCAAATATGGCAACAAAACAACAAGAGATGCTAAAATTTTCATACATTATCCTTACTGTCTTACTTTTAAGCCTGATTAGCAGAAAGGGCAATTCCTATTGTTATTACTATTATCATTATTATAATAATACTAATAATAATAATTAAATTATTATTATTACATGGTTGTTAATACATGTTAAGTCATTCACAATGCAAAGAACTGTAAGTCAAAGTGAAGAATTGTAGGTGGAATGCAAGTTGGGGGGTAAACAGAATGCCCAAGGTCACTAGACTGTCCCAGGGTCAAATTCGAACCTGGTACCCTCCTTCTGCATGCCCAGAATCCCACCACCATTCCACTGCACGCCTGTATCAGCAGTTATGTCAAGTTTCAAACACTTGATGTCTTAATCGTGGAGATATTCTCACAGACTCACATTAAGACATCAGGATGATGCTACAAAAAAATAAGCTGCAACATTACGCACAGAGCAATATTACTGAAGATACAGGCCCATCGAAAGAATTATTGTTGAGAAAACTATCCTCTAATGTTTTACAATTAGAAGGCATTCAATGGTATAAATGGCATAAACACACACTCACCAAAGGCTTTAACACATCAACATCTTTGATTTTGTTTCCGCTGAGATTTAGAGAAAAAAGATGCGGACAGCCATGAAGTAGATCAAGTCCCTCAGAAACTTCATTATCACTAAGGTCCAACTGAAGAACAAATTACATATTTACCCAAATCACATAATACCACACAAAGAATAATATCTCACAATTAATATACTATGTACAGCCAAATCCAGTTTAAAACAATGCAACAAATGCTGTGGAAAGTATGCACATACTACCATAATTCCATGCCAATCTTCAGAACAGACAAAAGAGCTCCATGCTTAAAAACATTGAACTGCCTTTTATAGGTGCCAATTAACTAGATATAGTTTCATCTAAAGCAGAAACTCCTAGTAATATACTTTTCTCCAATCTGCCTTTTCCTTTTCATGCCAATGCATATCTCTTGCTTTAACCAAATATTTCACCGATCAACATTGAAAGACACCATAGTCTATCCATTAGAACTTGCAATTAATAAATGCCAATACTTTTCTGAGATTTGGAAGGTTTGGAAAACCCTTGAGTGATGTTAATCCAACATTAGCGATACTCAGAGACAAAAGGCTTTTGTAATCGTCTGTTAATCCCGATATGTGAACAGAATGACAATTGTCCAAATTCAACTTTTTCACCTGCCACAAGACAAGCAAATATTATAGCAATCAAACTTATTGCAAACCTCACCTAAAGACAATAAAACGTTTCTCTGGATTTCCTTCGATGCCAGGGCACGATCAAGAATTCAAGACCCTCCGATAGGGAAGGGCATCGCACATGTCAAGCAACCGAGGTCGCTAGGTGTCGCACTGTTCCATTTTAAAAGGCCATCTTGCAGTCGGTGTCCAGCAGTCAAACGGTCGCAATGGAGTGGGCTGAGGACTGGGTCGGATGCAACGATGGTCGTAACAGCTGGACTGACCATCGACCCGGCCCACGAGGACCCAAATGGAGCCCCTTCTGGCCAGCTCCTAGGCCCTGGGACTTATGGCGTCGCCAAGACAGGCGCTATCAACAGAGACGTCGTCGAATGACTCCGATACGGGGGGACTATATACTGCAGCGACGACCGGCCACTTACCTCTCCAGGCGGCTTCCCTCCTGTCTCTTCCGCTATCCGATTTTCCATGGTCGTTTCCACGTCCAGTTTAATCCCACTTTTCCTTTGTTTATGAGGGCGCCGGCCAACGCTCCCTTGTGCTTCGCCGTTGACGGTCGGACGCTCATGAATATGCACGATAATTAAACAGATGCGGTCATGAATATATGCATAAACTGGCGCTGGGCGCCTGCACTCGTTTTAAATACAAAGAGGTAGGCGTAGTTCATGAATATGTATTTATAAAGCGCTCCTAGGCTTCCTGCATTGAAAGCCTTGCTCTACAGTAAGTCAGCAACGCTTATGAATATGCATTATATTTACATAATTATGTTTATGCAAACAAATGGTTCCTAACAATCTATGAATCGGCGCCAAATAAATTAATAGGCACACAAATTATTGGCCTATTTACTATTGTCGCAACTTCGCAAGTACCAAGAACCAGCACTGAAATTGGTAAAAGAGCTTTTTCTATATCAGGGCCAAAAATCTGGAGCCCTCTCCCTCTGGTTGTCAAATCTTCCAATAAACTGAGTATTTTCAGATATATGCTTAACCACATTATCATACAATTAGCATTTCCTCCACAGTCTGTCTTGCTGTTTCCCTCTGACTTATCTCTAGACTGATTTGGTCTTTTGCGGATGGATGGATTTTAAGTACCGTCGATTGATACCCTTTGGCAGAGATATTTTTACACCCCCTAACATCCCCCAACACCATCTCCCCAATCTGAGAGCAACACCTCCCTATTTATGAAGCAGTTAAGATGCTATCGATCACCATAAATTATAATTGAAGGAGGGAACTCCAAGACTATACCAACACCCCCTCCAAATCGATAATCCTAGAAATAACCTTGCCCTTGGGTTTTAGAAATGATGATATATATATATATATATATATATATATATATATATATATATATATATATATATATATATATATATATACTATTATATATGTATAATGTAAGTGTACCTGTGTGTATATAGGCCTATACGCTATTATTAATCTTAGGAAAATAATAATTATTTATTATTACTTTAACGTCATCTTACATCTCAAAACGGTCTCTCTCTCTCTCTCTCTCTGTTTTAATTTGCAAGTTGCCAAGAGTTTAATTTTAACGTAATCTTACTGTAGCTATTTGGAAGTGGCCACAAATGTTAATGTTTGTACATTAAAGCCGTAAACAATGGTCGACTTCTTAAATTTTAGCGCATGTCTTCAATTGACATTTGACGTGAAACACTGTTGGCCGTTTACTCTGCATAGAAAGCCAATCACAAGAAGAACTTATAAGCAGTTAAACACAGTTCATCAATGCCCATAATAGACGGATCATCACAGTTCTCGCATTGCAACATTTCTACCTCTAAGCGTCATTGCTAATTCCATTTAAACAGCAAATGTTTGCATTTGTCTGCAGTTTTAAAATTCTTAATCGTCTTCTCTTGGAAAAAGTCTTCCTCTTGGAATTTTTCACAGATGTTGACGTCACATGTAAGTATATAAATATACATTTATAATTATATATTTATACATACATACATACATACATACATACATACATAGGCCTACATACATACATCATACATTGTATCAGTTTTCATCTATCTCAAAAAGGTTCTCTCTCTCGTTCCTTTTCGGGAAACAGTATATATATATATATATATATATATATATATATATATATATATATATATATATATATATATATATGAGTGTACATGTATATATACACAATTAGTCTTAAGGAAAATAAAGTTAAAATAACAATCAGACAAGTTAACATTCTGGAATAAATTGCTCAAACGTTTTGCATAGCTATAGCCTATAATAGCCTATAGCCTATATAGCACCTGCATATTGTTTGAATGTCATTCAGGCGGTTCACCTCCACATGTTCTCAACGCTATAATGGCCAATGGGCAACCAAATTGCCTCCGGGATGGATTCAGAAACGCAGCATTCTCTGAGCAGAGGGAATCATCAACTGCCATATTGGCATGGACGCTAAGAAACACTCAGCGGACGCAGTCTGTGACATCTGGGGACAGCGATCGCACAGAGAGAGAGAGAGAGAGAGAGAGAGAGAGAGAGAGAGAGAGAGAGAGAGAGAGAGAGAGAAGACTGTATCAGACGGAAAAGAGTTCGTAGAGCAGCGGAGGGATTTTGATGTCCGTGCACCATTCCATTCCTATCTTGTTCTCCTGTCTTCTGTGCATCTCGGTCAGCGTCCGCAGCTCCGTCATAACTGCCGAGATTTTGGCAATGAAGAGTCTGTCGGTCGAGCGATGCTTCGCCCGAAGGTACTCGAGAGTCTCGAGCATTATCACTTTGCATCGCTCGACGCATTCCGGCTGCTGAAGTGAACACCGGTCTATAGAGGCAACACAGCCGCACTTCAATCGAACGCCCATACATAGAATCGTTAATAATAATAATAATAATAATAATAATAATAATAATAATAATAATAATGATGATGATGATGATGATGATGATGATGATGATGATGATGATGATGATGATGATGATGATGATGATGATGATGATGATGATGATGAATTAATAGTAGTAACTGGAATTTAGAGTGGTTCAGTAGGATCTGCCTTGTGTAAAAACCACTGCTAATTGTGACAGTGACTGTTAATTTGGATCACAGACATGTGTTATCTGACGGCCATCTTAATACATAATGAAAAGCAACAGTCGATGACTTCTATTTACAAATCTTGTGGCATATTAAGAGAAGTCTGCGCTGATGACAGTCATAATAGAGATGGGATGATTAATAATATGGTTGTGAATAAGGATCAGTAAAGTGATACTGAGAGAACCACTGAGACATAGACATGGTTTCGGAATACGGGAATAGGGTGCGGGTGCCAAGGCTTCTCCAGAGAAAGAGACTAGGAGAGTTTCCCAGCGGGGCCCGGGACGGAGCCCAACCTAAATATTTATGGCATTATGAGATTCAAATATTGAGATTTTGATCATATTTCAAACTATATGACGCCACATTGGCAACCTTCATTCCGTCCCAATGATAAAATGTTTCCTCGTTTTTGCAGACCGATCTAGGCCCGATTAGGGAGCCCCTACTCCTTGCCCCTCGTGACTACAGGCAAAATTTAGGACAAAACTAATTAAAAAGGAAAACAAGCAATAATGGCTAAACATAAGAGTGCAATTGATACAGATTTTACACTTACAGCTATAAAGTATAATGAAAGTAACGGAAGAATTCAGTGCTTCTAGGATGATTGCAGTCTTGTACTTACCACCGGACAGTACGAGAATTCCCTTGAGGATACATTCCTCGTCCATCGTCAGGTCGAGTCGTTTGAGACTCCGGGCGATCGCGAAGACGTTGACGAGGAAGGCGCGATCGTAGAGTCGACTCATCTCGTCGATGTGCAGAGTGTAGCCACAGACGTGAGTGAATATCAGGTGATCAGGATTGAACGCCTTGTAGGCGGAGATCAGCCACGCCTCGAACCGGGAACCTGAAGAGAAATTCCCACAGTTGATGATCATCATCTCAGCCTGACTGCGCAGGGCTTCTGAATTCTAAGTGTCATTTTCTTTTAAAATTCGAAAAGTCTTCTGTCTATTTCGCCATCATATTTTGCTGGATGTTGTCGTGCGAAGCAGTGGCGGCTCCACCGGGAGGCCAGGGGCCCGTGCCCCCTATTGAGTGCCTGGCCCCGCAGTGGCCCCCAGTTGGGACCTATACTTAATGCTACATACATTAAACAACAAATGGTTGGCCCCCCATGATTAGAAGTTGCCACCCCAACGGCCCCCCCACTTGCCAAATCCTAGAGCCGCCACTGGTGCGAAGAAAGCCGAGCGACCCCAGCAGAAGGGAGGTTCGACTGTCCATGTACCTTTGATTAGAGCGATCTGATCGTCGAGTGATAAGTCTTTGAAGCCGGGCAGGGCCTTTGCGAACAGGATGAACCGCTTGATCGCCTTCTCAATGCACGGGATCATGTGTCTCAGCATGTCCAGTCGACCGTCAATGTCGATCCCAGTGGCCTGGTAGATGGTCACGTACTCATTGTGGGAGATCGGCTTCATCGTTCCAAACATCTTCTGCTGCAACGACCTCTGCTCCTGAAAAATCACACACAACAATTCACTCCGCTCCCCCCTCTCCTCACTGCTACTACCTGAAAGCCCCCTCCCTATAAGAAATGAGTAGTAGTAGTAGTAGTAGTAGTAGTAGTAGTAGTAGTAGTAGTAGTAGTAGTAGTAGTAGTAGTAGTAGTAGTAGTAGTAGTAGTAGTAGTAGTAGTAGTAGTAGTAGTAGTAGTAGTAGTAGTAGTAGTAGTAGTAGTAGTAGTCAAAGAAGAAGAAGAAGAAGAAGAAGAAGAAAAAAAGAAGAAGAAGAAAAAGAAGAAGAAGAAGAAGAAGAAGAAGAAGAAGAAGAAGAAGAAGAAGAAGAAGAAGAGATGTTGGTAACTGACCAGAAACTCCTTCTCCTTTTCCGGGAGTTTTTCGAAGAACTCCGGCGTGTGCGGTGTCTGTTGGACGTGCACCTGCGTTATCTGTTGGACGATTCTCTCCAGTCGACTGGGACTCAGTGAGTCGTAGCAGATGGGCGGAAGTTTTCCTTCGCTCAGCAGCTTCTGTTGTTTCTGCAGTCGCTTGACCTCCTGAATGTCTCGCGTCTTCTTCTCGTGCGTGTAACGACCGGTTTTGATCGCTGATATAGTAAAATAACAGATTCCAGTTCTTGAAAAAAACCAACGCCATGCATGGACAAAGTGACGTTACTTCATTGTTATGGAACTTCTATAGCGTCATTTCAGTAATACACAGGGCATCAGAACTGATGATTGCTACATTGATGGCCAGAGGTCAGTATCTCTCTCTCTCTCTCTCTCTCTCTCTCTCTCTCTCTCTCTCTCTCTCTCTCTCTCTCTCTCTCTCTCTCTCTCTCTCTCTCTCTCTCTCTCTCTCTCTCTCTCGATTTTAGAACGAATTTGATGACAGTCGACCGCATCCTGCCTGCCATTTCAGAGCGTATTTATTGAGGGGCAGCTAGACAAAGATTTTGGATGCGATGAGGACCAACCGAGTTTGGACATTCCGACGGAGATACACTTGTGGTATCTGCAGGCGGCGCAGATGCTGCGCTTCCCAGGCAGAATATCGCAGGAACCGTTCCCTGAACATTTGTAATCGTCTTTCCTCTGAAGACTACGACGAAAGAAACCCTAAGACACACGCATTTCAAATACAGAACTATCAGTCAGAATCACATCCAGACGAAACCGAAAAAGCTTCTAACACAAAGTCATATTTACGCCCTCCTATGTGACCCAATTACACAGGTAAAAAGACAGACAGACTGATCTATGTGAGATTAAGGTGAGCAGTTAAAAAAGGAACATTACCAAATGCATTATCATTCGGAAAACAGAATATTTTTTCTGTCTGTCTGTCTGTCTGTCTGTCTGTCTGTCTGTCTGTCTGTCTGTCTGTCTGTCTGTCTCTGTCTCTGTCTCTGTCTCTCTTACCTTGCAGGCCTCGCAGGTGTTGGCGCCGTAATGGAATCCGGACGCCTTTTCTCCGCAGACACGGCACGGGGGCAGGAGAGGCGTTTCGACGGGACAGCATCCGCCGTCGCTGGAGGGGGGGCTGCCCCCCGTGGTGGGACTGGAACTGGCCGCCGTCCAGTGCTCCGGGGTCATGAGGAGGTCAACGGCAGCCGATACCTCAAGACACGTCGGCGAAGGAACGGGAAAGATGAAAGACGTCGACAGATTCACTTCACACATCGTCAGACAGCTCTCAATCCTCACGACGACGACGACGACGACGACGACGACGACGACGACGGCGACGACGGCGACGGCAAAGCTGAACAGCGAAAGAGAGAAGATGCGTTTAGAATATTAGTCATCGCTCCCTTCGTTATTAGACCAGAAACCAAAGGAGTTCACTCTCAGACGCCGATTACATACTAACCAATGGCTTCTGTCTCTCCTTCTTCTTCTTCGACCATTACCCAAATACATAAAAGCCCAAACACAGTAGAGCCAATGTAGGCCTACTAGCTATAAGGTCCGGAAATACTTACAGTATCTTTATTTCCGGAAGTACTTAAAGCATCTGAGCTCCGGCGTACTTTGCACCTGACAATATGGTTCACTGAAATACTTATGGAAAGGCGCAATGTCCAGCGTATCTACTTTGCACCTGAATCAATTGATTATCAACAAATGGTTCACTGAAATACTTAACCCTAGGGTTAGGAGTAACCCTGAAATACCCCAAATTGAAAGGCGCAATGTCCTGAGGTCACGTTCCCGGCCGCATTTATCACCCCCTCCCGGAAAAATTTGACGCCTAATTTTGGACACAAAAATCATAGGTCTGGCATCAATAGGTTCCATGACCGTAACAAATTATTCTGCTTCAATTTGCTCTTAATCCGACTGAATGAGCTTATTTTCAGCCGATAATTAATTAGCAACAAATGCAAATAAATACAAATCTATGTCTCGCACCGAACAAAGATTAGGTTTAAAAATGTCATAACCCCCAAAATTCTGCCGACTCCCTACAAGAGATAGTGCCCTAATTTTTGACAAAACTTGATTAGCAGGTGCTCTTCACTGTTGTGGCATGTTTAGATTTCCCGCAATGTCCGAGATATATACAGTTGAGAACGTTTGATACTTAGACTAGAGCGAATCTAAATTTATGTTCTGCAATCATTCATTTTGCGAAATATTCTTATGATAATAATAAATTAATAATAATAATAATAATAATAATATATCAAGGTTTAAAGTGGTTCAGTAGGGACTGTCCTGTGCATGGAAAGTTGGAAACCACTGTTGGGCGACTTTCCAAAAGATCCGATTTCTAGAGATTGTCCGGTGAGTGGGCGGCAGTGACCTCTGTCCTGCCTCCGCCTAACGCTAAGCAAATAGGTCGATCAAACCAGTCTACTCTCTATAGGGAAGTTAGGGAACTCGCGTTGACCTACTTAGGATAGGCCTACCTATTGACGATCGCTCGGTCGATTTCAATGCCATAAAATGTAAGACTCTTTGACAACCGGGATCTATCTATATCCCGACGTCGTGAAAGTCGTAACAACGACACAAATTACTCACGGCATAGAGCCATATAGACAGTGGCCAATGTCTCATACTAATTAAGCTGCACTAGTTTTGGTCTAAATCTTCTCAAATAGAATTCTTTTAGATCATTTCTTACCGCCAAATGACGCCCGCTGAATTTATCGGAGGTTTATCTTTGCCGAAATTAATGGCGATTCATGTGACTTAGCTATTTCATCTGATCAACATAGAACTAATAATATTTGTTCCTATAGCATGTAACAGATGACTCAGAGACATCAGGCGATCTACATACTTACTCAGCCACTAACAGCACGACCCACTCGGAACGATGGGCCGCGGCCTAACGAACAGCGCCTGAAAAACATCGAAAACACAGTCCAATGTGACAGATCACCATTGCACGAGACCCCAATTAAGTGGTAACTTGGGGGAAATTCTGATGAGCAAATCATCCGCGAGCACTGATAAATATAGCAGCCGTAGGTTAGAACAGGGCAGCGGTGTTACTATGAGCACGGACGGAAGGCTGACGGCGGCCAAAGGCCCAGCTGCGCCTGGCCTAAACACCCGGGCCTGCTCTTCTCCTACATTCAATGCACCGCCTCTCTCTCTCTCTCTCTCTCTCTCTCTCTCTCTCTCTCTCTCTCTCTCTCTCTCTCTCTCTCTCTCTCTCTCTCTATATATATATATATATATATATATATATATATATATATATATATATATATATATATATAATTATATATATATATATATATATATATATTTAGATTATATGAACAGTCGCTGCACTGCAACGGTCATCATCAACCGAACAACGCTGTGCATGGTCCATGAACAGACTGGATCAGACTATTGGACTAACAAGGACCTTGACGAGGCAGGTGTAGAGAGAGGCAGAAGCAGAGGCGGGCGGCGCTAAAGAAATCGACGATAGGCGGCGTTTTAGACTTTATTTGCTGATCAAGAGGAAACCAGTTGAAGGCCTTTCGAAACACGACATTGCTTAGGCCTAAAGATTAATCGTATAAAAACACGAATACTAGAAAACAGCTACAAACATGTAAATCTACGTTTCGTTTTAAATGAAAAAATGGTTAAGAGAGAATTTCAAAACGACGGTCGTTTGCCGCCCCTCCTCCATCATCCCCATGTGTGTGTGTGTGTGTGTGTGTGTGTGTGTGTGTGTGTGTGTGTGCGTGAGTGTGTGTATGATGTGCTCAGAAACGAGAGTCAATTATAAAAACGCATTGACGTTCATGGACACCAGTAGAAATTTTTCCAGGGGGTGAAGCATTTTATTTTACCTGAAAGCACCAGTTAATTGGTTTTAAATGTAACTGCTAAGAAAGACGCAAACTGAACGCGCTGCCTTCATTCAGTCAAAGGAGATCGCCCTAATCACGTTCACAAAATAAAATCGCCAATCTTCTGTGTTTCTTGTATTATATGGTAATTAAGATTAAATAGTAATTTATTAATTTTTAAATTATTTATAATTCCAAGAGGTGCAGCTGCACCCTTGGAATTATAAATAATTTAAAAATTAATTAAAATTAAAATTCTACCCCTCCTGACATCCATTTCAGTGCTCAAATCCTCCTGCATAAATTTAACTGATTAATCGGTGCTAAAAATAGCAAACGAACGATGGAACCCTTATATAGGCCTATATATATATATATATATATATATATATATATATATATATATATATATATATATATATATATATATATTGATAATCATTTTGTATACACGGAGAAGTACAAGCTGTCACTCAGCATTGAACTCCTCAATAGAAACACCTTTGGCTGAGAATGTCTTAGAAACGATCCACTCCGGTTAAATCGAACATTGTCCGCTTCCAAACTATAAGTCTAGTAGCCTACTAGATTCTTCCTTTCAAAGTAAATCCAGAATTGATGCGGAACTAAGTCCTGTGTGTGTGTGTGTGTGTGTGTGTGTGTGTGTGTGTGTGTGTGTGTGTGTGTTAGTGTAAAACCAGTTTATACGAATTTTTCTCAAAACATTTTGAAATGATTAGCGATTTTATCTTATTATTCAATGTTTCCTGTCTACCGATTATGTAAGTTGCTTGCCCTTTAGCTGGCCGAGGTGTCTTATACCAGCGGTAGGTTTCGTCTTACCTCTTTAGCCTATCAGAACAATAGGCCAACAGCAGAGACAGAATTCGCTATCTTTGTATCCTTGTTATTCCAGAAAGAACGGGGTTCGTTGATTGACCGATTGTCAGCTTATAAGACATCCTACAGCAAAACTTCGACGGAAGCAAATCCAACGGTCGAAATGTAAGAAAAACTGAGAAAGAAAGAAAGAGAGAAAAAGAGTACTTTGACGGACGAAGACAGTGTCTTCCTCGGCGATCAACAGATGTCACCAGCTCAGTCGTTTCGTCGTCCGCAGTTGACTTCGGTCGTCGTCGTCGTCGTCGTCGTCGTCATCACTTGTGATCAGCGCATAATTTACGATGATAGCGCCTGAAGGGTCTTCAGATGGCAATCGGAGATCGCCCTGTTCACCCTTGGACCGGACGCCCTATAAGGCTCTCGGCTGAGGAGAACCTGTCTACACACGGCCTCTGACTATCGCTACACTGTGCAGTCCTCAGGACGAAGAGAGAGAGAGAGAGAGAGAGAGAGAGGGGGTGGGGTGGGGGGGGGAGGAGAGAGCAGATAAGATGCTTGTTATCGCACCAGTAGAACAGCCTTTGAACGCTTATCGCACAAAGAGAATTTACTTAATATGCAACTGACGGAGAGAAAAATAATGTCTTCTCTGCATGATGTGACCTCGAATCTTGGCGTTGTTTCAATTGCCATCAACAGCTTCGAGGCCCGAGATAAGTCTGTCGATAAGTTAAAAACAATCACTGGTCGAAGCAATGACCTTGACACTTGCTCGAAATGCTTTCAGTGAAAACGCACTGCACTAAATGCCGCCGCCGCCGTTGCTGCTGCTGCTGCTGCTGCTCGCCATCAGTAATTGGGTTCGCTGACACTATGCCAATGGCAGAGGCACATTGAAGTATAGGTCCCTTTGAATAAACGGTGTCTCTAGTTAAGCGCATAAAAACTAATCAATATGCGTCACGCTTAACTCTTAATAAGTCACGTGATCGTTAAGAAAATGGCGGAATCAGATCCGGTTAAAAGTACGATTCTTATGCGTTCAAGAAGGTTTTCGTAGTTCAATGCACTGTTCCTATGTAACAGCCAGAGGCGCATTGGCTATAGGCCTATAGCCTACAGAGCACAGAGCATCGAAAATGCCCAGGATACCTTGAGCGCAATTAAACTTTATGGACACCTAAACGGCATATATATATATATATATATATATATATATATATATATATATATATATATATATAGTATAATTACTGTTTTCGTAACATGTTTTAGTAACATTTCATAAGACAATAGTATAATCTCCAGGGCCCTATTTAACATCCAGCATGCCACTGGCAACAGCTACGCCCAGAGGACTCCAGGGCAACGGAAACTCAAAGTGAAAATACAAACTAAACAACATTTCGAAGACAAAGACAGTCGCTCGCCTGATTCGAGTCGAATGTTGTATGCTACGACGGAAGATTATCCCAAAGCAAAGAATCCATCCAGCATCCAATTAATAATTATCCAATATCCAAGAGATGATATCGTTGGCGGCTGAGCATTCGTCTTATTCTCCGGCAGAGTCCTGCCGTGGTGCAGTCTAAAACCAGCTGCGTAGGATCTCAAGGTGTATCACCCAGGAGGGCCTCTGCACTGGAGTTTGGGGGGGGGGCTGAGGCATGTATAGGGGAGGAGACGGGCGGTTGGTCCATGCAGAGCCAAAGTCCCGGGATAGTCTAAACGTTTCCCCGCCGAGGTTTCCCACAATGCTTTGCGGCCTGTTTGCGTTCTCTTTCGATCGCCGGTGAGTGAATTTTTACGGTTTAGTTTCATCGAACGGCGTTTCAACTCTGAAGCGACCGTTCTTCAATTCAGACGAACTTTGGAACGCAAATGCTAATGAACACTGACTGCGCAGATAAATCGCTTATAATCTCGTTTGACACGACAGAAGCAGCAACAGTTGCAGTGCGTCTATAAGATGCTCGCTGATTCATGATCGGTCTGATTATTTATTGAATATTTTGCTTTACAATAGATTCAGAAACAAAATGGAAACTAATTCAGGAAATTTCGCTTTGGATCCAAATTCAATCTAACATACTTGACGTCGGCATCAAGAGTATTTTCACTTGTATATATATATATATATATATATATATATAATATATATATATATATAATGTGTTTTTGTGTATAGGACCTAAACAATATATATATATGCATATTGCATAAGTTTTTTAATATCTTGCATAGACGTAAAATCAAAACCTACCCAAATATTAAACTCTAAATGCGCCTATGCCTAGACCTAGGCTCAAATTCAGAGGCTGATGCCATAGGAGATAGACTCAAAGGCTCCCAGGAAGCACAAGATATTATACGCCAAAACAGAGACAGTAAACTGTAAATATTTCTAATTAAAGTCAAATTCTGATAATTGAAGTGTGTGATCTCACTTGTCTAACAGAAATCTGCCGAAGACGCTTCATTCGCTAGATGGCGTCGACCAGGCGGACTAGACGACGCGTTGATTCGCTAGGTGTCGCCACCAACACTCGACTGCAATTGCATCCGGACGACGAAGAAAGGCTCTACTACGCCATCGACTTCGACGAAACCGTATTGCTTCGAATGCTGATTGAAAGTGGGGGCATAGACCCCAGTTCCCACTTCCCTGGGCATCTGGGCAAGAGTGCGTTGCAGCTGTGCTGTGAAAAGGGGCGCTTGGAATGCGCCCGAATACTTCTGGACGCGGGGGCGAACACCAGCGCCAGGGACGATTGGTTCCACACGGCCCTTGTGTCGAGCGTCAGCACAGGGAGACGAGACATGGTCAGACTACTGCTCAGTGCAGGATGCAACACGGAAATACAAGACAAGTAAGTAAGCAGAACACCGTCAATTTCATCTCTCTCTCTCTCTCTCTCTCTCTCTCTCTCTCTCTCTCTCTCTCTTAAGTTACAGTGCGTTGTAAAAAAATGCTTATCAATACTTTGTTGTATTTGGCGGTGGTGGTGAAGTGAAGGCCGATGACGAGAGATGATTTTGATATTTGTGTTTGATTGTAGATTTGGTAAGACAGCGGTGCATTACGCTGTCAACGACTGTGAGACTGGTTCTCTGGCAGAACTGATCGAAGCGTCGGCCAATGTCAATGCACAGGACTTCACTGGCATGGCACCAGTCTGGCTGGCGGCCGAGTCAGACGGAAGGAGGAGTACATGAGGATGCTGATCAACGCAAACTGTGACGTCAACGTCAAGGACAAACGGGAGAAGAGAACACCTTTGCAGGTGAGGACAGATATGACGTAATCCTTCTTCGTTTCTTATTGGTCGTCCATCTGCCTCTTGTAGCGCTGATCTTGCTGTCCTTTGTTATAAGGTCGCCATCTTGAAAGCGAATGCAAGCGTCGTTGATTACGTTCGGCTTCTTCTTGAGGCCGGAGCGGACACTGACGTCATCGACCTCCTTGGTATGTCTCCGATGACGTGTCTCGTTCACAGGATATCCCCGTCGAAATCTCGCGGCGAAGTCCACCAGGTCAGAGGTCAATATCTCGAGGTCGGTCGTCTGCTCCTGGACGCCGGATATGACGTCAACTATACGTCATCGGCACATTATTCGTTTCAGTTTCACGGAACGTCGTTGAAGATGGCGGCCGAACGCGGCGTTGTGCCTTTGGTCGAAATGCTGCTGGACTACGGAGCAGATCCCGATGCATGTGGTGGGTCTAAGATATACAGGCCTCGAAGAAGAGACTTACTTCAACTTCTATAGCGCCACTGTCGTAAAATTACCCCCCCCATTAGAAGCATGGAGGTTCGGCGAAATCGTAGCTCTCTCTCTCTCTCTCTGTCTCTCTGTCTCTCTGTCTGTATCTCTGTCTCTCTGTCTCTGTCTCTGTCTCTGTCTCTGTCTCTGTCTCTGTCTCTGAACTTCTGAAGAAGTGTCTCTCTGTCTGTCTGTCTCTGACATACTGTCTCTCAAAGTCTCTCTCTCTCTCTCTCTACTCTCTCTTTCTCTCTCTCTCTCTCTCTTCTCTGAAGAAGTCACGCTCAAAGTGAGGCTCATGAATACTATAGTTTCGACCGTGCATTCTTGTGCCGTGTGAAACGGAATAGCAATAGGCCTATAGTTGCACTCTGATTATTACCTTGGTTATCGTGATCGTTGACATGGAGAAGGGTGGTAGAGGGTGGTAGAGGGGTAGAGGGTGGTAGAGGGTGGTAGGTGTTTGTTCTGAAATGCATTCGAGATCCTATTTTTGGGTTGAATTTCAGACGACAAGAACGCCACTGCCATTGCACGTGGCCGTCTGCAACGACTTCATCGACATCGGACACCTGTTGATTCGCTCGAACTGCGCTCTCGACAGAGCAGCGGAAGTGACGTTCTTCGATCACGTGATCAAATCGGTCACGCCGCTTGGATGCGCCGTCATCTTGGCTCGCGTCCAATTTTTCGATTTGCTCTTGAGAAGCGGATGTGACGTCAGAGACGAACCGATTGCCTTGCATGACCTCATGACGCTGTCACGTGACGTGAGAGGCGGTCCTTCTGGAGACAAGGAGTTTGACGAACGAGTGAGGTCCTTCTTCGAGAATCCTTCTCGGTTGGAGGACTTGTGTCGTTCGTTGGCCAGGAGACTGATCGGTCGCAATATCGGAAGAAAGGTCCTGAGCATGGATCTACCCATCGGAGTCAAAAACAATCTGATGCTCTCCAATATTCTCTGATGAAATAATTGCACGAAATAGACAGTTGAGAGAATCGAACTCTAATCGGATTCGATTTTGAGAGTTTTCTTACCAGACGAATTCAATCATCGCTAGTTATTTGCTTATTTTCGCCTTTTAAAAATTCCTGACGCTTTAGTATGGACATCAGCGCTGCTAGCTAGAGGGAGAGAGGAGAAAGAGGGAGGTGGAGAGAGAGAAAAAAAATCAATGATCCCCCTTTTACGAAGCCACCGGACTCTCTCTATAGAGTGGTCAGTTGAATATCTGGAGCGCGTTCCTTCGACTGACGACAGAACGACAGTTGCATTTCCATTCGCCAGATGGCCATCAGCGTCAGATTTGCGGCATCTGTCGCTGACTTCCAAAGCATCGTAATTAAGCTCTGATAACGGAATTGCATAGAATTCACAATACACCAAAGCTAAAAAATGCAAACATTGCAAAACTACCATTATCACTGAAACAGATTTTTTCGAGTGAGTTTTGTGACTCATTTGCAGTATCATCCGGCGCCCGTGGACTGCGCCGGTCCTGAAAGCGAATTATCAATGCACGTCACAGCCGAGGCTGAATCTCATATTAAGCCATCATCAGCCGCACAGCTGGACGGCGCTGAATGCCCAGATGCACCGTCGACCAGTCAATCTCTCGGACAATCCATGCATTCCGAGAGAACACGAGCACGTGACCAACTCGACGCGTCGAGGCATTGCACATAAACGCATCGGTCGTCTGGACACTCCGCTGTGCGCATGACAGTGGGGCGGCGTCATGTAGACTGTCATGCCCCTCTCCTCCTCCTCCTCCGCGAAGATATTTGGTTGACTGGAGCGACTGAGGACGGGGTGGCATCGGAGCCTCCGAAGTAGTCTCGCAGCTGCCTCTGGAAATGAGAGAAATCGGTCGCCTGGATGACTGCTACTGCTGCCGAGACTGCTGATGCCATGGGATATCCGCTGAGACTGGTCGTCGTCTCCTTGTGCGTCTGGGTCTTTGGTAGGTAACCAATCGCCTTACTTACTATAGAGAGCTTAGACTGGCATAGCAACGATCGCTTTGCAATCTTTAGAGATCTATATTTTGGATGTATTCCTATTTGCCCGCCCCAGTGTCTGACTGTCTGTGTGTGTGTGTGTGTGTTTGTGAAACTTTCGCAAAAGCTATGAAGAGTCTGTTTGGTCCTGAAATTAGAAAAGTACTTTCAGTCGCAGTCTGAAATAGAAATTTGGTTGAACTTTCTAAGCTAATAATTTGAACTCTAGTGCATAGAATGCCGACATGATTGCCAGTGGCGGATCCAGGATTTGTCAAGTGGGGGGACCGTTGGGGTGGCAACTTCTAATCATGGGGCGGCCAATCATTTGTTGTTAGGTATGTAGTATTAAGCTTAGAGTACCAACAGGGGGTCCACTGGGGGGGGGCAGGCACTCAATAGGGGCACTGGCCCCGGCCCCGGCCCCTGTGGAGCCGCCACTGAGATGATTGCCTGCTACTATGATTTAAAGTGAACGAATAATAACCTATACTGGGGGCCTTTAGGGAGATGGGAAACTCGTGGAAACTGTTTGCCTAAATGTTTCTCTGACGAAGTGTCGTCACTTGAATCGCTGAGAAAACGACGGATTTGCGAAGAGCAGAGGAACGAGAAATGAAACGAGGATTCCATCGGTTGAGAAAAAACGCTAGAAAATCTGCTCAACGCTAAAAGAGAAGCGCCAATTAAGAGATGACGGAAAGAGTTAAGAAGACACACAAATAGAGACAGAGACAGAGACAAAGGAACATTGACAGTAGGACAGCAGCCAAACAGACACAGTCTTTGAGGCAGAGAAGGAAGGTACTCCGAGTGGCGGGGAATATATGTGTCAGTGACAGATGAATCATTCATTCTCTCTCTCTCTCTCTCTCTCTCTCTCTCTCTCTCTCTCTCTCTCTCTCTCTCTCTCTCTCTCTCTCTCTCTCTCTCTCTCTCTCTGTCTCTCTGTGTGTGTATAATGTTTGTCGAGTCGCATTGTTCGCGCATGCGCAATGCGAAACCGGTCACGTGTGTCATTCTCTGCAAAAGCTGACGTATTCACGCAAATCGACATCGATTTATTAGGCGCCTTCATTTTCCTGTCGTCTGTAATTTTATGTCTCAAAAGCCTTCTCTACGTCTGCCTCGGTCTCTCTCTCTCTCTCTCTCTCTCTCTCTCTCTCTCTCTCTCTCTCTCTCTCTCTCTCTCTGTCTCTCTCTGTCTCTCTCTGTCTCTCTCTGTCTCTCTCTGTCTCTCTCTGTCTCTCTCTGTCTCTCTCTGTCTCTCTCTGTCTCTCTCTCTCTCTCTCTGTCTCTCTCTGTCTCTCTCTGTCTCTCTCTGTCTGTCTGTCTCTCTCTCTCTGTCTCTCTCTGTCTCTCTTTCTCTCTCTCTCTCTCTCTCTCTCTCTCTCTCTCTCCTTCAATTTGTCATGTTCGTTTTTTTTAAACCAGTGAACCGGGAAAAGACGGTTGGCAGTGGAGGGACTCCGAGGCCAAGTGCATGGTGAGCCATTTGGGGAGACAAGATGCATAGTTAAAGCAAGAGACAGAATGTCAGAATGAGACCGAGTGAGATCAAAAGAGACCAAGAGAGACTAATGACCCCTGGTCTCTCCGATTCCTGTATTCTGTCAGTCTCTGTTGATCTCCTATTTAGTCTCCTTCTGTCTCCGACCGTTTTTCTCACTCCTAATGGTCCCGATATGCATGCCTCTTCAGCCGTTCCTCGTCTCATTCCAGTTGCCCGTCTAATCGTCTTAGACGCCTTTTATGCGGTCGTCGTCGTCGTCGTCGTCGTCGTCGTCTGCAAATGCAGCAGTTGCTAATCCGTCTGCTGTATGTCTACTTCTTCTGCTGACCATCGTAGGTCGTCTGACAGACGCCGGTGTTCACGAGCGCCGTCTCTTGAACCGATTATTCCAGGAGAGGTCGTACAGTCGACTGGAGAGACCGGTCCTCAACGAGTCCCATCCTCTGGTCGTTCGATTTGGTCTCGTTCTGCAGCAGATCATCGACGTGGTAAATCAGTATAACATCAGCAGTTCACACTATAGGACAACAATGGCGGCTGCCGATGGCGTCTATACTGCGTCTCTCCACATGTATGAACTCTTCAACACCGATGCTTGTCTATACAAGGGGAGGCCAACCTTTTGTCACAAGAGGGCCATTATAATTTCGATCGACATGCGGAGGGCCGAATGTTTTGTTGTCTTTCGTATACTATACATTGTTTTCAAGTGACAGTCACGTAACAATAACAACTGGTAACATTTACAGTCAAACAGTAATTTAAAAGTAATTTACTATTTTACTAAATTTGCGCGCATAAAGAGGACCAATAAAATATATTTTGAAAGATGTCCTGAGGGCCGCCAACCGCCAATCAGCATTCGACGGGCCACAGGTTGGCCACCGCGGGCGGGGTCCATACCCTGCAAATTGTCCTTCCAACGGTCCAACCTTTTCATTCGAATGATCAGAGTAACAGGCCCTATATATAATATGGACATCACGATAATCGCAATTACTCAAAGAGTTAGAATCGGTGACGAAGATTCTCACCAGCAATCTCTCTCTCTCTCTCTCTCTCTCTCTCTCTCTCTCTCTCTCTCTCTCTCTCTCTCTCTCTCTCTCCAGTAATTCAATCCTGATCGTGCGCTATCTTCTGGTCAACCATTACATTCGAAATAACAACAACGTGACTTCGCGACTTTATAATTGCTCTCGGCATATTATAATGAGCCCAGTTTTCAAAGATAACTTTTGAATCCGTTCATTGTTTCAACCGTTACTGTCTATTCGTCCAAACTGTCCCACGAATCCACTACAGACCTAGACTACCTAGTACCCTAGCACTAAAACAGTTTTCCCTCTTCGTACGGTCAAACCCTTTTGCAGAACAATAGACTTAATCAATAATCGAAGAGTGTAAAAGAGTTTCAAGCCGAAGTATAAAAGCTGTCTTCATTGAATCTGAGAAGATCTCTCAGACTCTGTTTCCCTGTTAAGAACTAGACAAATGCAATATGCAACTTCCTAATGGACTCAACACAGTCAGGACGAACATCATTCCAGGTTGCATCATTATTCAAGTGGCCGACCTATGCAACGGAGATGCCATATAATGGAGCGGAGTAGGCGAATGGAATAGAATTTGCATTCAATGCTGTCCGTCGTATAAAGCGCCATAAAAGAAATAAAACGTCTCATTACAAATGGTTTATTTCGTTGCAAAACATAGACTCCGTATGAGAAAACCCTAGAGTTCTAACAAGAGACGGACGCAGTTCATGGTCAGAGACACGGAATAAAACCGCAGAAGAAGGAATATCTCCCCCTCGAATGTGGATTTTCGTCGATGAGCGAAAAACGCTTGATGAACATCGGATCAATAGAAAAACCGAAGGGCTATTCGCATCGGGTACGATAAGAAACAACAGTAAAACCACCACCACCACCAGCAACAATAATTAATGATAATACTACCGTAATTAGTATTATTATGTGGTTTAATTAAGCGGTCCAGCATTTCAGATAAGTAGTATGAATATAGTACTGCATCCAGTGCGGATTAATTGTTTTCATTCGTGTCGGATGTCAAACAGCACCTAGTGTCGTCTTATGGCGCAACTGTACCTGATGGATGGGAAGAGGCTATATGTTCGAAAGGAAGCACTGTCCAGTGCCCATGACAAGGGAAGGGAGTCCCCATAGTAAGTAATATAGAACGCAATAGAGTGAATAGACTAAGGAGTGGGGTGTGATGGATTGGTGGGGTGGAAATGTGGTTATGGGAATGGCATCTGATAAAATGTCGAATTTCTACAAAATAGAGGAGAAAAAGAAGGTCGTTTGCCAATAAGAGAGGAAAATACGAGTCCATGACTTCCGGTGCGATTCTCAGTTGGTCAGCGAATAGAAAGAGAGACTAAACGCGGCTCTGATGGAGAGAGACGAATGACTCACTGGCAACGATTACCACTCGACCTAAATTATTTGAGGGATGCAATTTTTGGTGGACATGGAAGACAGGTCATTCTCACGTGAACAGAAATGTCAAGGTCATTCTATTAACTCAAGTACGAATATGACAACCGAATGATAAGCAGTGCCATCAATAATGATCTTGTCACCTGGTGAGTGTGGTGGTGGTGGTGGTGGGGGCGTTTGCCAGTTCTTCCCTCTTTGCTGCCATCGAATGAGCACACACACACACACAAACACACACACACAGTGCTCTCATTGGCAGTCGAGTAGTCCCTAATCAGTTCCGGCGACAAAGAGGAAGAAGAGGAGTAGGAGGAGGAGGAGGAGGAGGTCTTCGTCAAAAGCAACGCCCAGAAAACGCCACTTGTTACTTCACTGGAGACTATACGAATTTTTCATCGACGTGGATTCGCCCTCATTTTCATAGGGTAGTTTGATTGATTGATTGATTGATTGATTGATTGATTGATTGATTGGTGATTGATTGAAGTCCTCTGTCTCCGCAGACGATAGATGTCAAACGCCTGTTTCGCGTTGGAGAGAATTCCATTTACTCTGCTTAACCCCTGGACGAACGGGAAACTATTCTAGCTGGCACACCTCATGAATATGCAAGAGAGACGGAGACGGAGAGAGAGAGAGAGAGAGAGAGAGAGAGAGAGAGATCGCTGACTTACACCAACCTTAACACGTAACAGATGTCATGGAGGGCGCCACAAGCCAAATATTGGGTGGGCCAACATTAGGCTATAGATATGCAAAAATTCAGAAGAGTGATGAAACGAATTAAACCCACATATTCTTGTGTCCCCATCTTTGCTGTGTCAAACCGTACTAGAATTGTCAATATATTCTGTCTCAATCTTTTCTAGAGCTTTCACCAAAAATAATGAGCCATTTGAAACGACACTATACAAAGTCTTTCACTAGAAATGTCTAATATATAATCAATCGAGAGATAAGATGGCGCTTAAGAGAGCTGGTTTTTTTCTATTACAGGTTTTATAGACCACAAAAATATTATAAAATTGATACCCTGTTTGAAATTGGACAATAGGCTATAGATATGCAAAAATTCAGAAGAGTGATGAAACGAATTAAAACCATGGAGGGTGCCACAAGCCAAATATTAGGTGAGCCATGGCCCACCTGGCCCACCCTGTTGCGCCCCTCATGACAGATGTGTGTTTATTTTACACATGATTCGTCCAATCAATGGCGCCATTCGGTATTGAAGCAGTGAACCTTTACAAATTACACGTAACTTGTAATTTTGTGGATTATGCAAAATTATTCATTCATTCGTTCATAAAAATTTAATAAAGATAGACTGTTTGACTGAGTAGACCTATGTCTATTCCCAGGTTCGTTGCGATAAAACTTGTGTTTTTTTTTTCCCAGGATGAAAAGAACCAGATATTAATATCGAACATTTGGCTAAATTTGGTGAGAAAATGTTTTCCTATTTAAATAATACACAAAACTTATAATAAAGAATTGCATATATTATACATACATAGCACCAGTGGCGTAGCGAGGGGGAACGGAGCGGAGGTTTCCCTGGCGCCGAGGCGGGGGCGCCAAAATCGGAGTTAGGGTTAGAGGGGAAGCAAAAACGGTCACCACCCATTCCGCGTAGTTTAGTTGCATAATAGTTGCATATATATGTAACTAAGTTAACTGAGCAAAATAAATGACGACATTGTTTTGCCTGCAAGGAGATTTGTCGGAATTTGAAGGGCGCCATAAGGACCCCTCGATGAATGAGGGGTTATTAGTCCCACATTGGTCCCACAAAACATTGTAATTTTCACCAAAATACGAAATAAAAGCGTTACACATAAGCGACAGTTTTTTGACTAGTAGGGAAGAGATGGGGGTGGGGGTGGGGTTGGGGGGAAGGCCGTCCCTCGGCCAGAGGAAGCACACGATGTCGTCTTCCGGTGGCGCCACCTGCCGACGACGACAATTATTAATGAAGTCACGAGTGAAGTCACGTGAATATTTCATTTGACGTCACTTCCTGTCGCCGTGCTCTTTGATCTGAATTCGTTTGATTTCGACGTGGATTTAGGGGACACCTGACGAGAGAGAGAGAGAGAGAGAGAGAGAGAGAGAGAGAGAGAGAGAGAGAGAACAGCAGGACAAACACTGACAGTGGCGTCACTAGAGGAGTAGAGGATGGACGGGTAAGGAATGTAGGTGTGGGGAGGGTGGCGTAAACTGACTAGTGCGTCCTCTGGTAGATGACGCAGAGAACGGGAGATAACAGAAGAAAGATAAGAGGAAATGGATCGAAGGTGAAGTCACAGGCAGATAAGCGGATAAAAGACGACGGAAGCGAAGCCAAGAATCGGAGGCAGTTGAAGAGGTAAGAAGGGAAAACGCAGAGATAGGAAAGAGACTGAGTCTGACGAAGCACCAATCTGGCATTTTGAGATAACGACGTATTTGGTTATAGAAATTCTGAATACGACTCCCCACCCACCCACCCCACCCCACCCCACCCCACTCCCAATATTTAAAGATATCATCATTCATAGAAAGATAAATTTTGAGAACGAAGGGAACGAACAAAGAACACGAACTGAGAGAGAGAGAGAGAGAGAGATAGATAGATAGATAGATAGATAGATAGATAGATAGATAGATAGATAGATAGATAGATAGATAGATAGATAGATAGATAGATAGATAGATAGAGACAGAGAAAGAAGAGACAGAGACAGATATCGATGTAAATGTTATATATGCATAGTCAAATAACGCAGAGACAGACATGCACACGCACAGACAGAGGGACAGACAGACAGATTCTTCAGCGAAAGAGGGTCTGAAGACAGATGAGAGGAGGAATGAGTCTGGCGGAAGGCCGGTCGGTCGACCATTTAATCAGAAATTGAAGGGCAACAAATTACTTCATCCGCCGATAAATAAGTCCCAAAGTCGAGTGGTTTTCTTGGGAAAAGAAACACTATACGACAAAAGTCGGACATTAGTTGACAGGATCTACTAATCCCAGGGCAGTTGGACGCATCAGAGAGCGCAATTCTGTCTCTCTCTCTCTCTCTCCCTCTTTCGTTAATCATGACTTTTAGATGAGCATTTGGGAGACATTTGGACATTGTTAACTCTTTTCGACTGTTTTCATCGATTAGGTTTGGAACGATTACAATCTGTCGTGGAATGAATCAGAATTTGGAGGAATAAAAAGCATTCGAATTCCACCGACAAACATATGGAAACCAGACATCTACATGTACAACAGGTAAACAATCCAACAGCAAACCAATATAGGAGCCAGAGTCAGACAATGAGTCACTCAGTCACTCAGTCAATCAGTGAGTCAATCAGTCAATTAATCAGTCAATCAATGAGCCAACGATCAGTCTCCCCAGTTGGACAGTGTTAGTCGCTATACTGTAGTTTCGAAATTAGAAAAGAAATCTTTGCAGATTTTATGATTTCTCGACGACAATAAAACCCGGAAACATTTCCTGTTGGAAGGCAACGTGTCCATCCATACGCACAGACGCACACACACACACACACACACACAGACGACGCGTGCAGACGCACAGACTGTGGGCAAATAGCGGCGCCTGGCCCTGGCGGCTGCTGTGGTTGTTTCTGTTATTTGAGCGTTCGAGCATCGATCGCATTTTCCTCTGCACGATGATCTCTGCTTCGCAAGACCAATGGCCGGTCCCTGCACCCAATTCTCAGCTCTACAAACAGCAGCAGCAGCAGCAGCAGCAGCAGCAGCAGCAGCAGCAGCACAGGAGAGGTCTATGACGTCTAATGGGAGCTGTCGAACGAGAGCTTCGTTTGAAACGCCTCGTGACGAGCAATTGTCCAAATGAAATGAGAGCATGAGACGCAGGATTCGAAACTGAAAGACTGAACGCTGTTTGCAGAAAAACTCCTGCCAAAATGGTTTTATCCAGATTATACTGTAGTAATACACACACACACACACACACACACACACACACAGAAGAGAGAGAGAGAGAGAGAGAGAGAGAGAGAGAGAGAGAGAGAAAGTGTGGTGGATTGCCTTCAGAGGCAAGTCTGGTTGATGCCCGGGGCCAAGGTTGTCTAAAGCTAAGGTAGACAGCATTTTCCGGAATGGGAGGGGGAGGAGGAGGGCGGTGGCACATCAACATTTTCCAGCTTTATCGAGTAGAAAACGTCTTGACAGTCAAAAAAAGTTGTGTCAGAGCAAATATGTAATACAAATTTAATATTTATTAAATTTAATTAATAACGTATTAACAATAATAACTAATAATTATATATTTAAAAAATAGTGGGGTACGGCGCCCCCTCTCTAAAAAAAGTAAGTGGACTCCGTCCCCTGCCTCACTACACCACTCGGCCTGTGTTTGCTCAGCGCCGACGAAGACATCGACAGCACCTTTCCCACAAATGTTGTTGTGTCGTCGACGGGTGACTGCCTCTGGGTCCCACCTGGGCTGTTCATGAGCACCTGTAAGATCGACATCACCTGGTTTCCCTTCGACGACCAGCGATGTCCCATGAAGTTCGGATCGTGGACCTACGACAGTTCCGGAATCGATCTCATCAACGACTCGGACTCCGGGGACACTTCCGGATTCATCCCAAACGGAGAGTGGGAACTGCAAGGCGAGTACCGTTCACATCGGCCAATGTCCTCCTAGGATCATCGAGAGAGAAATATGAGAACGAACGAAATAGAAAGAATTTTTTAAAGGCTTCAACGACAACTGGATTAACCGTCTATAGAACTCGTTTTCCTCCATTCACTCCTTCTGTTCCTCTGTCTCTCTGTTCCTCTGTCTCTCTCTGTTCCTCTGTTCCTCTGTCTCTCTCTGTTCCTCTATCTCCTGATTTTTAGGCGAAAAAATTTTCGCGAACTTTTGTGTTTTTAAATTCATCGTGTTCTCAATTGCTTTTAGAATTTTATTACAATCACTGGTATGTAGTATCGTATGTAGCATGTAGCATGGACAAAACCAATTTGTATACTGCATAGGTATTTGTCAAAATACTGCCTGCCTTGCAGTCGAAAGTCTTGCCCTCCCTGGAAAACAAGGAAATGACGGCCCTGCAAATAATACGATTGTCAGAAAATGAAACCCGTCTCTGATAAGTCTAAACGTCAAATTAGAAAATACGAGACTGCCAATAATACATGGATAAAATCTGTATTTAATTTAGTGATCTGAGGTTAAGGGTTTAGTTTTCTTTTCAATGTTAATTTTAATATTAATTGTGCATTTGAAGGAGTCCCAGTTGAGCGCAATGTTAGGCAGTACGACTGCTGCCCGGAGACATTCATTGACGTTACGTTTACATTACGCATTCAACGACGGAAGTTGTATTACATCTTCAATCTCGTGGTTCCCTGTCTCATGATGTCCTGTCTGTCACTGCTCGTGTTCAGCATGCCACCAGATGCCGGAGAAAAGATCACTTGCGGTTAGAACGGAGGTTATTTAGGGGGCGGGAGAGAAGCCGGAGAGGTGGTAGCAGGTGCCCCTGTCCTGCCACCAGGTAGACCAGCCACTGTGTAAGCCTAACGATCCTACTGAATATGCGAACCTTTAATATGCAGTACGATACTTTCCAAAGTGCTATAGAAATCCACGAGATTTTACTTACTTTACTTTAAATAGCCGATAGCATTAATTAATTATATGCGATTATTAAAATAATATCAACGAATAGTATGAATTAGTAATTAACTATGACCGTTACCTGTCCCAGGTGTGACTATTCTCCTGTCGTTGACCGTTTTTCTTCAGCTGGTGGCGGAAACCATGCCACCCACATCAGATGCTGTTCCTCTCATAGGTGGCGTATTATCATCTTGTTTTTGCTGCTAGACGTCGTTGTAATCATCATCATCGTCGTCGTCGTCGTCGTCAGCAGTAGCAGCATCAACCGCATTTGGCGTCTATAAGTGATATATTTTTTCTATTTAATTTGAGCAGAATTGTTGTTGTTGTTGTTGTTGTTGTTGTTGTTGTTGTTGTTGTTGTTGTTGTTGTTGAAACTAGGCATGTACTTTGCGTGCATTATGGCGATGTGTTCTCTGTCGATGGTCTTCACTGTTCTCGTTCTCAATTATCATTATCGATCGCCAGACACTCATCAGATGCCACCGTGGGTCAGTGACCATTGAGCAATCACTCCATTCTTCCTCCTCCTCCTTTATCACGCATTCTCAGTTGATGTCGTCATTCGAAAGAAAGCGTGCGATTAACCCCTTAACCGTGTATTTAACTGTAACTCAATGTAAATTGGACGGATATATCCGGGATCCCCAGTTAAGGGGTTAATTACCTGTCTATTGTGACGACGTCCTTGCATCTCCTTTTAGTCAGAGTAGGAGAGTGGAACACCTGCCATTCCAATCGCTGTTGGGTCGGCGAAATTTCTATCACGCCAAAACGAAATTTAGTTTGTCAAGAAGTCAACGTCATTTATTTGTCGTGCGTGAATGTCGTCTAGGGGGGCTGTGGTGTAGGGGGGGGGTTTTGGAGGTTAACACCCCTTGGGCACCGCCAATGGGGGTTTTGAGGGTTAAACCCCTTTGGGGCTGGTTTAACACCCCTTTCTCGCTTGGCATCTGACGAAAAATTTTTTGTGTTTGCGGTAAACCCCCCTTGGGGTCTGCTGACCAAAATTTTTAAGCGCCATGTGACGACCTTTTTCGCTTGTCAGCATCTAAAAGGAAAAGTTTTAGAAGGAAAGAGCAAACTTGTTGCATCGTCTCTGGAAAGGGCCCCCTACTCGTTTTTCGCCAAGGGCCTCCGAGCATATTGCTACGCCACTGTGCGGCAGTAACGCAACTGGTCAGAGAGCACTGGTTCTAATAGTCCGAAGTGTTAGAAGCAGCACACTTAATACGTAAGGTATTTATTGAGATAAGTATTTTGTTTTGATCTTGCGTTTTGTCAAAGTTGATTTAAATAAAGAGCTATTGTATTTCACTTGGATAGGGTTGCTTATCTTGTTCTGAGATCTTGTTCTGGGAGTTATCTTCTGGAGATTTTTGTTCACTGTTTAGGTCCGACTGTTCGTCTGTGGTTGGTTGGCACGAGTGTTTGCCGTTCGAAAGCCCAGCAACTGTCTCGATTGCGGTTCGGTGAAAACGAGGCCGCCGACGACGACGAAGAAGAGGACACGACCTTGGAACAGTCCACAGAAGAACGCCAACAGCGCCAAGGAACTGATGCAGCAGAACTCGTCGCGGAGTCTCCTGGCCAATGTCCTTGACCTCGACGACGACTTCCTCCTGTTCAACATCACCGGTATGAAGACCTACACCGGATGCTCGGCCCTTCAGGCGACCAACCACCTGGACGCCTGGGCCACGGACCGTCGCACCAGCGCACCGGATTCAACGGAAACCGATCAGATCCGGAAGATACGACGACCTGCATCTGGCAGAGGTTGACTCGGGCCGAGCACACGATGAGCGATAATAGAGGAAACGGAGCGACTGACGCCGCCGCCGCCGCCGTCGCCGGGGATGTGGTGGCTGTCACCGAATGCAGTCTACTGGTCGACGTACTCAGGGAAGTGAGGTTCCTGACGGAAAGGCTCCAGGGCGAAGGAGTTCGGCAGGACGTCTGCAGCGAGTGGAAGTTCGCCGCGATGGTCATCGATCGCGTCTGTCTCTGGATGTTCACGTTGTTCACCGTCATCTCCACGGTCGCCATCTTGTGCTCGGCTCCTCACGCAATCTACTAGCACGAACATGCATGGCGACGCCCACGATTTACTTATAGGCAACGATAAAGAGATGGATGGAGACAGTCAGAGAAACAGAGACAGAGATAGAGACAGAAACGTTATCTTTCGTCGACGACATTTAGGCGAACTGAATGAAAACATTTATACCAAGGACTGACATAATTGAATTCATAGTTAATGCAGAAGTGTAGATCTAGCCTATTTATATCGCAACAGCATCCGGCACGCGACAGACCTGGTGTTGATGGAAAAATGGAAAAAAACATTTTTTCTTTTTTGGTGGGATTAGTTGGGCATGCTTAAGCCTACCCTAGCCATTAGTAAAATCCGCCTATGATAATAACACTCACATATAGACATATAGTTCACTTCAGTCATCAAAACCTGTCTACCTTAGATCACTACCCTCAGCCTCCTCGACCCACACGTTCATCATCTTACCTCACTCTGTCACGCCGCTGAATCAGTCATCTCTGGAAATTTGCAACTGTGCCTTCTCATACGCTGCACCTGAACTTTGGAACTCGATCCCAGCTTTCCTCCGCAGACTTGGACACTTTAAAACAATAAAATCTGAATCCTCTTTTCTTATAATTCCCGCATTATCTCCTCAAGTCTTCATGTCTGCCGCTTAAATCCTTCCTTTTTTGAAAATCATTTCCTCCATAGCTGTAACAATCTAGCCTCACTGCCCTTCTGATGTTGACTAATTCCTGCTGATCATATACCTTTTCCATAGCTATTCTAAAAAGGGCTGAGCGACTAAGAATAAGCAACTACTGCTGTGCTGCCCCCAAGGCGCTATAGAAAGCCACGAGATCTTACTATAAAAAAATCTACGAGATTTTACTTACTTACTTATTGACCATAGATTTAAGTATTAATTTCTATGTTATCGATTGACATTAATTTTTTAGTATTTTTCCATTAAGTCATTTTATTAATAGTATTGGAAAGTCGTGATTCTGAGTAATTGATTTGATCGGTAGTTTTGGAATGGAATGACGATGAATGTTTTCGGAGGACGAGGTGTCAGCGGCGGCAGGGGACTCTCCCCAGCGCTGAAGGCGTGGTCGGTGGCGATGGTAGTGGTCGTGGTGATCGTGGCATGGATCGGTTCCAGCGCTGGACTTCAGGAACCTGGTCCTGGCCCTCCATCGCTTCTTCCGGCGGCACAGGGTCAGCCGCCGGCGATCGACGTTAACGGACGGCGTCCAGGCGGCGCCGACAGCAATGTCACGTACATGATTTTATATTATTGGTGGAACATTTTTAGCGCCATATTTCAATGCTCACCGCGTTTGCGTGGTTGAATGGCTATTATCTTTACGTTTGAACTCAACAGTCAACAGTGACAGCATGAAAGCTTAGATTGTTTGCCTGATAGATTTTTTTATAATTTCTTGTATTTAGGTTTTTCTTATTAGAGGACTCATAATTCACTGCTGAAGTCAAAACTGCACTTTTAGAGTGCATTATAATTATGTTTAAATTTGTGATAATTTTGTTGATCACACTTCTATGGTGAGCTCCGTTTAATTCAAACATATTTGATTCTTTAAATTGCGGTTGATAATGGCAAAGTGGATGGCAGGTGTAAATGTAGAATTAGAGCTTTAATTCATGTTTAGGCTTCAATTGGTTCGTCTCATTTTATTTATAATTTTATTTATATCATTTTATTTATATGAAAAATTGTACAGGGAGCTCGCTGGCAACATGAGTTTTGTTAACTTCACAACAAGTTACACGACAACGGAGAAGACGACGACAAAGCCTCTTTGTGAGCAGTTGTCAGGGAAAGGAGAGTCCGAAGTAGAACGACATTACAGTTTGACAATATTTTTCATCCTTTTCGTTATTGGTTAGTAAACTAAGCTAAACCAGACAGTTTACAAAATTTAGACGCTTTGTTTACTTCTATTTTAAGACTTATATTAAGGCATGCATTGAGAGAAGTGGGTATTTTTGTGTGCGTCCTTTGTAGAGCTGTGCCGATCGATTGCTCATTTTGCCGACTGTTCTGATTACCGATTGTTCAGATTGTTAGACAGCCAATTGTTTTGCTGATACCAATTAATTATCTGTCTAGTTCTCCAAATCAGGCGTTTTTGATGATCATGCAATCAGATATGCCATAAAGATGCAGCGTAAAAGCACTTGTCTTCCATATGCAGATGCAATTCAAGGTTTGCCAAGAGCAGTGCTTCCCAAATTTTTTCCAGCCATGGCACACTATCCAAGAAACATACAGTCAACAGCACAGTGCAGCCAAAATGCACGCGTTTAATTTTTTTATATCTAATAATCGGTCCGATTATGATTGTTACCGATTAATCAGCACAGCTCTAGTCTGTAACATATTTGAAGATTGATTATCCTCTTATTATGGATTTGCAATTTGTGATTAATTTACGATGGCTGTAATTCACATAAAATATAAACTATTTATTTTAGTAATGTATTGTTCAGATTTGTGAAATAATATTATAGAGAATTGTGTTCTTTTATAATTCTCGTAATGCTGTCCGTGGTCTTGATATTCGTCTCTTTCAGTGGAATGATTGTGTTTGCAGCGCTTGGGATAATGGTCGTTCATCTCCTCATCCAGACGCGGTTTCATTATTTACCTGAAAGTGTTGCCGTTGTTATCGTTGGTAACCATTTGTTTCTATTTTATGACTTCTGTTTTCATTGTAGTTCTTATGTTGTCAAGTGAGTCTATACCTGAGTGCAGGTGGTTAAATTGTGGCTATGACTCAACATTTCTCAAATTCTTTTAATGAGTGCACGAAAGGTGAGGCTTAGTGGAAAAGATAGGGATGGTCCCATGCATTCACCATTAAACTACAAGGGTTTGCCACTCCTTTCTCAGAATCGACATTTTACCTTTGCATATTCATGCTACCACTCATTTATCTTTACCTAGATGATGAAAGGCTATCTTCTTAATGTTGCCAGTCCCAGATAATCGCAGAATAGTCATGGCCACTGTCAACTTCTGCTAATGCCGCCTCCATCAAGAGTGGAGATGACAAAAAGAGGATTTGACTGTCTGCATATTTTATCCCTCTAGTTGGTTGTCTTTGCTTTACTTTAGGAGCATTGGTTGGGCTTATATTGAAGCTGTTGGATCATTACGATGTGGCTGATTGGAAAGTGAGTTTTTCTTTGCTACCTCGTTTCTTTATTATTTTGCCAAATGAACTACTTTAGTCTGTTAATATTCTGGATTGATTTTAAATAGGTTGACTTCTGCTTAATGAACTGATTCTCTGTTCAGCTTAAATTTGATTCAAAGGAAGTAGAGATTAAAATATTTGCTTTGCATTGTTCAGTAAAGAATTTAAATTTGCACACGTTTAAGGGACATGGTGGGGTAGTGGTAGGATTTTTGCCATGCAGTCAGAATGTAGCAGGTCTGACCCAAGTCACTGTGTAGTGAACTTTGGGCTAGCTGTTCATCGCTGATTGTCCCTGAGCAAGGCAATGGGAAACTGACCAGTTCTTATTTGTCTCAATCAGTTTATTCATATTCAATTGTGTTTTTTTTTCTTAGACTGAAGAAAGCTTTCCTCCCACAATGTTTTTTCTTGTTCTTCTTCCTCCAATCATTTTTGAGTCTGGATACAATCTACACAAAGTGAATCCATGAGTTTATGCTTCTCACTGAATCTCTCTTAGACTTTTGTGTTACATTTTATTCACCTAGTCATCATTGCCTGCAAACTATTTTAGACTGTTAAATCATAAATATTTGAAATAAATCTTTTGATTGTCCTGGATTATAAATGTGGTGATTTTTGTCTTATGATCTGCTTTTTGATTTCTGAACTTTTTATATTTTGTTTGTTGCCAGGGTAATTTCTTTCAGAATCTTGGCACCATTCTTGTTTTCGCCATATTTGGAACAACTATATCAGCTCTCGTAGTGGGGGGCGGTGTCTATCTGCTGGGAATGGTAGGCTGTCAATCAATTTAGGCAAAGTCATCGCATACATCCGAGTTTTTGGCTAGATTGTGTAGATAAGAAAACGTTTCACTGTCTCTAAACTGGGCTGAAGATTTGGTCGTGAAAACTGGAAAGAATTCAATATATGTTTATTAAGTAGCTATTGGTAGTGATGAATACATTACGGTATATGTTATTGATTATGACTTAAAGCTGGAAAACATTGTGGATTTAGTCGTTGATTATATATTTACATTCATGCCATTATGTAGCTGCATTTCTCTTTTCATCTTGAGCAAAGATCTCAGTTGCATTTATCAGCTGCAGACAAAATATGCCGATCTGAAAAATGATTTCACTTTTGGCTCTGGTCTTGCATTTTGTAATTCTCCTTATTATTTTCTGCCATTTATTATTTTATATTGATGGTTTTAAGTGTTGTTTTTTTTTAGGCTGATGTTGTCTATCGGTTGAGTGTCGTTGAGAGCTTTGCGTTTGGGTCGTTGATATCCGCCGTCGACCCGGTCGCAACTCTTGCCATATTCCATGCAATTGAGGTCGACCAAGTTCTCTACATGCTTGTGTTTGGAGAGAGTGTCCTGAATGACGCAGTTTCAATTGTGCTTACGACGTACGAAATATATTGTTATCTAGATATAAGTTTTGCTCAGTCTAACAGCTATTCACTTCTAAGGAGATTATTTCGGCCTGACTGGTTTAGATCTGTTCAACGTCACACCTAAGCAAAGTGCAAATGCATTTAACCCCTTAACCGTGTATTTAACTGTAACTCAATGTAAAATGGACGGATATATCCGGGATCCCCAGTTAAGGGGTTAAAAGATGAATTGTGATTTTAATGGCTTTGAATGGCTTCTTCATCGGGTACTAACCTTACTTTATCGATTCTACGTAGTTGTAGGTTGTTATGATGCAAACAAAATAAATTCTGTACCTGAGAGACTTTGTCGATTCCAGGACATTCCTGGAGTTGCAGAATCCCGAATTGGCAGACGTCAGTGGAGCAATGAAGTTCTTCACAGGTGTTTGGCATTTCTGTCTCATGTTCTTTGCCTCGTCCGCTGTCGGTGTTGTCTTTGGCCTAATAAGTGCCGTCATATCCTTTCAGAAAAAGTGCATTTTGAAATTACATTGAAAATGTTGGGCTTTTTGTGATTATGTTGTGACATGTTTTTTCTCTTGGTTTTCCTTAATGTGAGCGTTTAAATGCTAAAGTTTATTGACCTTCGCAAAACTCCGTCTCTTGAATTCGGGATGATGTTGGTCTTCTCCTATGCACCGTACTGTTTGGCCGAAGGCATTCATCTGTCAGGTGTGGAATTCCCTTTCTCTTGTACATTATTATTCATTAGGTGCAGTAATCTGTCACTATAAATTGACAGTAAAGTGGCAGGTAGTAATTCATGGTCGTAACTGATGGTAACGGATGATGTGCTTTACAGTTTCTTCATTCCTTTTGGATTCTTGTTGTGTGTTCTTAGGTATCATGGCGATCCTGTTCTGCGGTGTTGTCATGTCTCATTACACTCACTTGAACCTGTCGCCCGTTACTCAAATTACGACTCAACTCACTTTTCGAACAATTTCTTTTATTGCAGGTGTGTGTTTTTGAGATTGTGATGACGTAAGAAAACATATTTGCTGTTTTAGATTTCAAGCATTTTCAGACACGCTTTTGTTATAATATTTCAGGGATATTTGTTAAGATGTTTTTAAATGTATTAGATTTTGCTACTTATTTCTGTTTTATTAAGATGTTTGAATTGTTTTGAGGTTTTTTGCTATGGATGAATGTTCTCATTTCAGTCATTTGTCTTTTGCTGACCATTTAGTAAGTTATTAAGCAACCACAGACAGATGAGACTAAGTGGGTAGTTTCCCAAAACAAATCAACCTAAAAGGTGTACACAATTTCGGATACAAAGTCAATAAAAGGTTCAAGATACAAGGGTATATGCTGTGAGAACTGTTTGCATGTTTAAATTTCGTCAAAGCCTGACTTGATGAGTCGTGTCCTGTGATGTTGATGATGTTGATGTTTCCAGAGACCTGTGTCTTTGCTTATCTTGGATTGGCCATTTTCAGTTTTCATCACATCGTAAAACCAGCGCTGGTCATCTGGTCCATTGTAAGTACCTGTGTTCAGTATTTGCATTGGATGGTCAGAATATATTGGTTTATTTCATAATACTCGGGGGTTCTGGTCAAATCAGTCGGAGCATTAGTGTTGTGGATCCATGTCATCACTCGGCTCCCACCGTCACCCTGTGCCTCTTCTTAAGCACTTGCACTGGTTACCTGTTTTACAGAGAATTATATTGAACTGGTTACCTGTTGTTGCTTAATTAAAAGCCTATTTTCTGTGGTCTATTTGATATGTCAGTTCACTGACCACATTATTATTTAAATTAGAAGCCTGTATGTGTGTGATAGACTTTGTCCATTGTCTACTACCTTAGCTTCTTCCTTAGCTGTGATAGATATCTCTCTGGTATTCACTTGATCCTTTGCTGACTGATATTGATTCAATGCCTCTGTGTGTGTATTGCAACTGATGCTAAAGAAGAAGTGCTTGATAATATTATTATAAAAGTAATAATAATTTCTTATCTCATCAGGTGCTGATTCTTCTTGGCCGTGCAGCAAACATCTGTCCTTTGTCGTTTGCGGCGAATTACTTTCGCGAACACAAAATCACGGGGAAAATGCAGTTCGTTATGTGGTTCAGTGGTTAGTAGAGGCTTTACCAGAGAATAACTCAACGCTTATTTAGATTCAGGTATTTTGATTGTGTAGCATTTAGACTTTAGTAGAGAGGCTGTTGTGACCTATCTGCTGCTGCCTTGATGCCTTCAGCTCATCAGTTGCAGGGCTGCAGTGTGTGCTGTGTTGATCGTCTTTTTATGCATCTAGGCTTGCGTGGTGCCGTTTCGTTTGCATTGAGTCTGCATCTGGATTTGAAAAAAGATGAAGTGAGACAAATACTTGTGACGACAACGTTGATCATTGTGTTGTTCACAGTTTTGTTCCTAGGTGGCTCCACTATGCCGATGATGAAGGTGTGCAAATTATCTTTTAATAAAGCAGTAAATTGTTGGCTATTCATAATAATTTGCTAAAGAGATATTATGAATTATCTTAATCAGTCATCTGTTTGCTTATATTAATTTTGGTGAAGATATTTTGCATTACAAAGTCTCAATCTATTATATGACATGTGATGTGTAAACCATCTTTTGTTCGACTTGATTTTTCCAATCTTAGTTGTTAAATGCTGAGAAGAAGAAAAAAGTACGGAAACAGAGAGAGGTTTCACTTTCAAAGACCAAGGAAATGGTAGGAACATTATTATATTATATTATATATTATAGTGTTAGATTCTAAATTTTAAAATAACGCTCCATTTACTTAAGTGATACTGTTTAGTACTTTTAATGTCTGCCATTTCACTTGTATTTCCCATGCAGTTAGCATCTATTAATAGCTCAATGGACATGCTTTTCGGTGCATTTTTTTACTCAGGGTGATACAGTTGATTCCGAATATCTTTCCGAATTGACTGAGGAGGAGTATGAAGTGAATTTCGTGAAGCCTCATCTGAAGGGTTTTGTAAAGCTCGACATCAAATACTTGATTCCATTCTTTACGCGGCGTTTTACAAAACAGGTAAAGTGCCACAGTCCTGTTTTTCAAAAATATATTATTTTTAATTTGTTTTTAGCAGATTTCAATATTTTAGTAATTTTGGCTTCTCTGGTTATTATTTCAGAATGAGTTAAATATTTGAAATTAAGATTTAATTTTCTCTTCTTGGTAACAGAACAGCTGGAACAGAGTCTCAGTCTCTGAATAAGGCAGGGAAGGATGTCAGCTTCCATGGCCTCCTCTATCATCATCATCATCATCATCATCATCGCCAAATCATCGATTTGTTTAATGTGATTGCAGAAGATGCTCAAAGTGGCGTGATTGATCTTTTTCAGGAGGTGAAGGATGGTCGCAATCAGATGAGTACGTTGACAAACCAGTGGTACCAGGAGTTGCGAGCTGAATCAGAAGAAGAGCAAGAGGAAATAACGCAGCTGACTAATTAATCTAGAGTCATTATGAAGACGAATAATAATTACTTTAAAAATACTACCTACAGCAGAAGTGTGCTTCAATATGAGTAACAAGGGTGATGGAAAATGTCATTGTTAAATGGGTGCAGTTGGATGTGAAAGTAAAGTCGACCTTCCTACCTGAATTGATTCTGAATTGCAGTAGAATCTGATTTTGGCCATCTTACACAGTTTTAACAAAGCACTCTGCCATAATGGACAAAGTCCGAAAGTTCAAAGTAGTCAAAGGAGGTCTCCCCAAGTCCCATTACGAGCTATTTGTAATATAATTAAATTGTCTAAATCCATATCAAATTAGTTTTGTGTCGTGTATGAACAAAGCTTTTGTTGGCAGACATTTTTGCATCTTAAGTTACTGTTCTGTCTGCATTGCAGACGTCTTATCCACTAGTATTTTTTTGCTTTGTATTTAGATAATGCTTGTAAAGAATTGACATAATTATTTATGTTTTAATTTATGGAGAACTTGGTATTTGTCATGATGTATTGAACTTGTTATGGAAACATTCCAATGTAATTTATATGCATTAAGATTTCTGATGTAATAATGATGCTGGAATATCAGCACCATTTCTCTGTTTATGCAAAAGGAACTCGTTACCGTTGCTAAACAGGGCTAAAGTAGCCTAATGTGTCAACAGGCTTTATGTTGTGCATTTATTTCATGACATAATTATTTACTCATTGCTTTGATGTGCTCCTGAGTCTTTCGTGAGTTAGACTGCAACTGAAAATTATAAGTGATCTACTGCATAATGAACACTTGACAGATAATGTTTCAATTATTTTTTACTGATGCAAAATAAAGTGAATTTTATGATGGCATATCAGAGAAAAGCCTTTTTATTATGTTTCAAGATTATGCTACCTTTTCTTTTTGGAGCTTATTGCAGACGGGGACATTCTAAATACTGCTATAGTCAAACTGAAACGTCTGCATAAATTGTCTCATTTGGACATTTATCACGTGTAACTACGGTAGTTAAGGGGTGTGTTGGCAATGACTGATAAAGTGTCGTTGCACTTATTATATATATAGACAACTTCCAATTGCAGATGATGCCTTCAAGATAATGGCAGTGTGAAAATGTAGTACAGCAATACACAGATTTAGTCTTGGAAGGAGAGGCCATCACAGGAAAATAATCTGTTGTCGCACATTTCAGATATAAAGAACAACGTAATAACAGACTTGCATAGGACTACACTGGCTTTGGCAGGATTAAAATTGAATAGACACCAGTGCTTCTTGATCTTTGAGTAGATGATCTCGTAGGTCTGAAGTGACGATAATTTTACTTACTTTATTCCAATGTCTTATAAATCAATTGGAAGAGTGAAGTCTGAAAATAGTGTCTGACGCTGACAAATATTACTGGTCAGTTAAAAATGCGTCACATAAGTAACCATTGCTTAACTTCCGGTTTAACGCCATATTTACATGCTGCGGTTTTGGGAGAAGTTACGAGTTTTCCTTGATTTTCAATAAAATTTTTGATAAATAATCAGAAACTATCCACTTGAAGACGATGCCAGTTTACACAGGTAGAGGAAAATACTTTTGTTATATTTCGTTCCTTCTTTTCAGTGATGAACAATGCTTCATATGTGCTGTAAACAAATTTGTCTTGTCATGCAATTATTGTAAGACCGGGGGATGAATGGACAGTTGCAGCGTCAGTCTGCCTGGAACATTCTAATCACAGTCCAATATTAAAGCCAGATTCCCCTGCGAACTAAAGATACGTTTTACGATTAGAGCGTTGTTGTCTGGTTCTTTGTGACGCTAAGACGATTTCAGCGTCAATGGCGTAGGTACGAAGTGCTCCACAAAGAACACCGAAATAGATTTATAGATCTGAATGCGAGAAACTCTTATCACAGACTTTGATCGACTGAAGCTGGAAAGGTAATTGAGTGAATTGATCAAGACGTTCAGCATTGAAGACACGGCTTTCAGCTGTATTCAGCGCCGATTATAGACGATTCAGCAAACACTGAGTCCGGACATACAGAGTATAAGATTGCCAGACGCACTGTGACCACTCTTGCTTTGTTTTTGCTGTATTTGTATGGGATCAAATTTTGTTCTCACAAAATTGTATATTTTAGATTTAAACTTTGCTATGAATATTCAGTGTAATAATGTAGTGTTTGATTCGTGCATTTTTAGATTGAAATCATCAAAGTGATAGTTTGAAAATGTGTTCTGTTTATTGTTTTATGAATTCATTGATGCAGCGTAACCTTAAGTATTTTGACATTTCGGTAGACGTGAGCGCGAACGGTGTAACCGAAAGTAGTCCATAAACACTGAAGAAGTTCCTTTGAAAGCTCTATAGAGACAATAAAATATAGAACATTGATATAGCTCATATAGCACAATACGTACATGTAGATCACTAGATTCTAGAGTATTATTAATTAAAGGGAAAGAAAGGAAAATGAAATCACTACATAGACCACGTGTATCACTGAGTGAGCTACATAAATTTCTTCCAATCGCGTGTACATAGGCACCACGTGGCAACATTATTTCTCTTGAAAAGGGAAAGAAGGAAATAATAAAAAAAGCATAGCAATCCATGATCTAAATTGAACATTTTAAACACATGTTCTATCAGGTTTAATTGCACTATAAAACATGTGTGCTCTTCTTTGCTTGTGTCTGTGCTGCACACTGATACATTATGCCGTTTGCGCCCACGTCTACCGACATTTCAGTTAGATATTCTGCTATTTTAGTTAACGTGAAATGGGGAAGAGAGAAATTTGAAGGCATAGAATGTAACACCGATGAGTCACCGCTGGTCTTCAAAGCGACCTTGTTTTCCTTATCAGGCGTTCAACCAGATCGTCAGAAGATCATGATCAAAGGATCTGTTCTAAAGGTCAGTGTATCATTGAGTAAAAAGTATTTTCTAAATCAGAACTCTGCTTGCCCATTGTGTTATGAAATAATTAACAGATGCTATATCTTTTGTCTACATCTCAGGGATTGTCATAGTTATGACATTTTAATGTCTGGATGTTTCTCTTATGCTGGCTCTGTGTGCCTTCTGTATGAAAAGATTAAAGAATAGACAAGAATCTTACTAGACATACTCTGGAGGGTTTACTTGAACTCTTTGATTCTCATTTTGGATGATGTAAGAATTTGAACAATTCTCTGGAAAGTTTTTCCAAACAGCTTAACAATAAGTGCAATGAGAATTTGATCTATTTAACCAGTTTTACATGAGCAAGTTCTAAAGATAAGGTTGAGTCATAGATTTGTTGCACAATGGCTTATTTATAATAAGTTAGTTTGAACGACGGTTGTAACCAGATGGGGTTGAAGTTTATTTCATCTGCAACCTAAGAGTTGAAGAGTTTCAAAGCAGCAGAATGGTTGAAATGAATTAAGAGGAAATAATTCTGATTTTTATTTGGCATTTGGGTAGTTTTCTGTTTTTGGGGTTATGGCAGTTTGATGTTAATGGTTTTTGGTGTTTTACTTATTTTAAGGATGACTGGGGAAGCATCTCATTGACCAATGTAAGGATTTTTAAATGTTTCATTTTTAAACATGCGATTCAATTGTGAATTTGTTTTATTTGTTTTCTATGTAGTCTTTTTTGTGAAACCTTTAATGACCTTAGTTTGTGGTGCTATATTAATAATGCGCATGTACGCTAGTTGCCGTGGTGATTCCTGACTGTTGATGTGCGTGTAGAATGCCAATATAATGATGATGGGAACAGCAGATGAGCTGCCAACAGCCCCTGTGACCAAGACGATGTTTGTTGAAGATATGACGGATTCACAGTTGGCACAAGCGGTAAGCACAAGATTCTCTTTACCTTCCAGTATTTTTAATATGAACCAAAATTATACTAATACGATCTATGCATTGATTATTCAGCAGCTTACATTTAATAAATGTTACACTTCGTTTTCATGATACATTTTATAACATTCCTCATGATGTCATACTCTGCTTAATGTCTTTGCATTTATTGTTTTAACAGTAAGCAGAGTTTATATTACGGTTCAAAGTTGCCAGTTTTCGATAATTTTATGGAATTAACATTATTTTTTGTGGACAACAGCTTGAGTTGCCTGCCGGATTGACTAACCTTGGCAATACTTGCTATTTGAACGCAACTCTTCAATGTCTTCACTCAGTTCCTGAACTCCGAGACTCCCTGAAAAAAGTAGTAAGTATGCGTGTGTGTGTGTGTATATATATATATATATATATATATATATATATATATATATATATATATATATACACACACACACACACATGGATAACTGAATGCGTGACATTGCACTGAAAGTTGTTCCTTGACTGAAGTTGTTAATAGTGGTCTTAGGCTGAAAAGATGAGCTTAATTTTAAGCGGTTGGTAACAAATATTGAAACGTGGGTGTAAATTTGGATGATGATTGAAATTCTTCTCTTGTGATACATCAGAAATCAATTTGAAGCTGGAATACAGGTGCTGAAGGTGATTGTTGATTGTTAGGTTTACGGGTCCAGTGACCATGACGGGCGACGCTCAGGCAGATCGGCTCATAACGAATGGTGAGTTGGGATTTGTTCAAATGGTGATTTGCTTTGACTGAGATTTCAGAGGAAAAACTCATCTGAACCTTATTGTAAATACTGAAAATCAGTCAAACAGGAGGACATTTTGCAGAAGCAAAGATACAATGGGAGAAAATCAATCGTTGAACTTAACTGTTATTGGTAATTTTCTCCTGTTTTCTTTTCATTTGAGGTATTCGTGATTTGTTTGTCGTGATGGAACGCAGTTCATCTGCAGTTCCTCCGGTTATCATGCTCAACATTCTGCACATGTGTTTTCCTCGTTTTGCGGAGAAGAATGAGCATGGAGGACTCCAACAGCAGGTATGGGAAGTTGTGAAATTCAGGGGAGGTGGTCAGGATGAGCATGGGGATTAACCCTAGCCTTGTCTTTAATTTCACTGCAGTCTAGACTGTTCTGTCATTTAGTCTGTTCTGTCATTTAGTCTGTTCTGTCTTTTAGTCTGTTCTGTCTTGCTAATCATTGTTGCTGTTCTTTGATAATGCATGTGTTTTTCCCATGTTCTTATTTTATTGGGCTGAATGATAACATTCTTTGGCATCTGTTTTCCAGGATGCAAATGAATGTTGGACCGAATTGGTTCGATGTCTGCAACGGAAGCTGCCTGCCGTTGGCGCCTCACAGGTCGTCACTTAACTGCCTCAGAGTTTCTTCCATTGTTATTTTGATTTTATTTAATAAAATATTAAGATTTCTTTGTCTGAAAGCAGAATTGTCATTTAAATTTTGTGATGTTTATATTTTAGGATAGTGCGGCGCAATTTCGTGGCTTTGTTGACCAGTACTTTGGGGGTGAACTCGACGTAACGTATCCTTTGTGCATCAGTATGATGGTAGATTGTTTCTTTATCTTCAGCATTTCCAATGGTTATGTACAGTGTACAGCTTAGCTTATGTGCCTTGTGTTTGTTTTAACCTTAACATGAGTTTAACAGAATGAAATGCCTTGAAACAGACGATGAACCAGAGTCTCATAATTCAGAGTCATTTTACCAGCTGAGTTGTTTCATTGAAAAGGGTTTGTTGCTTCAGAATTGTTTTTTTGAATGTCGATTGGGTTCTGGTTTGTTCGTTGAAGATGACGTGAATAGTTATTTTCTGTGCTCATTTATGGCTTCTTGGGGTGTAGTGTAAAAGTCTAGCGTTGCTAAGGGAGTGTAGATAATTGTAGACGTCGTTCTACATTATATTGCATTCTGGGATTGCTACCCTTGACACCGTATGGACAGAGAATAGCAGTTGGATTTCTTATTTGTTACTTTGTGCAATGATTTCTTATTGCAGAAGTGAAGTACATGCATACCGGTCTAAAGTCAGTGAGTATCTGTGATTCGGTCGATTAGATTCTTAGTTGATTAGATTAGATTATAGCTTCAATCACTTATGGTCAGTGGTTAATTTAGCAGAGGAGGGACGTTGGTTGGCCTCACTGCTTGTCGTACCTTTTTGAAAATGAAGCATTGCTTGCAAAGAAGTTTTAAATATTAAAAAGTGGCTGGTTAAGTAAGATTAAAGTTTGCCTTTAATTCTGTCGTAACTTCTCAATTTCTTTGATTTCTTGATTTTATTTGGTTTGTTATGGGTTTATGGCATTCATCATATTCAGCACTTATCCTTTCCAATTTGACTTAGTTTTCAATTTTATAAATTGATCCATGTATATGGTTATGCCATTTTGTTATTTAATGATAGGTTATATTATTTGGTCATTTTGAGTGCTAATGAACCCTGTCATGTTACTTGTCAAGATTTAGTGAATTTTGACCTTTTAGGGATTAGAAGGTGAAATAACGAAACATTCGCCGACTCTTGGCAGAGACGCCCGATACCTGAAGCAGGTAATTTCAGGATGCTGTGAAATATTAGAGAACATGGTTGCAGATCATGGGACAGACTTTCTATTCTCTCAGGAAAGAATTGCGGCGACAAAGCTTTCATTTTGTGTCTTTTGATGTCTTGGAAAATTATCTCATCCGCTAAATTTTCCAAACAGTTAGAGATATTTTGTGTTGAGGGAATTGGCTTTAGATCTGCTTTGGAAAAAGCATTGAACTGATTTGATGTTGATATATATATATATGTATATATATATATGTGTGTATATATATATATATATATATATATATATATATATATATATATATATATATATATTTGTGTCTGTCATTGCACATGTGTTATAGAGTAAGATCAAGCGCCTGCCTGGCTATTTGTCGATCCAAATGGTTCGGTTTTTCTACAAAGGAAAAGAAGCAATTAATGCAAAGATCCTTAAGGTCGGTTGGCTGTTGGTGGAAGTTGGTACTTCTTCTGATTTCTCTATTTCTTCTTAAGATTTAATGAACATCAGTGAGTGTTGGACTCAGTTTATGCTTATTCTTCTATGCCACTGTAAACAGCTTATAATGTCCTGACTTTTCTTGTGGCAGTTCTCAATATTGGGAGAACTTTTCCTTGGAAACTGACCTGAAGAAGATTCTGGATAATATGCCCAGCGGGCAAAATAGTTTTGAGTTTCAAACTTCAGGCAATTGAACATTTGAACTTGTTCATAAGTAATTCTTCAAAGAGTTTGGTTCATTAAGTTTATTGCTTTCTTGGGAATTTTGTTTAATTTAAAGCATTATTTTCATTGTTGTATGTTGAGCAGGACATCAAATTTCCTCTCAGTCTTGACATTTTCGATCTCTGCTCTAAAGAACTTCAGGAAAAGCTTATTCCTGCTCGAGAAAAGTTCAAGCAGTGGGAAGACGAGTGCGTCCAGAAGGCCCAGGCTGTGCGTCAATTGGACGAGTGATCTCTTCTTCCTATTTCTAATCGGCAGAAATGCCATCAGCCAACAACAGTGCTGCACTCTGTTCTGTTGCTATAGTCTTGTTGAAAATGCCAATTTGTGATATTCTTTAAGAAAATATATATCGTATAATGGACAGTTTATATTGCTTGCCTCCTGAGGACTATTAAGAGAGGAGAAAGTAGGTCTTGAGATGTGATGGAGTAGCTCTTTGACTATTGGCAGATCAATTGCCAATGATAATCTCATTCCATAGTCTGGACTCTAGAGGCTGCCACACAGCAAATGCTTTGTTATGCAGATCAGATTTTGAGGACTATTAAGTGAGAAGTGCCAGGAATGAGGGCAGTGTTCAGAACATAGAGAGACACTAGGGATTTTGAAATGATAGTGTGTGTGTGTGTGTGTGTGTGTGTGTGTGTGTGTTGTGCTTAATCTGGATATTGTTTCTGTAGGAATCGGAGACTGGACAGAAAGTGAAACCAGCACCAGTCGAAAGAGAACCATTTTGCTTTCCAGATGGTCGGTCAATTAATTAATTAACACAATTATTGGGAATATGTCACCACCTTTGATTTAATAGAAATTGATGTTTAAGATAATTGCCTGAATTGGTGTAAAAAGTTGGTAATAAACAATCTCTGGCTATAAAAAATTGTTTAATTACTCTTGGAGACCTACGTTACATGCAAAGCATATTTTTTTAGTCATATTGGTTCAGGGTAAGACTGCCTTTCAATGTGCTAACACATCGCCTGCTCCGATCCACTGATCGGAAGAATGTTTATGTTCCTAGATCACGCTCTGCTCTTACTCAGCATCGGGCTTTTGCAGTGACTGGACCCTCCCTCTGGAATGCCTTGGACCCATCCATTTGGGCCTCACTTCTTACCCCTTTGCTCTCTTCAATGCAAAAGCTAAAGTCTCACTACTTTATCATGCAAATCCAATGCCAGGAGCGCCTCTGAGTAAGAATATAAGAGGCGCTATACAAATACTACGTTACATTACATTTGTTTACAGTCAATGTCATTTAAAATCCCAGTTTGCTTCTTTTAATATGCTAATCAATTTGTTGAATCTCTTGAATGTGACTTTTTGACTGTGGATTAACTGTTGAACTTGATTGGACTGTGAGCATATCTATTTTATTCACTAGGTGGCTATTATTATGGTCTGGTGATAATTCGGTTGAGTATTTTGGTATTTTCTGGCGTTGTCTCGTAGACATTGGATCGAGCAACAGTGGCTTCTATGAGCTGAGAGCCGTCCTAACGCATAAAGGTCGTTCCAGTTCAAGTGGTCATTATGTTGCGTGGGTCAGAGGGAAGAAGAAAGGTTTGTATAGGTATGACTCCATTAGGAAACATGTTACACGGATATATCCCCCAAGTAGTTAACCCGACAATATAAGCACGAATGACGGGTGCTCCACTTAAAAATATATCTGCAAAATATTTGTTTGGGACAAAAAATACCTCCCGGATATATCCAAGCGAATGAGTCTACACATATTCAGGCGGGTAACACAGCCGGGGTCATCTTTGCGATAGGCATGGCTCCCTTTTATTCTGTGGGTCCATCCACCTACTGTCTCGGGACAACACGATGGACTGTAGGGGAATTTATCCTGGTAACATATCCCCAAATGGAGCTCTTCTACCTTTAGAGGGTGTTTGCAAAATCATTTATTATGCTAAATAAATATAATTTTTCTGAAGAGAGACAAATTGTTGTTAATTGTGGTCTGGCTGACCAATTTTTTAAAATATGAGTCATAATTCGTATAAAGTTATAACGAATAAGCACCTTGAAATGGTGAAATTATTTACAAATACTTATTGTACAGTGTAGTTTTGTTTTGACTTCAGACGACTGGTTGATGTTTGACGATGAAAATGTTTCTGCCGTAACGTCTGATGACATCTTGAAGTTGTCTGGCGGAGGTTTGTGTTTGCCGCTGCAGATTTTGTCTTGTTATTGCATTGAAAATGTTAAAAGGAGTAGATATCATTTGGTGAATTTTGCTGTGTGATATTTCTAGCGTCCTGTCGTGCTAATGTACTTGATGAAGATTAGTTCTCCGTGGTTGATCTACAATGGCTTCATCATGTTGGTTAAATAGACGTTGTGTTGCGTAGAAACAGCAGCGGCAGCAGTGTTGCAATTTTCAGCATATCCTATATAAAGTGATATTCCTTTTTGTTTTGTTGTTTATATCAGGCGACTGGCACTGTGCCTATGTTCTGTTGTACGGTCCTCGCATCCTGGGAGTTGAGTAGACAGATGAACATATTCAGATGTCTACAGAAGTCGCTGTTTAGGCTTGTTTTGCAGGCCTCTTATTCAAATGTATATTAACTGAACATTGCCGTTTCTTTGATCATTTATTTGCTGAATAAATGTTAGAAATGCTATGAAGTGAAGCCTCTTATGCCAATGTTAACGAGTTGTTGTTGCTGCTGTTCGTATTCATGCGTCATGTGTTGTGTTGTTTCATCCATTGCTGTGATCTTGTGGTTGTAATACATCAGTAACTGATTTTCATTAATAGATAAGGAGATACTCATAATATCACCAGCTGGCTTGTCACTCCTTTGCTGCTTTCAGTCCATGGTCGCTCATTTAGAATAAACTTCTGGCTTCTTTACTCAACATCTTCCTACCATTTGGTATTCTTAATAATAAATAAATACTTTATAGATACCCCAAAGATTTGTGGCACTTCTGAGCTACATTAAAACTCTACTAGAAATTGTTCATTTCATTGCAGAATCCAGAAAAGTAGTTAAAATAACCAAACGAGTGCATTTACTGTGTCTTGGTTGTATGTCATGAAACACAAGTATTTACATTGCGGAGTGTTGACAACTTAAAAATAAATTAGCTATACAGTAGTTGCTTAGCAAAACGAAATACACTGTATAGCTGCAGGGATCTTGCTGACATTCCCCTAATTAAATTTATTAACTTAGCATGATTTAACCACTTTACCGTCCATTAAAATTTTCAAATCCGTTGCCATGGCGACCATTTATTTTTACACGGCAATGTATTATTTTAGATAGTCAAAATACTTCAGAATTTGATATGTAGAAGCTAAGGAAATATTAAAAATTTGATAATTAGGTCACATTCAATATTCTTTTATCACTTTATGTCCTCAATCACTGAATTTTTACTCAGACATCCAACGAATGTGTTGCGAACGCTATGACAAAAGGCCGCTTGCTAGAACCAAGGCAACTCCTGTTCAGCATTCAGCATCGTAAATGTCCATTCTAGTACAGACAGAAACTTCAAATTGGCTCTAATTCTATTTATATTAGCTTTTGATTTCGGGCGATTTTCCCCACTTTCTGTTGTAATATCGCCGCATAGCAACGAATCTCCGCTAAGGTGCTGCCACTAGTGGATCAACTATTCGTTGGAGTGGTCGAAATAAATTCGAATTTCGACGAGTATTCGTCAAACTACTCGATATATGAACTACATTTACCGAAGAGAACGATACCGAAGCTATATTTAGCGTTTAGACGCATTTCTTCGGGGTCGCCGGCTAACTAGCGGTCTGGAAAGTAGCGGACGAATATCTTCGGGGTTGCCCGTAAAGGGCTTTAAGTGGCTTAGGAGGCTTGTGCGAAGGCCACACATTCTACAATTTTTCTTTAAAAAAATTGATGTCCCTAGGAAGGCAACAAATACTGAAAACTGTTAATTGCTACATTTGATTGGAGTCCTGCTCAATGGATCTGAGGTTTGAGTTGAAATCGTGATCATAGATACACTGACCTTTGCCCGGCCGACAATTAAACCACCTTGCCTATAGCTATTTCAAGAAAGATTAAGCGCATAAGAATAAGCAGCTACTGCTGTGCTGCTTTCCGGGGCGCTGTAGAAGTTTACGAGATTTTACTTTACTTACTTACTTTAATTGACTGTGAATGAAAAACTATCGATCCTCGGTTGCTTTAGTATTAAATTCAATGAACTAGCGCTCGTATCTTCTGACTGTCTAAGTGACATTTATTCTGGAAATCATCTTGATGTAGCCCTGTAGGCCCATTCATCGAAGCCTACGTATCAAAGTTTATTTTAAATAGGGCCTAGATTCCCTAGAAGTTAAATTATTGAGATGCTGCGTGTGGTTGATCTCCTGCCAAGTTCCAACAACCATTGACATTTGCGCTTTGTCAATGGTTGTGCTAAGTTGTTTGCTGACGCATTCCGTACCCATTGGTGTAAAACAAAGAAGGGCTACTGCAGCTGAGGAGGGATGCAGCTGGATGTTGAATAATATTAAGAGAGAGAGAGAGAGAGAGAGAGAGAGAGAGAGAGAGAGAGAGAGAGAGAGAGAGAGAGAGAGAGAGAGAGAGCAGCCGCGGTTGTCATCCTATTTATATCCGCTAGTTTTCCTCTCAGACCAAGAACCTTCTCTGCTCCCGAAGGCCGCTCGCTCCGTGCCTCTCCCATTCCTCGCACACAGGCCATCGGTAGTAGGCCGGCCTGGCTCTTAGCCTACCTGCGCTGCTTCTAGCACCGAGCCTCTCCCCACACCTGTCTTTCCCAGCCAAGTGAAGTCTCGAGTAGGCGCCCGTTACCTGTACCCGGTATTCTGCCACTAAGTTACCAAGATTTCGGCTGCAGAAGCTGAAGAGCATCTGAACTACGCAGACGAGATAGGATTCGAACGGTGTTCCTTGGATGGCGTCACTGCGTTTCAGACGTTGCATCTGCGATCGAGAATACAATTATTGTGCTAAATAACTATTAGGACTATAGTCTACTTCGAATGCAATGCAAGCGTCGACTCTGCATTGTACTGACCCACAAAGCCACTGCCTCAAGATCAGCAAAGGCGTTTGCGATTAGGGTGGAGAGAGACTGAGAGAGAGAGAGAGAGAGAGAGAGAGAGAGAGAGAGAGAGAGAAAAGGTAAGGCGATTATGTAAAAGAATTATTGCTAGTAAGGGGGACAAAACAATTGCTTTGCTTTCTTTATACAAAGCCCACATACGCTGATGACGTAATGTGTTGTTTATAGAGTTGCGTTCTGTTATTATCAGATGATTGATAATAAGTTCTCATTCGTCTTCTTTAGAATATTCAGAATCGATGACGATGACTTCCGATGCGTTGAGCTGCAGATGCACAGCTGCTCAGCTGACCATGTCGTCGATGCTTCGGTGGCTGCTGTTGGTGATGACCGTGTCCGTCGTCAGCGGAGGAGCAGGAGGAGGAGTGGAACAGCCTCCAGTCAACCACGCAAAACGCCTCTACCACGATAAGTTGAACAGCGAAGCGTACAACAAACTCATCCGTCCGGTGGGAAATACGTCCGACACACTGACCGTTCGCATCGGACTGCGCCTCGTCTCAATCATCGACATCGTAAGCGCCCTTCCAAGGCAACTCCTCAGCGGCTTAGCGATGGGGTTGGAACGGGGCGCCCGAGGATGAGGACGCCAAATTGATGACAAAAAGAATAATTCTAAACATAATTTTAAAAATTAAGCAAAATTGATGAGAACTTTTTTGTTTGTCAGGATTTTTCGGAAGTCGAGGGCGCCATTGATACATCTTGCTCCCGGGCGCCGGATACCCTCACTACGCCACTGAGGCAACTTAATAATAATAATAATAATAATAATAATAATAATAATAATAATAATAATAATAATAATAATAATAATAATAATAATAATAATAATAGCGTTAATTTAAGTGGCTTAGGAGGCTGAGTTTTATAGCCTGTATGAAAACCACTGAATGTATTCTTAATCCTACATGAAGAAGTTGACAACTGTTTGAAAATGCGAATATTTACGTCAGGACTCCCAGAATGTGTGTTCCAAATCTGTGATAATTTAAGTGATAAATTCTAATTCAGAAGCAGATGGACCCTGCTACTCTGTCCTTAATTCTATGCATTGGTCCTCTTTCAATTGTTTTATAAGAAGCAGTGCTATAGAATAGCATTCTAATGATAACTATTTGACGCTGTGTTCATTTTCAGGACGAAAAGAACCAAATTATGACAACCAACGTCTGGTTAGAACAGGTGCTTTCACGTTTCTACTACCACATTAATCAGTACGTTAATAATAATAATAATAATAATAATAATAATAATAATAATAATAATAATAATAATAATAATAATAATAATAATAATAATAACAACAACAACAACAACAACAAAAAGACACATTTTGCCTGCGCTGGTTCGTAATACATTCAAAGCTCGCTTGGTCGATTTATGACTGACAGATTCATTGAAATTCAGCTCTTTAGATCTTAAAATACGTTCGCATGCCGTTTATTTGTTGAACTTAAAACTTTAAAAGTTTTTCTTTGCTTAAAACGAGGCGATTTGCAAAAGAAAATTCAAATCGCTTCAACCTTGTCACACCGGAAGTAAGTTATTTAGTTATTTTGCAGTGCTCGTCAGTCGCTTCTAGCGCTGCATCAATTGCAAAACGCAGAGAGAGAGAGAGAGAGAGAGAGAGAGAGAGAGAGAGAGAGAGAGAGAGAGAGAGAGAGAGAGAGAGAGAGAGAGAGGGAGAGAGGGAGGATGGAGAGAGAGGAAGGGACGGCCTACCAAGTCTAACCCAAGAACTTTTGATTTCTGATGCATTGCGTCATTATTCGCTATCTGTCGTTAAATCTGTTGGAAGTCATTAGTTCTGATTTTGCTGACAACGTGTCACAGGAATGGTACGACTACAAGTTGATGTGGAATCCAGAGAACTATGGAAACATGGAGAAGCTGTACGTTCCCTCAGATGCCATTTGGCTCCCGGATATTGTGCTGTACAACAGGTACGCGCATCGACACTGGTAGGCGTATACGGGCTTTTGCCCGGCATGGGTATATAGGCCTACAACTGCACAGAATGTTATAAGCAGCTTCGCTTTGCTAGACTTTTGCTGTTAACCCCTTAACTGGGGATCCCGGATATATCCGTCCATTTTACATTGAGTTACAGTTAAATACACGGTTAAGGGGTTAATTGGTAAACAGTGTCTTTTGAATCGATATCTTTTTTGAAAATGCATTTACGATATCCACCATTTCATACACTTCCGCCGTTTGCATCGGCAGTTTTAGTAGAATTTCAGATATGCTAATTGCATCGTTGTTATTATTGTCATATGTTGTTGTTGTTGTTGTTGCTTGCTATAGTGCTGATGGTAATTTTACGGTGAAGATAATGACGAAGGCGACCGTCTACTACACAGGGCGTGTTGTGTGGAATCCTCCTTCCATCTACAAAAGCCTCTGCCTCATTGACGTCGAGTACTTTCCTTTCGATGAACAGCTGTGTACTTTGAAGATCGGGTCTTGGTCTTACGATGGATCCTCGGTCGACATCAAACACAACAAACTGACGAACGAAAACCAGGATCTGGACGTGTTCAAAGACGGTCAGAAGATGATCAAAGGCAGCGTACAGTGGCACCCCGTTGACACGCTCTCTCATAACTCGCCATCTGACTCCATTGTTAACACGGACTTTGTCTTTACCTGGACGCTTAATTTCCCCCCATAGTACTGCTGGTGTCACAGTTATGTTAACGGGTTGCCATAGTGAAATATTTGAAGCTGTCAACCGCAGAAGTATAGTAAGCGATGAGCTACGACCGATTTGCTTCTGAATCTAGCTTCTGTTTCGTCTTCTAATAAATTTCGTCTTTCGATGTGCTGTGTAATTGATGAATCTTGCAGGAATTAACCTTGCTGACTACTCGCCAAGTACCGAATGGGATCTGTTGGAGGTACCGGCGCAGAAGTTCATCAAGCACTACCCGTGCTGTTCGGAACCCTATCCGGACATAAAGTTCAACATCACGATGAGACGGAAGACGCTTTATCACACCGTCAACCTCATCCTTCCGTGCGTCGCCATTTGCGCCGTCACCCTCCTCGTCTTCTTCATCCCCGCCTACACCGGAGAGAAGATAACAATGGCGGTCACCATCCTCAACTCCCTCAACATCTTCCTTCTGCTCGTCGCCGAAATCAACCCGCCGACGTCACTGGCCACGCCTCTTATAGGCAAGTACCTGCTCTTCACCATGGTCCTAGTCACGTGCTCGATCGTCGTCACGGTCTTCGTGTTGAACGTCCATTTCCGGTCTCCTTCGACCCACGTGATGCCTCCGTGGATAAGACACCTGTTCCTGTACGTCCTGTCCCGCCTTCTGTTCATGCAACGGCCGCAGGACAAGCGCAGCAGGAGAGCAGGAGGAGGAGGAGGAGGAGGAGGAGGCGGGTCCTCCTCCTTCTCGAGACGCTCCCCCTTCGGCACCGGCGCCGCAGACGCAGGCTTCGACTCTTACGACAGCAACTGCGGGGGACAGTGGTGGTCGTCGGACCACGGGACAACGACCACCGACGACCCGGGACTGACGTCGGTCAATCACCACGAAGACGCCGACAATTGGACGACGACGGCGGCGGCGGCGGCGGCGGCGGCGGAAAGACGAGGTGCGCTTCCTTCGAACGTCATGCAGGCGGTCATCGGAGTCAGCTTCATTGCGGAGCACCTCAAAGAACAGGACGAATCGGACAGGGTAAGTAAGCATCGTGCCATCGGCGTCCCATACTATAGACGGTGCATAATTACTGGAAACGTTTCCTCCTATATTATGCCGCATTCGAATCCCACAGTCCCACTCCAACGACACCCACCCGCATCCATTCGTCTTCAGCTGTTCCGTGATAATTAGCCTAGGTCCTGAACTGGTTCCCTTTGTCTCGTACAATCGATTTGTTCTCTTAGTTAATCATCTTTATCTCTTTCCTGAAAATATCGCAGAAATTCCACCGATGCTCATATTGACAGCGTCAATAGGCGATGCCTAAAGTGATTGCCTATAGGTTTTAGTATGGTCATCGGCTGCAGTCTTTAATCTAGACTCCTGGACTTCCGGGGAAACTGACAAAGCCGGGGAAAACTGAAAAATCCGGGGGAATTCAGCTAGGGGGCTGCTGTTAGTTGATGTAGTATCCCAAAATTTCCGGGGAATTTTAAATTTCCTGGGAGAAAAGGACAATTCGCCCCCCTCCGGAAACGGCCTAGATTAAACCCTGATCGACTGTTTGTGGTGCTTGTATCAGGTCAAACAGGATTGGCAGTTCGTTGCCATGGTGATGGACCGTCTGTTCATGTGGCTGTTCACCGCTGTTAGCCTCGTTGGAACTTTCGGAATCATTATCCAATCTCCAACGCTTTACGACGACAGGGTTCCCATCGCATAGACGGCGTCACCGACGCCTCGCTTTCACTGGCGGTTGGGGGGGGTTAGCGGCCCCTCTTTCCTCCCTCCAACCCCCACGAACATTGGTCACGTAGAACTCTATGCAGAGCAGAGGAGTGAAGATGACAGCATTCTTTCTGTCTGTTATTAAAGAGAGGACAAAAGAAGATCTTCTCTCTCAAAACGGCGATCGTCATCTGACAATTATGCTCTTCCGTTTGGAGTCATTTTTTGACGACAGAAGAAAACGATCGATCGATAGCGCTTCAGTTGTCTTCAATTGTGATTTCGATCAAATAACAGCGTTCATATTCACCTTTGACCTTCTCTAAACTAGCGCCAGAGTATTGGATTTATTATTATTATTATTATTATTATTATTATTATTATTATTATTATTATTATTATTAGATTAAACGACAGAAGCCGATTAACACCATATAGAGAGAGAGAGAGAGAGAGAGAGAGAGAGACAGACAAACAGAGAGAGACAGAGAGACAGAGAGAGAACAGAGAGACAAAGAGAGAGAGAGAGACCAGAGGCGTAGCAGCCATATGGCAACCTGGCCAAATGCCAAGGGCCCCCGACCTGCAAAGGGCCCCCGACCCGAGCCAAACAATCTTTTCCGCAATGTTGTAAAGTTATCAGATCGAAAGACCGACAAGCAAAAAAAGTCGTCTACATACATTTTCGCAAACTAGACTGACAAGCAAGAATAAAAAAAGGTCGTCAACATTTTCGCAAACTTGTCAGATCGTCTCTGGAAAGGGGCGGCCCTCTGCCCGTTTTTAGCCAAGGGTCCCCGAGCATATTGCTACGCCACTGAGAGAGAGAGACAGAGAAAAAGAAAGATCGTTTATGGTTCGAATCTGTTCCGCTGATTTCTCAATCATCACAGCTCTGCTTTTCAGTTGGCAATCCTCAGATATTTTGACTCGTGACGTTCTTTGGCACGGCGCTTTGTAGATGAAGGGGAGCGAATAAAAATAGCAATGAACTTCTTTAGCGCCATCAAGAGAGAGAGAGAGAGAGAGAGAGAGAGAGAGAGAGAGAAGAGAACAGATGAAAATCCAACGGGCGTGGTTTTGGACCGGGAAGAATCTAGAATTCTAGATAGAAGTTACTTATGTCAGTCTATTTAAATATCAGAAAATACGGGGAAAAGTCCGCGTCAGACGCTAAAACTCAAATGACGAAAAGTCTTCCACAAAATACCCGAGAAATCGGATTCTGTCACAGAAATATTCGACGTAAGAAGACTCAAACACCGATGCGTCATTTCAATTATAAAAACATTCTTGTATACACTGTATTCGGGTTTCAGCCGCATCACCCCATAGCAGCATCTGTTTGGGGAGAAACCAGTCCCCTCTGCATGGCCATCGAAAATGTTGGGCTGATTTCCAAAATGTTTGCTCGTGGGGCAGACTAAACCCCCGCTTAATTTGCTAACGAATGAACGAGCTTCGATTGAATACGAGGCTATAATAAAATACTTTACAAATGTAATCAGATTTACACGGATCGGATCGAGCGAGAGCTGGGTAGTGGGGGCTATTCGTAGGCCATTACCTCGCAGATAATTGCGCTAAATAATTTCGTCCATCGGGTGGCCACCCCCGTCGCCTCGACGTAGACATAGCGACCCTTGATCGGCCCTTGGCATTGGACGTGCAGATGAGTCTGGAAGACGGCGTCGTTGACCCTCGACACGAAGCCGCAGACCCTGTCCGGGTGGTCGGCGCTGTCTCGACCGCCCTTCGGGTCGACGTAGACGGTCAGGCGATCGAGGTTGGCGACCCCTGCACGAGACGACGACGACGATGATGACGACGACGCCCTGTCCTCTGCAGAAGAAGACAACAAGACAACTACTCTGCTCTCCAAGCGTCTACTGGGCAACAAGGAAAGTAGCACAGCAGAAATCATACTAAAACGCTCAAAATCCAATTATTATTATTATTATTATTATTATAGAGACGTCCAGTGGCGTAGCCAGGATTCCAGAATAGGTGGAAAATTCCTCTCACCTGACTCCGGACCTTGCCGTGTGACCATTCTCACTCCCGATATCTTCGTCCTTTTACCGAGGTCGACCATTAGCATTGGTCGATCGACGTCCTGGTTGTCAAGGACGACGCACGTGGACGCGTTGACCTCTCCGTCGACCGCTCTCCCCGCCTGACCACGTGACCACTGGTTCCTCACGTGACGCTTGTACTGTCGCTTGTTGTTCGTCCAAGACTCCTTTCTATAAGCGACGTTTTCCACTGAAAAATTCATCAACGCCTGACGACGTTTATCAGACGCGCGAACCCAGGACCCTTATGGGTTTCTATGACTCCCCTGGGTGTCTCCGTGGCCCTCTTCTCTTCCTCGGTGACCCTATGGCCATGGGGTGCCATCTCCTAGTCCCCCCGGGAATATCAGGTGCCCGAGGTAATTGCTCTGACGGGCGCTGCGTAGAATTACTTTACAGTTTAGTCTTAAAGCAAGAACGTTTGGCGAGCGAATGTAACAAATTGAGGGAAATTCTGCAAGACCAGATTCCGTTGAGAGAGAAAATAGACATCGAATTGTGCACAAAACACAAATGCATGAGACTGCGAATATAGATGAACGCCCTGTCACCAGACACAGAGCAGCAAAACTAACCACACGGAGTATTCGCAACGACTCTTAGGAAGCCAGGACCACAGTCACCTACAACAACAACAACAACAAAGCGTCACTCCAGTGGTTGTCATGCAGTGCCATCGCAGACAGGTAGGCTGAGGTGGAAGTATTTTATCCAAAGACAAGAAAGCAGTTGAACTAAACCGGCATTTCGTTCAGGAGACGAGGTTTTAACGCGTGGCCGTTTTATTAGAAGGCGACTGCATGCACACTGGAACAACGCGTCGACGTCCTTTCCCCTGCATGACCAACGAGCATGGAGTGAGTGATCGATGGAGAGAGAGTGCAATGGTAAACTGATCCAGTGCTGACCTTGATGTTGACAGCCGATCAGTCCAGCCCTCATTCCGATCTGACCATTCCATTCGACCGGATGGAAACGCACGTAGCGAGACACAAAGGGAGCGCTGAGGAAGTGCAAACGAACCGTTTCCTTGTCCTTATTTCCACCAAATTCCTGGAAAGATGACGTCATTTAACTTAGACCAAAATGACATTCTCCTAAAAGTCTTCGTCTAACTTGCATGACTTGCATGGCAGTTAAATATCAATAGGATATTTCATTATATATTGTCGCTGTCAATGACTGGATATAGGCATCCCGGATTCCCGGGCGGAGCAGTCCGTCCTAATGAACAGAGACCCTTTAGATTCGGAGCCGAAGCCTCTTCGCTTCCAAATGGAAGACATCTTCGCAAGAGAGACGCTGCTCTCTGCATGCTCTTTAGAAAGCAGCGACTATAATGCAACGCCGAGAAAACGAGAAACTATTTTCTAATATGAAATCTAACTGAGAATCCATCGAGCAGAACATTAACTCGCAAGGTTTTTCAATCTTTACAAAATTGCACAACAATCAATTAAGCAAAGAACAAAACACACACACACACACACACACACACACATACACATATATATATATATATATATATATATATATATATACGTAGACAGACGGAAGCCAGCAAGAGCGTGCAATGCAAAATAGACGAGGCTTAGGCATTCAGTCGGTTTAGAGATGAACAAAAAGAGGAAAATGCGACAAAATGACTTTAAATGCACAGCGATTGAAATTTGCTAATAAGAAAAACAGTCTTATGTCAACTGTCATTCCATATGCCATGCCATGCAAATGGAGAAGGACACAATTGGTTAAGAGGATGAGCATTCAAGGTCACTGTCAAGGTCACTCACCAGACCTTCTGGACTCAGGCGATCAGGGATGATGGAGAAGGAGGAGGAGGAGGAGGAGGAGGAGGTGCGTGAGGATGAGATGTTGGCAGTCGAGTCCTTATTCCAAGACGCCACAATCGATCGCTTCAAAACGTAACTAATGCCAGTGAGTGAGTCATCGATGTCAATAATAATGAGTGACGCTCGCTAACACTCAGGCCATAGGCCGCTGAATGATGTCAGGGACCCGCGGATGATTAAGCTCAGCTGATAGATGCTGCCCTATGTTGTTTCCATGCAAAGGAATCCAATATACAGAAATCGATTACGTCATCAGACTGTGCTTATTGCCAAAAAGTAAGTAAGCAAATTTACACAGATGTTGATTGTTGATTGTTGCCCACTCTCAGTATATACCAAGCAGAATGAGCGCAGCAATTTTCAAATCCCAACGACACGTAGATTGGTTGATAGAGAATGCTTACAATTGGTGGTTTGGGGCTCCTTAGAATGCAGATGCAGATGCAGAGGGGGGTAGATGCTCTGCGTATAGCCGCTAACTGCGTTGAGTTAAGACGCTACCTTAGCGTCGAGATGAGCCGAGTCTTTGTAGAAGAACCAGATGGCGGAGTCGTTGCTATATGAGAGTCGATAGCGGCTGACCCAGTGCCGTTTGCCCGGATCTCCCCTGCCCTTCGTCATCAGACCCGTAATGAGGGTGGGAGGTCCGACGTCGAACTGGAGCCATTGATTGTCTGCAGACGACAAACGTATATATAGGACCTCAAAGCGTCAGTCACTGAGTGCATGCAGGGTGACTATATATACCACCATCTCGACTCAGTATTATAATTGGCGCTATAGAAGTTCAGATGATGATGATGATGATAATAATAATAATAATAATAATAATAATAATAATAATAATAATAATAATAATAATAATAATAATAATAATAATAATAATAATAATAATAATAGAAATAATGGCGATGCTAATTTACGAATTCACAAATTCATGGCGAAAGATCGGTTGTCGGCGATTTTGAGAACTTTGAGAAGTTCTCTATTTTATGGAAATCAACGGAATTTTGAGTTCTAATTACAAGAATGTCTATTTTCAAGAATTGAAGACAACTGCTCCTTTTGGGTATTTAGAAGAGACACTCTGTAGCTGATTCGAATGGAATCGATCACACCTACTGTTGTCTTCCTTTGGACACCATCCCTTCTGCGTCAGGAAGTGGCCATCTTCCGCCTGACAAGAGCTTCCCAGGTGCTGGTTTCTCTCGCCAGAGGCCGTTAGTTTCCCGTACGGCGGAAGGCCGATCGGACCGCCGCAGACTGTTCGACGGTAAACAAAGAAAGCGCTCGTCTCATTAGACGCGCCTACCTACTATACATCATGAGGCCAAAACGATTAGCAGTAATATTTGACAGTTGCCAGACGAAAAATCCAGCGATTCTCGTGAGAATTAAAGTCTCGGAATAATTTACAAGCGTCGCTTTTCCTCAAATCTTCAACGGCCTCTATTCATCTCTGTCTGGTGTCCATCGTCATCTGGCGACGGCACAGTGCAGTTATACTGCGTCAGAAAATCTTAACGTTTTACAGAGTCACGTCTTAAGAATCAGTCGACAAATCTGTATTTCAATAATTGCTCATTCACTATCAGCACTAATCGAAGCAATGAGGAGGTCTGGCGTGAGAGAGAGAGAGAGAGAGAGAGAGAGAGAGAGAGAGAGAGACAAGAACGTCTTGCACCTTGGCATCCGATGATTTCCACTCTCATGCTCGGATGTCTGTTCCACCTGAGCGTGTGGAATTTGATGTACCTGGCCGTGATTGGCTCGTCCAGGTAGACGTGTTTCACGTGATACGAATCAGTGTTTCCATCAAACACCTTCAAAACAAATCGACATCAGAATGAGGAGAGAGAGAGAGAGAGAGAGAGAGGGAGAGAGAGAGGGAGAGAGAGATTAAGACGTTGCTTCTGATGATATCTCTTGGATTTTCAACCACAGCCTCACAAGCATTCCATCTGTGGTCAAGTCCTGACCTTGACTCTTCATTTTGACCTTGACCTCTCCACTGCAGCTCTTAACAGCGTCAGAGGCATCAGGTGGGTCCCATTGGGTGAGAGTCAGCGTTTCTTCTAATCAGCTCCTCCTCCTCCTCCTCCGGCATTTGGTGTCTAAGAGCTTCACACAGTCAAACTGTCTTTCCTCGCGACCTTCCACTCTCCCTCCACCACAAAGCCACTCTGCGAAGTAAAGAGGTCGAAAAAGACCTTAACTCTGTGAATTTGTCAGGTTTTCCCAAACTGTTTGGGGCCGCGACCCACTTCAACGGTTGTTTAATGTGCGGCGACCCTACAAACGTGGTGTCAGCTAAAAATGGATAAAACGCCAATAATTTTAGGCTTAATATATAGCTTTGAATGGATTTGCAGGTATATAAATTTCGTAAAACAAAACCTACCTGAAATTTTACAAGGATAGTGACATCATGGTGTTGGTTAGAAAATTACACTTTGGAATCTAGTTACCCTGCAACCCTTTGGATTGAGCCCTGCGACCCACTTTTGGGTCGCGACCCACAGTTTGGAAAACACTGATTTAGGTGACAGCGTCTGCAGCGTTGTTAAATCTTTATCCATAGCCTATGAAAAACTACTCTAATAAAGGTCTGACTTAATCGCTCTCATTGTTCGAAAATCATTCGATTGATTCAGTCATACTGTTAAAGTCGGAGCAGGGACAGAAATTTCACGACCCGTGTAAGGTCTAATCAGTTGCATCAGGTGTATCACTTGTCAGAGGTCCAGTCAGAGGTCAAGTCAGAAGTGGTACTAACCCTTTGATTGCCGTATTGGTCGTAGACGTACTTCCAGTGAAATGCGTCGAGACTGTGAGACAGCAGATAGGACACGACCCACTCCGTCCCATCTCCCCTCCCCTGAGTCATTAGACCGGTCACCTGGCGAATAAACAGAACAGTCATCGATAACATCATCATCTGCTTCACTTGAATTAACACCTTTGTTGAAGCGTCACTTACCTTCCCATAATCAATAAATTCGCTATTAGGCCTATTCGTTGAACGCAACACGTTTCACTTTCACTTTCAATCCGGTGACAGCAAAATCCGCCGAATACTTTGAAGTCGGAGGACGACGTTACCTTTGCAGGTAATCCAAGGTCAACCTGTATCCATTCGGAGGCTGACTTCTGTTTGGCGCACCAGGCTACGCCGTTAGGCTGGAAGACCCTGGCAAAGCGTTCGTGACAGCGTCGGTCCCAGTCGCCCGGGTACGTCGAAGAGGCCGTTATCTGCCAGTCGTGGATATGACCGCTGATCATACCCAAGGGTCCGTTGCTGTTACAGTCTGAAAAACACGCCACGGCCACGGTCAATCGACTGATTAATTAAACACATTCAATGGAAGACAAATTCTCTGGGACGTCTATGCACCGTGATGCACGTGCTTGGGCGAAAATATTCTAAAGCAGAGGAGTGGGAAGGTTCGAAATCTACCTCGCCCCCAACAATATTCCAGATGAAAATTATGCAGATGCCAGTAATGGATCCGCTAAACTATCCGCTTCCTACCTTTGAGTTGGTTGAGGTAAGGAAGTGCACCTGAGGCGGTGATCGCCATTGGCCCAAGTGTCATGGCGATACACAGGATCGTCATCGTTGTAGTTGCAGTGTTCTTCATCATTGCAGTCTAAATAAGACTAAGACAACGAACGAGGATTATATATTCAAATACTGCAACCGTCGATCAAGGCCCTTTGCTGAGAGAGAGAGAGAGAGAGAGAGAGAGAGAGAGGAGGAGAGGAGGGAGGAGGAGAGAGAGAGAGAGAGAGAGAGAGAGAGAGAGAGAGAGAGAGGACCCAAGTGACGTCATCGATGAACGCCGACTGACGCAGATCCACTCGTTTGACGTCAGAGCAGACGTCTCAGTCAGGAACTGAGAGAGCGAAATCAGAGAAAATGCACTGCGTATCATTTACTGACCGCCTGACTAAAGTCAGAATAAATCTGGTCTTTTGAGAAAACAAAAGATTTCGAAAATTTCTTTCGGATAAAGAAATCATCGTTCTAAGAAACGTCTTGGATCGGATGAAATAGGACAAAGTTAAAACAGTGGGTGGGAGATACTCGTGCGGAAGTGGGGGTAGGGGTGGTGGTGTACTTTTTCCAAATTTTACGCCAATTCTCTTTGAAAGAGATCTTCTCCGGGAGATAAATTTCTTCGGTTTCAAAGCTCCTCGAGTCTTTGACCGCAAGGGCGTAAAACACGGGGGGACAGGGGACGGTTCCCCCAAATAATTAGTAAGGAGACAGAGTATCAATTATCCCCCAATGTTTTGTGCCTATGGTAGAACCGACCAAATCGACCGCATTCAACGTATTTCGGATGACATTTTTTTTGCTTGTCAGGGTATTTGGAGAGGGAAAAACATAAGGATCGATGACCTTTTTTCTCGTCAAGGAGACGAAAAAAAGGTCTAACCTGACTTTATAGACGATTTTATCCCCTCCCCCCCCCAATGTTGACGCCACTGTTGACCGTCGCCCTGTGGAATGACCGCCAAACAACAATACCTTATACGTCATCGATCACTGGTGTTTTAACAGATCAGATCAATGCAGTCGAGTGAATTCATTCAACACAGACTCCATATTAAGCGCCAGCGAATGTCATATCCATAGAATAATGTATCTTATAATATTTAATATGTAATACATGTATATATATTTATATAATTATGTATATAATGTACAATGTATCGCTGTCTTCTGCACCATCTTCTTCTTCTTCTTCTTCTTCTTCTTCTTCTTCTTCTTCTTCTTCTTCTTCTTTCGTCTGCTCTTTAAATGGCGCCAAACTCACAAGAGACATTCACCGGGCCAACATGTGCCCGTCTGCCTGTCACTGTGTTTGTCTGCCTGCCTGGCGTTCTTTTGAGCGGCTATCCGCTTTGTTGACCTATACCTACAAACGTGTTAAATGGCCGATGAATTCAACTGCGTCGCCCGACCGTCTCTCCTCCGTTCTTTGTCGGCGAACGTCGTCTGTGCTGAAAAGTCATCGGTCGCTAAAACCGAGCAGACGACACTAACCGAGCAACGGATCGGCAGACGGGGGACTGCACAGCGCCCCCGTTCTACAGCCCGTCAGTCGTCTCCGAAGATCTTATCTGGAATTCCTTTGACAGGCGGCGGCGGCGGCGGCAACACCGCGATGCCATTCGGTGTCTCCCTATTGACGGATCCACGGAGTCTGTGACTTATAACCAGGTGACACACAGGATTTGACTCGACTTGACTCTGTCGGTTGTTATGGGCGTCACCGTGACGCCGGTCTGACGCCGAAGTCGCTCGAAGTCATCAGTCAAGGAACCAGAGCGATGGAATTTGAAGGATGTCTTCGCCTGTGACTGCTTCATGGTTCGCTCGAATGCTTCTGAGCGACCATTGTGTTTACTTGTTCAACAACAAACATGCTTTTTCAATTCGTTTTAGAAATTTCAAGAGTTCTCTCTTCGTCTTCGCAGACTGAAGTATATATATATATATATATATATATATATATATATATATATATATATATATATATATATATATATATATATATATATATATACAGCCTCAATTTGTTACAGTTGCAGTTTAACCTTTTACGAAGCTCGGGAAAAGGCAGAGAAGAGATAGCACGCTCTCAAACTCGACTAAGAAACCGACCGTCGTTGGAATAAATAAATAAACAAACCAGAGACTGGTTTTGAACCGAAAAAATCTGCTTTTAGGAGAAAATGAATTTATTGGCAACAATGCGAACGAATGGAAAGAGCGATCTGTGGTCTGGAAATTGATTTCTAGGATCGAAGGAGAATTATGCAACAATTTTCTCATCTTAAATAAAGAAAACATTCAAACGAATCTACTTTTGACAGCCGAAAAAAGCGCACTGGATCATGCTTCGAACCCCCTTTCTCCGTCCCTTTTAACGTCGTCGGCAGCATCATAAATTCACAACTGACAGCCACTTGAAGCACTTCTTCCCTACTATTACCACCCCCACCCCCACCCCGCTCCCCACAATTCCTACTCAGATTAACATCGATGCTTCGATATTTTAGCCTTTGTGTTCTTAGTTCTGCTTTCAATTCTCAGTCTCTTTTGTTCGATAGAAGCCGTTCTCTTCATTGTAAGGTCTAAACTCGAAATCTGCTGTAACATCCGAAGCATATAAAAGGGCCCCTCTATCCACTATGAGAGGCTAGGACTGTTTGAAGGCCTAGAAGAAGAGTCCCTTGGCGCGGCTCGGTCACGTGATGATATCCCAGTCGATCGGTCAATCGTCTCCATCTATCGATGAGCGCAAGAATCACATCTCTATCACTCCCCTCGCTCGTCTGAGACACAACACTTAAGCTATATTGCCCTTTGAAGTATCAAAGGAAATCTCGTAGGTTAACGTTTTAATCTGGTCCTTTGGGGTAACCGCGGGGGGGGGGAGAAGGACCCGCCCCCTATTTGAGGCCGGACCCGTCGTGAGATTCGTGCAAAATCGGTGAGGTTGGTTGGTTGGTTGGTTGGTGGGGGGGAGGTAGTACGTGAAAACACACGTGAGACAAGGAGCTGTTTGTCCCTAGAACTTTTAAGCCAGAGAATGTCACTGTACCCCTTATTATAAAATCCTGGAGATACTGAATCCGGTTTTTCATTACTTATTCTTTGGCGAAAGTACTCGATTTCTGTAGAAATTCTATTTCGGAAGAGAGAGTAAGTAAGAACTCTTGGAAACGTTTTAGAAGAACAACAACATAGATTTTGATATAATTAATTCTTATTTGTCTGTTTCCAAGATTTAATTGCAAGGAACTGTCTAAATATCTCAACTCATAAACAAAACCCAACCCCCTCCAAATGTACCCCTTAGAAATAATCACCGCTCCCCTCCGGCGTAGGGTAATCCTGAGGCGGGTGCAGCACTTGACCGTCCGCATTTCTCAGCCGTAAAATGATTTGACTCGTATACGACTCGAGCGCCGCCTCCGGTGATCTCAGGTGCGCCTTTGATCTGCCAGGTGTCGACATTCAGTGGCTGCTTCATTGTCATCAATGACCCATCGCTGTCGAATGACACTCAGGTGACTTCTAAGGTAAGCTTCGTTCAGTAAAAATCTCCTCCGAATTGTTGCGTTTTGGGTTCCTTTATTTAAACGCGATCGTTCTTCAGTGACTTTTTGTTTAGGCGTGAAAATCTTGATTCAGAATTTGTTGAAATCGTTTCTTCGTCTGTCGAATGAATCAGCCGCCAATCAGAAGAGAGGAACACTGACTGCCCACTCCCCACCCCCCCCTTACCCCAATGGCTGCCGTACGAAGATGCGATGACATGATTCGTCTAAAAATTTCAGTTCTTTTGAGAAAGACGCCTCTCAACCCCCTCCTCCCCCCCCCTTACGAAATGTCTCCACAGAACATCTGTTGAAGTGTCGCTAGTCTCTTTTCAGCGACATTGTTTTCTATTAGGTCCGTTTAGATCGGCTTCTCAGATGACATAAGACCTAAAGTATTGGCTCTGCTCAAGAAAGGCGGTCGTCTAAATTATTCTTGCAAAATGGTTTTCCGAATTCTCCGTGAATATAAATCTCAGCAATTTCTTGTCTCCTCCTCCTCCTCCTCCTCCTCCTCTTCCTCCGCCTCCTCTTCCTCCTCCTTCTCCCCCTTCAGTGGCGCCACTGTAATAACTTCCATTTGAAAGAATTCGATAAAAATATTGAAATGCTTTTCCATGCAGAAATGCTGGAAATGGTTTTAAAATGCATCCAGACTCCCTCATCATCTCATCCACCGTGTCTTTCCCTCACTCTTTACCAGTACTTATCGTAAGACACAAGTCGAGTACTCCGAGCGGGCTCCTAAGTACGCTCTCTCTCTCTCTCTCTCTCTCTCTCTCTCTCTCTCTCTCCGTTGAACTTCAAAAGAAGAGACCCCGATGTTTCTGCTTAGCGAGAATCGCCAGCATTGAAAAGTCTGTCATTCGAGCGATAAATCAAGCACTGAATTATCAAGACCACCTGTCGGTCGAAGGAGGAACTATTGGTCACGTGACGTCACTTCTCAAGTAGGGAAGAAGAATCAGCAGCAGCAGACTCTCTCTCTCTCTCTCTCTCTCTCTCTCTCTCTCTCTCTCTCTCTCTCTCTCTCTCGGTTCTCTGATTCCTAAACATGTTCCGAATCATTCGACGGACGGACGCAGAGGCGAAGGCGGCGGGCGTTCTACTTGACGGCGACGTCGCCATCTTCAGGCGTCGGCGGCTGTTGAGACGACGGCCTCTGCATGTTATTGGGGCTGGATGCGTTCGGAGGCAGAGGGAGTTTCGCCAGGTAGAGACCTCAGTCAAAGTCGATTTCGAACTGATGACGGAATAGTTAACGGAGAGAAGAGAGAGAGAGAGAGAGAGAGAGAGAGAGAGAGAGAGAGAGAGAGAGAGAGAGAGAGAGAGAGAGAGAGAGAGAGAGAGAGACAGAGACAGAGACAGAGACAGAAAGAGACAGAGAGAGAGAGAGAGAGAGACAGAGAGAGAGAGAAAGAGAGAGAGAGACAGAGACAGAGAGAGAGAGAGACAAACTTCTCCATAATGTCATCGCATGGTGCATTCTGTGAATTAGCATGACGTTTAGAAACTGCTTACATAGCTCCTGCATATCAGACCCACTACTTCAAACTAACTGTTCTGTCTGTCTGTCTGTCTGTCTGTCTGTCTGTCTGTCTGTCTGTCTGTCTGTCTGTCTGTCTGTCCCTGTCCAATTGATGTAAAAGTTTCCTCCGTAGGTGAGTTTATCTGCGGCTAATCATTCCTTAGGAAGCGTTTCTCTTATCGCGAAGGAATTTCTTGCAATGGCTTCTTTTCTCCGCTTCGCTTCTTATCTGAATTAGTGCAACAGAAGACAAATGGACAGCACGTGTTACGCACATCTCTCTCTCTCTCTCTCTCTCTCTCTCTCTCTCTCTCTCTCTCTCTCTCTCTCTCTCTCTCTCTCTCTCTCTCTGAAGAGTACTTTGTTCCCTAATTCTCTTAGGCATCCATGCGTTCAGCATCCGAGCAAAGAAACACTTGGATGATGTTTAGGGACAAGATTTTCTAACCGATCGATCGGTTGCCCCATTGACCATTGACCATTGGCCAGTGGCCGTCCATCCGCTGCAGGGACTGAGGAGGAGGAGGAGGAGGAGGAGGAGGAGTACAGGGAGGAGGCGCCTTCTGAGGATGGAGAGGAGTTGAGCGTCTTAAGAGGAGGAAGCGAGAATTGGTCGTCTACAATGAGCACTTGCTTCGTGCCATCTCATTTGTTCTTTCTGTGCTCAGTCTAAGAGAGAGAGAGAGAGAGAGAGAGAGAGAGAGAGAGAGAGAGAGAAAAAGAGGGCAGAGCGTCTATGCTTCGAAGCGACGACTTAGCTTCGTAAAGTATAAACATTGAACACTGACCAGCGCTGATCATTATGCTGACGTAAGCGCTTTTTAGCGATTCCATTCGTCTTGAAACAACTGTTATAACAATACGAAAACAATAGCATTGGAGAGAGAGAGAGAGAGAGAGAGAGAGAGAGAGAGAGAGAGAGAGAGAGAGGGTTCTTAAGGAATTGACGCTGAGAATAACCAGCGGCCTCTGTTGTGAGCAGCCGCGGTGGATAATGTCTGTATTCGTTTGCTTCCAAAGTCTGGAAATGATGAACTCTTCAACAAATATAATATAAAATTGGTTGCTTCAACCAAATATCCATATATATATATATATATTGTTCAGCCAGAGATTTCCCATAATCCTACCGCGCATGCGCACTGAGCAGAAACTGTTCACTTTTCTTCTCAGGCGACTTTCCTTCGTGTGAGGGAAATAATTGTCAGCTCTTTGCTTTCAAATAAACAGTTTGTCAAAATGTCTTGAGATAACTCTGGGCAAGGACCTTAGGCCGATCGCCAGTCGCGCAGCCAGGATTCCGGGATATGAGGGCGGAGGGAGGGGCTCAGGGGGCGGAGCACATCGGCAAGTCTCCGACGAGGAAAGAGAGCAATCGGCTCTCAGTCTCTCACAGTTCTTGAATGTTCTGAAACACTGCAACATCCTGAATAGACTCGTTTACAAAGTGATGGAGAGTAAAGTCGTATTACCTGAGAACGTTCTCGGGAAATTAAACTCTAGCACAGTAATAGGCTGTATGCACTTTATCACTCACCTTTTGGCGCAAAATCAATTGACTCTCAGAAGTAAATGCAGTTTTCTTTTGTCTTTCCAAAGTGTTCTTTTCTCCTCGATCAGTCTTTGTTCTCCATTAGAATGAATAAGATTATTTCCAGATCATTTTCTCTAAGAGCGATCTCAAAGTGTTTGCCAATTCGCTTTCGACCTGAATTCTGATTTTCTAAACGCGAGACAGAGGCCTGTTATTATTACTCTCGGGTTTCATAGATTAAATAAATTCCAGATGGATTGAATGAATATCCACGGAATCTCTCTCTCTCTCTCTCTCAGTCTCTCGTCTAACTGTGTTTGGTCTTTTGCAAAGCGTCGCTTAGGCAGAGTTAGAGGGGCGTGGCCTCTACGGGTGCTGTCAATCACGACGATATGCATATTCAACAGGCGTTAAGAGTCGCCGATCAATGGAAGATTTCTGGTTTACGAGTCTTCTATGGAATTGTGGCAAATCGTAGGTGGCTTAAAAGCTACGCCTACTGTTTGTAGAGTTTCTAGACGATATAATATATGACGACATCTATGCCACTGTATAAGTCAACTGCAGAAATGAGAGCGATTGCTCAGCGCGCGATAAGAGTTAAGCAAATTGTCCCTCGCCTTATCTTGGACTTGAAGCCTTTTAATTGGAACCGGGTGTGTGGTTAGGTTTTAAGGGTAGAACAGCGCGAATGGTGGGGGGGTGGGTGGGGTGGGGTTCATTCACAGCTTTATTATGTGTTCGACTCGATCAGCTAGAATTTTTAATTGATAAACGATGACTTCTGTAGCGCAACTATTTTCAGAGAATCGCATCCTCATAAATTCGGTGTGCAGATGTCTCAATGGAATTCGTAAAGTGAAGCCTTAATCTATGGAAAATGTTGTTCCCTTAGATGAATGGACTCAAAAAGAACATAAACAGTTAATAGAAACTTCAATCCGCCTTCAACAAAGAAAGAACTAAACACTTTGTAATGTAATGTAGCATTGTTATAGCGCCTCTTATATTTCTACTTAGATAAATTTCTGGCATTCTCCTTTAGAGAACAAAACGCTAAATTTAATCGAAACTACTCAAATGCGACGTCTGGTGGCGATTTTTAGAACTCCGAGCAAAAAACGGAGCTTTAATTATTGTTTTGACGAAGAAGAAAGTCTCTAAATTCCCGGAAGTGACATCTGGAGACTTTTGGCGCCTGGAAAGCGCAGAGAATCCAGTCACCATGGAAACGAAATGTCGAATTCTTCGCAATCGAAGGTCTCGGTCTCTCGGAAGCGAAGAGCTGACATTCCCGGATGTCAAACGACGTCTTTGGCGTCAAATGGTTCGTTGAATGTCTAAACAGGTAAACAGGTAAGACAGAACGACGCATTGGCTGCAGAGGAAAAAAGACCCGTGACGTCAGCAGGTGTCACAGAAGATGTCTTCGTCCAACAGTTACTGCATGGTCCGCTGCAGCCTTTGCTAATCGTCTGTTCGACGTAAACTCTGCTCTCTCGCTATTAGACGCTTCGCTGTGCGATTTCATGGCATAGATGACGATGGGGCAGAGGAGGAGGAGGAGGAGGAGGAAGAGGAGGAGGAGGAGTTGGTTGTTGCAGAGGCTGATGTGGTGGCATTAGTTTGAGTCCGGTGCATCATAAGCACTCGTTTCCAAGTGGCAACAAACCGTTCGTGGTCGTGCACGTGGGCGCTGAAAAGGAATCTCCATGCGAATGGACCGAGAAAGGCAACGTCAAACTCCTCTGCTCCGACGAATGATCCGTCCATCTGGAAGTAGCGGACCCTGCTTCCGATGGCCAAAGGAACGAATCCAGTCACGTAGACGTCCTCGAGACGGAAGAACGGAACGAACGGAGCCTCGGCCACGATGACACTGGCCAGACCCATCGACAGGACATAGCCCGGTCCACTGCAGTAACAAGGATAGCTTCTAAAGCGCCACTCCGTCACACTCACCTCCCACTTTCCACTGCGATGCACGTAATCAGCACACGTCACTCGACCGAGCATAACCCACTCCCCAGGATCTGCAGAGGAGGAGGAGGAGGAGGAGGAGGGAGGAGGAGGAAGAGGAGGAGGAGGAGGGTGGATCGAAACGTTTCTGCAAAACGCTCAGCAGAGAGAACATGTTAACGAACGTATCGTCGTCTATTTTGAGGACGAAAGCCGCCTGTCGACAGAACCGAGAAGCCCATCGCAGACCGGCCAACGACTTGTACGTGAGGTTAGCATAGCTGTCGACAAAGTCTTCTTGCACAATGTCTCCGAACAGCCGAGACTCGGCTGCGAGCTGCTGCTGCTGCTGGTCCTGGCTCCCGTTCTTCATCCCCATCACGAAGACGTGGCGAAGGGGAAAGCGATCGTATAGCTTCCCATCGGCCCACGATTCGCGAATTGTCCTTCGGTAGTCGTAGTGGTCGATGGCTGTTGGAACGAAGACCAGAAGCAGCACTTTCTCTCTTCCGCACCATCTACTTCCGGGATTGAGGAGATACCGGAAGTTAAGCGGATTCACAATCGACCGGATGGAGTGACTCGCTGCGAGAATTCCGTTTCTCGGAGAGAGCAGAAACTCCTCAAGAGCGTTGAATTTCGGAGGAAAGAGGAGGATTCTAATTCCGAGAGGATTGAAACTACGCTTTTCGATCCTCCTTTTCTCCTTTGCGGCCAATATGGCGGCCATCCTCCAGACGTCTTTGACCTCTTCGATCGGCGGCTGAAAGCGTTCGTTCGAATAATAGAAATCTTCCATTTTCCGGAAATGGAATCGCTGGTCACGTGAAGTCTTCACTCGGACATCGCTTTGGAGGATAATTTTGTGAAGTTTTGGTGGTTGGGAGAGGAGGAGGACGAGGCGGAGGAAGATGAAGAAGACGCAGTTGTAGGCGAACACAAAACAACCGACCAGTTTCAATGTAGACGTCATCTCGGTTCATTAATATTCATCCATCTCAGTTCATGAATAATCATGACATTGATTGCCCTGTTGTATTTCAGTGGATTCTCCTTTTAATGCTTCAAACGAATAGAAGTAAGTTAGTAAGCAAACACGAAATTTCTATAGCGCTGCCAGAAAACTTGGTGCAGTGCACCAGCCTATTCACGAGCGCTCAATCTGGGTAAATCTATAGTCCGTAATCCATAGACTCCGTGGTGGTCAAGGTTGTAGATCCAAGTAGGCAGTCACAGTAGAGTATTTTATGTATTTGGAAAGCAAACATTAGATAATTTCAAATATAATAACTATATATGTATTCCATAATTTCAATAATGCATTTTTAAATATAACAGAAGGCAAAATGTTAATCTTCCATTGTTACTTAAATAAGGAAACGGGTTCAGAGAATCAACGAAAAGGACACAGATTAGGCCTATGTTTATTTTTAAAATGATGACTAGACGTGGCATTGGATTAAATTATTCGGATCAAATTAACTGTTATTCGTACAAAGTTTCCTCAGCAGAGCTACAAACATTACGAGTTTTTCAAAGCAGTTAATATTTGGAAGTGAAGACATTAAACAGCCGGAAGCAGCAAAATATCGAAACAGCGTTTCCAGACTCAGGGTTTTCTATTTTTAAAAACCATAAAACCTACCTTCACTTAAGACGCCTGAGAATAAAGAAACCTTCACAAGTGACAGCAGCCTTTGTCAACGCAAAACACATAATGACGTCACAGAATAGTGGACTCATCGTAACTTTCTGCAAATGACGTCATTGAAGTAGAGTTTTCAATTGACGCTCTTTGGTGATATCTACTCCGACCCTCGGAACCGATATGAACAAATTGCAGTTTATCTCTTTTCTTCATTTTCTTCAGAGCTTCTTCTTCTTCTTCTTCTTCTTCTTCTTCTTCTTCTTCTTCTTCTTCTCCTCCTCCTCCTCCTCCTCCTCCTCCTCCTTCTCTTCGTCTGTTTGGAGCAATTGTTTAGAGATGTTCGGACTGACTTTGGAGGCCTTTAGGCCTAAGTGGGTTCTCAGCGTAGGTCTACTCTGTATGGGTGGTTGTTGTGTGTGTGCAGTATTTGTTGTTCCTGCACAAATTGTATTGTCGTCAACTTCTGTGACTTTGAGACAGATTGAGTTGAAGGATACGAAAGACTTAGATAAGAAATTCATCCGACCGGAATGCAGAAGGTGAATTCCATTAATTTCTATTATTTAAAAGTTCAAAGATCTCTTATAAGTGCTGGCGAAATTAGAACTTTGTCTGAATTTGAAGAAAAAAACACTTAATTTGAAGTCAGTCTCTCTTCTGACTTTTACTCCCGAACTGTCGTTATACTGATCCGACCGAAATCTCAGAGACAAATCGAAGTCACTTGGTCTCTCTGCACTGGGACACGCCCTGTTAGCCGCGCAGAGAATCTGTCGCCATCTAGCGAATGTAACGTAAAACCTGTGAAAGACATCGAGACTCTCGCTTCCTCCTCCTCCTCCTCCTCCTCCTCCTCCTCCTCCTCCTCCTCCTCCTCCTCCTCCTCCTCCTCCTCCTCCTCCTCCTCCTCCTCCTCCTCCTCCTTCTCCTCCTCCTCCTCCTCCTCCGTCAGTTTTATCAGTACGAAAAGAGTTAACAGACATTTATTAAGAGTTGGCTGAGCCGTGAGTCGATTGAGTGAGTCGCCGACTGAGGCTGACTCATCGAAGGCCCTGAGCAGCTGAGTATTGTTTGGCTCTGAGTCGCAGTCGAGCAATGCTGGAGTCCTTCGTCAACAGCCAAGGTTCGCTTCCGGTGGCGCATGCGCTCTGAAGACCGGAAGTGACGACAGAACTGATGCCGTTGACCGCATAGTGGGGAGTAGGACGCAGTAACCTAGATACGGCGTCTCTTAGCGACGACGAAGCCATGGCAACGGATGGGGAGCAATCGAAGATGGATGGGAGCGGCGGAGGGGGCGGAGGAGGAGGAGGAAGAGGCGGTGACATCATTCCGGACACCTGTTGTCTACGGAAGAAGAACTGATCAAAGACGGAGCGGATGGACAGAGGAGGACAAAGCCGAAACTGATGATTGCCGGACCCAAAGAGTCCACCGTCCTGTAAATGGATCTTCGGTAAATCTAAAAAGACAGAAAATATATCTCATATGACGTCATTCATATGACGTCATTTAAAATAGCCTCACAGTGTGCGCGTATATCATGTGTGTGTGTGTTCTTAATAAGTTAAGCCTCTATTGGGCTGGCCCTCTATTGGACTGGCCCTCTATTAGACTGGTCCTTGGTACCTGTGACATTTAGCGTAAAGGTTCTAAAACAGGGGTTGTCCAAAATATCTTCTCCCGAGAATTTGCTTCAATCGGTCTGCCGAGGATCTCTGCCGCGGCCAACGCTCGAGACAGAGGCAGAGACAGAGGCAGAGGCAGAGACAGAGAAAGAGACAGAGACAGAGACAGAGACAGAGGAGGAGGAGGAGGAGGAGGAGAGTATCCTACCTTTGTGGATCTGAGATTCCTGCTTCCGACATTTTGCTCTTCGGTTTTGAAACCAAACCTAAGAAAATCAACATTGAATGAATGACCATTTCAACAACGACGTGTTACTGCTGCGACTACTACGATGATGACGACGACGACGATCGCTATGATGATGAAATACGAATCTACCAATAAAACGCCGAGTCAGATCAATGACTTGAATTCTGGAAACCAAAATCTGGGAGGGACGAGGAGCAGTGGCGTAACGTGGGGGCGGCGGGGGGGGGGCACTTTGTTGACTGCCCCCCGGGCCCCGGGCGGGGGGGGGCCCCCAAGGGGGTCTAAGCTAGGGTTAGGTTAGGGTTAACCCTAACTTCTTAACCCTAACCATAGAAACGAACGTGCTGACGACCTTTTTTTTTTGCTCGTCAGCCCGAAACTTTGAAACTTTGGGGCCCCCATGACAAAGATGCCCCCGGGCCCCCAAAAGTCATGCTACGCCACTGACGAGGAGAGAATTCCTTCTGAAATAAACTCATCCTTCTTGACATTTTACCTGCAGGCGAAACAGCCCTCGCTTTTAAGTCAGCACTCAAGGGCTTTGAAAGATTTTACTAAAAAACCGAAATAGGTTGTCAGAAGATGATCTTCTGCAGTGGCTGTTGATGTGGCATTGCCATTGGATACCTGTATTCGCGCCTCTGATAGGCCGAGCCGTTGACTGATCTCTTCTCTGAGGAAGGCGTCCGGGTAATGAGTCTCCCGGAACAGGCGCTCAAGGTCATTCAGCTGATCTGTCGTGAAGTTTGTTCGGCTTCTTCGTTGCTTGACCTTGACACCCTGACCTTCACATAATAGGTCAAGGTCGTCCGATCGATGATGACTGCCGATGACGTCACAGCATTCGTCCGACTTTGCTTCGGCCTTGACCTTGTCGCTCGAAAGTCCTTCAACATTCTGAGGACTTTGACAACGACCTGGTTCAGAAAACTCTAGAAATCATCAAAATGACAAAGGAAAGAACCCGATGAAGATGAGTATCTTCTAAGCGCTGTTCTAGATAACAATGCATCAACAGTCGATGTTATTAGAATAGCATCAAACTCGTCTAAGGCACTTTCTTCAAGACGATTTTAGTCTTTCTCATATCTAAGAGACAGGGTTTTCTGTTGTTTGCGATTTCCTCAAAATAAGAATCAAATTCATTGAAATGAATCGCTTCGGGAAAGTTCTAAATGGTCTTTCGTTCTGCCAGAAATGCCAACGGGAAAGCCTTTATTATAGCGCGGTTGAATCGGGAAAATAGAGGCGTGCAAAAGAGATCCTCTTACTATGAACTCAGTTCAAATAGTCAGACTGTGTGTGGTTCGGTTCATGTCAAAGCTACGGCCGACTGTAGTTAGCTGTCAGTCATTTTCTGGTTCCCATCTATTGGGGTCCTATTGTACCATTTGAGAGCCCCTATTGTCTTTTGCGAATAGGAAGATTGTAAAAAGTCACAAATATAACAGACCGGTGAATAACTGATCCATTTCTTCTCGGGTTTTACGCGTCTTCCTGTTTCCGGCCCCGATTTCTTCGTCTGCCATGGTCGACGGTTTCCAGAAGGCGACTCCGCTTCCTCCGACCGGCGCATGCGCAGTGGACGCCGGAAACTAAGCCCGCCAAATAGTCTTTCTGTCGATAGCTAGGCGGCGAAATTTATGAGGATCGACGGAAGAGGAAGACTCGCTGAGTGACGTCACTCGACTGTTCGATTGGTCCATTCAGCCGTCAATCAATCGATCGAACCACAAAACACGCCCCCTTAGACACCGCAATTAGTCAATCAACGCCAGTATGTCGACGCTGATAATCGGATCCACAGATTAGGATCAACATCGGAAAAATAAAAGGCTATAGAGAATTAGGCGCTCATTGTTACTACTACTACTACTACTACTACTACTACTACTACTACTACTACTACTACTACTACTACTACTACTACTACTACTACCACTACCACTACCACTACCACTACCACTACTACTACTACTACTACTACTACTACTACTACTACTACTACTACTACTACTACTACTACTACTACTACTACTACTAATATACTACTATTACTACTGCTGCTATAAGTTACGACTGTTTGGAATGCGTTTTTATCTTCCAGCACCAAGCAATAGAGTGCGCAGTGGAAGGGCCTCTGGTGACAGGACATATGACTGTGCTGGAATAACAGGCATTTTGACGCTCTCTTGAAAACGATCTCGCAGCCAAGAGACCGTTGCCATGACTACTTCAGCGCTCAGCTGAGTCAGGACAGAGCGCGATGGGGGGAGGAGGAGGAGGAGGAGGAGGAGGAGGAGGAGGGGGTGGAGTCAGACGGGTCGCTTGGCTTTCAAAGGCCTGTGCAAATTAAAATTAATTTCTCAAATACTTTTCAGTAAGTTAATACTTCTAATAATTAAGTGACGATTTATATAAATTATAACCACTCCCCAAAGCATATCTAGAAATTCTAGATTCATTTATTAGGAGTTGGGTGGGGTATGGGTGGTGAGTCATTCAGTCAGTTGTCCACAGTTGATGTCCTTGGTCTTCATGTGGACCGGAAGTCATCCGCATACAGCGTCATGCTATTACTCGGAACTCCTGCATTTTCATGCAGTCTTCTACGGTGTTTCAAAAGCCGTCGTCGTCGGCGGTGGCAGCATCTCTTGCCCCCCGGAGCCAAGGGCTTATAGATGTGGAGCCCGAAAAATCTTCGTTTTCTCATCAAGTGTTGTAAGACGATAGCAAAGTGAGGATTTCGTCATTAGGTCGGAGCCTGGAACGCGGCGATGTCTCTGATTTGATTAGCGCAGAATAGTCTTGCATTTGATCTGTGCATTGGTATCGACGGAATCAGTTCACCGTCCATTCGCCAGAGGGATTGTCAGTTAATTGAATGTTCGAAATGTTTGCCGAGTGTGACACCGACAAACCATCGGCCACAACGCTTGCTTGTAATTGCGCGAATTATCGGTCGATGGCGACATCCAGCGAACGATCGTCTTCTCTTTGCTCTTTCCATCTGGTAATATCATATGCCAGACAGCTCCGTCGACCAACCTGGCCCCGTTCACGTGACCTCTGCGCCAAAACCGAATTAGACGGCGGCGGCGACATCTTGCGAATGAAGCAGCGACGAGTAGTCGCGATACGCGGAACGCCCTCTGCGCCACTGTTTGCAATCGACAAAGAGACGGAATTTCACACCGACCACCAGATGGCCGACGGGCGTTCAGCATTTATCGGTGGAAACCAGTTAAAACGGCGTGCTATTTAATATAGAGCAGAGCGAGTCATCCCAAAAGAAAACTGCAGTCAATTCCAGTTGACTGCTTCGTTTCAACCATCAGAGACGCCGCATTATAATTATTATCAGAGTATTCGAGCCTCTTTCGGGCGTGGACATCAGAACGGAGCTTCATTAAAGGAACGGTCTCCATAGAATTTAAGAGACAGTCTCGCGTCTTGACAGAAACATTGAGATCAGACTGAAAATTGATGACGTTTTCAGACACAGCTGTTGACGGAAGCATGTCTGAAGACAGACATACTTTCGCGAGAAGTTAACATCAGACGGAATGCTTTTGGGTGGAGACTGGAGAGGGACTCATTCAGTAGAGCCTGAATTCGATTACAGGTGACAGATTGCCCTGGCTATTCCTAGATTCACCTGTCCAGGTGGACACCCATAACGTTGCCTGTGCAGTGACTGTCCTTATAAAAAAATTGCTGTCCGATTGAAATCATAAAATGGCCGCCTTTAAGTGAGACAATCGATCAATTGGAAGATTCTCTGTCCAAAAGAGAACGTTAGATGGCGATGCTGAAGGTGACAGACGGGGTCAGTGCTGGTCGAAGTGCTTCGGTCAGCAGCCTCTCATATGATTATTACGACTCACAAAGTATTATCACAATAAATCGTGATAATTTCATAGAAAATTTAATAGAACCATATCTATGATTTTATTTATGATAAACTGTACAAATTTCAAATCAATACTAGGCCCTATGATCCATGTCAATGTAATAAATATATGCAATTAAGCTACGTGAAACCTTCACTCAGACTATCCATATTTCATAGATTAATGTTATCAAATACTATAATATTTTAAATATTAAACAATGAAATTGCTACAGAAGGCTAGTAAGTAAGTAAGTAAGTAAGTAAGCAGAAATCTTGAATATATATACGAGACAGCGTTTATTGCTGATTATCCTTTGATGATGAGAGGCGTGTTGCAATTGGCTGTCGTCTCTGTCACAGGCGAGGCATAATGGCCGCCGCCGCCAGGGGGTGCTGCTTGCGTCGCTTATTAGTTCAATAAAATTACAACAGGGTGCGTCCTAATCAATTATACAATGGCGTTCGCTTTACCAGATAATAATACCCCAATTATTTTATAAAGGTCCAATTATCGTCCACGGTGCTCGCATTTCCGGGTAATTATATGGCGCTAATTTGAACGCGTCTTGAAGAGAACGAGACTCGCGGCGCAAAACGCGGAATTAATCAGAGAAGAGGGAGGATTTCGGTTGATTACGGGCAGAATCGCCCGAGGCCCGCCGAGGCTTCGTCGCATGCATGTCGACCAGTGTGAAGTAGTATACTCCGAAGCGCCACACTTAAGCGGCGTTCACACTGCCTTTGTTCTTTTCCCTGGCAACTGGCGGATGTGCGTCGGAGTGACCGACATATATTCGCTTATATTGATTTTCTGCTTCTGAAGGCAATTATCTTAGGCGAAAAGAATGCGCACAATTTCAGGGTCTTTTTAAGGAACTTCAAGTCACACCCTTCGGGGTTTCCGTCTTAGTCCTAATTAATCCTACAAAATATCGCTTTCATTTCAGTTTCACTCTTTCGACTTCTATTTAACTAATTGAACCTCTTTGACGCTTTGTGACATGGAACTCCTTCCTGTCTGCTCTTCTACGAACGAAGACAGAATTTGTCTTTTCTTATGTTGGTTTCAACTCATTAAGCTTTGCATCAAGGCGACAGTGTGACATCAGTCAATTAGCATATTGCAGCACTATAGAAGTTACACCGCACACCAGTAGGCAACGAAGTGCTAAGGCGTTGCTGCATTTTCTGACGCCAGTGCATTTGTGGCAGTTTAGAAATGAGGTTTATTTCTAATAAATTCCATTGGGCCTATTTTTAGCGCCATCCATTTTTAGTCTATCCTGGTCAATTAAAAGGTGTTTTTGGAATCGTCATCTCACCGCACGAGTCGTGCCTTCTCTGTTGGACAATTTGGTCTTGTTATATTAAGTTGAGCTAGATGAGAAAATAGAGTCGACAGCGCTTTTCACACAAGGAAGACCTACTTAACCACTTTAAACACTACTATTATTATTATTATTATTATTATTATTATTATTATTATTATTATTATTATTATTAATTAATTTATTACCATCATCATCAATAGCAAAATACATAGGCTATAGGTGTAAGCACATGAATTTCGCGACTCATCTGAGGTCCTTTTGAGTGATATAAATTGCAAATAATAAAACAAAGATTTAATCCTTAAATGTACGTTGATATATTCGGAAAGTAGAACGCGTTTGGAGAAAATTCTCGAAACTCAGGAAGAAGAAACCATTTGGAAATGATAATAAGAAGGTCGATTCAACTCATCCGCTCAAATCAATCGAACTCCGAAGAATATGTCGGCGCAGTCATCCGATTGGACAGCGCCACATTTGAATCAGCCAATCGTCGCGAAGAAGACAAGATAACGACTCGCTGACGACCAATCACAAAGAGGCAAGATTCTTCGGTCTTCAAATGAGAAAAAATCCGATTGAAAACCGAATTCCGATCGTCTGCCTGAACACACCTTTGTATAACAGTGGCGGATTTATCACCCACCAGCAAAATAAAAATTTAGCGACCCATCCTTTCTATTAACAATATTTTATAATTTTATGATCCATTTGTTTAAACAATTTTATTTCCAAAATTCAACCACTTGTCACGCAACGTGTCCTGGGAAAAAGAACCGAGGTTATCGCCACTGTATGTTACTCATACATCCGATCTGTAGCTCTTCTGATCTTCCGTAAGATTCCCGAGAAAAACTTAGAAAACTTGACAAGCAAGGAAAGGTCATATCTTGCCGTTCTTTACACTGGATCTGTAACTTTTTAGAAGAAAGTGTGCCAGGGCCTAAAAATGTAAATCCGCCACTGGACGCGTATTTGTTGACTGATGATCATCAGTCCCGATCGAGGTGTCTCTGCTCAGACGAGGGTGCGAACGCTTAGCATGTCCAGACTGCTTCTCTGTCCCGACTGCCAACTGCTCAGTCGATTGCTCTGAAACCAGACCACAATTACAGACGCTCAAACAAAGCACTTAACCCCTTAACTGGGGATCCCGGATATACCCGTCCATTTTACATTGAGTTACAGTTAAATACACAGTTAAGGGGTTAATAAATGACTTCTTAACTGCGTTCCTCTTCTTTTAGACTGAGTGCAACTGTTTAGCAATTAGGTGACCAGATGTCTACTTTATACATCGCCTGTTTCATCTCAGGTACGGTATAACAGTAAATCAAGCGTACACAACGCGTTGCTAAGCAACAGAGAAACTACCACATGACCCACGACCTGTGAGGTCATTGAACCTTGGCCGCTCACGTGACCCAGTTACGACCTCTGACCCATTGGACCGTTGCCATCTCTGCTACAAAAACACAGACCACTGTACAGGAACAGTGATGAGTTGGCGAAGACAGACCTCCCCAAGGCGATATGATAGTGGCGCCATAGAAGTTGATTGATCTATTGATCGAATAGACCTATTGCATGATTGGTTGGTTGATTGATTGATTGATTGATTGATTGATTGATTGCCTCAAAGCGATTGCTTACAATAGAGCCATCTTTTTGTCCATTCTGATCTGTTGGATTTGGTGACAGAACTGAACAATGCTTCGAAGAGCAATTCTTCTGAGAGAAAAAACTTAAACATTTCACTGAATTCTCTCAAAATAACCAACGATTCAATGAAACTCAACAAAACTCTAATCCAATTTAACTTCAAAGAGAAAGCGGAACAGGAAATTCAGACGACAGTTCGTTGTATCTTCAGAATATAGGATGACATCGTCATCGGCCGACGATACTTTCCACTGACACACAGTCAGTGAACACTTAGCATCGCGAATTTTGCGGACAATTAATTTAGAGAAATATTAGCAACATTGCTGTTAAAGTATAAATTTGTTTAAAAAATTTGAGAAAAACTAATAAGCGCCTCCTGGCGATTGCTCTGATGTTTATGAAATCATTCTAAGCGAGAAAAGAAAGGGCTGAAGTGAAACTCTATCAAAGAAATACAATATTGACTTTGTGTAGGATTTCGAATCTTGATTTGTAGATAAGTTGAACGGAGGCGACAACCAGAGACAGACCGAGACCAGAGATGAGGATGTAGAAGATGCCGGCTACATTACTCAGCGAAAGAGAACTCTGTGACGACTGAGATCCACTCTTCAGCAGAAACACAACACAAGACACACACAACACAAGCGCTGCACTCGTCTACTCTATCGATTCATTCATTCATTCATTCATTCATTCATTCATTCATTCATTCATTCATTCATTCATTCATTCATTCATTTATTCATTCATTCGCTGCTATTACGTCAGTAGCGGCTCTAGGATTTGGCAAGTGGGGGCCGTTGGGGTGGCAAATTCTAATCATGGGGGCCAACCATTTGTTGTTTAATGTATGTAGCATTAAGTATAGGGTCCCAACTGGGTGGGGGCACTGGGGGGCAGGCACTCACCCCCCGGTGGAGCCGCCACTGTATTACGTGTAGAATTATAGGCTGATTGAACTATAATCGCTAGAGTGAAGGCAGTTGCAGCGATCAAGGCAGACGGACCTTGGAGTCTGATTCGACGACGCACTCTCCCTTGTCGTACCACCATTTCTTCTGCAGCTTCTGCAGCTGCTCAGACTCCATCAGCTGCAGAACGGCGACGTTCATCTTCTCCCTACGAAGACATTCACACAGTCATTCACACAGTCATTCACACAGTCATTCACACAGTCATTCACACAGTGCTATCAACGAACGCTGCTGAAGACTGTAGGACACATGGGACAGACGCCGATTGTCACTTCTGAAGATTTAATTCAAAACTTAGAACAGAGAAGACCGTGACTTGTCCAGAGTTGAAACCGGAAACCCTAACAACCCAACTCTAAACTTATCTTGCGGCAATAATCCAACCAGTAAGTAAACTCAGATAATTATACAAGATAGCCGCATGCACATAGAAAGAGACACATGTCCAGCCACTGCACAAGACATCATCATCTCTTCCCTTCTTCTCCTTCTCCTTCTGCTACAGTTAATCAATTTCCATTAAAAGAGATAACGAGAATATGCACAAGAGATAGAGTAGATGATAAGAGCGCTGGCTGCGTGTGTGTGTGTGTGTGTGTGTGTGTGTGTGTGTGTGTGAGAGAGAGAGAGAGAGAGAGAGAGAGAGAACCTTAGGTCTGAGTGGATATAAGTGGCCACTCCGTAGCCTTTTGAGTCGATGTTTGGTCCCACTTTCATCGTATTGCAGGGCTTCCGTTGGTTGTAATAGTCGTTCATGGGAGACTCGACCAGGTAAGCGTACTTTCCCTTGGAGTTCCTCACCCTCGTCACCCCCTCCTCCGTCGTCTTCACAAAGACATCCGGGTGCGTTCTCATGAACTGCCACATCTTTTCGTAGACGGGAATCTTCGACGACTTCGACCGCCAAACAGACAGAACTAACAAAATGACTCTCATGCATAAGAACACTTTGAAAATACACGGAGTGTCTGTCTGACTATATCAACTAACGACACCGACCATCTCTAAGCAAACCTTTTACTTACTTACTGCAGGCACTTTGACACATTCGTTGTCATGGTTGCCCGTTGAGTTGTGAATGATTATGTTTCTCTGATTTTCGTGTAAAAAGTACTTGTCTTGAAAAGAGCGGGTCTGTTGAGGTCGTGCTGACCTGGAAGAAGGCCTTCGTGGAGCCGGACTCGAGGGTCCCGTAGAGGATCTCGCTCTGCTTCGAGAGGTCGTCGGCTGAGTTGATCGGAGTCAGCATTCGCTCGATCGTCAGAAAGGCAGCAAGGTTGGCGGTGTAGGAGGAGACGATGATGAGGGTGAAGAACCACCAGACGCTGCCCACGATCCGCCCAGACAGCGACCTGTCAACAGACAAGGTCAAAGGTCAGACGACCTCCGACGTTGTCTGCTTTAATAGCCCTCTTTTGTGGGGGGAGGGGCACTTGCTCCTCCTTTGCCCGTTCCTAGGTACGCCCATCATGAAAACTACAATACTATAGTTGTTAATCAAAATACTCTGCCAAACGTCTTAACAGAAGTGAAGCCAGATAGTAAACGAAGCGCAATCTGCCATATTGTGGAGCTCAGTTCTCGATGCGAGGCCAAGAGACAGGAATCCCAACATTTGCGTAGAGCCCAGGGGGCGAGGGCATGGCCCCCACTCTTTCGTTTCAAGAAATGTAAAATTTCGCACAATTTGGAGAAGACGCTAAAGCCTAATTTTCAGAGTCAATCAAATGATGATGATGATGATGATGATGATGATGATGATGATGATGATGATGATGATGATCTGACCGTGGACAGTCGTCGCAGCCTCTCCTCATGAAGGCACCGAGGGAGAACCAGAGGCTGTTGAGCATCGTGAAGTCGTTGATGAATGTCGGTGAGTGCGTGCCTCCGTCTTTGCTCTTCCATTCAGTTGGACTGAAGCGACTGACGAGAAATAGCATGAAACTCACCTGACAACACCAAACACCAAACATCGACACACACACACACACACACACACTACACTGCTCTTCGCTATAGTAGTAGAGGCGGACTCCAGTTCTTCTTGCGTGTACTTACGCCGAGATAGGAGATGACAATGAACACCCAGATCTCATAGGAAAGAGGATCCATGAAAGAAAAGACTCCGGGCTTCAACTTCTCCGGTTTCTTGATCATGATGCTGATCCCAAGATTCATAAAAGGCTTCGAAAAGTCGATCACTCGCTCTCTCATCGAAGATATCGTCAAAGGCGCTATAGCAATGTCCGCCTCCTGTTTCAAATAGAAGACATTTGAAAGCTCAACAGCTACTATTCGCAAGTAAGCACTCGATAAAATGACATTCATTCGATGTAACCATTTCGAGAAGAGCTTCTTCAAACGGCGATTTCTCGCTCTTTATAAGACACGCCGTTTCGCAATCACTCCAGTGGCGTAGCTAGGATTTCTAGGCCCTAATGCAAAAATTATTGATGGGCCCCTTCAACTTAAAAGGTCACAACATGACGAACAGTGCACTAAGGCTTTAAAAATTTTAACACTTAATAATAACGCATCGTCTGTCACCGGATTCCGGAAACTGAAAACTGTAAAACGGCTTTGTTTTTGTAGCGCTGTCATATTTAATACCTACCAAATTTATCTGATTAAGACTGATTTTTAATGTGTTTTTAATTATTTACTTTTGTTATTATTTACTTTCTTTTTTACATTGGTGGTCAAAAAGGGCCCCAGTTCTTCTGGGTCCTAATGTCTTGCTTATTCTTGCTACATGGTAGCTATATACGCCTCTGCTGATCATTCGTGAAGTTACTGGCCAGACAGAGACAGAACACGTTTCTACATTTTAATTGATTGTTTCTAACGTTGCTATTAAAACGAGCAAACATTCAAGACATGCTTTTTCGGAATCTTAGTATCCGAGAAACCCGTTTGACAGCGAATAAGTGACGTCAGTTTCATTCGCCAGGTGGCTAAGCGCCTTCGGGGGTGGGGTGGGGGGTCATTACCTGCCTGGTGAGTTCGCCGACCATTCCATTCCACGTGGCGTTGAGAATCCTCTCACCATACGCTCCGTCTTTCACCAAACGGATCTCATAATGGAATCCAACGACTCTAGCGATTCTCTCGGCCAGGTCGACGCAGAAACCCTCGTAACGGTCGTTGCCCCTCAGAGGGCGGTCATCCTCCCTCTGCCGCCGATACATCACGTATGGCTTAGACTGCACAAGTAGAAACACACACACACACACAGTCACTCCCACGGCCAACATGGCGCTATATAAATGGCGATGTTTGGTCATCTGCACTCGTGTGCAACGAATGACAGATCAGTGCAGAACACTATAATGCTATATAGAAATCCTTAATTAACCCCTTAATTGGGGACCCCGGATATATCCGTTCATTTTACATTGAGTTACAGTTAAATACCCAGTTAAGGGGTTAATCTCGAAGTGAACTTTAGAAATGGGGAATCTGGAAAGACGAAGAATGTAGAAATTAACTCATGAGAGAACGGCGCATTTGCTGAATCAGGATAAACGTCTTAAGAGCGGGAAATCTATACGATGCTACTAAAGACAATTGTAATTCCTCATACGATGATTGTTGTCACTATTCTCGTTCGATTCTCCGCTGGCTTTGAAAGAGGAGGCAACATCTCCTGAACCTTCATTGTCATCGTCAGACCTTTGTCAAAATCATAGACCCCCACCTGAAATAGCACAATTAAATTAATTATTTAAATTAAATTTAATTAATTAATTTCAAAGTCATAGACCCCCACCTGAAATAGCACAATTCACTCTCTCGTTCCAAATGACGTAAGTATAGAGGCGCCTAGTTGTCGTGGTAACTATTAACCCATGCCCAGATCTTTCGAAGATAGACAAATGAAAGAAAAATAAGGGAACAATTGTAAACATCAGAATAAGAGATGCTAACTAACTAGATGCAGTCTATTGAGAGCGGATTAAGTCTTTTGGAAAAACAGTCTAAATTTTAAAAGCTCTCAGCGCAAAAGATTTGAGAAGTTTTTCGGGTGGGAAGAATTCACCTGTCGAAATTGCATCTAAATACTGCTTCAGGACTTTGGTCCATAGAAGTGTAAACATTCGCTATAGAAGCTCAGTTCCATGCCTGCTTTTCCACTTTCGAGAAAATTCTTTATTTTCCGGCGAATTCCAAAATTCAGTTCATTTTGTTGAAAACAACTCTCTTATTAGAGCGTTCTTAAATGGTTTTCTGTTCTGAGGCTTTGGATGACGTCATTCATTCGTCCAGAAGTTAACGATCTAGGCGCTAGATGGCTGTAGGACAGTTGACGCTTAATGAGAGCTGACCATCCCGTCAGTGAATGGTGGCGTTTAACGACGTCCACTCACTTTTTCCAGACCGTCTTCGTGTTTCATTTCGAGGATATCCAGCTTACAACTTCTTCTGAATCCACGCGCATCGAAGGCAACGCGGCCCGTCACTCCTTCGTAATTCACCTGCGATTGAAACTGACCGATCACTCCTCCATTAGCAACTGCGTCACACTCATTCTCACTCATCGAAAGCTTAGCCGCCGTCAGCACAAAACGCTAGCTACACTAGTTGTCTCGTCTTAGAAGATAAGCAGGGAAACAGCGTCGACAACAACATAGCATGATGACGACGACGACGACGATGACGACTATGAAAGTTATCGTAGATAATGATGATGATGATGATGATGATGATGATGATGATGATGATGATGATGATGATGATGATGATGATGATGGTGATGATGATGATGATAATTCTGATTTTAAAAAGAGTAGTTGAGATATTTATGACAGCCGTTCTAATGTGGAAGTGGAATAGATCTTACTTCTTTGAGACTGTTCATAAAGTCAGTTCCAAACGACCAGATGGAAGTCTTTCCAGGCCAACAAGGACTTCTGGAATCGCTCTTCCTGTCTATCTTACCTCTGCGAAAGGTGTGACGCAAGGCATTTGGCTCCAACTGCAGAAAGTTCGTCAGACCACGTGACACCGTTAACACTGCATCCAATGTCAAGGCGGCATTCAACTACAGAAGCACCAGTTGCCGTCAAATACGTGAACCAAACGGACCAGAAAAACGGTACGCACATAAGCAAAGGAATGACCATAAGCAAAGGAATGACCTTAATAAGCAAATGAATGACCATAAGCAAAGGAATGACCATAAGCAAAGGAATGACCTTAATAAGCAAATGAATGACCAGTGGATTGGCATGTCTAAATAGGCATTCAATTGAGTCACTCCGAATGCACTGAGTGACCTATTTACTCACCGGAAGTGACTCTCCTGAGCCTCGTTCTGATTTCCTGGTTAGTTTTAGAACGTCTTTAACTCGAACGGAGTCCGGATCCAGAAGACGAAATCCGGAGATGTTTGCTCCTCCGTGTTTGAATTCTTCCAAATCCAATTCATCCAAAGACTTCAAACATAATAAAGATATTCGAATTCTACAGAGCTGAGACCGACCAATTGTCCGAAATAATTGCAGCTGCAGTGGAGACGAAATCTCTGGACAGAATATGAGAGAGAAAAACTGGAAGGATTCATTTTATTTTTTTAATAATTCTTTAGAGAACGTTTTATGATCTCTGCGGAGATTTCCTCTTGCTCTCCTTCTTTTCCGTCCATTCGAAGCTTTGCACGTCGGAAAATCAGAAACACATTTGCACGAAAATACTCGAAATACTTAATTAACCAGCCAAGAAATTAGAAACATAAAAAGTGAAGAGAGAACCGATTACCAATCCAGCGATGAGGAAATGATAATTGACGCGATTCATTCCAACATTCTGGATCTGCAGAAGACAATCAAGACAGAGCATCTGTGCTCTACAAAACGACTCTCTCTCTCTCTCTCTCTCTCTCTCTCTCTCTCTCTCTCTCTCTCAGGAAGAACCATTTAAACTGAAATCGTAAACAAGTGAATAGCAAACGACGCCAATCTAATTAACAATGCGATCATTTCATATTATTATTATTATTATTATTATTATTATTATTATTATTATTATTATTATTATTATTATTATTATTATTATTGTTGTTGTTATTATTATTATTATTATTAAAGACAATTTATAGAGCGCAGTAGTCATAGCGAAGGCTAAAGTCAAGAGCGCTTAATGTCAACAAATCAAGCGATTTGGCCAAATGGCGAGCAAAATGCTGATTGCGTATTTCCAGGTCTCAAGAGAGAATCCGCGATGTTTGCCCACCTGTCTGAGTACGGATTGAGTGGATCTGTGCGAGGACATGTCGACGACGATTCGTTTGTCTCCGGTCTCTTGAACGGCATCGAGTCGTCTGAGGGCCGAGTGACACCTGTTGGCGTCCTCTATCTTCAGAGTCGTCATCTTCAGCTGAGCGTCGTCGTGGTTGACAGCCGAGTGGAAGTATTCGATTCGCGCCAAACCTAAACCAGCAGACGATGACACCGGACGATCATTATGCAGACGACGAACTGGGAGGGGGAGGGAAGGAGTAGGAGGAAGAGGAGGATCAGTCAAAGCTTCAGCGACTGACAGCGAAGCATCTCAAATGTCAATGAACCACCGCAAATGGAAAATGTTTGGAATTGGCGGAAAGAGTGTTTTCAAAAGACTGCGGTCGTCTTCGAACCAGACGACGATATCCCCTTTAAATTCATCACTGTTACTAGCGCCATCTGTCGAATGAAGAACAGTCACGTGAGCATTTCGTTTTCATTTCAGCAGAATCTCCATATATTACTTGGGTTTCCATGACGACGGCGCATGGGCAGTGAGTCTGTGACGTCAATCGCTCTGCTCTGAACGAGGTCATGACCTTAGGTCGCAGTCACGTGACGTCAGTCTCTCAAAGCAGTCATCCACTCAAGCATTTCGACCTCCAGTCAGGCCCTCCGAGAGAAATTCCGGGCCTCTGTGCAGAATGGCCGACGGGCCCTTGAGAAGTATTAATTTTTCTTGACGACCTTTTTTTACTTGTCAGCCGTTTATAAAGTGTTGACGACCTTTTTTTGCTCGCGTCAGCCATTTAGCACTGTGTCCCGGGCCTGGGCCCCCTTGTGCTCTGCTGAACTAACATCTTAACCATTCTTTAGTTTTATTACTCATTTTATTGTTAATTATACATATTCATCATCGGCCCGGGCCCCCTCCAGACCGCCGGGCCCCTGTGCAGTTGCCCCCCCTGCCCCCCTCTCGGAGGCCCTGCCTCCAGTACAGGGGTGCGGTCGGACCATTAAAAACTAAAAATGTTGTCCCTCCCAACGGTGACCCAACATTTTGACGATATAAATATCTTAGCCTACATAGGACAAATAACCTAATACTATAGTGTCTGTTCTCACGCGTTTTCCCATTTGAACCGATCTCTCTGTGATATTTTGACCTTTAACCTTTCCACCATCATTAAAATTCAACTGCGGATAACGGGGTGGGGCAAAGTTCACCATTTTCAGATACTAAAACATTCTGCGCCGTAAAATTTTATGACCAAACAATTGTGAAACGACTCTCCGCGGAATGCGATCAACTGCCTGAAGCGACCATCGAAGGAAATGATGCGGTGAAAATATCGTTCTGAAATACTTTCAGTGCAGCAGAGTGATTGGGGCGAGGGGAGGGGGAGGAGAAGGGGCAGAATGGCCAAAAGAGAAGCAGAAGCAGAAACAACCAGTTTTATTCTCTCATAAGTCTCGATATAAAACACTTTTAAAATTCCTACAAAACAATAAATAAAATGACGTAACAGCGCCTCATCAATTTTGCATTTTTATTCTAAGAACAGTAAACAACCAAATAAAGTGTTTCCAAAGTTATTGTACGGCCGCTTATCAGGTGATTGTTGAAGCGAATTTGTCCTGAGTGGCCACGAAAATCGTCCAGTCTCTGTCTGTCTGTCTGTCTGTCTGTCTGTCTGTCTGTCTGTCTGTCTGTCTGTCTGTCTGTCTGTCTGTCTGTCTGTCTGTCTGTCTGTCTGTCTGTCTGTCTGTCTGTCTGTCTGTCTGTCTGTCTGTCTGTCTGTCTGACTGTCTGCAAAATATGCTTAAGAGGCATGGAAGAAGGAAAATGGAAGATGAGGGAAGAGGAAGAGGGCGAGAGATGGCTGATGAATTGTACTTTTGGTAGACCAATGTCTCGTTCAGAAGATGAATGCACGATTCTACCCTATAGGGGAACATAGATATCTGAAAAGAATTGTTACGTGTCACGTGACTTCGGCTCACGGGTTCTACTCAAAACAACTCAGCAGCCCCAATCGCTTCATTCACCGGCGGATTAAGACATCGGAATCCCATTTGATCGTCGAATAGATATATATATATATATATATATATATATATATATATATATATATATATATATATAGAGAGAGAGAGAGAGAGAGAGAGAGAGAGAGAGAGAGAGAGAGGGCAGACTAGACAGAAAGAGACAGACAGACAGACAGACAGAAAATGCAGAACTGATTTGACAACTAGATAGGGCAAAGACAGAAACGAGACAGAAAAAAAGAACAGCAAGATTTGGAAAACTCGCGTAAGAACGAGATATGTCTAATCTAAAAATATTCATAGAATCTTGTTTTCCTAGTCCCTTTATAAAACTCAGATTTTTAAGCCAAATACTAGAATTTGCTTTTGGGGTCAGGGAAATGATAAAATTATTCAAGTGTATTATAGAACATTCTCGTCACTTAGTTAACAATATTGAAGCTGTCCATGAGAAACAGAAATGCGTAAGAAACGGATTATAGCTTAAGTGTTGACTGATTTTTCTGACAAATGTATCTTGTTGCTGAGTGGAAAAATTGATTTAGAATTTTGCAGACAGCTAATCGATTTCCATTGAAATTCCCAGCTTTGAGGCAATGGTGCCAATCCCTACAGAGACTCAAGGACTCAGGAGAGCTACTTCAAGCATGCAGATCCAGGATGCAATTGCACAGAATGGAAATAAACATGGAAAGATCTTTTCATGCAACATCAATACTGACATCTAGACTCTTCATAAAGTTAAGACGAACATCGCTGTCAGCTCTTCTGCAGCAATGCACTGGTCATCTCTCTCTTTAACCTGATTGATCTCCAAGAACCAAATACCTCCTAGCCATCTCTCTCTCTCTCTCTCCCCATCTCACTCTCACCTCAGAGTGACTCTCTTTTGTCTACAACTCTCTCTTGGCAACTTCAGTTTTTCAAGAACAAATTCAAGGACACATGAGGTCTGAGGCCCACTATTGTAGATGAACGAATTGGGATATGCTGGACATTGAACGTCGTTACCAAGGAGATAACAAGAAAAGCAGCTCATTTCTTCTGCCTTGTCCCATTGTAGCTTTTTTGTAATTTTGACTGTTAGTAGTTCATATTTCTCGTAAAGAAGCTGAATAGCACGAAGATCCTTGTAGTTTTGTTGCATGATTTTTGGATATCGTGATATAAAAATTAGATGCAAAATGTCCTTGAAAAAATTCGCACACAGATAATGGCGAGCCTACTCCTTCTGGTGAGGATATGCTGGATTTTGAACGTCGTTTGAAGTCTTCATTGTAAAAGCATGACAGTCAGCCCCAAATCTCAGAAAGGAATGTTTTTTAAACATCTGAAAAAAGTCTTCAACTTTTTGTAAGCTCTGCTCATGAAAGCTTTATAATGATGAATATAGCTCTTTGCAGATCCTTTATACATAGGCAACTCTCACTTAGCATAAATTATTCAATTTCCATTGAAATTCGCGGGCAACATGGCTAAGGACTACCTGTAAGCATGCGTCGCCATCAGCGCGACAATTACAAGATCTACGCACGGAAGTCACGTGATCGACGCCTTATTAGAGACTCTGCGTCCATATTTGATCCGCGATAACCGCGTTGCCATGCCAACCGTTACCATGGACGACATATATTCGAGGCGAACAGTCTAATGGAATCACCTGGAATCAGAGATAGTCAATGTCAATTTCAAGTGTCCATAGAATTCGACAGAAGTGACGGAGAGCGGGTGGATGAGTGAGTGAGTGAGTGAGGAAGAGAGCCGTGACCTTCACCTTCGTTGTTGTCGTAGATGTAGTAGACGTTCGTCCAGTCGTAGAACTTGATCAGCGCTAGGATGACGTCATGATACGTGGGTCGTAAGTAGATCATGAACGGACCGTAGTTCGTGGCGCTGCCGCTAGGAGGCGCATTGACGGTGACGTAGGGTATGTGGTAGATGCGACTGAACGAATCGGCGACGCTGACGACGGACTTTTCCGTTATGCCGAGCGCCGCGAAGATGCCGTAAGACAGGGCGGAACACACTGGGAAAAAACACAGACGCACACTCTGAATAAACACAAAATGCACATACTGTATTTAGAAACGCAACTTATACACTCGAAGCCCAATGTAATGGCAAATAATAACTCGCGTTGCTTTGAATAATCACGCGTCGCAGATTTTTCTGTAGAATTGTTTTCGGAAAAGTAGAGAAATTTCGCAGTGTAATGTGATAATATCCAACGACGTCTACAGAAATGAGTAAAGATTTCGATATTAAATCGAGCACTGTGATTCGCCGAAGTGGCCGTCGTCTTAGTATTAAACGCGAAATGAATGGAAGCGCCTCCTGGCGACAATTTCATCAACTGCACAGGAAACGCCATTCGGAAATTCCGTTCGCTGTTTCGTCACGTGACTTAAATGCCTAGATCTTCTATTCTTCGACGTCTCTCAGTTTTCGTGAGGACAAAATGCGAGATGTGGCAGTCCATCAAAGCTCTCTCCCCCTTCCCCCTTCCCCAACCCCTTCCCTCTCTGCCGACCGACTCGCATATTTCGCACGTGGATTGATCGATCTGTATTCCAAAAGATATGGTGGCACCACCAGAGAATTATACCAGCCGTGGTACAACCGTGGCTTGTAGGAACCGCGCCTTGCATAACCCTGAGTTATGGCAACCGTGGTGGGAGGCGCAGTGGAATTCTCCCCAGTGATTTGGGATCAGAAAGAAAAAAAAAAAGGGAGCTCAAGGATTTGTCTGTCAAAAGAACCGCAGACTCTGAATTGGGTCTGTCGCTGTTTGATTCTCTCGCAGAAAAGATCTGCGGATATATCGAAGGAAATGTATAGGAACTGGTGTCCATAAGCTCTCCATTCTGATAAGAACAGAATGACCGGGAAAAGATGGAAAGAGTTTCAGGGAAATGTAATCGAGCGAAATAACAACGCGAAGAAATAAAGTCTCTAGACCGGCGATTTTTAAAATTAATAATAAGAATAGGAATGTTCTTAATCACATTTAATCTCTTCATAATCATCGTCGTTATCATTATGTCGTCTAAAACATTTACTTATTTTTCACCTTCGTTAAATGCATCGCTATATTTCGAGGAGTGAGGGAGTGAGGGAGTGAGGGAGAGAGGGACAGTGCGTGGGCGTTTGACCTGACAGACGGTGTCATTGGGAGTGACAGTCATCCGAGTGTCATGACTGTCGTGGGAGTGACGCATTTGCAATCGCTTCTTAAGACTTGCTTGCTTAGAATTTAAAAACTGTCGTCGAAAGACACGAAGCGTCGGCAGGTGGCGCTAGAGATCGCCGAACATCCGGGCACTCGAGCGGTCGTCGATGACCAATGACCCGTTGGTCAGACCAGCTGACGTCACTGACCTTTCTCTCAGTCATCAATTATTGCTGAGAGAAAGAACACTAAACCGAATGCAGAAGGCTATAAGCGACATTTTTCTTTCGCTCATATTTCGTTGTTAAATTTTTGGAAAGTACAGATTTTATTCATTTTGGAAGAGGACAGAAAGAGGCGAGCGGATGGCAACAACAATTTCCCAGAATCTGTTGAAGCTTATCTCGCGAGATTCTGTCACTTAATTCCTTTATAACGCAATTACACTTTTGCACTCGCAATGACGTCATCTGACGTCATCTGGTGTCGTCGTGGCGCCATCTATGTTGTCTTGTTTAGCGCATAAACGGATCTTTGTTCTGCCGCTAGTAGCTTTAGAAATCCAGAAGCCATTATTTCAAAAAGTCGAAAGAATCAGGAAAGGCGAAAAACGGATCAGAAATTCTTTAAACATTTCCACTCCGTGTTCCGCTGACGAAAACCCGGGTCTGCATGCATGGGACATTGCTCCCTTTCCAGGATCTGCTCTGGAAAGCGTCCGTTGACGTCTGCCTGTCCCACTGCCTGTCCTACGGCCTGTCCCACTGTGTCTGTCTCAAGCAAGAGCAAAGCATGTCGGTCGAATATGCAGAAACACACTATGACATCACAGCCACATCGATCAGACTTCGAATGACAGACACACAGCAAATGGATGCGAGTGGGGTGGTGGTGGTGGTGGTGAGGGGAGGGGGGGGAGCGGGTGGAAGGGGTTAGATCCACCGAGGAACAGAGCAAGGCAGCGATGACCAAAAGCCATGAAAATGGCAGAAAATCAATTTTCCAGGTCAGCGAAATTCGCGTCTACCGCAGAAAGCGATTCACGAAAGTGAAAACGACAAATGGAACGCATGACGTCACTTTCTAAATCAGGACAGATGACGTCATGCACAAGAATTGAGCGCGAAAACGACGAGAGGCGACAGTTGAAGGCAATGCTTAGAATTTTCACCCCCCACCCCCCAACCCCAACCCCAATTGGACTCTGTGGAGTTTCCATGCAAATCCCTGGAGATCTCTTTCGTTTTTCTCGGCCGCAGAGGCTTCGAAGGGAAGGACCAGTCACCGACCGGGATCTGCTCTCTCAGACTCTCAGTCAGACTGGATGACGTCCAATCCAAGCGAATATCGCATCTATGACATCCACAGCTACACGATGAACCAAAAGAGCCTTCGCCTCCTCTTCGCCTCAATCGTCCTGCTCTTGCCTCTTCCGATCACGTGATCTAGACAAAAGAACGTTGTCAATCATCGCAGATCAACGTCAGCAAAGAGCAAGAAGGCTTTCTCATGGTCCGAGTGACGTCACTGACTGTAATCTTCGCCTCCATTTATATTCCGCGGCTCTTTCTCCGATGCTTAGTCGTCGCTTTCGACGACTGTCCATTCGATCATCCATCCAATGCTCCTTCTCCTCCTCCTCCTCCTCCTCGTCGTCGTTTAGTTCTTTGCTCGCATCTTAACGATCAACGGAGGACGACCTCTCTACAGTCACTTATCGTCGTCGTCGTCATCATCGTCATCGTCGTTGTGCATAAGTCAACCGACAATTATGAAGACTTTGCGTGTTTAAAGAGTTTCAGTTTCCTTCAAATAAGAAAATATACCACACGTCTAATGAATCATGCTACAACAACAACAACAACAACAACTACAACAACAACAACTACTACTACTACTACTACTACTTATTATTATTATTATTATTATTATTTTATTAGGGGCGGCAAGTTAGCAGAGTAGTAACAACGCTGGACGATGGAGCAAGAGGTCGCGGGTTCGAGTCCCGCAGGAGCCCTAAAGGTCGACTCTGCCTTATTCGCGGTGGTAAAATGAGGAGCAGTGGTAAAAATCTCTGCGATAAGTCAAACAGGTACGCTACGCGATACACTAGCCCCGTATCCGTGGCATTGAACGCCTGGCTGCGGGCTATAGAGACGGAGATCAGCGCCGCCCTATGAGCCCGTGAGGCTCGGGGAAGGACTTTTTGGACTCAGTATTATTATTATGCATTTTTATAGCACCAGTTGTAATAATCGGTGGTATTCGAAATCCGTCTGCAACCTAGGTGTGAGAGGAGCACCAGAGATGAGTGGGAAAACAAGGAAACTGAGGAAGACTTAACCTTACACCATTCGCTTTCCAACTGGAAGCCAATTTGGCGAAGGAGTCTTTCCAATGAGGAGATGTAACTGACCGCTAGGTGGTCTGTTATCATGAACCTGTTCTTATTGCGTTCTTGAGGGGGGTGGAGGGCGTTGGAGGGCATTCGCCTCTCGGGGTGTTTTCAACCGCAACAGACATGTCGCCGACGGCAGTTTCTGCTTCTCTCCTCGTTCTCACGAAACTAATATGCGACGATCAGAAATCACATTCCACGAGACAAGAACACGAGACTGCCCTTGAATAATGCATCGCTAATTACCGAGAGAGAGAGAGAGAGAGAGAGAGAGAGAGAGAGAGACAGAGACAGAGACAGACAGAGAGACAGAGAGAGACAGACAGAGACAGACAGACAGACAGAGACAGAGACAGAAACAGAGCGAGAGAGAGAGAGACGTTGTAATGAGCGATTACAAAAACCAATGAAAAAATAATCGAGATTCGAGATCGAGTATCGAACCCAGCATCCTGTGTCATTTCGATCATCTTCTGGGTACTGATGCTGTGCCTCGATGAGCCTCGTACTTACTTGCTCTGCTGAACTGGAAGACGTCTGAAGCGTTTGTCAGAGTCTGATCGGCGGCCAGTTGGAACTGTGTCGAACTGTCGTTATTGTGCACTTCGATGGCAAAATGGAATTCTTTCTGGAGCGCTGCAATTCCTTCTTCCACCAAAACACCTGTTGAGAAACGTGCTAAATGCATAAATAAGCGCTATATAAGTTCTTTTGCAATGCAAGGGCTGAGCAGTGAATACGAGTGCGCTCAGTCGTCGTCGTCGTCGTCGCTTTTCTCTTTCCTTTCAAAAGCCTCTCTAATCGTCTTCTTCCTTCTTCGTCTTCTTCGGCGTTAACAGAGTCACGTGACGTCAATTGCTTCTTAACTCCTCCCCTCCATTAGACGGGGCGTCTAAGAATACCAACCGCCCGATGTTTCCCAAGACTCAGAAGTCTCGTCTGAATCGCCCGAACCACTTCTAGCAACTTAGGACACAGGTTGTTGTGGCGAGGCAATCTATCCGCCGCATTAGACGTCGTCTGCCAGACAAACGCAGTCAGTGCCCGTCAAAATGTAGCCATCGCAGACGACTCTTTCGAGCGTTGGCAGACGACGAGTTCAATGCGACGACGAACGAGGAAAGGCTCTCCAATGGAAGCGCAACACGCAGTAACAGGTGTCTCTGTCTGCACCGATTCATGGAACAACTTCTACAGCGCCTTTACAACGATACGTTTGACATCAGTCGATCGGTGTAAATTCAAAGGTTGATATTCACAAAAAGGTAAAGTTAGTCGCGTTCTCGAACGAGCAGAGGGTCTCCGGCGCTGGTCTCTGGTACTAAGCAGCGCCATTAATCTAGAGTAAGTTGCCATTACTTTCTCTAGACCTGCGTTTTACCTTCGCAGCTTAGCGCTGCTACCAATTTATCCACACCTAAGCGATGAACGGCTTGGTAGGCCGCCGACACCACAACTTAGAGCCCGGGATCGTCACCCATCCAAGTACTAACCGCGCTCAACTGTGCTTAACTTCGGTGTTCTGACGAGAACCGGTCGCAAAACGCCAAACAGCTTGATGTTCACAGAGCCAAGATATTGGTCAGTGATAATTGACAGGTGCTAATAAGAAAGAGTTCATTCCTTTGTTTTTCTATCTATCTGTCGTTTAATAGCTAGCCTTGAAAATCATGTGACATTTATCAAAGATTCCTCTGCATTCGACCAACTGAGCAGGATACGTCCAATAGAAACAGACCACTCCAGCGCCACTGCTACTGCTACTGCTGATGCTGCTGCTGCTCCAAAGAGAAGGAGGAGGAGGAGGAAGAGTTGTTGTGGACGCTGCTGCTGCCTTCTTCCGGATATCTCTCCGTGATCCTGGTTTTTCTCTGTCTGTCTGTCTCTGTCTGTCTGTCTGTCTGTCTGTCTGTCTGTCTGTCTGTCTGTCTGTCTCTCTCTCTCTCTCTCTCTCTCTCTCTCTCTCTCTCTCTCTCTCTCTCTCTCTCTGTCTCTTTCTCCTCTCTGGCCAACCATCGTTAAGGCAATCAGCAAACGAACCAACTGAGGCGGCGTTATGGATTCAATTTCCCTATTATCGCTCAGTCGCCATTGAGTCCCTTACATCGAATCTAACTCCTTTGCATCGCCTGCAGTGCGCTGCTCGTCTGTGCGCTGGTGTGTGTGTGTGTGTGTGTGTGTGTGTGTGTGTGTGTGTGAGAGAGAGAGAGAGAGAGAGCGCATTTTCAGTATATAGTAATTTTGATCTTTGCTTGGTGTCAGACTTTCGCTGCAACTGACAACAGGTCTGACTGTCTGACAGCCAAACTGCCAGCGTCAGTCTTAACGTTTCTGTTCGGTTGTGTCAGTCGGTTTGTCTGAATATGTCAATCGTCTTTTATGACAACCTGTTCTGGCAATTTCTCAGTCGTTCTGTTTAAAATTCGCCGTAAGAGAATTCCCTTGTCCGGTCCATTCTTCTGCTCCGTTTGGACATCGCATTCATCAAACAGACCACAGATGACGTCATCAGAGATAAGAATTCGTTCTGTGGAAATTCCTTCTCTTAGACTCTTCAAACGAAAGAGGTTCGAGAACTCTTAACTCCTTCAGCGAGTCAGTGAGAGATGAATTAATGTGCTTGAAAATGGATCTTTACAAATTCCGTGCGATTAATTAAGATCTCTCTGTTAGTTTCATCAATGTTCGAAGTTTCGAAAGCTTTCTTTGGAGCAGATTAAAGAGTGCGTTCCTGTTATTGTCGTCATTCAACGCTAAAGTTAATGACGTCACTGTTTTCTGTTTCCTATTCCATCATACGTCATCATTAGAGACGCTCAGCATAAGACTAAGAGAAGGCTGACGAAGAAAAAGAAGAAAGAATACGAAACCCATAGAAAAGGAAAGGCATCACACTATGGCCGCTCATAAATACTCCGATTGAGACGACGTACACAATATTCTGCCATCATCACCATCATAATCATCATCGTCGTCGTCGTCGTCGTCATCGCTATAATATTAACCACCAATGTCGTAAATTTTGTTGCCAATAAGATGACAAAATGCAAAGCCCTGATATTTTAATGATGACGATGATCACGACAACGACGTAACACAATGATAATGACGACGAGAAATAAGTCTAGAGCTTAATTTCGTGTCTGTAATATTCGACCGTACGTAATAGACTCGTGCGTATAAGATTTCCAGTGATGGGGTCTATATTGTTGTACGTATAATACGGGCGCACGGTAAAAGTTGAGTACGTTAACATTACGTTGCCTTAAATAAGTGTGAACTGAGATGTTAAAATTCAGGTGGAAAAATGTACTTGTTATTCTATAGGTTAAATCTGATTGGACGTTGAGTGAATTTATCAAAGCGCTTTGACTAATCTCAGAATAAACCGACATAAGCAGACAGTTAAGGCTTCGGCTCTTAATGGCCCAGGGCAGCTGGATATCAAGGTCTCCTACAATCTATATTCTGTGGAGGGATGCTGGAGTGAAAACCTTGATCTTCCCGAGTTTATCCAGTTTGGCCCTGGTTTGATCCTTAATTGGTTGCTGTAGATAAGGATCTCTCTATGTGTATACGGACTGTTAGTCTGCCATTAACGATTAGAGGCAGCCCAGGACTTGCAGTGAACACAGCGGGGTGTTCCAAATGGAATCAACTGCGGCCGGTCGATAATTATTAAGTCAACGCTCGATACACCCGTCTACAGTTGCTAATCTATGTTTGTGGAACATTGATTTATAACAAATCATTTATAAGTCCTCGATGACATGTTGCGTCATTTCGCAAGATTGATCAAAATCACGACAATTGACGGCATTTTGAAAAATTCATGGAATTCACGGCTTCCGTGATTTCGTGAATTTTGTATGCAATGCATGCATGTATGTATGTATGCCCTATAGACGTATGTATGCCCATATGTATGCCTCTTACAGATAATTATAGTTAACCATAGAAGTACGACGGAACTCGACGCCACTGCCAACGTATAATTACGCGTAGGCCTAAATAGGCCTACGCGTATAATATTATGAGTAGGCATAATATTATGATATACGCGTATTTCTCCAGGAGACGTAACGTAACGGCCGAATCGTACGCGCCTCCTGCGTGCACTCTGTGCGTGAAATTCGACTGCAACTGTAATAGTAGTAGTAGTAGTAGTAGTAGTAGTAGTAGTAGTAGTAGTAGTAGTAGTAGTAGTAGTAGTAGTTGATGTTTTTTGTTGTTGTTTTTGTTGCACGATGACTACTGACCGATTGGAATCTGTCGTTGAGATTGATATTTAAATCCTGTCACGTGATCAACAGAGCCGTCGAAGCTAATGACAACGACTACGAGCAACGACATCGGATGTCCAGTTGACAACAGAGACAACATGATGATGACGACGACCACAACGACCACTGAGAATCCCCACTCAGCCACGACTACTGTCGCCGCCGCCGCCGCCGCCGCCGCTGCTGCTGCTGCTGCTGCTGCTGCTGCCGCTGGCGATCGTCTGCCCGCGTCGTTCGATTCTGACGCCTCGACAGATGTTGACGCTGTCGAATTATTAGAAAACCAGAAGACAATTTGGCAAAACTCTACGAGACTGTAGAGGACAGGGGGATTTCTACTTCAGTTAAGCATTGGATGAAAATGCCTTAAAAACTGCCGTTGTCGAAAATATTGTTTCATTTTCGCCAAATATGAAGATAAATTCGGTCACTACTTGTGTTTGCCAAAAATTGATAAAACTGCAGCTTACCGTTGTCAGAGTTATGTCAGCGGGGATGTCGTCATCGTCTCCGTTTGACAATTTGACACAACAGACGGACGTGGATCGACTGGTTCAGATGATGGTGATACAGTATCGTCTTTTTAAAACTTTTTAAAACTCGGGTTGTAGAATCGGTAAATAAAATCTGTAATAAAAGTCTGATGTCCGCCATTTTAAAACTAGCACCATACATTGTAATCCCTCACGAGTTATCTAATCCAGCTGTTAACGGTTTCACTGCGGCTCCAGTCCAGGTGTTGAAAAGAACCCACTTTCATCTTCACCCCGTGGTGTTCCTCGGTGACCACTTCCCTCTAAATATTATCTATTATGGTAACGACATCCGAAAGTTGAAGCAAGTTTTCCACCGTTTTCCACTTAGACGTAGGGCTATCATGACAACCATTGTCGAGATGTCTAAAGAGCATGTCTAAAAACTATTGGGGCCACTGGGGGCCATGTATTCAATAGGGGACACGGTCCCCCGGGCCCTCCCTGTGGAGCTCCCATTGGTATGCGTCTCTGTCTCTGCGTCTGTCTCATAATATCTTTATTGTTGCCTTACGTCCTGCTGCTGTGATTAGTACTAAATATTGTTTCTAGCGACACCTGGCGAATGAAAAGAACTTCTACATAATCGTGATCGCCTCTGATGTTTTAATAAGAGACTTATTCAAATGGATATCTTTGGATCTTATGACTAAACTTATCCAACTAGTAAATCAAAGAATGCCAAGAGACAAGTATTGCATTTCTAATCCCTTGATTCTACCACAATTTATCTCTCATCAATTAACTAAATTTCATTACGAGAAGTTCAAGAACGTTTTCAGTTTGAAATGAAACCATTTGCTGGTAATTAACCCCATAACCGTGTATTTAGCTGTAACTCAATGTAAAATAGACGGATATATCCGGGATCCCCAGTTAAGGGGTTAATATGACCAAGTCACATTAAATCTGACGAATCGCCTTTCCCACTGTCTGTATCTCTCTGTCTGTTAGTCTGACAGTCCGTATGATTCGATATCATCGTCATTGAACTTCTATTGCGCCATTTTAGTAATATCCTTGACATCAGTCGACGGTCACTTCTTGATTTGAATCGTAACCCGCCATTGGTCGAATCCAATGAGTCAGTCCTATATGCCGCGGCGGTCCCGGTTGGGGCGTATGGAACAGGTGGGTCTTTAACCCCTTAACTGGGGACCCCGGATATATCCGTCCATTTTACATTGAGTTACAGTTAAATACCCAGTTAAGGGGTTAAGACTGGATCGAACTGTCGTCAGATGCACAGCGGAGTGGACCAGTGCTCTGGAAGACTGGAAGTGAATTCCATTTTCTCGTCCCTGTGGACACTGAAAATGAACGCCTACGAAGAGACAGAGCAGCATCTGCTGAGAGTCAATGCATCGAGCGTGTATCATACATTGCATGTATGGAGGAATGGTCTCATTCAGACGAATGCAGCTAATAGCTGTGCAGTCATAAAGAGGCCGTTCAAGCGATTACAGAGAGAGAGAGAGGCAGAGAGAGAGAGAGAGAGAGAGAGAGAGAGAGAGAGAGAGAGAGAGAGAGAGAGAGAGAGAGAGAGAGAGAGAGAGAGAGAGAGAGAGAGAGAGAGAGAGAGAGAGAGAGAGACTGAATGTGGAAGAAAGAGAGGAATTCCCAGCCGATCCCTTCTACCTCTCCACTGCTTCTAAATGCGCTATATAAATGGTCTCTCTCTCTCTCTCTCTCTCTGACGAGCACGCAGAAGATGACGCTCAACTGGTCAGTTGCTGATCTCAAAAGAGAATTCTTCGCTCTTAAGGCGGTTAAACGTTAGACGAAACCTCAACAGTTAAGCATAGATTCATTCTGTCTACGCGAGGAAAGATCTCTTAGGAAAAGTAAAATGGACGGACATATTCGGGTCTCCCGGTAAAGGGAGACCCGAATTTCCCCTCGTGACGTTTTGGCCGCATTTTGAATAAACAGTTAGGCCTACAACTGATTTCAAATGATTCAGTCACTGCTGCGGTTGAATCGAATAGACGCAGTGGGGGGTCTGCTGAGTGATTTTGACGATGACTTCAGTCAAGACATCATTAATCACTCTTAAGAGAACATAAGACGACACTTCATCTAACTCCTCTGTTTCTGTCTCTGTCTCTATGTGTCTCTCTCTGTCTCTGTCTGTCTGTCTGTCTCTCTCTGTCTTTCTATTTCGCTGTCTCTTTCTCTACCTTTCTCTCGCCTTCATGTTCAGGCTTGATGAGTTTAATACACTATAAATTTTGTCATTATCTATTTGTCGAGCAAACAGCGTGACCTGGGTCCTGATGACCCACTGGAGGTGAAATTTGCTAACAGAATGTTCGGGCGTCATGTGCTAAGACATGCCGTATTGTTTTATGGCTGTCACTCTTGTATCCAGTTTAGAACTAGAGTCAAAATCGAGACGATGATAATAACTATTATTTCGACTTTTTAAGAAGTCGGAAAGTGGAGTTTGTTTGCGTTGATCGAAATTTACAATTAGGCTGAAGACGCTCCGAATCCAGTTCTCTTGTAAGGAAAAAACTCTAATCAGTTGATGGGAATTCCAAGTCGTTTTAAATCGGAAGTCTGCCGCCGACCCCCCCCCCGACCCCCACTCTACGCCACTGTTAAATCCAGAAGATCTACTAGAAAATTGGAAATCCAGGAGGCACTAATAATGCTACGGCAACTGGACTTTTAACAGATTTCCTGATCCACTCAACAACTAATATGCGATGTCTATTGAAGCAATATCCGAGCAGAGAGCGAGTGTAGGAGAGAACACACACAGAAAGACAGAAGACAGAAGAGAAAGGGCGATTTTGGAGCTTAATATTAAAAAGATAATTTCAAAGGACAGCAAGAGGCGTCTGTGTGTGTGTGTGTGTGTGTTGTGTGTTTGTAGATGCCTCGTACTTTGTACGTGCTGTGCATTTGCAGTCGTTTAAAAAGTGTTGCTGTTTAGAATAACAGCGACACACAAGCGATACCAAGCGAAGTCCAGTGTTGTCTATCGACGAAGACGGTTCATCGGTCGAGAGAGAGAGAGAGAGCGGCGTCTCATCTGCGCCTCTGCCTCTGCCTCTAGCACGGCCCTCGAGGCGGGCGGGGGGGGGCAGGCGGCGAGTGGCCCGGCCGCCCTATTCCGCTGGCGAATCAGAGCCTTAGATGAGTCCAAAGTCGAAGTTTAACGCAAGATTTTAAAGTGTCAGATTTCCTCGGACTTTAGTTAGCGGCGAAGAAAGAGAGAGCGGTCGAGTGTACGATTCTGTCGTTAGAAAACGTCTTAGAAAGTTACGCGTTAAATTCGTCTTCAACGCTGTGCCCTTCTAAATGCTGCAAAAAACAGAACAACACACAGTGACAGCGGAACGAGACACTCTATTATTACAGACTGACAAGTACCGACGGCTACGGCTTCACGATCGTCGTCGAATATGGTAGACTTGCATTGTCTATATGTCTAGTAAGTATGTAGCATATGGTAGGTGCATTGGCCTAATTAAGCTGAAACCGGCTTGGTCTCTTGAGCACCGGTAATAGAGATTTCTTAGTTCTCAGTAGTTTGACAGTAAACTTATTACGTCGCGTAGCGTAACAGCGTCGATTTTACACCGTAGCCCCTAAATTATAACGAATAGGGTAAATTTAGTAATTATTATGGGCTCGATAATAATAATGAGCAAATGTAGGACTAGCCATCAAAAGTCGTCTGCACAAACAGTAGGGTCGTCGTTAAAGACAAATAATATTAATTAATAAATTAATTAATAATTGCGACTAGATTTCATATTCGTGTGTGTGTGTGTGTGTGTGTGTGCGTGGAAATAAGCGTTGCAGAGTCTTGTAATGTGAAGAGAGTGCGGTGCATTCGTGGCAGGGGCAGTGGAGGGTTGTGTCTGACCTTTTGTCGGTCGTTATGGGGTGAGATTCAATTCCTCCAACTACTTCTGTGGCGATCAACAACAGACCGCTTATTACAGAGACATTTGGATTCAAAGCCTGAAGCATAGGCCTATACGGTGTATTTGAAAACATTGTGTCGCCGTCCAATGTGTCAATGGCTTCCATTGTCTGACAAATTACTCGAGAACAACAGAAACAACAAAGATTTATTTAACTCAGAATTCAATTAAACATTTTTCTGTAATATTTTGATTGATCAGCAAAGTGTTCAAGGCTGGGAAAGAAAGCACGCAGGCCCGTCTTTATGTGTTGGAAATTGGGCACTGTGCCCGGGGCCCCGCACATCGAAGGGGCTCCGCGGGTTCCATAAGGGGCCCCACGCGCTCCAGCCTTTTCATGTTTTGAGTTTTTAAAACCTCTTGTTGCTTATCAAACTGCTGGATGATATATTATTTGAAAGATCAAGCACCAAAAACACGATGACCTTTTTGTCTCGTCAACTTTTTCGAGCATCAGAAAAAACAAACAACGTTTTATTCACCCCCGCCGGGGCCCCTCAGGCCGCCATGTGCCAGGGGCCCCTCACACTGGCAAAAGACGGGCCTGAGAGCACGAATTTTCATCATCGGACTGATTTTCATCTTACCAAGGACTCAAATCAAACTTTACCCATCTTATAATTATTTTGAAAAGTTAATATAATAATATTACTAAAGCGTCGTTGCTTTCTCGCTCAAAGACAGAAGACAAGGCGTGTTTTATATAAGACGCAGCGGTGGACAGAATCAGTTCACCTCAATGGACATCTTTAATATTTATAAGTGAGCTTTGATATCGCTTCGCACTCCAGTATAATAGCATCAACACAGGAGGCGCAAAGTCACGGAGGACGAACGAAACGCCTTCGATAGATGGCGCCAGCCATTGGTTACACAGTGTAATCAGTTTTTAGAACCTCGTATGAGAGAAAGACCAGTTGGTTGTTCTGATGTCCAATGAACCTTTATTAGAGAGATCACTTATGAGGCAACGTTCACCTTTTAAAGAGCAGTAATACATTGTCTGGAAATCGGGTAAATTACTAATCCGAATAATAATAATAATAATAATAATAATAATAATAATAATAATAATAATAATAATAATAAGATCCTCCCGTTCTCTCTGGAACATTGGGCGACGAGTCTTCTCCAGCCGGTACGATAATAATAATAATAATAATAATAATAATAATAATAATAATAATAATAATAATGCATTTTTATAGCACCAGTTAAAATACTCGAAGGTACTTTAAAACCGTCCGTAAAAAACCAGATAATTTCAGAGATCAGTCAGAGTGGGAAACAGACTACGGAGGAGGAGGAGAGGAGGAGGAAGAGGAGGGGTGGCCTCCAGACCTCGTCACGTGATCATCCGAACTTTGACGCATTTGTTTAGGATAATCCCACGAAAGATAGCGTACCCCTCCTCCTCCTCCTCCTCCTCTTTCTGTACATCTGTGACTGTCTAAAAATCCAGATCCACCTGGGTGTTGTCCTAATCGACCATAGACCTATAGAATCATTAATCCTCACTTTACCCTTTGTCCGCAACTGATGCTAAACTACTGCCGTAGGCTATGATGTCACGTGACAAGAGAATTTACATACGTAAAAATTATGGGGACATTATAGAGATATCCGTTCGCTGGGTGTCGAGAATTGCGCCAAAATACAGATGTACGGATGGGAAGCTGTAAAAACTGGCATCGCATCACGTTTTATGTTTCTGCTTTGGTCTCAATTTCAACGCTGAGCAGCAGGAAGATGTCGAAATAAAATTAAAAGCCAATATAAAATTGTGTACACAGTGAAACGGTTTTACGAAGTGGGAACAACTTAAACTAAAGAACTGGGATTATTTTGAGACAGAACAACGATCTAACTATATATTTAGCTGAAATCAGTAACTCATCAAACAAAGTTTAGAAAGGTAGGCCTATAAGATTCGGCGCTGATCGTTTCCGTTAAAAGACGAGATTTCTGGAAAGATTGATGCAATCAAAGGCTTCAGACATACATTGACACAAATCGATGAACAACGCTCAATTCAGCGAAACGCTAACAAGGATTGCGAAAATGCAATTCACAGCAGCGTCAAGAGGATTCGATACGAGGACATTAAACTTAAGACTTCTGACCAAAATACCCTGCAAATACTCGTGCACAGATGTCTCTTAACTATTCTTGTAGAATTCTGTGATTATCAAAAGAACAATGGCGAGCTCAGTTAAGGCTGAAGGTTCACAATCACAGCCGCTCGCGAGAGACAATGAGATATGAATAATAACTTATGACCACATTGATTATGTAGCGATTGTCGGGGCCGCCGAGAGAAATTCCGGGCCCCGGAACAAATAAATTTGCGGGCCCTTAAGAAAAATTTATCAAGTCTCCGAAAAACCTGACAAGCAAAAAACGTTATCAACTCTCCAAAAACAGCCTGACAAGCAAAAAAACGTTGTTAATTCTAAAAAATGCACCCTGACAAGCAAAAAACCTTATCGTCACCGGATCTGGGCCCCTGAAAACTCCATGGGCCCCGGTACAATGTACCGGCTGCACCCCCTCTCCTCAGGCCTGGCGATTGCGATTTAATTATCATTTAGGGGCTGTCCATTAATTATGTCAACAATTTTTGACCCTCTCCCCGCCTTATCAACAACTGTCAACTTCCAGTTACCCTATAATTATGTCAACAACTTTTTACCCTCCCCCAGATTAATGATAGGTTCAAATAACAAGGTTATTATTTTTGCGATGATGACCATTTTTTGCTCATCGAGTGTCAAAATGTGGTGGTGATGACCTTTTTTGCCATGCTTTTTCCCATTGTAATAAGTAGTATTCTATGAAATTTCCTTTTTTTTGATTATTTGTAAAAAGTGAAATTGTTGACGTCAACTTCTCTTGACCCCCCTTGTCAACAACTGTCAAACTCTTTCAAACCCCTCCCCTAAATTGACTTAATTAACGGACAGCCCCTTATTTGATTGACAGTGACACGATATCGTTAATTCCACACTTAAGTGAGTTATATTCTAGCACTAATTAAAGAACCGATCAAACGACAGGGCCTACTTTAGAACAATGTCCACTTTTGAAAGACATTCTTAGTGCACTAATAACCTTAGTGCGCCTGCATGTGGAGTGCAATAAAAATAATGGAGTGCAGTTGGTTGCTTTGATTATTAATATTACCCAAAAGACTGCAACTTTCAGAAGCCTGCAATAGGCATATGTAGGCCTATGCTGGAAAGTTTCCGGAATTTTCCCGGCATTCTATTTTTCCGGAAAAGTTACAACCCGTCATTAAAATTCTCAGATCGGTCGGTTCTCGTACACTGGTAACACTGCGCCTCGTCTCTGGAATGATTCTCCGTCAGAGATCCAAAAGATCAATAACTCGGGTCCTCTTCAGGGTTAGGGGCCTGGAGAGAAGATGTATCGAGGCGCCCGGGCACGGGGGACAGTCGTATTTCGCGGTCGTGAAGGACGATGTGGAAAGCATCTGGAAAACGCCAATCGCCGAGTCTACAACTGACATAAACAGTCGCCAGGGTGCGCACGCCGTTAACCATCACGTGACCAGCAACTTAAAACCCGTTTAATTTTGAAAAAGCTTTGTCTTTATGAAAGCCTTATTCCTCCAAGATGCAAGCAGGAATTTCTCTCTCTCAGTGATTATTAATTAGTAATTATAAGTGTAAAATACTTCCTCGCCATCGCAGTTGTCTTGTTCCGTCATCTGATGCCGCCGTCCTAAGCACAGGATTACAACGCCTCGTCTCGAAATCGCCAAATGTTCAATTTTATATAGCGCCCTCATAATAATACACACGTTAACTGGACCACTCGACGATGGGGTTTGTAAACTCAGCAGTGAAGATCTCATTTACTTGGTTTTCATCCAATTAGTTCGTGAATCGTGATTCAAAATGGCTGAATAATCAATATTTTCTGGTGGTACTGTACTTTTAAGAAACTCTAATATCCTGTGATAGATAAACAAAACATACGTTTAAGTTAGAAAAATGTCTTAAAATAAAACAAACGTGTAAAATAAAGGATTTTCAATCATACAAAGGTTATAATACAAGTCACAAACAGCTCTGTTCAACTCAAAACTGTCAACTGTACAACTGTCTTATCAATTGGCAAAATTTCCACCAATAAATTTAACATCTGAAAAATTTAAAAACACAATAGCTGAACAATTCCCAAAACAAACCCTCGTCAAATTACAATTTACTGCCGAATATCACAATGTTGTTATCAAAATTGCAAACAGATTCTTCTTTAAAAATATTCGAAATAAAAATGCATTTGCAGTTTGTCTAAGAGAAATACAATTTACAAAATGTGCCTGCGACACTTCATCAGCTTTTAAATTCATATTCTGTTTCACAATTTTGAAATTAAAATTATATCATAAAACCAAGCAGGAAACAAAAGTCACAACAATTAAAAACAGAAATGTTAAAATATTTAAAATATTTCACAAATAATTTAAATATGCAAAAACTTTCAAAGAACCTTGTCCACCAAATAAGGACCACAACAAGAGACCCAGAGAGTTCATGCAAACAAGTCAAAATAACAGTCGTCATCATCATCATCATCATCATCAATGGAAACACAATGCATCACACACACAGTTCACATGATCTGCAACAAAGCCGCTGTCACATCAACTGAACAAGTGGGAAAACCGACCACCTGTCCCGCCTTAATCATCATCATCATCATCATCATCAGAAATGACAGCACATGAAACAAAATCAGTGCCAACGTGATTATCATTCCTAAACAAAACAACACAAAAATAAATCAATAAAACATGATGACAGCATCAGAACACAGCAACAATTTACACCAAATGGCATCTAAAGTCAACAAAGCATTGCGGCTCCTCTGTGCCAACAGATCACCCAACAAATTACACCGGGCTTCTAAGGGCGCAAAAACAGAACGTCATGCAAAGTATAATTAATCGACTGGCCGGCTCTTGTCTCGAAGCAGATCAAAACCGAAACCAGAATACGCATTCACTTGATCAGGGCAAACTACTACCCTTTACTTGATGGCAAATATATCTTTAAATTGAATTGAAAATAAGGTTTGATACATGCTCATGTAATTCATTTGACCATTGATAAATTACACTGCAAACTATTGCTTCTGTCAATTCTGTTGTTGACGTATTCTGCTCAATTTGACAAAACTCATCAACTGTTGACAGTCAAATCCAATTCTCAGCATCTGAAATGTGACATTCGAAAAGGCCCGACAACATCCTTAGTTTCAACAATTTAAAAAAGGCAAAAGCATCGGACACGAAGCACATGTCACAAATTTCTCAACGACTCTGAACTTTCAAATGGTAAACACACACAAATACAATCAGAGGAAGGAAGATTTCAGGATTCAAATTGGAATTTCCGAGTCTTGGCTCAACAGATGAAAATAACTTTTAAAATCATAAATCTGACAACACAAAGCATATGTCCCCCACGTATTTGTCCACCACAGCACTCACACAGCAGGAGCCGCTGCAGAAGCAGCTGCAGTTAGAAAGACGGCAAAATATCAAATCCTCTCATCCACCCACAACTTCTTCAAAAAACGATGCCCGTTGCTTTATCAGCCATCTGGGTCAAATCATCACACCACAATCCAAGGACAACAGAGAAGGAATTAAGTCATCTGTTTCCAAGAATATCTGTCACGATACAATTCTTCAATGCCATCGCATTCCAAGGAACATTTTCTAACCTCGAACTGAACGAGAGTGAGAGCACACAATCATATCATGCCTGCAGACAATTTTTTATCATAAGTCCTTCAGGAATGAAGTACCAAGGACATAAAAATACATATACATATATAGTATATATACACATAATAGTGTATCATAGAAATCATCGGTAAATACAAAATTTTGTGAGTCATCCTAACCACCCTCAACTGGAAATCATTTACATCACCGCACAATCGCTACAGTTGACACAACACAAGGTACACAGCCCTAGTAGCAAGTTAAAAATGCAATTTCTATCCCAATTAATTTCACAGTAAACAAAACCAGTACACCGACATGCAGGTATGTAGCACAAATATACAGCAAACATGAGCTTATTTAGGTCACTGATATAATCGGGAAACTGCTGTCTGAGCAGTGACCTGTTCAACCCCACATGCTCCTAACCTGCAGGGCACTTAAGACGATACGGTCATCTAACAAAATTCTATGACAGGAAAGCAAATTTGATTTAAAATGAATATCTAAAACTGGAAAAGAACACACTGCAGCATACATACAGACACACATAAGAATAGCAGCAGCAGCAGCAGCAGCAGCCATGTCCAGCAGTCTTGCCTTAGTTCAATAAACAAACATGTGACAAAATAATTGCATGACAAAGCAATGGGTCAATTCCCAAAATCCAACCGTTACATAATTTCAGGCACAGGATTCTGCACCAAAACCAAGGATTTCCAGAAGGCAATGAACCTCTGCAGATAACAGGAAACAAAGAAACCTGAACAAGAACAGCATGCATCTGTGAACGCTCGCAGAATGTGAAACAAGTGTAGAGAGAATGTCAAAGACGAAACGTCAACAATTAATCTAATTTCAAGAAGGAAGCTGCATCCCTAAACACATCTGCTCATACATTAACAAAATAATAACACGAAAACCACGGAAAGTACTTTGAAAACTATTGGCATCAACATTCTTGCCAAGCAACATAACCAACAGCTCATCTCAAACAAACTCTAAATGGAATAAATCAAACCAATTCATAGTCAAGAGATAATCCACCGAAACTCAATTTTACCCCAGAAAATATTAAATCAAATGGCCATAATTAAATCAATCTGTCAAACGAAAACCACAGGTTACAAAATCAAGCAATAACTTACTCAGAATGCAAAAAACAAAGTCTGCTAAGTATATGCCAGTCACTACTAGTAATACAAAAAACACAAGAAAACTAATACTCAAGTTATGATTTGGTGACTCAGAAAGAGCCAGACATGAAAGTCATAATAATTCCATATGTTCACAAGTCACTCTTCAAGTATCAAGTCTTTTCCAGAAACTGGACACTAAACTACATCGTCAAAAAGATCAACGCCAAACACAGAATTCTTTCTCTTCAATGATCAGAAAATGATAAATGAAATAATTCTTGATCCTGTCAACCCCTTTGACTCACGCAATGCAATCTGCCAACCATACGCTACAATGTCCAGCAGAGTGAGTGAAACACAACTGAACTGCTAATTTCTTCAAACATCCGAGTTGTTGAGAGAAAACCAGTTAACTGTCTCGCTAGGAACTCTGGTCCCACACACGACGTTGCGCTGACTTTAACACTTTCATTTTATCAAATTGGCAAAACACAGTGCATGCACAACTTGTTTTGCTATCTTTCTTAAAAGACCAAGGCAATGCATCTAGGCACTTGGCATTTCCTCACTTTTCCAAGAGGAAGGCACTTCCTCAAAGGCTCCCAGTTTCATGCCATACACCAACACTCCCCAGGGCCTAGGCAATCCTTATGCAGCCCACGATGCCAGACTCTAAAATGGGCACGGCTGAGAAACCCGACTGAATGCACAGTTCAGCAGTTGAAGACCACGATGCCATTGGCATCACAGTCATTTTCTGTCTAGAAAATGCAAATAGGAATTCGCGCCAGAGAACGGCTGCTGCTGCTGCTGCTGCTGCTGCTGCAGTGAGTCTGTCAGCTCCGTTTGGCGAGAGATCGTTGAATTTGCCATCTCTGGCGTCTTAGCGTTCGGACTGAACGACAACTGTCGAGCGAACATCGCATCCTGACAGAGCACGTTCTGTTGTTGACCGACATGACCCATCCTCTGAACGGCACCGAAGTCAGTGGAATGTGGCAATATTTGGTTTTTGTAATGGGTGGGCAGATGATGAGGCGACAGAGAGTTGTTGGCAGGGCAAGGACTAGACGAGGCAAGGGGACCGCCAGACGGCAACGAACAGGCAACAGACGAGCAGTCGGGGGGCATCTGCAGCAGCAGCGCACCTGGGCCGAGCATCTTATCCGCCGGGGGCAATAGATAACTGGCGAGGCCCATCGTAGATCCTTGGGGCTGTTGAACTGACGAGTGATTCATCAGCTGTGGGTTGATGTGTGGTACCACCTGGTGGAAGGGCAACTGTCTAACGCACTCCTGATTAAAGCCGGGATACGGCTGTGAGCAAGGAGTCAATCCCGGCGGCTGCTGATGTCTGTCGTACTTCAGTGGCATCCTCTGTGGAGACGGTCGCGTCGACTGATGTGGCGCCTGGAGAAGGTGATGGTCGCCATTCGCCGCCATCATTGTCTGTCCCGATGCCACTCCCATTCCTCCCTGCTGTTGTATTGGTTGACCTGGATATGGGACCATCGGGTATCTGACTGAACCATCGGACAGCGCCTGGGCAGCAGTTCCAGGCCCTGGAGGCATCATCAACTGCTGCTGCTGCTGCTTCAGTGCCTCTTGTAGACGAACCTGAAATAACATTGCAATGATCAAATTATTAGCATCATTGTTTCATATTATTAGTATATACAATATAATATATGCAAGGGTTAATGAAGTTGCAGATATTTCACTTATGAATCAATTCTCCAGGAGCTTATACATTAAATATGCACAATAAAAACACATTAAAATTAACCTAATCTTGCACAGGCAAAGTCCTATTAAGCCACTCTAATCACTGTTGTTATTATTATTATTATTATTATTACAGAAACCTCAGCTATAGCAGACAAAGTCTAGGTACAGTTGTGACCCACATAGCTTATTAACTTGGACTCAATAGAACCTGAAAGTTACTTGAAGTCACAGTAGAATTCAATTGCATCAATCGTCAATGCATAAAACTGATGAAAAATTAAATAATCATTTTCAAATAAATAGCCATGCATCAAATATTTATTAATATTACATTTAAATGTATTAATAATCAATAAGTAAAAACTCCAAAGAAAACAAAAGAGGATTTCTAAATGATGACCTTTTTGATAAATTCAGCCATGAGCCTTGGATTTTCTTTAAGGACGCGAATCAGTCGCTGTTTGTCTCCAGGAATTCCCATAAGTTTTTCAGGTAACATTTGATTTACCATCAACGCAGGCCTCGTCCTATCAGCAGCAGCAGCCGAATCCAATGTCACCTGTGGCCTCTGAGGCTGACCATACACTTCAGACTGACCAAAGTGTCCGATACCACTGGTACCAGGCAAGCTGTTGTAGTGAATGCTGCTGCCCACTGGACTGTAAGTCTGAGCAGATGACATGAAGCCATAATGGGAGGTAGGAGGACACTGAGACAAAGGGGCGTGAAACTCGTTCCCAACCGTGCACCCAAAGGGCTGGATGTTGGGATGGAACAGGACTTCATTGCCTGATACCAACGGCACTTTTTCCTTATTCGTTTCGCCAATGAATCCTGCGTATCCAGAGGCAGCTGGAACCAACGGTACCGGCATAGCAGATTCATTTGTGGCATCCTCAACACAGTTCATCATGGCAGTTCTTCTCATGATCAGCCTCTGCTGCTGGAACCGTTCGTTCTGGCGCTTCTTCTCCAGGTTTGTCTTGATGTTCTGGCAGAACGGCACCAGGCACCGTTTCTCACGACAAGACTTGGCGTGATAGCAGCAGAGAGTGAAGAGCTGCTTGCACTTGGAGCAGGCACTTCGGGTCTTGCGTTGGCACTCCTTCGGGTGAAACGCCAGCGCCTTTCGCATGTTCCGACAGCTCGCCAGAGTGCAGTTGGCATCGCGGCAGATGCACGAGTGCTCCAGCACCTGAACACACGACTGCATCTTCAGGCGCCGCGCCTCCTGCGCGTTCTGTGGCTTTGCATCGACCTGACTGCCATCATCGTCAAGGTCTAAACCAAGCTTAGTCATTCGGTGAGGATGTTGCGTCTTACGGAAACACAACACACAGAGATCAAAGTCCTACAACAACAACATTTACCAATATTATCAGAAAGAAACAGACAAATTCTTTGTTTGCAGAAGGAATGTCTTTGTGCATAATGACCAATTCACAAATCAACAGTGGCCGCAGCTGAGAAAAACCTGCACATCACGAAAATGTTTTCGACTTTTCTGCGAAGCTATAGACAACAAATTTCTAACTATTTTCTGGAGTTACACCTTTGTTTGGTTACTACTGAAACAACTGTTTACTGTCACCTCTATTACATTATACAGATATTTTTCACAGAAATCTAAAAACTTGAAGCAACTTTAACAAAATCAAAGACAAAATCATCAAACCAACCTCACATACGAGACAATGATAGCGCGTTTCAACGCTTGCCCTGCAGCTATTGCAAGTGTAAATGAAGTTGTCCTTAGCCTGTAGATGGAGCTCGTAAAGGAGAGTGGCTGTTGAGAATTTTGCTCTTCGCAGTGAGGAAAATTCTAGGTGTTTTTCTCTGGCCATGGTCAGAAATGGATCTCTGCCATCTAACAGCTCGTTATTCATGAGTGGGTCGGGATCTTTTATGTTGGCCATTTCGTCGTCTGGCTGCGTCGACTGTAGACGAATCACGAAAAACACCTAAACAGGGAATTTGACAGCGTTTACTTAAAATCTCCGGATATGCATTGACTCCTATTAGAAAATGACAGCAATGTCAATGGAAACATTGCTAAGAGCAACAGAAGATGACTGCACAGCGCAGCATCAGCGAACGCACAAGATTCCTCGGTAAAATCTCATGAAACACTTTCCACACATTTCCACTCCATTGTTACAAACCTCCTTATGCTTTTCCATGCTCAGCAGAACTCTTTCCGTCAAATCGTCGCTCATTCTGCTTCGGCGCGATGAGAGTTTCTTTGTCTTTGAACTCTTCTTTTTCGTTTGTCCACTTTTCTGGTCTTTCTTTTTGCCCGCAACAGAATGTAGCTACAAACAACATATAAAATGTGAAAGTTGAATAAGGCATAGAACAGGACTTTGGTCTGGCTATTAGCAGTAATGCATTGGAAAAATCCTATAATTCAATACAGTCAACTATAAACATTGTCATATTGCCTAAACTAAACATCGTAATTTACAGCTATATTATAAAATTTCACAGCAAAATTAAATATGCAACAAAACTGACAAATCTTTGGAATTAATAATTAGTAAGCTTAAATCTACTAATAAACTTATAAGATGCTAAACTTTTAAAAGCAGGTTTGATGCTGAACCATCCAGTGTCATAAGGCAACTAGTTACTAACCTCTGTTGAATTTCCATCGTTCGTCTCGCCATCGTCTGTGTCGTTAGTTGCTTCCTCTTCCTCCTTCTGTCGCTTTTCTAACTCCTGATTCAGCTCTTTGATGTTCTCCTCGAAAACGTTTGGCCAGAAATCGCCCTCAAAGTACGGCAGCTCAGCCACTTCTTTCATTTTGCTGTCTTTGAACTCTTTCAAAATGTCCTACAAGCAATCAAAATAAACACGATATGCTTAAGCAATAATCTCCTTCTGGTTTCAACAAAAATCACCTCCAGATTAAAACGATAAAACAATCACATCGTAACAAGCTCTCTTACACAGTCAAGTAGAAGACAATTTCTAAGTCCTAACAGAGGAATGCATTTAAACAGAATTTTCAACACAATCTTTGGATAAAAGGGACCAGACTGGGGGAATGCTATTGTGGTCCTTTATAGAAGCATACCATTGAATGTGAATGGGTAAACCATTGACGAGCTCCTGGAAGACCAGAAAACAGACAGCAAAAGATAATGTGCGTACCTTGTAGTCGAATATGACATTGTCACACATTGCCTTGTCAAGCATCTTGCGATACCATTCTTGAAGCCTCTTTGGTTTTGGGATTTTCATTTCAGGGGGATGACAGTAGAATATGTAGTCATCTCCTTCACTCGGAGGACATGCCCAGATGTGTGCCATCTGGTAGCTGTGTATAAAGTCATCACAAAACTTACTTAGATTTTTCAACTGAAACATACGGCATTACATTACTGTACATTACAGCAGGAATACTGCAATTAAGAAAGAAGTGCAAAGTGAAATGTATAACACTTTTGCTTCTATTTAAAACCTTAAAAGGACTTAAACAGCATTTGCATTCAAATGCTTCCAATGCCTCTGTTGATCGAGAACTGCCAAACAAAATAACAGTTTCATTTTGTCTAGAATGAACACACACACACACACACACACACACACAAAACCTAATTAACTGAAGAAATCTACTTCCACAAATGAACACATTACATTACCAAAACCAAGCATGATAAATTCTATAAACAAATTCTATCTGAAAATTAGGCCTATATTAGATAAATTCTTATACACCCAGGCTGAAGTATAAATTATTCAGAATAAAACCCCTAATATGCAGAAATGAAATGTACCAAATAGAAAACATATAATAGACACCAGAATCCAGTTTTCAAAGTGCAAATGTAACCATTTCTCACCCAAGGCTTTTGACATAGTCCAAATATCCAATGAGCAACTCATGGTAGACCATTGTTCGGAAATGACGTGGCTGGAAAAAGTTGACACTGTCCAGGTAAGCAATGTAAACACGCCTAAAAATAAACACATGCAGCAAGACACCTGTAGCATAGTCATATATACCAAACGTTGCAGGTACACGCCTAAATACAGCCAAACCCCGTTAATATCACATGTAAAAGAACACTCAGCAATGCTAGGCTGCTTTAATAGCAAGAGATGAAGACACCAGTCTGGCAGAGTTCACAAATAAAGTTATGTAATAAAAAACATGAAACTGAAATGAGCGGCAAAGAGTGAGTTTAACTTTCTTTGGAAGTTGCTATCAAAATTCAATGACAGCAAAGCAAAAGCAGTGACATAGACTAAGTGCTGGACCTGGCATTGCTGGGAGGACAGTCGGATCCATATTCCTGGACGTGCATTCCAAAGAAGCAGACGTCTGTTCCGTCAATCTCTTCAAAAGCAAATATCGACTTCACGCGATATGGAAAACTTTCAGACATCATGCCGTTGTCAACAAACTTTGCCTTCATCGCAGGTTTCACTTCAGCGACTTTGTCGTAGCTGGACAGGACACGAACGGCCACATCGCCAGCCCCGGCCGCTTTCCGTTTGAGCAAAGAATTAACGCGGTTCTCAAGGTACGAACCGAGCTTTGTTGGCGGTAAACCTGAGGCAGGAAAAATTACACGATATTAAAAAGATATTAGAGCAGAAGACCTCAAGGCACATAAGAAAACCTCAACACAACAATCAAAATTCTCAGCTCCAGCGACACCAATGGATGGCAATATCTAGAAATGCTGTGATGTGGATGCATGCATCTGCATCGTTCAATCGCGTTCAAGTACTATTATGAAATGCATGGGTTCACCCAAACAATCCAATTGCAGTTTTTGTCCTAATGCATTGAAAAATGTCCACGTAAGAAGCGTACGTTTTGCCGTGTATTTATTTTCCTTTCTCTTCTGATCCATGACTTGGCGACATGCAGTGCAGACGAAGCCAGACGTCCAGATCTGATCCAAGTGCAGAACGCAGATCCTGTGCATCCGTCGACCACAGTCGAGACAGTCGATCATTCTGAAATTTTTAAGCACAAACGTAACTAAGCCACATCTTCAGTTTACAATAATAATTATAATCAGTAAATTTCCATTCAATGTTGAATATCTTAATGCGTTAAAAAATACAAAGCAGAGCCAACTATATTAAATATTGCTGCACTTCAAATAAATCCCGTTAAGAGAGAATAAAAATTAAGCAAGAATACAATGCCTGGCAATAAAAAAACCCAGCTAAAATGTCACAACTACTGATGACACAAAGACAGTGGTTATAACGGTCTACCAGCTGCTAAGACATTAAAATCAGCAGCGGCATCAATCGGATGTGACTTTACTTGAAACAACCAACACAATTTCCACTTACGGTTCTGGGTCCAGTTTATCATTTTTCTCTCTCACGAAACTCTCCTTCTTTATTTTTCTAGAGTGAAAATAAATACAAGAAGTTACATCTTGCTAATGCAAACATTCTGAATAAACCTAACAGGCAAAGGTAATCTCATAGTTGAATCTGAGCATTGGGGCTTGCTTGAGACTCTGGTCTAAATGGCAAACAGCAACACCGGAGGAGGCTTAAGCCATTGATCGAGAGTCTCGCTTGAGACGTTGCCTTCTCCACACCTGCATATTTTATTTACAGATTTGTGGCGTCGCACATTTATTTTATGCCTAGACAATAAAAAGTCAGAGAGCCACCAATGCTACTCAATCAGTCACCCATCCAAGCATCAAACCCGCTTAACTTTGGTGCTCAGCTGGAAGCCAGTCATACAATGCCACAAAGGCCGTTCGTTAAACCAACAATTATTATTATATAATGTATTCACAATAATAGTAATGATACGAAAGAAGACACGTAACTCATGATGACATTTATTGGAACAGGATGTGTTCAGTGTTCTGCTATTCAGTCCAAATGCAAATATTCAGTCAGTTTCCCATAAAATTTACAGTACAAACTTTTTTATTATGGTCAAATTTCATTACAGATCATTCACTCACAATGACAAAAAAAGACAAATGCATTAAATCTGGTTCTGGATTCTCTTCCTCTGTCCTCTTTCCTCCACAAATAGTTACAGGCAAATTTACACTGGGAAAAAATCACCTTCACTCACCAGATGCAGATGTCTTAAGACAACACAAGATGCCCAACTGCTCAGTTCACACTGAACAACATTCAGACATTTATTACCATTCAGATTTTCACATTTATCACAGAGGTCATCAACCAGCTGAACAAAATGGCTGCTAATGCTAAATTCATTAATAGATAATCGTATTTAAACAATTTCCACTACTTACAGCCCTGGGTTTGAAGGGTCGTCGTGAATTTCAATTTCACTGCCATGAAGATCATTAAAGCATTTCTCACAGTAAATATACCTGTGGAGAAAATAAGCAGAACTCTCTGAAGGCAAACACAAAATACTTCAGAATTACAAGCAACAATTTTTGCCAATTTTAATCTACTAATTGTAACCTTTGATCAACTCAATTTAGAGTTGTTTAAGAATATTATCAATTGTTCTGTTTGGAAATGGAAAAAACTAATAAAAAACTTACTTCTGCTAAAGAAATCTTATTAACAGATGCTTTTATTATGAGTTGCTTTCAATTATAACCACCTGAAGCAATAAGGCACTAAGCAGATCAATAGCAGTGCAAAGGCAATTCAGAAACCAACTTTAATATAATACCTGTCAAGGTAATTGTAGTAGGTCGAATCACGTGGTATAACACACAATTGCTTCCCAAAGCAGCAAAGAACCTGAGGCGTGAAGAAATAGCGCCTGCCACAACAGAAGCCCAGAGACCGCATCACCGGGTCAACTTCACCCTCAAACACCTCGGCAAGCTGAAAGTTGTCATTGTACATGAATTAGTTGTACTTCACCTCCAATGAGTGACAATACAGTAGAACCCAAGGCAGCACAAGTCTATCTCTACTGGACACTGAAAGGGCCCAGCACCCAATCGGCAGCCTCTGATTCACAGAGCAGAAACCATTACCACTACACCACTGTGTACCCAGTGAGATGAGACACGAATGCTTCTAACAGTTTTTAAAAAGTAATCGTGCAACAACGTCCATGCAATTAAAATTCTATGCACTTAAGTGCTGCAAATCAATTCAGCGGTTCAGATTGTTGCCAGACCTTGCTACAGTATTTGTAAACTTTTGACGTCTTGCGGTTGTAGAGCCAAGCGTTGTCAAACATCAGCAAAACGTCACCCACCACATTCCAAGGCCCGGCATATTCACCCGATTCAAGCTTCGAACGAATAGTGGACAGGTCCATCGGCCTTTTCACAATTTGAAAATAGTCCTGCAAAATATAATAACGTGCCAATTCAGATATCAACTACAGCAATGTTCAAGGAGCCATTTAACATTAATGACCAGCATATTCTCAAATGACAATTTCAGTCTTAAGTCTATGACTTACTTCCATAATGCTCATGTGGCTACATCACCTAGGATCACACCAACGCTGACTGCTGCATCTAGTTAGATCCATTTAATCCACATCTAGTTTTAACATTCATAATGTTCTATTTATTTACAGCTTCTGTTAAAGCAAGGCACTATGTGAAACATCCTCTTATTATCCAGTGAATTTGTCAATGGTATTCATTCACCCACTATCATTAAATTTTCAAGTCTCAAAGTCTACTTCAAACAACCGACATAAGCTAGCTGCAAACCAAATATCAGTATCACATAAAAATAAACGGCTCTGAGACCGACCGGAATGCCAAGTGCCATCGGATCAACCGGACATCGGAATGGAACGGCCTCCGGTTCAATAGAAGAGAGTTTCTCAATGATTGGCAGAAACGTCTGCTTCAGTTCTTCAGATGTCCAAACTGAAATTTATAACAAAAACCAACGTCTCTTTACAACAAGCACACAAGTGGATCACATTTAATACACATTAACATTCAGCAAATTCCAATTACAGGAACTTGAAGGAGCGTCTGTCTCACAGATTATATCAAGACCCAGTTGTGAATGGTATGCAAACATCTTAAACAAAGCATTCCCAGTGTGGCATAGGATAAAAAGAAGCAACTAAAATAACTCCATAGGAAAATCTCAAATCCTTTTAATAAAGAATGTAAAAGCACCTTTTTTTCCGGCCTTCAGGCTGTGTTTTGGAGCACTCGTTTGGCCATTTTCAGTCGGTCCCTTAGTAAGTTCTGCTGATGTCTGTCCAGAACCTTCTGGACTTTTCTGGATCTTTCTTTCGATTGTTGATTCCATGTCATTTTCCACCTTTACTTCAGTCTCAGGTTTTACATCAGTTTTCTTCTGACAGTCATGCATCGGGAACTCGTCTTTCTCGGCCTCTGTCTTCAATTCAATCTCTTTCTTCAAAACTCCGCAAGAAACGTCCAAAGTTTTACGAATTTCTGTTGATTCTGACTTGGTTGCCATTTCGTCATCTGTTATATCCTCGTGTTTAATGTCAAGCTTGGCCTCGGCTGTCAACAAGGACGGCATCGGCTCATAACCAAACAGACTGTCACTCAAGTGACTGTCCATCGACTGACTCACTGAGTCCAATTCAGAGGAAAGCATCCCGTTGTCAGGCGAGAAAAATGGTTCAAAGGCCATTTCCTGTTTGATGTTTAATTCCGCTTTGTCAGTTTTCTCCCACGGCTGACAGGAGTTGGTGCCAATGCTCACCGCCGCAGATGGAGCTGAAGGAAAAATCTCAAGGAAAGAACCAACAGCCTGGGAGGACACAGACGAATACTCAGTCTGGATCTGTCTTTTCTCCAGCATGTCCATCTAAACACATGTTAACCATTTCAATAACAGCACCTCCATACACAAAATCAACTGGCAACACAGCTTCTAAATTTACAGTGGCCAAACACAATTGTTCAATTCTTGGGAACAATAAGTACAATCACAAAGCACTGCCATTTGAATTAAATGTAATAATGCATTTTATAACTTGATAAAAATGAATTTTTGTACCTCTTGGCAACGTTTTGAGAGCACACTTGCCAGTTGCAGCTTTGAATCCACATGATGAACAGCAAATGAATTCTGAGCAAAGTCATCAACCAAAAGCAATTTATTAAATGCTTAATTAACCAAAATTAATGACAAGACACAAAATAAAATTACATTTCCACTCTCTCCCAATAGACACTTTAAACTTTGACACTTTGGAAAATTCACAACTTTGCCAATCTGTCTGTCATCCACTGACCAACAGGCACCACCACCACCAGTCTCACAAAGTAATAATAATTATGCACTTCTATAGCACCAGTTCTAATACCCAATGGTATCAATAGATGGTACTTCAAAATCCATTCACAAAAGATCCAGGTCATTCCAGAGATCAGAAAGTACCACAATAACCATAATCTCCAATAGCACAATCTGCCCTAATGCAAATTCAATTAAATCAACCTCTTTGCCACATAGATTAGCATTACTGCACATAAAAGTATGATAAGACCCTGCAACATAAATATATATATTTAACCCTTTGAACTTTAGCTTCCCTAACAATTAGGCTATTTATGCCTATTGGGCAGGCTGCTTTAGGGTTAAACAAGCCTGAGAGCAATGCTAATGACCAAAGAGCAGGTTCCCTTTACATCAACTCCAAAAGACCTGCAGATCACACCTTCCATAATCACACTGCACTCTAAGTGTACTTCTAAGGAGTCAAGAGTATCTTGCCAGCAATAAATGAATTCAACTGCATAGACCACTAACGTGATCAAAGTAACAAAGAAGCTGATACAATGTGGACGTAGTAAAGGTCAGCATATGCACCGTGTCCTTGCACCTACCTGACCAGTGTTTGTCCGAGGAGTGTCAGCAAAGAAAGGCGCTAATCTCGAACGGTCTCTGCGCTGAATCAGAGAAGCACTGTTGCCTCGGTCCTGGCTTAATAAATCACCAACTGTTGGTTGGGAAAATGTCGGTGAAACTCCGAGGCCGGCGACGTCCACGAAGGAGGCACTGGCCGTAGACACGGGGCTGAGAAGAACAGGCGACGACGGCAACTGTCTCGATGTCTCACCTGAGATTAAAATTATCATCAAATCAAACACAAATGCCATCGACACAGTACACACCCTCCGTCAGAAATCGCAGCAAAATCCGATAGAGTTTGGCTCTCAATATGAAATCTACGAAACAGTCATCTCTTCTCACTCCTTCTCAGTTAATGCATTGTAAACAAGTATTACAACACATCGTCAAGGATGCATATCGTCATAAAGTCCATATTCAAGTGCTTGTGATGATGATGATGATGATGATGATGATGTGTGGAAATAAGCCATATTTAATGCCAATTCTCTGGTGAATGCACTGCACAGAGAGGTCAAGAGTTTAACTTAAGAAGAGCTTGCCTGACACGATGAGCGATGAAGTCAACAGCTTCTGAAAGTTGCCCTGAGACGCAACCGAAGGGTCGTTCACAGGCATCCTGGCCGTGCTCTTCACGCCATTCTGGTCAAGAATTTTGCGCAGTTTCTTCTGCTCCAGTTCCTTCTGAATTTTGTAGATTTTCTCAGCAAGAAGATGATAATAATTCTCCTACAAATAGTCATACAAGGCAACATCTCCGTGCACAAAAACAGCATTTATTTTGAAGCTGAAAATAAAAACTACTATGGGCTAGAAATTTAACTAAAAATGCTATACATTACAAGTGCATTTCAACATACCCGGCTTCTTGCCTTCTCGTACATGTCACCCTCAACTTTTTTCGCATAGGAAACAAGATTACTCATACGTGGATCTTTCAATGCCATTGATCCATGTGCAGGAAAGATTGCCTGAACACTGTCCACGAACAAAAAATTACAACAACTGAATAGCAGGAAATTACAAAAGCCAATAATTGACTAACAATCCTATTTTGTTATTCAGCTTTCTGACCACAAATTTAAAGCACAAACCCTACCTGCTGTTAAACAAATTCCATAAAAATCTACATCATGAAATGGATAAGCATCTAAGATGAAACTTCTCTACTAAAACTATTCACAAAACAGACAGTTACACCAAAAAGGGAAGATTTATTATTAATGAAGCTACAGTTCAAGAAATTCTGAACAAAATCTGTAGCTCACAGTTTGTGCACAAGATGGTTTCGCAGATCCTGAGTAACTGATGTGCGCCAATCTTGTCCCGGAACCGGTGCCACATCCTCCACTCCTCCAAGGCTTGACTGAAGGCTTCTGAGGCAGGTAGGCCCAAGAGCATTCGACGCAAGGTTCGCCTGAGTCGTCGTCGTGTTTGAATCGGAGACCTTTGGTGGAGGCTGGACTGCCGTTGCATGCTTAGGGCTGAAGCCCTTGTAAGTGGGGTTGGCATCTGTGAGAGCAACCGCTCCAGAAGTGGGACCAACCAACGTGGATGGAACGCTCAATGGACGACGAAGGCTGCCGTTCTTCAGAGGAGCACAAATGGGACAGTCAGGTCGAGTGCAATTACGCCAATGACCAATGATTTGACTTGACGATGAACAATGGGGAACTAAAAGAGAAACACAGCATCACTCAAGTAATTTAGCCTCTTACCATAAATTATTATACACATTTGATTTCTGCACTGGATAAAACCCTAATGCCAAATAATCTACTTATTATTAATAACTTCTAAGGTTTTATTCAATACGCTGCAATAAACTAGCAAACAATGGAGCAATCAACAATAAAAACGTGAAATAGTCAAAAGAAGGAACATCGAAGTGAAATGCCAAAAGCAGCAATTGAATCTCATTTGTCCAGAGCAAAACTTCAATGTCAAAAATTTAAAATCAAATCACAAAAATAATTCAACCAAAATCAATTGTCAAATCTTTGCATATTGATTGGTTTTTCAATGTTAAAAACAGTTTGTGCAAAAACACAACTGCTAAAAACATAACTGGAGTTCAGCAAGAAATTTCAAATTAATCTTAAATGCATAAAATTGAATTACAACCAGTTCTTCATCCTCTTGATATGAGATCTTCCTGACAGAAAATTACGTTAGCAAACAGAAACAGAAATAAATTACAACACAACTGACCTCTACAAAGTCGACCCTCTGTACATGAAGTCATGTGTCTCAAGACATTCTTCATCGACTGACACTTGGGCAAAGGGCACGGAGGGTGCTGAACCCCGTTTGCCTGCTCACGTCTGTGGCACTTGTAGGCGTGGAATATCAGCACCAGTTGCTGCTGGATCAGGCGCTGCTTCTCTGTGCTACTGTGCTGCACATTTGTCGTCCTGATGTCTGAAGGCAACCGGGCTGCTGAGGCAGATGACCGGGCCACCTTAAAAGTTAACAACACGACAGTCAATCACCAACACTACAAACATATCAGTCTAAATATATACAGTAAAATTTCCTTTGCAAACATATTCTTACGTCAAATTTTATAATAAAACTAATCAAGAATTAAACAAAATAATAAAGGTAGTAATACTGTGACAATACTTAACAGTTTCAGCAAATGCCACATTAAGTGGTGCCCTGCAAGAAACTCCAGACACCGCAGGCCGTGAAATATCCAAGGCAGGAGGCAAGGTATTCGTATCAGAAATTCCACTGATTCTTGTATTCATCAGAGGAGGGTAGAGTGGAGAAACAGCATTGGTAGTGTCACAGCCAAACTGCTTTGTGGAAAGTTCTCCCGAATGCACTGGATACGACGTTCCATTGAGGAACCGGTCATCGGCCGATCGCTTCCCGTCGCTCAATTCAGTCCGAATGCCAGAAGGCAGAGTGCCACGGACTTGTTGACCATGAATCAAACGAGACTCGTTAGCAGACGTCATTCTGATTCTTGTCGGTGCCGAATATGTCATTCTCTCAGGTGGGTTGATTGTGCCTCTGACAAACCCAGCACCAAAACCCTGACCATTGACAAAATTACCGTTAAGACTCGAAGCAAATTCGACCGGGGTCAACACTTCGACCTGGGGAGACGCCTCAAGACCAGTTGGGTTCAGCACTGGATATCGATGAAGAGGGTAATTGACTGGCTGATGCTGAGGCCAACTGACTGTTGCACCTGGCTGCTGCAGCAAGGACCCTGGTAATCTTGACGTCGGCATTCCTGATGCAGACAATCCCGAGGTGCTCATCGAAAACAGGAGTTCTGAATTCATCTGTCCTCGCACCAGTGGCATGTCCATGCCAAGAAGAGCCGAGAGGCGCTGGTTGTTCTGAATTGTCTCATCTGGCTTACGCACTCCGTCCAGCGACTGAAGTCTTGAAAGTGAATCAGACAATTCAGGAGACAGAACATTACTGAGCTCTGTCAGAATGAGACCCAGATCTAGATGTCAGCATACAAATAGAATGAAACAAAATAGAGTAAATCATTAATCACATTGACTTTTGATCAAACGCTTTATTTACAGATGTTACATGAATATATTTAGGAAAATGTGTCTTTTAAACACCAGCTTTTAGCCATAATGAAACAAAACAACCCTTTTCACATTATTCATCTTCATTTGCAGTTACAAGACTCCCACCAATGATCCTCACCAATGAAAATTACCTGACAACTGATCAGGTAAATGACCAGGTGAAGAAATGTTGGTCTCTGGGCACAAGAGATGCCTTAATTACCCATTTTCCAGACATTGGAGGCGACAGCAACACATGGTTGACCATTGTAAGGCACATGTGAGTTTACTTATTAACTTAATCACACAGCTGGTCAAGGCTACATCTGGAGCACCACAGCATCACTGACTGCGGTAAGAACTCTATGGCAAACAGTCACCATTTTGTCCATGGCTTGGGCATTCTTGAGTTTTACCAAAATTTTTAATCAGAACCAATTTTTAAAGGCTCAAATAAAACTGCAACTGATGCTCAAGCGACAAATTACCTGCAGTGTCTGGGTCAAATGAAGTGATACTTGAAGTCGGTGAAGAAGTCTTTGACTTTTTCGATGGAGGTCCACTATCAAATCCGCTGTCCGTCATTCTGAATGGCAAGCAGCTTAAATCCAAATTGACCATAACATCTACAAATACAATCCTCAACCTAAACAATCAACAGAAACAATTTCCTAATTCAAACCAAAAGAAACTATGAAAGGACAAATATATACTTAAGTTATTTGTGATTGCAACACTTTATTTTTATATTTATTTATCGTATCAGACATCTCCTCCCCAAGCCTGTCCTTATTCAGTTAGCTAATGCATTGGTAGCTAGTCGCCTAGATTATTGCAATTCCCTGCTTTTCGGCATCACAAATTCAAATATGCAGAAACTCCAGAGAGTACAAAATTCCTTAGTTAGAGTCATATCCAAAACTCCAAGATTCGAACATATAACTCCAGCTAGACAGTCCCTACTTTGGCTTCCTATCAAATACCGAATAAAATTATAAAATCTGTCTTTTAGTATTCAAATGTCAAAACAATGTTATATAATGAACCCAGTTACTTCAAGATGCGACTTATCCCTCGACCTACTAATCATTCCACTAGGTATTCGGCAGGACCTTCATTTATTGTTCCTTACTCTCGCACAGTCATTGGCACTAGTTGTTTCTCAGTGTGCGCCCCTAAGCTCTGGAATTCACTACCAACATCATTTCGCATAACTAATAACTTATCATCTTTCATATTGGACCTTAAAACATATCTGTTTGACTTGGCTTACCCCCCTTAGATTACTCTCCCGCCGTTTCGGACTGATCTTCTGGCTTGACCTGGCTCTAATGCTATTTGGATTTGGTGCGCCATCGGCTGATGCCCTGGGCATTATGATAGTGGCGCTATAGAAGATGATTGATTGATTGATTGATATTTAAAAAACAATGTAAACAGGGTTTTTGTCCAATGATCCTATATAAACACACATCCAAAGACAAGAGATCGCTAATAAAACGCTGGCCGACTCTTCGTTATCCACTGTTCAGCCTCTAATGCGCAGGAGATCATGACGTGATTTCTGCGGCTTCCTAAAAGCCAAGCGCTACATAAATCGAAAAAGTTCTGAATCAGTTTCGGAGACGACGACGACGACGCCGATGACGGAGACAAGAGCCGTGTAATTACTCGGCCTCGGCTGCGTCTTGCGATCATTTCCGATCCGATCGACTCCTGTGATCGTTAAACGGACATCGAAACAATTCCAAAGAATACTTTTCCATCTCTCAACAGAAAAAATGGCGACCGCTCATTACGCATATGCCGTCGCACGTGACCCGCAGTACGGACTTTCATTGGTCATGAATATTAAGCAGATTTTATATACGCTTCAAAAACTAAGTAAAATAAAATTAAGTAATATCAGGGCGTCTGGTAAAAGTAAAATCTCGTTAACTTCTATAGCGCTTTCAAAAGAAGGACCGAAGTAGCTCCTTATTCCTATGCGCTTAATCTCAAAATGAAGTAGCCATAGCCAAAGGTGGGGTCATTCATGCCGGGCGATTTAATCAAAAGGGCCAGTGGGTGGGACGTTACAGAGAACTTACAGCTATGGAGAAAATGATTTTTTTGAAGAGTCTGAATTGATTTTAGTTTAGAAAGAAAAACATGAGATGTTGCAAGAGGGGGAGAAAATTGTGTCTCAAAGTTTGTTATTTGGCTTTGATGTAGACAGCCGAGGGATATTGAGTTCCAAAGTTGTTGTGTTGTGATGTTGTGTTGTAATAAAGTGTTGTAATAAATACTTCACTGAAAGTATTTAAATACTTTCATAAATACTTGGTTCATATGTACTATTTAAATGGTATTTAAATACCCAAATACCAGGGTAAGTATTTAAATACTGGCAAATAAGGTTTAAATACTCTTTTAAATACTTGATAATGTAGGCCCTATTTGACACGATTCGCTAGCAAGTCCCAATAACAAGGTTATTATTTTTGGCGGTGATAACCATTTTTAACCTTTTTCTCATATAATGTCAAAATGTGGTGGTAATGACCTTTTTTGCCATGATTTTTTCCATTGTAATAAGTAGTATTTCATGAAATTTCCTATTTTTATTATTTGTAAAAGGTGAACTTGCTGACGTCAACTTCTCTTGACCCCCCTCCCTCTGTCAACAACTGTCAAACTTTTTCAAACCCCCTCCCCTCCTAAATTGTTGACGTAATTAATGGACAGCCCCATACTTGATAATGTATTTGACACGATTCGCCACAACCGTATTTTTGTGAAAAGAAATGTTATTTAAAATTATTTCTAACGATGTCAATGTAGACCTACTTAACTGTTCAACTGCGGATAAAGCCGGGATAACCGTCAAATATCTGACATGTTGACCGATGCGTCTGTGCATTATGAAGTGGCACTATAGAAGTTTAGGACGTAATTGATTAGATTAGCCTAACATTTCCTTGATATCCGATGATCTATCTTTAAATAAGTTGTTTAAAATTGTTTAGCACTGTTTCTATTGGTTCTCGTTGTTCAACTGGAATCTACTGAAAAATGAAATTAAGAATCTCCTTGTTTATTTGAATATTATTTGAATATTATTAACCACGTGACCTAGCCTACGGCGGCTTCAGTTCTTTGACCTAATGACCTAGCTACTTCCTTTTGGCTTGGAGAGGCGAGGGAGTCGGATATACCAGTGCTGGGCTTTTTCCTCTGGCATCACTGGACGGTTGAGAAAAGCGGCATTTGGACAAAGGCTACCACTGGGTAAGTAGCACATTGCGATTTACAATAACTTTAATTTGTTTAATTTAATGTGATAGAAATGCGAGCTCTGGGTAGAAATTGACGGCAAATTATAGGCCTATCTAGTTAGAACGGGGCGTAAGTATAAACGAGAAATATCTACTCGAAACCGCCACTGACGTAAGATTAAGAATTTCTGTATGCATCATTATAGAGTATGATGAAATCTGTAACTGCATGAAGTACTAATTTGCGAAGCATAAGTAGAATAAATTTGGAAGCTATTAAAAAGAGCTGAAATAAATTTAGATGAATGACTACTTAGTGGTCAGATTTCAAACATTTAGTCTTAAATAAAACATTTTATTTATAGCAAAAATTATTCATCAGCGTGCGGTAGGCTAATCCGTTTGCCCTGGCGTCACCTTTATGATGGAGACAAAATAGAATGTTTTGATCCCGCAAGATAATTTTTATTTGAAATCGCACTGTAGACTAACCCTAACGTTCTGAAGATTGGCTGCATTGTGAACTGTCTTCTTCCATGTGCTATGGTCATCTGCTCTTCTAGTCGCCTACTCTGTAGCGTGTCTTGTCCATTCTTTGATGTTGTCCCACTTTTTTTCTTAGTCTACTATACATTGTAAAAGACTAAAACATTTTGGATACTGTTTGTTTTAGGCAAGGAAATGGATCTTTTTCAGTCTCATCAAGATGTTGAAATTACTGAAGCTCAGTTTTCAAGTGAAAAATTGTGCAAGAATGCATCATTTCAGTCTTTCAATGTGCGAATTATCCCATTGTTTCTTCATGTATCGGAAGAGAATCTAATACAAAGTCAGTAAATAATTTCTTATCACGTCTATTTGTGCAAAGTGTAGAGGGAAAGTGACTGGACATACATTGTTTTCTTAAACTTTGTGTGTTTCTAAAAAAATTGGCACAATAATTCAGGGTGGGGTAAAGTTTCCGACTTTTTCCCCCAAGGGGGTAGGTCAGAGTTGTTGAGTTGGATGAGCTTCTGTTCAACGGACTTGCACACTTTGTTTGGCTTTGATGGGAATGTATTTCTGTGTTTCACAGTGCATTTGGCTCACTTGGGGAGTCAGCGAGGTCTTCGTTGAACCCGGACTTGCACAGTTTGTTTGACAAGACAACACTGACATTGCATTTTTTAAAAGTATGGTGCGGTTTTCTAAAAAATGGCGCAAGTGTAGCCAACAATTTGAAATTGATCCAATTTTTTACAAACACACATTGTTTGTATGGATGTTAAATATAGATTAGTATTGTGAATCGTTGTAAGGAAATGCGGATTTATACTGTTTATATTAATACTGTTTGTTTTAGGCAAGGAAATGGATCTTTTTCAGTCTCATCAAGGTATCTATTTGTGCAAAATGTAGGGTGAAAGTGACTGGCATAGATTGTATTCTTAAACTTTGTGTGTTGCTAAGAAAATTGGCACAAGAATTCAGGGCAGGGTGTTAAAATTTCCGACTTTTTCCCCTGAGGGGGTAGGTCAGAGTTGTTGAGTTGGATGAGCTTCTGTTCAACGGACTTGCACACTTCATTTGGCTTTGATGGGAATGTATTTCTGTGTTTCACAGTGCATTTGGCTCACTTGGGGAGTCAGCGAGGTCTTCGTTGAGCTCGGACTTGCACAGTTTGTTTGACAAGACAACACTGACTGCATTTTTTTAAAGTGTGGTGCGGTTTTCTAAAAAGTGGCGCAAGTGTAGCCAACAATTTGAAATTGATCCAATTTTTTTATTAACACACATTGTATGGATGTTAATAAATGCAGATTAATATTCAAAGTCATTGTAAGGAAATGCTGATTTATATAACAATAAATTCTTCTTTCAGTAAATAGGTCTGCACTACTTCGATATAAATATGAAAATCTCTTGCAATCTGCCGCCATCCACAAAGACAGCACGGGAAGACATCACTGGATTAGGAAGTACAGATCACGCCTATTTCACGATGCATTTCAATTGATTGTTGTGGAATCAGTTGTCTCGTTATTGATTTTTGATGGGATCTGTTGTCAGGTAGATAGTCTACCAAAGCCTTTTTTGTGCTAACGAAAGACCGGATGATTGGTGGAATTTCTCAGGGTACTTCTCTTTGGCATAATTTGGTAATTCAAACTCAGCTGCCGTCCCACAGACTACATTTTCAGACAGTTGAATTGTTTCCTTATTGTTTTAGGCAATGTAATGCATCTTTGTTTATCTGAAGCAGTCTTCAATATCGATTCAGCAAATAATCTCATCCTTTTCTTCACATGCAACTGAAGAGTAATACTAACAAGGTCTAAATAATTTCTTATCACATGTGTTAGTGCAAATGACGGAGAATTTAACTTGATTCACATCAGTTTAAAGTTGTTGCTTTGGCAAGTGCCTGTTGTGATGTGCTGCTGTCAACCAAGACGACACGTGAAGACGTCATCGTCTCTCCCTACCAGGTAAGGAGGGCCTATAGGCAGGGCATGATTTGTAGGGGGCAAGGGGGAATCTTTCCCCCACTGCCCAACTGCATCCCCCTACTGTTACATTCCCCACTGCTGCTTTTCCCAACAACTACATCCCCAAGCTTGATAGATTCACCCCCCCCCACTGCTCCAGGTCACAAATCACACCCTGCCTATAGGCCTCTTAAATGCTGATTAGACAACATTGAATGAAATTGTGCCAATAGTAAGGCAGATAATCCTCACGTCAGGATGTGCACAGAGATTTTCAGTGTTGATATTGTCACTAAAGTGTGTCGGCAAAGTTTGCACATCAGTGAGTGTGCAAAAAGAAAAAATGCATATAAAATGAAATTGGTTCCCAATTGAAGTAAGTTAAGGCACTTCCAATATAAAAGGTCTCGTAGCAGTAAGTAAATACACAAAATTGGAACTTCCTGTCGTAGTAAGTAAGCAAATATGTGTATATTACTATAAAATGTTTGGGAAATGCACATTAATTTAAAATGGCAATTGTAGGTAGAAGAGTTGTGCCAATTTTAGAGTGGAAGGAAGAAGTAAATAAAGGCAACTGGACATTAGGGGTGCGATTTGTGGCCTGGAGCAGTAGGGGGGATTCCCCCTACAAATCGTGCCCCGGTTGTAAGGAAATGCACATCTATATAACAATAGGTGGCTCTTCCCATAAATAAGTACTGTAGATACAGTACATCAATATAAGAATAAAAGCCTGTTGCAATTAGCTGCTGTTGACTAAGACGACCTATGAAGACGTCGTTGTCTCTTCCTACCAGGTGAGGAGGACCTATAGGCCTCTTAAATGCTGATCAATCACTGTGGGGTCTTTGGAGGAGCGGTGTTTATTCTAGCCACCTTGATATGGGGGGGGGGTGAAATGTTTGAGGGACAAGATTTGTCTCCACGCTTTTTTTTGTGGGGGGGATTTACGTCCCCAGGCCAACATATACTTTTTTGAGGGGAGGGGAATTTTAAAACTTGGGATGGAATTCCCCAAAACAGGCCTAGAGTAAACACTGTTGGAGGAGGATGACTTGTTTTGTACAGATAAAAAAGCAAATGACTGGTTTTTGGTTGATTTTGTTGAGATTTTGTAAATAAAATTTGCAGTAACCATTTAAATGAGCGTAATAATAGTCAAATGATAATTACGTTCTAGTTTTAAAATTTAACAGAACTGACGCATCACTGAATCAGGCATCAGAAAAGCTCATCGTCTAATTCGGATATTAGAGTCTATGACTGCGGTTGCGGTTCAGAAACCTTTAGACAACATAATGAATATGGTCGCATCTACAATGGGACTCGGTCAGACCTAGAATAGATTTATCATAAGGTTTCTGCAAAACTGATGAAAACATCATTGGGGAGGATAATTTCCGATATGCTGTCCCATAATCTAAAAAAACGCTCCAAATCTTGAACTGTTACAGTGGTTTTAACACTTGCTTACTTAGCCTTCTAAACCATTTAAAAAATCACATAATTATTAATCTAATATTGCTTAAATTCAAATTTTCGGCTAAAGCTCTTGGGGAGAGCATCGTGAGCCCCCCGTCCCGCCCCAGCCCCCAATCGGAACTGTAAAGTACATCTGCAGAAACTTTGGCGCCCTTTCCAGGACCCTGGTTATACCAGTAAAAACCACCAATTACTGTATAGGCTATTTTGAGCCTAGACAGTAGACCTATTAATTAGACCCACTTTGCATAGTAGACAGCAATGCTCCTTATCAAGCTTTCGGGATCTGTTTCCCTTTTAACGCTGATCGAAACGGATCTAAAGCAACCGTTTATTATATCTGAAGCGTCATTTCTTAGCAGTTGAACGACGGTGGGCTCTGCCTTAGTAGGTCCTAGCATTTACTAGAGCCGATGTATCTGCCTTGTTACTTGTTAGTCTTCATGTTGCGAATCGCAAATCCAGTATTATTCAAAGCCGCTGTGGAAAGACAATTTGGTTAGCTTTGGTTAATTTGTTCTATCGAGAGGCCAACCTCTCTCTAACCTCCATCTGTTGTGTGATTGCAACATGGTCACAGTTCCAAGATTTCTTGGTGGGGAGGGGGTGAAAAGAAAAATAAAATATCAAACTTTGCCGAAAAGGCCGGTAAAAGGGAATTTTAAAGGGGATTTCCCCTAAATTTACTACACTGTACACCACTTTTACCGAAAAATAGGTTGACGAGCAAAAAAGGTCATCTGCAGTTTTCCCCGTGCAGTTTTTCTCGACTTATACCCAAAAGTAGGTTTCACAGGCGGAAAAAGTCTGGTGGGGGATGCATCCCCAGTCATCTCCCTCGTGGAACCGCCACTGAAAGCGATGGTGCGTATTGTGAGAAAGAATTGTTGTGACTGGCCACAGAGCTTCTATTTTAGGCAAAGCCAGTGCTTTTTCTCTGGGAAAAAGGTTTGGGAACTCATTTCACATCTGTTTGTCGTAAGAAATTATAGGCCTAGTTGGATTTGCTCACTGAACGCAACTGTAGACTAACGTCTTTTACGAGAACCTGAGATGACCCAAAGAGTTAATGTATCATTAAACAGCGCAGAGCACAGTGGATGTTCTTATGCAGAATCCTTGTATTGGTCTTTACATCAACTTCCAGAATCTGGGGAAAAATTGATATGGGGTCGCCGGCCCCGTTCGTTCCCGAGCTGAGAAAAGCACTACATCATCACCCTGCCACTCTGTCAGACCGGCGCTGGGGGCGAGGACATGGGGGCTGACTGCACCTCCACAAAGTCATGTCTTGCGCGCGACTCGGCTTATTCTCTCTCTCTCTCTCTCTCTCTCTCTCTCTCTCTCTCTCTCTCTCTCTCTCTCTCTCTCTCTCTCTCTCTCATCTATCTACAGTATATATCTATCTACAGTATCTATCTATCTATCTATCTCCCTTCCATGATTCACTCATTTTAGACCTCATGCAGTGGGAATAATTTCGACCAATGGAAGAAGACAGAAGTTTCGTAAATTCCTAATGTTGTTTAGAAAGAGATCGTGACATTGCATTTCGTGTCGATTTAACCAGCTCATGGAGGATGCGCAATTAACCGAAGAGACCATCACACCGATTATAATTAGAATCTACAGAGTTTCCCTCGTTTCAATTTATTTTCTATTTTTGTCGTTAAGGTTGAACGTTTGCTGTTAGTTTGTCTTTCGCTTTTCGTTAATTTGCAGCTTTTTGACGATGGGAGTCACGTGGGAGATGGTTTTTGCGTCTGTATCCGGTGTGGTTGCCTTTCTGATACTATTGGCTACACTGTATATCCTACTGAAGCATTTCGCATCGGGTAGAAAGTCTTGTTTTCATCGCGACACATCTAAGCAGTTGACAATTGACCACATTTAGAATTTCTTTACTGCGAGGATAAGATTGTAAAATTCAGGTCTCGGGACGACTTTTAAGTTTCCCAACGCATCGCAACAGGTCTTGAGCCTCTATGCACAGCTAAAGTCTAAACATCGGACTTGCTACATTTTTTCGGTATTTCGTATACTATCTATTCAGTGGGCCTGTATCTGTCATAGTTTGGAAATCTCATCTGAAGAAGAAGAAGACGACGACGACGACGAAAGCGATGACCTTTGGAAGGTCATTCGACGATTCATTGGAGATGACGTCGGACACTCATCACGTGGACTCAACGGACCTCCTCGGATCCGCTTCAGTGGAGCGATGCTATGAACCGATCGGACCGACTGCGTCTTCATCTGAGTTGCTTCACGTGTACACAGCGTTACGACAAATGTTAACAACTGAGAACTCCGATGACTTTCCTATCAACGGTCATTCGGACTTAACACTGCCACCAATGTCGTCAACGGACAGAGATTTACGTAGGCCTAACTGTACTTACGTAAATGTTACATTTGACACACAATAGAACGATAGTCTTCTATGCCATAGACTGTCGTTCATGTGCTCGCATTCGTTTAACTCTATTCACTTGATCTGATTTTACAATCGAATAAGACACTTAGCTAAATAATAGACTCTAGTCTGTTTTCTGATTTAATATGCCTAAAAATTCAGATTCATCTTTAAACATTCCGCTTATTTCCCTGAAAGTTGCTGATTGTCTTAAACGCGGAAAGCTCTTTTGATTTTCTTGTTTAAAACTGTAAAATAGACATGCAAGCATATTTGCTCTAGCCTCTAGGACGGGAAAAGCAAAAACAGAGAGGGAGAGAGAGGTAGGGAGGGCCAGGAGGGGTTCAACGTTGGGGATGACTGCGGATGCAGCCCCCCATCGAGCTTTCTTTGGCTTGTCAGCAGCGTTTTCAGGGTTTATCGAGTCCGAGCCGCTATCTTTGTGTTGAAAACAGAGCTGATGAGCTTTTTCCGCTTGTCAGTCTTTTTCGAAAAGGTCTATTACAGCCTGTATTTCATTATTCGCTGGCCAAAACAAAACACTGCTAATGACCTTTTCCCCTTGTCAACCTTTTCGGGATTTCATTGTATCCCCCCCAATCAAGAATACTTGGAGCCGCCACTGATGACGGCTGTCTTCATAGACGGAGGGCACCGTCACTTTGGAGCCACTTGTGTTGAGATAGTTAGAAGCCCTCCTCCTCCTCCTAATCATGATCGTCATCATCATCATCATCATCATCATCATCATTCTCTGAGGCATTCGAACATAAACGCCGACATCGAAATTTTTCTTGAATGCTTCCTGGTGGGAAACTATGGAAATAAATCGGTTTTGATAAATAATTCTGCTACAGTGTATTAATATAATTGGCGATACAGAATAATTAACCTTGTTTAGACTCTGCGATACAGCGACCATAGTCCATGCTCTGTGATAGGCCTCTAAATAAATAGTACTTCGTGTGTCAAGCTACTATTGACTAACGCCTAATGCAATTATATATTGGCCACACGCTAGAAGTTCCGCTATCCAGAGGTAATTTCAATTTCGCTAAAATTCACACCTTAATGCCTACACTGTAAGTGTACTGTATTAACCAATTGCTATAATTAGAAATAGGCCACAATATTTAGAAAGTCAGGCGGTAACAGAACAATGTTTGATCACCATTTGGATTCCCCGCCACATTCGTATTGGAAGTTAACGAGCAAAAAAGTTCGTCGAGTCGATTTGGATGCCCTCATCTGGTGGATGACCGAGGCCACCGCCCCACCGCCCTCCCCTCTGCATTCTACCGTCTCTCTGCTCGAGATTTTAAAATATTAAAAAATATAGATATCAGGATTTCTTGAATATTTGCAGAAAATATTTCCGGTAGCTGTTAATTAATCGAGTGAAATGCATTTCTGGCTATAAGCGGTTACACTTGGCTCCGGTTAACTGCAAGAGGGAAATAGCGGATGCCCCCTCCCCCTCCCACAAGCGATAGAATTTGCGCGGTGTTTGGCCTTCTCTGGAGAATGGACGACTGAAGACCAAACACCGCTACTTGCACCTTGCAATGGCTATTACTCAACATGCGTGCGTCTATAAAAAGCACACAAAGCAGCGCGAGATACAACTGCGTATATTTGCATAGAAGCGGTTGTCAATGGGGGCTGAGAAACAAAGCGTAAGAGAAGAGCTGCGTTGCTTTTCATTTGTCGCTGCCATTGGCTGCTGAGAGAAAGCATCCTCCTCCTCCTCCTCCTCCTCCTCCTCCTCCTCCTCTAAAATCCATGTATTCAGTTCCATCAGCGCCAACATAATACTGAAAATACCAATATAAAAACATCAGTTCATATGATCATATAATCAGTTCAGAAAATGAACGAGGAAAATGTTTACATTAAAAATAATAAACGTGAATGACTAAACGTATATATATATATATATATATATATATATATATATATATATATATATATTCAGCTGAGAGAGAAACAGACTGTCGTGACGTCATAGTGAACAGGTATGAACTTTTTCCATTTGGTACAAAGGTATAGAACATCTAACGTATATGCTCATATTTCTTAATATTATATAAGCTTAGACCCTGAAGAGTTTTCAAAGGCACTCTGCAGGACACCTTTCTGCCCGAGTCCTTCTTTAGCGCTGTTAATCCCCACTGCTCTTCGATCAACAACTGTCTTCCTTGCTTTAATCTCTTTTTAAAAAAACCATTCGATTCTACTTTTAAACATTTCTCTGCTGAAAACGAAGATTTGACTGTAAATTCTGTTCATAGTCCATAACTATAGATGATCCTAAAAAGTTCTGTTTACTTAAATAAATCGGACGCCACAGTGAGTCACGGAATTAGGCAAACTGGTGTCCGGAATTTCGACAGATTTCCTACAGAAGCGGTGACTCTGGTCGCTTGAGTATTAGCTGCATTCTGTGCATCGTCGTCGTCAGAAAATCTACCGACAAAAGGGTCCGCAGCCCCCTTCGTAATCGTCAATGCAGACAACCACCGGTTCGCTTACCTTGCCTTTCGGAATCACAGGTGACAAACGAACGCCCTTAGAGTTCATCGGTTTATGAACGCTCGCGTAAACTGAAAAAAACAACAACAGATAAGATCGTATTCACCGAAAGTACGTGAAGGCGATGTCAGTGGTGAATGATGTCCGAATTAAATCTGCCCATTTGCCCGTTGTTAGTTTCTCGTACGTCGCAGCAATTGTCTAAACTGCTAAATTGGTTAAAATTGGCAGTGATGACGTCATGGAGAACAGGTGCGATCTCTTTCCACTTCGAGCAGAGACATACGCCGTCTGCAACACTCTCCTCGTGTCCAACTCTAATAGAATACAGCAACCTATTTAATTAAAATCTCATATCAGATGTCTTTGTAAAGCGCTCTTGACTATGGCCTTCGCCAGGCAGGTAGCGCTATATAAATTGTCGTTTAATAATAATAATAATAATATTTTTTCTTGTACTCACCAGGAGCGACGGCTTCGTATTGTTCTGCCTGGTGTTGCATTCCGTTGTTGGCGACATCATTTACTAATTCCACTTACATTTAAAACAGCCACAGAGAGTTACTTCGACTCAAAACGCAACGAATGATAAATGCAATTGCATCATTCACACACATTGGACATTTTCAGTTTTGGCGTTCATTCACTTTTGGTGTCAGTGCCCAGAGACTGGGGTTGAGATCTTTTCAGTATGGAAGAAATTTGTGCTCAAAACAACATTCCAGCATCTATGCATTAGGAAACAAAAGTGAGAAGAAGAAGATGGAGGGAGGGAGGAAGGGACCAAATGCTAGACACACACACACAGAGACACACACACATAGACTAATCAATTGAGCGAAAGCCACCGACCATTTAGCCGTTCTTGTTCTGGTTCTTGTCTTTTGTCGTTAAATTCCAACGAACACACCAACTTCCAGACGTCTTTGTTTTCATAGAAAATGCACAGAAGGAGTTAAAAGCGCACCCGGCGTTAGTATAGGAACCCAGTCTCACAGCTAGGCCTATATAGTTGTACTAAGACTAACAGACAGGTTAACGTTTGAAGCTCACTATAACATTAGACAGGGACTCCATTTTCCCTTCAGACAAGACCAGGAAATATTATAGAAATAGCTGTTAGTGCTTTAAAAAAAGAATGGATTGATGTCTCAGAAGTCAAAAGCAACGGCCTATATATACATGCACACAGTATGCTGTTCGCGAGATAACTTAATTCGGATTGTATACCTGTGTTACCGGTTATCATATTCTGACAATCTTAACAGTAGTATTCTCTATTCACTGATTATATTTAATGTCTTTGGTAAGCAAAAATTCTGTCTCAAGCGACGCTGACGTCATAGCAGGTAATTGCACGAAAAGCAAATGACGAATAATGACGTCATCGATGCGATCATCTATAGATTCCCACTTAGATGACGTTGTAATAGAGAACAGCTGACTCAGCATTCACGTAATCGCTCGTTTCTTCTCTTGACCTTTCAAATGGTTCGGAATCATCACCAGGGGTCGACTTTTCAGGAATTTGTTTTTTTAATCTAATATAAACGCTTGGCTCTGGAATTTTTCTTGCTCCTAATTTTGCGTAAATGTCTGTTTCAGTTTCGTCTTCTTCTTCTTCTTCTTCTTCTTCTTCTTCTGCGTTCGCTCCTTGTTCCTGTTCTTGCGCGAGATCTTCGTTTGGCTCCGGAGTGTTGGAGTGGGACTCTGAGTGGGGAGTCTGGGAGACCTCAGGCCTCTGTTCCGTTGTTTTATTGTCTTCTTCGCCTAAGACCCAAAGCAAAGTAGAACGCCGTTAATAATGACGCAAGAGAGAGAACCGCAGAGGTTGAAACCGACAGCTGACAATTACTGTGTTGGCTTTTTGCAAAACGCGAGGATAATTTTTACCAAGCAAAAAAATAGCATAAAGCTTAAGTTACTGGAAAACGGAGAATGTTGTTCGAAAATGTTTCTCTTAGAAATTTAACGTTTTGCCACATCTCACTGCACTGTCAGTTAAGTAAGTATGTCAGTTGTGAAATTTTTTACGACGTTCTACTTCACTTTGCGGGAATTTTAACGTTTTTTGGAGACAAATCAAAAAGACAACAATTCTAAATGGCATTTCCTCTCCACTGACCTGCTCCGTTTCTCTTCAGGTGAATCACGTAGACAGCTAGAACTGTTACTAGCACGAGTAGCACACAAGATACAGCAATTGTAGCTGCTGAACTTGCTGGCAAGAGATATTTTGCTACATAAAAATGACATTGCATATACATTAAGGAGATGCATCCTATGATCTTCTGTTATTTAGATTAGCCAACAACAGTAGACTACGTTTGCCTTTCTTATTCTTATATCGCTGTCCAATTTAAATCACAAACCGAGTGTTTTCTCTCCCCCTCTCCCTCCATACCGCCCCTCCTTCTCTCTCTCTCTCTCTCTCTCTCTCTCTCTCTCTCTCTCTCTCTAAAATAATTAATCGAGATAGACAGACTTAACAACTTAATAGAAGAATTTTGTACGGAAGGATTGCTTAATATTAGCTGCTTATTTGGACTGCAACAGGAATTACGAAACTCATCTAAGGATAAATTCAAGCAGAAAAGACAAGAGAGTTCACTTTGATTCAGCAATCAGGATTAACTATTCCTCTCTCTTTCTCTTCTCTCTCTCTCTCTCTCTCTCTCTCTCTCTCTCTCTCTCTCTATATATATATATATATATATATATATATATATATATATATATATATATATATATATATGGATGCAACAGACTTACATCGTATAGTTATGGGCCTAGAGTTGTCGGTGCTTCCGAGCGAATTCTTCGCTGTACACGTAAGCAGGAATGCCTCATCGATTCCACTCGACTCCTCAATGGTAAATGTGTTGCCGCTGTAGCTTTTGTTGTTTTTTTCTAGTTTCCATATGAACTCAGCCTCGGGCAAAGCGTCCGCTGTGCAGGTCAAACTGTCTCCGGCGTAGAAGTCGTCTTTTTCGACGGGAGAGATCTTTACGTCACGTGGTTTATCTGAGAAAGGCAAAATGTAACGGCGAAAATTCTGCTTTAAAAGTTCGGGAGAATTCTTCCCACTGCGGCTGGCAAAGTGAAAATTTAATCCAGTTGTTCATTTGAAGTTTGTCTAGCAGAAATTTCACACATCTTAAGATTTTAAAAAGTAATTTTTAAAATAATAAAGATGACATATTTTGACGTATTAATGCTCTCTATTTAACCTTATTCTTAATTTAGCAACGACTGTTTTTAGAAACCATCATGCCAGAAGACTGCTTCCTAGAAGAGGAAATAACAGACTGACGACAGAAAGTGTTGCCATCAGAAAAATAAAAAACGCACTAAGAGATAAAAACATCAGCAATGAATGATGTCCAGAAGACGATAAAGACAGAAAGGGAGAAGAGGCTGTCTTAAAAACATTTGCACGTGCTATTTATATAGGATCTGTGCCGTATTCTATCAGTGATTCTCTAATAGAAATAGTCGCTATTTTATTTCTAAGACAAATTTGACGCTTACACTGGCAAGTGATCTGAGGAGAGGTCCAATACAGTTTGGGCGATGTGTCGTCGTCGTGAGGATCGCTAACTGCGCTTGTATTGAAGTACACTGTGCAGATGTACATGATTCTGTTCGTTGAGCGGTCTGCAGTCAGTCGAAGAGTGGACGTGGCTGTCGTAGGGTAATGTGCGTCCTTCTCTGTGATCGTGTACTGCGTCTGGTTCTGGGAGTCGATCGGTCGATTGTCGCTTCCTGTCCATTGCATAACAGCTCTGAGATTTCCGCTGTAACTGATGTTGCACTGGAGCATTAGGCTTTCGCCTTCTGTCAGCTGAGGTGCGTCCGTTGGACCGCAGCTCATGTTGCCATCTGGAAAGCGCATTCGATTCAAAATGTCTTATTTTTTAAAAAACTTAATAATACTTATTGCAATTTGCACAGCTGATGTCCTGGGTATTTTCGTAGGAATTAGCGACTGTCCCCGATAATTCCACTATTAACCCCTTAACCGTGTATTTAACTGTAACTCAATGTAAAATGGACGGATATATCCGGGATCCCCAGTTAAGGGGTTAAGTGATGGGCTGTTCTATTCTGATTGCCCTCTGTGCGTTATGATGCTGTGTATTTCCCTCTATTATTAGCACGCGTCTGATGTGCAGCTGATTGGCTCAAGGTCTGTCCTGTTCTCCAGCACACTTCTCAATTTGTTGTCTCTCAGTTAGAGAACTTTGACATTTGATCACTAAACAGTAGAACCTATAAAAGCTATTCTCTTCTATCTGGCCATTAAGCGTCAAAACAATAATTCATAAAGTGTTTCAAGTGGATAAGTTATATCCTTAATTGAAATAATTATAGTTGGCTAGAAATTCTACACTCTCTTTGTTACACTTACATAGGACAATTACTTCAGTGGAAAACTCCGAAATGTTACTACGATTGCGAACTTTCTTGCAGGTGTATCTTCCGGAGTCCTGGTGCTGGGCTCTTAGAATCGTTAGGATATCGGCATTTTCTTGTTTGAAGTCATATCGTTCCTTGAAGTTAGTGTCCAGACCGGCTTCTTTAGAAACCAAAACAATCGGCGTTGAATTGTGAACAGGTGTGAAGGACCACTGAGAGAATTCGGTGTTTGAATTAATTCGACAGTAGATCTGAACGCGCTGATCGGAGTAAACGATCTCAGCCATCGACTGGATTGTCAACGTCGGCTCAACTAAAAAAACAGACCCCAAACTTACGTCCATATAGGGTTAATCGTTTTGAGATTCGCGGTTATCTCTTGGAAAGGCAGAGGAGAAATTGTCTCTCCCGGATTTTGTTGGAATTGATTATTCCGCAAATCCACAAAATAAAAGACATAGCACATTGCTTCAGACGCTATACTGTCGTTTGCAGGGGCGACTCGTGGCATATAGGCAAACTAGGTGGTTGCCTAGGGCGGCAAATGTAAAGAGGGCGGTAAAATGACGTCGCTAAAAATATAGCGACGTCATTTTGCAGCCGCCTTTGATCTTGTGCTATTGCCGACTTGGTCAGAAGATGTTCAGACCAGAGGCTGAGAAAATAAGACAAAGCCTCCGACAGCACGCGCGCTACAAGCATCCTATAGCAAGGTCAGACCACTGTCACGCATACTGCAGTGACGTCACAATATCGTGGAAACGCCGTAAATTAATTCTGGTCAATCGTTGAAGACAAGATTAGGCGTTGACTGTTTGACGGTTGACACAGTTACAGGCTTCAGATCGGTTTATACTTTGCATTAAATTTATTACAAGATTAGAAACTTCAGTTAAGTTTTTAATCACGCAACGAGAAAAACTGACCGATGCAGAGAGTATCGCAAGACGCAAAACCAAGAGAGACCCGGACATTAAAAATACAACGGACCGTAATAACATTAATTGTGCATGTAGGCTCTATGTGCGAAATTTTTCCAAATTTAACAACAGCTTTGAAAATAAAGCTTACAATTCCTGTATTTTGTGGCATCTGGAGAAAGAAGTTTCTCGCGATTAAAACTTATAAAGCACTATTTATGATCATTGATGAACGAAAAACGATTGACTGACTTAGCCATTCTCTCAATTGAAAGTGAAGAATCCAGCAAAATAGATGTCGCCAATATTGGTAGAGCAGTTTCCGCAGCCAAAGGGCGCCGTCTTGGCTATTTAAGTGATCTATATTAGGAAGCTTAAGTCATTCATTGAACACTTTGTGAGATGTGAGTCAAGTGATGTTGCGAAGGAGGATTACTACTAATTTACTGTTTCACTAAGCAGCTAAAATAATTGTTTGCTTAGACATTGAGTGCTAAATAAAATGTTGCTAACAAAGAAAATCTCTAACCGTGTTTAAGCAATGGATTATATATCTGAGTTATATATACTGCATAAATATTTTTTTAAATCGTGGTCAGAGGCGGCCATGGACCCGCTTGCCTAGGGCGCCAGAAACTCAAGACCGGGCCCTGGCCTGGCCATAACATTAAATCTATCATACAGAGATGGCAATGAGTCACTGAAAATGATTCATCACCATTTGAACCCATGACCCCATCCGTGACTCATATTTACCCATTGCCATCTTTGCAATCTCGAGCGTCAGTTTAAAGAGGGAAGATCACTTACCGCAGGTTACGAGCAGGATAAAGCGCCAGAAGGAGCCTTTTCCTTCCATGTTAAAAGATTCTTCTGCTGAAAACTCTGCCTCCGTCGTCTCTTAGCAGATGCAGCATTGAAACAAATTGACAGCGCTGACTTTCGGTTCTCTTCGCCTGTGTGTTGATCGATCATCCTGTTTCACTTTCAGCTGCAATTTAAATCCTTGCCATTTGGTTTCGGTTAAACTTCCTCGTTTTGCTGATTTTGCTTTGCCTTGACCAGTGGCGGCGGCTTTAATGTGACACTGTTTGGTCACAATGGAAAATATCAGATTTAGCGTTCAGTTCATGGCGATGGTTTCCATTTGAAATTACCGATCGCTTTAAGCGTCCTCATTCAGCCTGGATTTTGTTGGCTGGTTCTAGTTCATGGTTTCCATTTCCCATCACCCCCATTCATAATTTCTCTGCAAAGATTTGCACCGATTTGCTTGTCCCTGCCCGAGACTTTGGGGACCCACCCCCCTAGGCCCCCCTGTAGACATTTTTTAAAAAGTAACACCTAAAAAGCGTTGATGACCTTTTTTGCTCGTCAGACTTTGCGAGCAAAGGCAAAACGAAAATCAAGCAACAAACATACTAATTTTTCACCGCCTCCCGGGGCCCCTCATACATCACGGGGTCACCCTAGGCACGGTGCCTACCTATGCCGTAAAACGGCCCTGGAACACAGTCAACGCCGTATACTAGGAACAAGGTCGAAGGCTTTCTGACCATCGGTGGACAAAACGCCGCACGATGGAGACACAGAAGAAGAAAAAATCAGTTAATACTCAACACTCACAGTATTTTTACGTAGACATTTTAACTGTTGAAGTGTTTTCTCTAGAAAATCGGTCGATAAAACACAACTAATAACGATGACAGACCCTAGATTGCCCTAGAACAATTAAGAAGTCTCACTCATCAACCAAGCATAATCCGTTGCCATCTTAGGCCTACTTAGGTCTAGGCCTAAATTATCTCTGATCTTGAATTCAAGCTTCAGTTAATTTTTCCAAAATTAACCAAATATCAAAATTATTTGCAGAGAAGAAAGACAAGAGCGTAGGTGTGCTAAATTCAACAGTCTGACCAAACAGGCTCATTAACATCTTACAACCTGGAAACGGTGAAGATTCAGTCTTTCTGATTGTAAAAGTGAAATATTGTGAATCTTGCAAGAGAACTCTGTGCTATGAGAAGTTATTTTATATGCTAAAATGTGAAAAATTCAGTTAAAATGTTTGCTCTTTAACGGATGATGGCGGAACAAGCGATGTCCATCCATCGAGACAATACGGTGAGCAAATAACGAGATTATGGTGGATAGGTTATATATGGCAGCCATCGATGTTTAGGCCTACTGATCAATTATGCTTTCAAAAGGGTTCTGACTTAAAAGAAAAGACAAGTCTTATGTGTTTCTAAGTTCGAAATTCGCTTTGTTCTACCCAGAATTCATCTCGCTGCTGCTGCTGCTGCTGGTGGGTCAGACGCACGCAACAGTGTTTCTAAGGTAGACGTCGATAAGTCGGTCGTTGGGGTTTCGAGTCAAGACGAAAGCAAACAGCCAGGCGAAATAACACCGGATGACAATTATTTACACTTCGGTTGAAACCGTTCTCATCAATGCGAAGAAACGAGTTTACATTATGAAAGATTGGCTCACTGTTTAGAGCCCAAAAGATGATTTCACATTAGCCCAGCCAATGTTATCTGCATTATTTTGCCGGTAAGAGCAAACTAAAAACGCAAAAGACCTGAAAACGCGCATTCATTTGTTGCTAATGCGTACTTGGCGATCGTCGGTTTATTCAAAGCCGTATACTGTGTCGAATTACTTTTCTGCGATGGTCTCTGAGTGACGATTTCCTCCTCTAACAGAACATGCTGTTATTCTGTCTTCTACTCGGCTGTTGTTTGAACGGTTCGTCCGAATCACATTATATATCACAACGCCATCTAATTGTCTGTTGAATAATAAAGATATTTTTGTATTTTATTACCTAAATAGTCAAAATAAATCCGATTTTTGTTTAAAGGATTTTGTTTTTCAGCTGCTTCCCATTCAAATGATGCGCTATGATTTCGACTGCAGTGGCGGTTCCAAGAATTCTTGGTGGGGGATGCAAGGAATTTTAGGTGGTTGGGGGAAGATGAAATGAAATCCCGAAAAAGTTTGACAAACAAAAAAGGTCCTTAACAGTGTTTTGCCCGACAAAGGTATATAAAATTTCCTGAAAAAGGCTGACGAGCAAAAAATGTCATCAGCTCAGTTTATTATACAAATACCCAGCGTTTAACGCTTATGACAAACAAAAAGGTTGATGGGGGGATGCGTTCCCCGGTCATCCCCAACGTGGAACCGCCACTGCTCTCTCGAGGCGTAAGTTAAGTTGAATAATCTGAACAATTTCCTATGCATAAGACATTAGACCTTGGCAGTCAATGAGACTTAACGAGAGATTACAGATTGACTGTGTAGCCTCTATAGTAACGAAAATGTGTATGATAGACTAATAATCACAGCGGCCATTTGCACAATGACTTTGGAAATGCCTAAGAAATGGCTTCTCAGAGACGCCTGAGGAGAGATTCTCTACCAGTTTAGAAGAAATTACGAAGAAATAGAATCGACATCAAATTGGCCAAAATGCTGATAATGAGTTCTGATTGGACGGGAAGGTGTTCGATTGAATCGGAAACTGTATAAGAGCGTCTGAGAGAGAGAGAGAGAGAGAGAGAGCATTGCTTTTTCAACGCAAAAAATTTCCTAAACTGATTTGAGAAACAATAATTGAGAGTGTTGTATCTAATTTAACAATCCATAATGTTGTAGGTTCGACTTCTGCTTCGCTCCAAAATACTGCACTTCGCAGAGAACAGCAGTTGACGCTGGAGTGCAAAATGGAGGAGGGATCGGACGCTGTGTTTCTCGGATGGTTCTACATCCAAGTGGAGAGTAACCTGGAAAAGCCGATATCATCTCCGCCACTGGATGAAGTGTCTGCTCTTTACATTGGGAGAGCGAAGGTCACTCGTACCAACGATTCACGCGTGTTGACCGTCGACAGAGTGGAGTTGAGCGACGCCGGAACATACGGCTGTAAGACGAAGACGAATTCAACTGTACGCATCGAGAGAGCACAGGTCATAGTCTTAGGCGAGTAAATATACGTTCTATTATAAGCAACACTGCTTATTGGAAATACTTGAAGAGGCTGCTATTACTATATATATATATATATATATATATATATATATATATAAATTTGATATATATGTAGCACATCGCGCGCCATTTAGTCTCACGCGCCCGAACTCTAATTAAGCACGTGTTTGGCAGGGTAAGCATGCATAGTAACTGGCAAGAAAAAGTTTAGTATCAGACAAATTTGTGCTGGTTTGAAATATTTCAATTTCCCTAAGTTTATCCACATTACTCTGCAACTTGTGTATCAGTTAAGATCTTTTTATATAGCGCATTCAGTTATTATGACGTGAAAAACGTCAATTGCTTTCAAGACACCCGATTCTTCCAAAGAACTTCAAATGTCGACTAAAGGCGTGTTTTTTGGTGTCTTAGATGGAAACATTCGAATTATCAGACAAAATTCGTCCCACATCTCATGCGAAATAAGCTACAACGGAAGTTGGAGACCGGAACTAAGGCTGTTTGCAGTCGAAGCGAAAGACGCAACTGACAACGCAGGTGGTCAATCTCTTTCCGGTCAATTCGTCGGATGGAAATCGGAAGCTGGTCGTCCTTTTGGAGACTAGGTCCTTCGGTGATAACCACAGCTACAGCTGTCAGCTGAGTTTTGCCAATCGGTCGCTGCCATTCGAGCGTTTGGTGACCAATGTCCCTGTCTACGAGGACATCGCCGTCTGCGGATCGGAGGCCGTTGACAACAGGTGCGAAGGGTCGTCTGGTCGGACGACAGACGCAACGCCGCGGGAACTGTCGAGTAAGCACAAATAAAGGGGAATTCACGTCCCTATAGAGTTCCATAATGATCTGGTATTTACTGAAGGGATTGGTGCTTCCATCGCGATCATCATATTCACGAAAAGATGGCAGAAGTGGTTAGACGCTGGACAAACAAGCTGACGGAACGGGTTCAAGCCCCATAGGAGCCCCTCTAAGGTCGACCCAGCCACACTCGATAGAGTTAGTAAGTAAGTAAAGTCTCGTTAATTTATATAGAGGGCGGTTATAACAGCAAATTGAGGAGCAGCGTGCGCTGCGAAGTAAAGCGCGGCCTAGACATTTGGCTGGCAACCTATTATTCTACGTTGATGGCGTATATGCCACCTGCGTCGCTGTATGCCCAAGAGACCGGAGATTAGCATCGGTCCCAACGCTCGAATACGGGCATGGGAAAACTTTTACTTTTCACTTTTCTAAATGCATCCGGGTCAGTTTATATGCCGCCGAAGCTTCTATAACAGGATCCCTTCTGTTAAGCAAAGAGTCGATGATGATCAGAAGTAGAATTACTAAGAACTGTAATAAACAAATTGCTTCGTAAACAAATTAACCGCTCTTATAAGAGGTAATGACTGGCAAAGAAAAGCAAACACGAAGACGGCGAAAGAGAAAGAGAAACCGATGCACGTTCATCGAAAAAAGAAAACAAACAGGCTACACTGTTTACAGTACACAGCCTACATGTAGGCCTATGCAGAGTCCTATGTTATATATATATATATATATATATATATATATATATATACTATTATTATGCACTTAGAGTAAACACTAGCAACATATGGGCGACCTTATCATCGTCGTCGTCGTCGTCGTCGTCTTTATCAAACGGTCTGTCAGAGTTTTCTCTTTGTATAGTCACTTATCATCAGCGTCTGTGTGTGTGTGTTTCATTTTGACCCACTGGAGGTCGTCTTAGCATTGCTCCTTCTTCGGATGTCGTCGTCATTTCTCTGGCGGTCGTTTCTTTCTTCGTGTTCGCCCTGGTCGTCGTCGCCGTGGTGGTATTCGTTTCTGTCAGACAAAGAAGAAGTAAATGCAAAACAGACATTAACTCTACTCAACACTATAAGATATTACTTTGGATTTCGCTGGAAGTAGATGACGATTAGCAGGAAATACAGGCACCATTAGGTGTCTCTCTCTTTCTCTTTCTCTCTTTCTCTTTCTCTCTTTCTCTTTCTCTCTTTCTCTTTCTCTTTCTCTCTCTTTCTCTCTTTGCGGATAGTAACAGCATAAGTCCGTCAGTTGTTTAGAACAGTGGCGTAGCCAGGGAGAGTTTGGGATAAACCCACCTTGATTGGCCGACCATACATTTTGTTATTGCGTATTATTATTATTCTGTGGGTGGAGGGACGCCAAAATGGGGTTTAAGGTAGCAAAAAGAAAAAAGGAGAGGAAAATATCAAAATAGTTGTACGCGCTCATAAACGTACATAACTCATAACTCACTTAATCAAGCAAAATAACAGTTGGCCACTTTTTGCTTGTCAGGATTTTTCCGAAGTTGTTGGGAGTTATAACTAACCTTACATTTTTGCTTGTCAGGGTTTTTCTTTTCAAGGTTGGGAATCATAAATCCCCCCTTCCGAAAATCCTGGCTACGCCACTGGTTTAGAAAGTCTTTAAGAAGTCTTTTAATGCAAATGTAATCGTTGGCATTTGATTGAATTGATCTGCAGAGAGAAGGAGAGCATCAAAAGACTCGAAGAGCTCTTCCACTCTTACTCCGTGTCCCGATATCCTCGACCGATCCGAAGAGAACAGCTCTAGCGGTAACATCAAATGCCATTACGAATGCCCTCTGACCCCTGTGACCTTGTCTCAAGATAGAGGTCATCTTTAACACTGGAATTACAAATTTCTATTTGTACCAGTGGGACGCATTCTCTTCAAGTCCTTCCAGAATATAACAGACCCTTCCTTGCTATGAAAGTGCCTAAAAATGATTAGCTTATTAGAGATTAAATTGAACTGCCAAGTATGCGCTGTTGAAAATTCTCATAAGAAACTTTCAATTGTTATTTGTCGTCAGATGAAACGGGGATTAGCTTCGTATTTATTTAGGTTTATGTTAGACTAATGTTGCTTTTTAGGTTTTACTCGAAGACTTCCAGAAATCTCATCCGAAGCGTCGACCTACGCAGAAATTCTGCACCACGGTCAGTGTCGACGGCCACCGACTGCAGAGTGTGTGTCTTTAGCACTGCCATCTCTACATCGAAGCATCCAAGCCTCAGACTGATTGCTGTGATGCGTGTGTGGGGTGGTACTGACCCCTATTAACCCCTTAAGCACCAGTGCTTCACTCGGTTGACTTCCTTGTCGTAAAATCCCTCGGCATCTTACCTGATCATACTCATCAACTCATTTGAAATGTCTGTTATCTCTTTATTTGACTGAAATCAGTCGGTGTCGGACTTTCAATTCCGATTTAGCAGACGATCTCTCTCTCTCTCTCTCTCTCTCTCTCTCTCTCTCTCTCTCTCTCTCTCTCTACCTCTCTCTCTCTCTCTTTCTGTTTCGTTGATTCGTTTGTTGTTGGGTGACAGGTGCTTTATAAGATCCTAGCTTATGCTCTTTCTATTAGAAATTAAATACTATTGGAGCTGTTTGCCTCTTATTACTATAAGTTAATTATATAATTTAATGGTAAACTTAATAACTTCTTAATGGAAGCGAGACTCTTTCAATCATTTGATGACATCGGTTAAAGCAAATAAATTCATCGAAGTGTCTTTCTTCTGTTCCAGACTCAAATGTGGATTTAAACGGAGACGGAAATCGGGTGAGCGAAGACATTGAAGACTGTCTCTTATAAACGCCACGCAATTAAATAAATCGAAAATCGGTTCTTAAGTATTTAGGTCTCTTTTCTGAAAATGATGCCTCGCTTCCCTTGACCAGTGGCGGAATCAATCTCCCGTGAAATAAGAAGTGAAGGGGGGGTTTGTAATAGAAACTGGTTCCATATTTGCAAAGATGTTTTTCACATTAATCAAGTAATGCATTGCATCGGCTGCATCTCATACGTCCCACTATCCCCATGTTAGAAGACCAAATATAGCCATTCAGAACGAACCTAAGAGGCTTTCGGATTTGGGTCCAAAATTTCACGATCACAAGCAGTAAGAACTGGTACTGGAATTATAGCATACTTGTTTATGAGTTGGAAACAATAAATTGGATTGATTGATTGATTGATTGATTGAAACGACCAAACATTCTTATTTCTCTGGTTTTCACGAATTCAAGGGGCGCAGTGGACTGATTTTAGATTTTCTCCTGAACCCACCACTCGTCGGCTTTTAGTATATGGCCTATGGAACTGATTTTGGAAGGAATCTCAAAGAGAAATCGAAGGATGAAAAATTCGTTGACGACGAAAGTATCACGACACTCGCTATAAGGCGATGCGAAGGGGATCCAGTGGCTTATGGGTGACAGCGTCAGGTCTTAGATCGACTTGTCCTGCAGTGTCTGATGCGTGATTTTTCAAATTAAGGGATTTCTTTGTTGTGTTTTTCAGTTTGTAGCGTCTGATGGAACAGAGTACATGGTCATGAATTCTGTTTCGGAGGGAGGAAGACCGCCGTTCAGAATGCTTCTTCCGTCGGCTGTTCCGTCGATGCTGTACGCCTCCATCGACCATCTCCAGACAGAAAGCCCACTCAGTTGATCTCTGAACTCGCCCTTTCTTCCACATTCAATCCGCCATCGGGCGGAATGTATCAGAAAGTTAATCAGAATACCTATTATAATAATAATACTAATACTAATATAATACAATCCGCATCTAATACTAATACTAAACTAATACTAATACTAATCAATAAAATTAATACAATAAATACCTAATAATAATAATAAATAATAATACTAATACTAATACTAATAATACTAATACTAATACTAATACTAATACTAATACTAATACTAATACTAATACTAATACTAATAATAATAAATAATAATAATAATAATAATAATAATAATAATAATAATAATAATAATAATAATAATAATAATAATAATAATAATAAATAATAATAATAATAATAATAATAATAATAATAATAATATCTGATGAATAGTTTCGACGTCTCTTGTGCAAATGACGACGTTGATGATGTCTTCTCCGTGACTTCTCCTAAATGCATGGACTCTCGTTTCGCGTCCGTCTATTTTGACGATCTTGTGTTCGGATTTGTTCTTACTTTACTCTTAAGTAACCACTTTTATCATGGAATTAATAAAAGAATCTTAGAAATGACACTTTATTTCTTGCAATATTTGTGTATATCTTAGAATTAATCAGATTTAAACCAATCAAAATCTTTAAGTAGATTTACAAAACCATTTATAAAAATTGTTTTGCATAATTCATTTGTAATTTGCTCGCTAAATGCATAACAATATGATATTTTGCATAATCAGCCTTTTCATACAAGGAAACCATAAACTGATTTGTATGCAACCCGAAACCAATAAAAATTAAAATGTGCAATTTATTGAATAGATTAAGATTATCAGATTTCGATTATGGGACGTGTCGACTGTATTTTCAACGTATGAATGAGTTTAAGCGCGGATTTGAGATATAAAGCGAGCGTTTTAGACTGATTAAAAACATCCGGTGTACCGCCTCCCATAAGAACAACAAAGTTAAGCATCGCTGAGCCCGTCTTGGTACTTGGATGGGTGACCGTCCTGGGAGCTAACCGTAGTACAGTTGACCAACGCAGCCGTTCAGCGCTCGGGCGTAGGTCGTTGAAGTTGCGAAGGTAAACGCAGGTCTAGAGAAAGTATTTGACAATGAGTTGGATCAACTGGGGCACTATCCGCCTCTATAGAAACTTATCTCGTAAAATTTATTGAGACTGTTTGCATTATGTCCGAACAATAAACTCCCCTGTCTTGAACAGCAACTTATTTCTCAAAGTATTCATGGAACCAAATATAATTATTTTTAAATTGTAAAGTCAATGTTCTCTAACAAAATGATGGCTTCGTTCTCCAAAAAATTTTCACATCCAACTTTCAGATGTCTTTAAACATTAAAAACCATTGGCCTAGACACGAGGAGTAATGGGGCAAATTGGGGCCCGGATCAGTCGTAGGATTTGCGCAAAAACATTTTGAAATTTTTGGGGGCTAGGATGATTGTCGACACAATTGATAGACGAAGTTCATTACAGCTTTTGGCTAATCGGCAATAAATTACAATTAAAGTCTTTTAAAATATACACCAAAATTCCAGCGTCTAATTCTAATATTACTCGGACTGTTTCGCCTGGGGTGCCAGACCCCTTTCACGGAGTTCATCACGTCTCCTAGGGGGCCTAGGCGGGACTGGTAATGTCAGTCTAGAAGTCTTGGTACCCCAATTCTGTAACCCTGGCTACGCCACTGTTAAATACATAATATGGACATTATTCTGTCTGCTGTAATTCGTTTCTTAGGTCAGTTACTCAGTCACGTGATCAACTGTTAAACGGATAGAAGTGGTGGAAGTCCTCCCTCTGAATTCTCCTTCTCTCAGACTGATTCTTGTCCTTCGTTCTCCATAAACGCCTCGTCCGGTTTAAGTTTCGCTTTTATTCCGTTCCATTCTGAACAACCGAATATCCCATTAAAGCAGCTTCACCGATTCAACAGCGCATGTCTTTCGCCGGCCATTTCCTCTCTCAATGGAGGATTCGTCATCATCATAATGGCTTTTATATAATTAATCACTAACCAAACAGCAACGGCTCAGATCACAAAAGAGACTCTACATTTTGGCAAATGAGTTTCGCTGTTAAAGTCAAAAGCCTTTAGAGCGTTGAATTTTGAGCTTCAGCAGCAGCAGCAGCAGCAGCAGCAGCAGCAGCAGCAGCAGCAGCCACAGCTGAAATAGAAAGAGGATCCCCGTCGAACGCGCTTTTACTTTCACTATAGCCTACGTGGTCTCTGCATGCGGTCGAATCGCTAGCCGGTCCTCTAATAGATAGAGTTCCTGTTTCATACGAGGATCAGTTCGAAGTCAGCTTTGCAGGGGAGGGGGAGTGGCCTCTCTGCACATGAGCGCAACAAAGGAAACGAGAGCATCCGTGAACAAACGATGCGTTTGCCGTTCTATCCATTATAGATTCACTTTACTAAGACATAGCTGAAACAGCCGTGATGTCCACCGAGGGTAAGTACACAGCCTTACGAAGACATCGTTTGGAAATAACGCATTTTCATTGAGGAATAATTATGTGAAGATCAGCACTTACTTACTTAGGCCTACTTACTATTATCAGGACGACGGATATTCTCCTGTTTCCATCTGTCGAAGTGAAAACATTTTTCAAAGTCTGAACTGTGGAAGGAACAGACGCCAGAGCCAAATCTACATATGCACTGTTCTGAATTAGACTTTCATTAACAGTTTTTTCTCGTTGATTAGTTGGACTGTGAAGTAACTTTTGAATAACGATTGATGTTGTAGTGGACTTCTTACCGTTTGTAGCTGCATTCCTTGGTTTCCTGTGTTTGGGTCTTTTGACCGTAATCGTTTTTATCGCCATCAAAAGAGCAAAAGGTAAGAAACAAGCAACAGTGATTACATTCTACGACAATGTTTAGTAGGCCTAACAACTTTTAAGAGACCAAAATCTCAACATGACGATGAAACGAAAAACAATTACTAAGAACTCTTATCTTATTCGAAGAACGCAGTAGGCCTATCCTAGTAGAAAATATTAGGTTAGCTTAATATTATGTGTGCGCATAAATTCACGAATAACTAATTGGTTGAAACGATATCATGCAACGGAAAGACTTCTTTACTCATTAAGTTTACGCGTGAGTCTGGTTTTAATGGGAATGACCATCAGTGCGTTGTGTTGAAGGCAATGAGTTTTTCGCTCGTGAAGCAATGATCTGATGTCGATTATGAGTATGTCGTGCCACAAATGATGTGAAGTATAATTATTAACAGGCGTTTCAATCGAATGTCTTCTTAGGCTGCAGAGGAACATTCTGCTTCCGGAGAAGAGTCGAAGACGACGTTCCATCCTCAGCGATTATCAATAAGCGTACCGCAGGTGACCATATATATATATATATATATATATATATATATATTAGGTGGTTCACAGTTGCATGGGGAAAAACAAAGTTAAAGCTAAAAGATCTGGGTACCCTCTACTTTTTGTTCCATTAGGTAATTGTAGTATTCTGATGCAATTTCAGCTGTTTATTCCAACTGGAAGGCAGTGCTCAATGACCACAAAGATTCAAAAATGTTCCGTTTTGAGTCATTCTGTGACAATTCAACAGATGACTGCAGGTCGACCATCTCAGATAATTATGAAATTTAACACAAATGATCCTCAAACATACATATGAAAATCTGCAAAATTTTAGCCTGCTATCTTGAGCTGTTTTTAAGATATTCATCATTCATAGTACCTAGGGTTGGCCGTTTTTGGCGTTTCACGACAGTCACTTAAATTTCTAACAACTTCAGAGCTCTATAACTTCAGAAATATCATAGCTAGGAGGCTGAAACTTTCTGAACCTATTCACTACTAGTAGTATTGTATAAAACAAGAGCAGAACTTTGTCTATTGACAAAACTGTACTTCCTGCAGTGTCACAAAAATGAAGAAACACTTTGCACCTTTCCTGATATTCAATGTTTAGCTCTCCAAAGGAACCTTTCTCTTTATTTCAGGGTTGTAACTTTTATTCTGAAAACTGTCCAGTAGCTATATTTTCTTTCCGTGCAAACAGATTGCCCATATTATTATTCCCTCAATTTTTACTGGGTCTAAAAATGTGTCCAATGGCCTATGATGACTTGACTTTGAGTGTGAAAATGGTCATGTGGAACAGGTGGTGTCTGCAAATGAATGGCTTTACAAAATAGAGTGCATTCATTGTTATACAGCTGGAGAATGGAAGACGCATTGCACTAATCACATTTTATTTGCAACTCTGATAAATGCTGCTTCCACAGTTGTTAAGTCCTCTGCTGATATCTGGTATGATGTCTGAGTTGTAGTGAAGTCTCCAAGGACAACTCTTTCATTCAGAATGGCTGGATCACTTCATACTTTCCGCTCTCCGGGCTCCTTGCTCATATCGCACACCAGCTTTTCCTTGCCATCAACTGCAACTTATTCAGAGATGAAGGCAAAACAGATGCCATTTGAGAACAGACTTTGCAGCCTTATCAATCTGTGGATCAATTAGTTCAAATTTTCCAAGATCAACCCAAAGTTGCAGATCTGATCCTGGGCCTCAGCTGGAGCTGAAATCCATGACTTTGGCATAGTAAAGGACACCAAAGAGAACAAATCTTTCAGGCCAATTTTTCTGCCTTGGTGAGTTTAAATATGTCTTTGGTCCCAGAAGAGAATGATTTTTGTAGCATACAATAGATCTGCTATGCACCTTGCACCTGTGGCGTTCATACTGAACAGCACTGCTGATGATTAACACTGACTTCACGTTGTTTTCTTTCTCTTTTGGCCGGGGTTGATGTGAAATTGTCTGAAATGCCAGTGTCAGAAGTTTCAGCAATGTCAGTGTCAGTCATGCAGCAACCAGTGGCAGCAGTTGATGCATGCAGGCTGCAGGTTTTCCTCCGTGCTTCTAATTTCAGTTTTCTTTTGCTCATGCATTTTGGTAAATTTCTTGTCTTCAGTATAAATGAATATCTTTCGATCAGCCCGTTGATCAATGAGGAATTTATGGTCTTCCTCAAGTCGGATTTCTGTCAGTGCACCAGCGTGCGCAATATCAAAGAGTGAGTCTGTTTGTCTTGTGAATTCTAGGTCTTGTTTTTGCTGTACATCAAAAGAGTGGCATACCATGTTCTTTTTCAACAGTTGCCAACTTGCCACACAGTGTGGTATTGTTCTAGTTTTCCACAGCATGCTTCTTGAATGTAACTGGAACAGTGGCTTTGGACTAAACTGCTAAAAGCTCATCAACTGTAAAGTGACTAGCATTAAGCACACACAGACTGACTTCTTTTAGATTGTCTCAGGGTTGGAAGCTGATGTACCATAGTTTCACTAGTGGATCCAAGTTCCTGGTACCAATAAGAAATATCATTTCACAACAGTGGGTTGAAGCCATTGATTGTAGGCACGTTATGTAATATTAGATACTGTTTCTGTAAAACTGCAACAATTTTATTATTATAGCGCGCTGACATAACGATTGCACTTTGTAAATTTATTGCTGACAACAGTCAAACATGTTTCCTGAACATGGAATGTTACACACCTTTGTCCATTTACTGCATAATGTGTAAATCAGCAAGCAGGCAATTGTAACAGAATATTTATGAAATCTGTACAATGGTCAAACTTGTCCATTGAGCACTCCTTCCAGATAAAATAAGATCCTGAAATTTTTACTTAGTACTACAGTTGGTAAAAGGTACAAAATGAAATGAAATGTACCTGGTCTCTATCTCATACTTTGTCTTTTTGGGCCACCTAAATATATATATATATATATATATATATATATATATATATATATATATATATATATATATATATATATATATATATGAAGCAATTCCTTTAGTTTCATCAACAATTCATGCAATTAGTTTTGCCTGACTGACCATTGTGTACCTTGCCTATAGCTATTCCAAAAGAGAGATCAGTCGCATAAAAATAAGCGCCTTATTAATACGGCACTACTTTTGAAAGTGCTGTATAAATCCGCGATATTTTACCTACTTACTTACTTATTTAAGTTAAATTTCCTGAGCAAATTATAGTGATAATGTTAACACAGTAGGGAAAGTAAAACCAGCGCTAAAACTCGAAAGAGAAAGAATCTGCAAGTGAGCTTAGGCCCTTGGACGAACGCGACTGTCCATAATAAATAGGCCTTTTATTTGCCGAGAAGCCAGATATTATCACGCACAAAATGTAGAAAAATGAGGGAATAAAAGAAGGCAGAAAGGAAAACAGCAAAACGAACACATCAGCAGCAGGTCAACATAAACAATTATTATTTATGATGTATTGTTGAGCTTTAGCAGGCGTCGCATAAGGATACTGCATTGAACTGAGGTTAACAGTTGATATGATTAATAATTTAATACTAAATTAAATTTTACAAAAAAACCACAACTGAATTATCACTGAAATACTCAAGTTCAGTGCTAAAGCACCGCGCTGAATCTTCGTATAACCTCTGCTAATCAACAGGATTCTTAGCACAGTACTTGCTCTGCCTCAAAAGCAAAACTGCAAAGATATAAAAATATCTCTTTCTCCCTCCCTCTCTCTCTCTCCCTCCCTCCCTCTCTCTCTCTCTCTCTCTCTCGCTCTTATTTGTATGCTACATATGCTGTTATTGAGTAATTGTCAGTTCCTGAAGATTGCCTCAGATATCGGCTGACGCGGCTTTAACAGGTTGGATTGTCAGTAGAGTTTCTTGATTATTTAGTCAGAAATATTACGTATGACTATTGACTATTCGACCGACACGCTGTGACTTCGGAAGTCGGCCCTTAGCTGCTGCTAAGACCAGTGGCGGCTCCACCGGGGGGCAGAGGGAGCCCGTGCCCCTATTGAGTGCCTGGCTCCCCAGTGCCCCCCCCCCAGTTGGGACCCTATACTTAATGTTACATGCATTAAACAGCAAATGGTTGGCCCCCATCATTAGAGGTTGCCACCCCAACGGCTCCCCACTTGCCAAATCCTAGAGCCGCCACTGGCTAAGACTAAAACAGACCGACGGATGTTTTCATTTTTCTCAGGTTGTTCGTCTCCTCCGCCTCAGACATCCAGTTCACAAGAAGAGGAAACGGTTCCCGGTGAGAATTGAATCACTGCTAATTCTTATTCTGGATACTTGAATCCTGTAGAGTTTTTTCTCTCTCTCCCTCCCTCCCTCTCTCTATCAATATCATTCTATAGAAGGTAATTATGCTATTAACTTTGACCTGACTCCACTGCACTCTGTGGTGTTTTTGTACCGATCGGCCAAAGACAGACTTTTTAAAACGTAATTATATATTAACTAATTTGAAGCTGTTTATATTTATAATGTTGACTTTTTTATTCTTATTGTTGTGATGAATCATGGATGATTCGCAACTGAAAACTCTCTCTCTCTCTCTCTCTCTCTCTCTCTCTCTCTCTCTCTCTCTCTCTCTCTCTCTTTCTCGACTGAGTCAACTGACATGTCTATAGCAGTCCAATACTCGCGACCGACATTAACTCTGTTCTTTGCAATATTAATGTGGCAAGAATAATTGTTAAGAAACTCTATGCTTGCTTAGTTTATGCTGCAATTGACATAAAGAAAAAGAAAGACTCGATGAAGAAAAAATCACTTCGATTGGATCTTGTCTCTGCACAGAAACCAACGACGGTAGGAAGATCAAAGGAGACAAAACATTCTCTTAAAAGCCGTAATTTAATGGCTGCTATGAATTCCAGCGCTAAAGGAACCGAGTACGATAAGTGCTTATTAAGGAAGCAACTGATTCTTTCTAACATTTCGCTGTCTTGAGTTTTGATCAGCATTCATATCGGAATGGTCGTCAATAACGTGTTTTTCCACAGTCTAATAATTGCAATATTAGGCCCAGAGACTAAAGCATTGTCTCCAAATTCCCGAATGTTTCTGTCCTTCTTTCTGCATTCAATTCAATCCGCCTCTGGAATTGGTCTCCTCTCTCCCGTGATTTTACGCTAATTCTTTCGATTCTTATGACTTCGTTACGAAAACAACGCATCTAGAGAAACGAGAATTTTGAAGCGGAACACAGTTTCCAATTAGTTTCGAACGTGTTGTTTAATATATATTTTCTCTGTGTTTTAGTATTTCGGAACAGATGGAACTGAATACCAGACGATGACCGCAGTTGCGTCCGACTCAAGGTGTACAGAACTGAAGACAGACAAATCGGTCACCTCTCCTCCTCCTCCGAAGCAGCAGCCAAGACTCTTCGAAACTTCCACATACGCTTCCATAGACCATGACCTTGCTGTACCACAATTCAAGGTCATATGCAAATGATGGCCTTCTGCTGCTGTGAATGAATATCTCGCTTCATTGACATCCACATTACTTAATAGAAGTATGAATGACGTCAGTGACGGCTTGCGAAGAGCTAAGCTGCAAGTAATCGCTATGTTTAAAGCAAAAAACAACTCTATAGGCTAACGCGATAATACACAGAAAGAGACAAAATGATGATCATCACTACTACGTCCTTATTCTCTTCTGAGCCTCATCGACTCTCAAGATAAAAGCAAAATCTGTTTGTCTCAGTGCTCGAACACACCATTCCCCGATTCTGACGTTCAGTTGGGAATTTAAGCGTTCGTGCATCTACAGAATTTACTCGTCTGCAGCAGACTATGTGCGACTGCATTGCCTTGCTTAGAGAGTACGCTTAGAGCTCTCTCTCTCTCTCTCTCTCTCTCTCTCTCTCTCTCTCTCTCTCTCTCTCTGTCAATTCGCTTTCTCTTCATTATGAAGTAAACGCTGTGACAGTTTCATTTTGTTTCATTGACATTTGCCTCAATGCGGACGATCAGTCGCCCTCCCCCCGCTGCAGAACACGCGAAGCATAGGAACACACTGAACGGTCGATCGATGACAGACGGCGGACATATTTTCTCTAAAGACACTCACTTGAACTCATCAGCAATTGAGCAGAATGATGAAGAGCCGCAAATGAGAGAAGTAATAAAAGAGAAGAAGAAGAAGAAGAAGAAGAAGAAGAAGAAGAAGAAGAAGAAGAAGAAGAAGAAGAAGAAGAAGAAGAAGAAGAAGAAGAAGAAGAAGAAGAAGAAGAAGGTCGCTCACCCACAACGAACCATTTCACGCTGATCGTCTTAGCGTTTACCAGTGGCGTAGCCAGGATTCTAGATTTGGGGGGGGGGCTCACAATCACTCATTCAGACAAAATTCGCCTAATTAGTTAAGGGGAGCGTGGTCTTGGCAATATTACATTCACAAATCCCGAATCTATCGATGTTTGCAATAAAAGATGTCCCATATTTCTGGATTTGTGGGTCAAGCGCAGATTAAAATTTAGAGCTGCATCGAAACACACGAAGGACACAAAAGTTCCAAGTGCAGATTCTTTGAAGCAGAGATATTTTTACACCCCTAGCACCCCTCACCAATCCCCCCTCAATTTGAGGTCGACACTCCCCCGCCCCCAATTCACAATCTTAGAAATATCCCTGCTTTGAAGGCATCAGAAGCGCTTGTATACTTTTGCAAAAATTAAGACAATCCCAGGACAAAGACTTGGCTCTTATCAAACCGCAGCCACGGACAGAATTCAATTGGCAATATTCGTAAAAGGAGGACAGCGCACAGTTCCTCCGCTGTCAAACAATTATTGTCTATTTGATATTCGTTGATTCAATGCAGGAAAAGCACAGTGCATGCGAAGTCTGACCCTAACCGATCGCTTAACCTTCCAATTCCATCTCTCCTCTCTAAACGTATATGCCGATCGACGAACCAGTATATTTGTAAGGATTCAGGATATATTGAAACAGTCCATCACAGCGTGATTTAATCCATAGCGTGATTTAAAGAGGCTTAGATTTAATCCCTGCGTGTCTAGGGGCGCCAACGGGGCTTGAACCCGCTGCGTCGTCCGACCGCTCCAGCGCCTAAGCCACTCTGCCGTCTTCCGCTCTTAAAATCATGTCATATCATGTTATCATATTCAGGGAAATGGCGCTAAAGAGTTTTTGATTATCTCAATTCTGAACAGTCATTTGTGCCGATCGCTCGAAAGCAAATCGATCATTTGAGAAATAAAAAGTAACAACACAAACAGTGAGTTTTTGTCTCCAACTATTGAATTATTCACTTCTTCGTCTGTCTGACTGTCTGTCTGTCTGTCTTTCTATCCGTCTCTTCAGTCGTGAGGATAACCACCATGTTGGCCTATTTCTCTTTAGCTATAATTGGCTGCTTATGTTTGTAAATGCTTGGCCAACTGAAAATAGGCGCAAATGGTCGCGGTGTGCGCAATATGAAACTATTGTTTGCTGGCGCGTCAATCAGCAACATACTTACTATTCGGGGTTTAACCGAGGCCAGACGTTTTTCACATTTAATTTAGATATTAGACGAATCCGTCAGAGAACGATGCTTCTAGCCGCTCTTGTCCTTCTAACGACGCAAGCATTGTGGACCGTAGACGTTGGTAAGAAACCACGATTTGAAAATCATAATCGCCAAGGTTATTGCAGTTTCCATCATTTTGCATCACAAAATCAAATGTGGAGAAGAGAGTGCAGAATTCTGTAGTTTGAGTTGTATCTAAAATTCCCAGCTGCGAACATTGAGACCCTTGCATTGGATGTCTAACAAACAGCAAATTAATAATAAAATCTATCCTTTGGTCGATAACACCATGACATGCAATGGAATCCAGTCATGAGGAGTCATCCTAAGACACCGCTTATCCGTCACTCCTCTGGCTTCTGCATTCATTCTCAGCAGATGTCATCGTATTAGGTAATGAAGACCAGCAATCGAAGTCCAGCTTCAGGAAACAATCCTTTGACAAAATATTAGAAATATCGGAGTATTTAGAAATTGACCAAACAACAGCTCCATCTGGCGAATGATAAATACATCGAACTAGCGCCAGATTTTCGCCAAAGCTTAGTTAGTGCTAAAGTTGTAGATATATTTGAAACAGGAACAAGAACAAGAAGATAACCATTAACTAAATGCTCTGCTTACATGCTCCAGTATTTATATTCATGTATATATATATATATATATATATATATATATATATATTCTACTGTAAATCACTGTGTGTATATATATATATGACAGTGGCGTGCAAAAATCTGGAATCACATTCTCTTTTTCGCAATTATATATTCAATTATTTTCAAAAAATTATTTTGATTCACTCTGTTGACTTGAGAAAGAGAAAAATGGGATAGAAGGGAAGAAACAGAAGAAAGGAGAATTAAGTAGAAAGAGAAATAGAAATAGAATTAGAAATAGAAGGAAAATATTCAAAATTACATGGTGGTGAAACCAGAGTTTTGCACACCGCTGTGCACACGCACACGCGCGCACACACACACACACACACGTAATATTATATATGCTTAGGGGCGTTACTCAAGACAACGTAACCATAGAAGGTAACGAGTGAATTTACAAGCGAATGGCTTCTAATAATAGAGACTATTCAACCAAAGATTTGTTTGTTTGTCTCGAATATGATTTTTTAAAGCAAAAGCCTGTAACAGTGTTGAGCAGAGACAGAGATGGCAATGGGTCACTCGACCCATGATCCATTGCCATCTCTGAGTAGAGGTAAAAAGAGTAAACGTACAATAGTTATTCTTTATCTTCTCTCAGAATCCCCGCTCTGATCTGTTCATTGACCATCTGCCAAACATCCGTTTTGGCCAATTTTGTTGTTTTTCGGTCAATAAATTCATTGAAATCCAATTGTAGCCATCTTTTGTCTCCAATCTTCTTAAATCTCTCTCTGTCTTTGTCTCTGTGCGTCTGTCTGTCTGCCTGCCTGCCTGCCTGTCTGTCTGTCTGTCTGTCTGTCTGTCTGTCTGTCTGTCTGTCTGTCTCTCTCTCTCTCTCTCTCTCTCTCTCTCTCTCTCTCTCTCTCTCTCTCTCTCTCTCTCTCTCTCTCTCTCTCTCTCTCTCTCTCTCTCTCTCTCTCTTGGTAGTTTTGAGTCCTCAGAAATTCGTCTAAGAATAGACATAAGAAATAGTTGGTATTGCTTATGGTATCGCTTCTTCTGGTTAGGCGCCTGTTGTAACCAGTCCATCGCTAAGAGATGTGTGTTTCTACTTCGTAGCAGTCAGGAGCGATTAATCTGAATCTGTTACCTCAGAGTTTAAATATTCAACTGACAGTTTCATCCGGCGTCAACACACAAAATTACTTCTTATCTGCGCTCAGAGACGGGAGGGAGCAGGTGGTGGTGGTGGTGGTGGCGGTGGTCGAGGAGGAGACATCGCAAAGCTCTTCAGGTGACCCTTCCGTCGTCCCATAAATGCGTTGCAGTTTATCGTGTTTGTTCACCTATCGAGATATCATCGGCTGACGCCTTGTTTGCCAACTGATAGCGAGGTTCGGCCGAGCAGCGGCTGCGGGTCACGTGACCCACTCTCGGGAACAGACGACCGCTTTTCTTATTCTCGAATATCGTCTGGTCTAATGATACTCTCTAATAATGTAGTAGTGAAGATTCCAATTTGACTAATTTAATCTTGAAATAAAGGACTCTGAATAGCATTTGAAATATATGAGCACCAGTGCTCTGCCTCTAAAACGCTTCTTAAGCACGATTTTCAGGCAAAATATATAATTGAGAGCTCATAATTAGTCTTCAAAATGCGAACAGTTTTACATGAGTTACGGTTACATGAAGGTAGTTTACAGGCTTTACATGAACTTAAAAGGAATTGTGTGAAAACAAAATGCAAACGAAAAGTTCCAAATAAAGATGCGTGAACGACTACGATCGCTAATTATATTTAATTAAGGACGCTGGAAACGAGAATCGAAGTCACGTGACAACTGACGTAAGCGATTCAAAATATCACGAATAAGATTTTGACAAAACTGGAATCGAAAGCGACCGTTGAACTCCTCTTCAATAACAATTTATCATCTTTTAGATCTGGTCTTAAAACGTACCTGTTTGACTTGGCTTATCCCCTTAGATTGCTCCCCGCTGTTCTGACTGATCTTTCCAGCTTTGGCTCTAATGCTATTTGATTGATTGATGCCTGATAGTGGCGCCATAGAAGTTTATTGATTGATTGAGTGATGATTGATTGAACTAAAAACGACAGACGTCTCTCCGAAGTGATTTCATAGCGAAACACCAGGTTGGATCTCAGCAGCTACGCAATGGTCGTCATTCTCCCAGTGATGACGTCACAGAGGTGATACCTTTAGATCTGGGACCTTGATCAGCGCCGCAACCACACGACAGGCGTCGGTAATGCATCCTGTTGTCATAGCTACCGTTGCCAAGATACAGGCGATGAGGCTCTTTGCGTGGACACTGTGGCCGTTGGTCAAAGACCGTTGAGCGAGTGAGTCAACGAGACAGAGTCAGAGAGAGAGAGAGAGAGAGAGAGAGAGAGAGAGAGAGAGAGAGAGAGAGAGAGAGAGAGAGAGAGAGCATTACAGATCTCTGTGCAGAGTCGAAGGCAGATCCATTGTGTACAATGTACACATATCTGATAACACAAGAGCTTTCTACTTGTAGCAGTTACATATATATCTCTCTCTCTCTCTCTCTCTCTCTCTCTCTCTCTCTCTCTCTCTCTCTCTCTCTCTCTCTTTTCAGTGAAAGATTAGTTATATGCAGATGTGCCTTATCTAATAAATCTACACAAACTAGTTGCACGTATTTCAAGCTTTTTAACCATTTATGAACAATTACACTCTGCTGTCTGCCTGTCTGCCTCTCTCTCTCTCTCTCTCTCTCTCTCTCTCTCTCTCTCTCTCTCTCTCTCTCTCTCTCTCTCTCTCTCTCTCTCTCTCTCTCTCTCTCTCTTAAAGTGCTATGTAAATACAATATGAACCAGAGGCTTGTTTTTCATATCCTCTACTTTAGTGTTAGGCGTTTAATACTAATAATTACTTTAGGCTAAGGGACTGTATAGTAGTCTTTGCCAGATTAGCAGCTTCTAAATGTAAGTGTTTTGGCATATTCGGTTCGGTTTAACCGTAAGTGCTGATACAGTCACGGTTAAACATCATATATATATATATATATATATATATATATATATATATATGATCTAGTATCTAGTATATCTTTATGTGAGTGATTTCCACTGTGCGAGGTTCAGTAATTTGCTGCAACTATATTGGCTGAGGAAAGTTCTTCTGATCCTCGTATTGTCATCGCCAGAGGATGTAACCAGACAACCAGTCACTAATATTGTCATAACGCAATCCCAATGGACAGATCACCTACAAATATTAACCAATGAAATAAGCAAGGCCGGAGAAGAAGTGGGGCTAAAAATAAATATACAGAAAACTAAAGCAATGGTCATAGCAAGAAGGGGAAAGTTAATCTAAAACTAAAGGAGGAAGTAATAGAACAAGTACCAAAATTCGTATACCTAGGATCAGTACTGACAGAAGATGGCCTAAGTGATATAGACATAATAAGGAGAATTGACTAGTAAAGTGCAGCATTTGGAAAACTTCAGAAGATATGGAAAGACAAACAAATATCACTGAAAACAAAACTAAAGCTATATAATACACTGATCAAACCAATACTATTATATGGATCAGAATGCTGGACCATAAAGAAGAAAGACAAAGAAGATTAATGACTGCAGAAATGAACTGGCTAAGAGGAATCTCAGCAGAAGTCAAAGAATAAGAAATGAAACGATCAGAGAAAAGACAGAGCAAAAGAAACGATACTCGAATCAATACAGAAACGAAGACAAATGGTTTGGTCATGTTGAAAGAATGAAGGAACTACAAAGAAAGACAACAACTAGTTGAGGGAAAAAGAAGAAAAGGAAGACACATGGATATTAAAAGAGGATGCAGGAGAAATGCAAATGAACATAACGACAATCCCAACCCATCGTCCAACCCAATGGAAAGACGGAAGGAAAGAAAGAAGAAGAATCCCAATGGACGGGCTGCTCTTGGTTGTTTAGCCATCAAACTGCTGAGGATTATGCTGATGACGACGACTGATGATGATGATGACGACGATGATGCAAATGTCGCTGAGTTAGTCGTAGATAGAACACGATTGGAGGATAAACTTCTCCTCATAAGAATAATTCGGAATCTGGAAAAGAGGAAGATGCATACAGACTAAGTTTTATCAGAATGACAGAAAACTTGTCTCGAAGAGATTCAAGTTTCGCTCTTGCATTTCTATCGAATGCGCACTGAGACAGAGAGACAGAGAGACAGAGAGAGAGAAAGAGAGAGAGAGACAGAGACAGAGACAGAGACAGAGAAACAGAGAGACAGAGAGAGAGAGAGAGAGAGAGAGAGAGACAGAGAGACAGAGACAGAGACAGAGACAGAGAGACAGAGAGACGCTTCGTATCCCTTCTTACTTATCAGTGTGTGACGAAGACACTTGTCTTATGCTGATAAAGTGCTAAGCCGCGTCATCGACAGGAGTCGTAAGTCACGTGCAGAATCACGTGACGGTCAGGGTACAGAGCGCCACCTAGCGTCGCCCGAGCTCATTGCTACGTCATTTGCTCAGACGCAGACGAGGACATTGGGCCGAGAGGAAAGGACGGGAGAGCGAAGAAGCTCAGTGGTAAGTAAGTGGTCGGAACTCACATCATTTAGGGATCTGTAAGAGACATATAGACGCAGTGATTACAAGAACAGAACACGGATGCTGCTGCTGCTGCTGCTGCTGATGATGATGATGATATCGACGGCATTTTCAGAGGTTTCTCGGACTCTATCTTCTAATCGGTTTCAAAATTATAAGCTGACAGATCGGTTTAGGTTAATTATTATAATCCCTGATTTGAAAGTTGTTTTAAGCCCCCTCTGTTGCCACTGTTGTCCGTGGTTACCCTCCCCCCCGTCATTTTACAGAGTCGACATTTTGACAGTTCCAAAGCGAGTCTCTGAGGAAGCAAACGTGAGAGGTCGTCGAATGGAACATGGATTGCAGATACCGCGAAATATTCCTCTGATTTTTCGATCTATTTAGCTGCTTTGCTCTTCGCCGAACGCGCGTCCTTTTAATAAGCCACTCATCAGACAAAGCAGAAGAAGCGATATTTTTCCAGTGTTTTCTTATTTTGTGATTGGACAGAAATTGGCGCCAATTATTTTGATTTGACTTTGAGGAGCTTTGTCTGAAGTCATTAAAACCTTTGTGGCTTTTGAGAGGACCCCTGGATGGCTTTGCCGCTATTATCATTTGGGGGTGGTTGGTCTCAGATGTCACTAATAGCCGTTGCTTTAACTAAACATTTGAGAGCACCACTTCAACTCAACGCGTCTGTAGATTTCCAATCAGTTTGATGCATTATCGAATAGTGCGATCGGGGTTTGAGTGGTGGGAGTTAAAAGGCTCGCTTAGGCAACGATAAGAAGGACTACTTGTCTTCGAAAGGACTCCCCCACCGTCAAGCCCCCCTCCGAGCTTCGTGTTATTTCAGGTGTATAGCATATCAGCTCGTAATAAATCTTAACCGCTGTCTTTTCTTCTCAGGTAGAGTGAATGCACGCAGATTAATATCTCTGTTATTATTTCAAAATGGTGACTTTTGATGCGAGTGATTTAACCCCTTAACTGGGGATCCCGGATATAACCGTCCATTTTACATTGAGTTACAGTTAAATACACGGTTAAGGGGTTACGCATCATTGAATTTTACAATTCAAATTCTGTTAAGCAGATTTTAGAGACAACGCTCACTTGTTATTTTTCGTCATTGCAGAGGCGCTAATGACCTTTTTATTGACAGAAATGTAAATTTCAAAGTCCAGACCCGTCGAGAGAAATTCCGGGCCCCTCTGGGCAGACAGAGCAGTCATGGGCCCCTAAAAAGTGTGTCCACTAAAGAGTTTTGAAGTTTTCCGAAAATATACAACTCAATTGTCAAAAGGTGGTGATGCCCTTTTGTTGCTTGTTAGACTTTTCAAGACGTCAAAGAAGCGAACAAAGACACGCAATGACGTGTTTTCAGCAGACCCTCCCCCCCCCCCTCCCCCTCCCCTCCCCTCCCCCCCCCGAACCGTCCAAGACAATGTTCATGATTATTTTGTTAAATTAGTAGTGTTGCATAATGAGATAATACTATTGCGAAAACGCCTTGGCCCCCTACGCTGGGTATCTCCCCTATGCCCCCTCTCGGCGGCGGGCCTGAAAACAGTCAAGTTTATAATCAACAATTTTGTAAATGCAATTGCTAAAAAGTCTTTTAAACTGCCAAAGCAGCTAAATAATGAAGATTGCTAATATCTTGTCAATCTGTCCTTTTTAATCTAAGAAATAGGGCCTAACTCTGAATATTGCCAGAAACTGTGTAAGACGCGAGTCGCAACTCACTAAGATCCAGCGGTAATGAATTTTGAGGGTAAAAATAATGGGTAAAGCCACCTAGCGAATGGCACAGAGGTACATTTGGCATCGCTAATAGCAACCACCGTGTATGAATGGCTGTGCGTTGAAATTGGAATAATTTCATACTCAGAATGAACTGTTTTAGACAGCTTTTTGTTATTTCTAGTTTGTAGATGTTTCGCCAATCGGAGCTTTTGTCAGACGTCGAGCGCTTTTACATCTCGTATTAAGCAACTGGTCATCAGTAGCTCTATGAGTATTACATCAGGTACTTCTTGATTACGATATAGCAGTGCCTTATGTGATAGTCACAGACACATGATGAGTGTCATCTTATTAGGCCATGTCACATGACAACAGTCTCTTCAACTTATGGCTACGAGCCCCCCAGCCCCCCCGGTGAAACCAACAAAATAGATACAAAGGTTTGGCTTTTATGTAAATTTGGTGCGAATTTAAATGAAATTGGGAATGACTGCATTTTTCAAAATTTATGGAGTGATTCTTTAATTTTGGAGAGAGTTTACACAGCATTTGTGACGTGTAGATCAATGAAGACCTCAGCCCTAGCCACATGGGTTCGAAGCCATCGCATTCTGCACATTCTGGGCGATAACTTGAACGTCCGTTCGTAATCGACGCTGATCAAAGAGACTGTGTCGAACGCGCTGTATTCGAAGACGCTTCCCTTTGAGGACAACACAGGCCTCCTCCTCCTCCTCCTCCTCCTCCCCGTCAGCGCCTTCCGGGTCTTTCCACTCGGCAGCCCACATCCAGACCTTCAACGTGGGAATCAACAGTCAACAGTCGCGCATCCACGAATACGATTGAGACCTTTTCCAGGTCAGAGGAAGAGAGAGAGCAACGTCTAAACATGGAAGCGGAGATTAACAGCGGAGTCACCAGATGCAGAATGCGTGGGTCGGTGGAACGCCTCGCTGCAGACGCATTTCAACTGAACTGCGTTGCAGGACAAGGGGCTGCAATACACCCCCCACCCCCACCCCCACCCCACCCCACCCCAGCGTCTATTCCTATTCTTCACTGATTATAATATGAGTCAGTCTGCAATGGATTGGTGCTATCAGGAAAATATGAGTATTTTCTTTTGTCATCTAAATCCCATTTGAACTAAAAACCAAAATAAAACTAAGTGAATTTCAAAAGAATTCTTCCAGTTGCTGGAAACCAAATTTTTCAACATTTCTTCACGTGTTTCAGCTTCTAGAGAATACTGAAACTGATGTCTAGACTGCAGTTTTCTCGAGCATGAAAACTGAAATGGAGGGAGCTCCCAGTTTCCATTGGAAAAAGAGACCATATGACGTCAACCGGATATGGCATCCATGGAAACATGAACATTGGCGCAGCCAGGGGAGCGAGTGTCGGCCCTATTCAGATTGGGACCGGACAAGGTCGACTTTTATGCCCGACAATGTTTACCCGTATGTGCCTCAAGACCCGGCCCTAGTAGTACGCGAGGCGATGGGCGCCCACAGAAATTTTTCCATGGAGAGGCAAAACACATTTCAACACAATGGTCACGGTTAATATTTTAGCAAGGTTTTCAAATTTCACTGTGAAATGTTGGTATTTGAATTTTCCAGGGGGGCAAGTGCCCCCTCTTGTCCTAATGTGCGAGGCTCGAGACAGCAAGGGACGAGTGGGGCCCAAGTGAAGAAAATAGTGCATTCCTGACAGACCGTACCTAGACACGAATCTGGCGTCCAAATTCTCGCAACCTAATTACACTGACTTTTCAATGTACATTTTTATGCTTTCTAAAAGTCAAGTGTTTTAATTATTTCACCTTTAAATTTGTGCCCCTTCTAGATGTTCGCCCTGTGCCGCTGCCCTACAGACGCAGCCTTCGGTACGATTATGATTTTTTTAAAAGCATGATTTAAAGTGACTTAGGAGACATTACTGCCTCTGTGTGAAAGCCAGTAGGGGCGCCAACGGGGCTTGAACCCTCTCCGTCAGCCGACCGCTCCAGCGCCTAACCCACTCTGCCATCTTCCGCCTCCAAAAGAACAGTTCCTCGTCTCATTCGGGACTCTTTTTCTCTCAAAATCATTTCCTATTAGAAGACGTCTCTTGGCTCCGATGATTCCTGGCGTTTGATGGTCTCTTCGGGTCTTTCGAAAGCTTCTATCGACATCGGTGAGATATCACAGCGACTCTGTATCATGTGTGCCTTCTCTCCTCTCTCTCTCTCTCTCTCTCTCTCTCTCTCTCACACACACACACACCGTTAGTCTTACATCATGTTGATAGCTGGACAGCGAGAGAGAGAGAGAGAGAGAGAGAGAGAGACCGACTCTATCTCTATCTCTACTGTATGTTTTCTATTTGATTGCGGGAATTTCTTTCGTCGACCGACAGAGGTCAGCGTTCTCTGATCGACTCCGTCTATTTTTAGCGGACGCCATGGACTGTCAATGCTTTCAAATGACTCTTGGAGCGCGGTTAGTACTTGAACTGGTGACCAAGATATATAGAACGACATGACGTTGCTAGGACATCATTATAAATAAGTCATGAGTATATGTATCCATGAATGCTATGACGTCATCCAACAAATGACATTCTACGGAAAGAGTAAAACTTTAGATGCATCCGACGAAGTACAGCGACCGGACTTAAGAAGACAATAATGATCACGATTTTCAGTCTCATTCGTCAGGACTGTGAACAGCACGACTTCTGGCGTTCGCCGTCTTTTCCCTTCGCTCCGCCGCCGCCTTCTGCCTCCTGCTTGCCTTCCGCTGAGTCTGCCGCTGCCGCCGCCACCGCCGCCGCCTCTTGAAAACGAAAAGAGCACGAGACGATTTAACCCCTTAACCGTGTATTTAACTGTAACTCAATGTAAAATGGATGGATATATCCGGGACCCCCAGTTAAGTGGTTAAGCGCTTTCTCATCCCCCTTCGATCGCTGTAACCGCCTCCTCTCGTCTCTTCCCCGTCTCGACAGAACCTGTCATTGCGCCGTCTGCCTTTGTCAAATGTAATTGTTGATGACGTCGGTGCAGTTAGTTGCAGGTGAGTTAATTATCATTTGAATTTTGCAGGTGAGTCTGGCGATTGATGTTGAATATAGAGCCGCCGGTGGTTAATGGTTATTACCTTCTGTTCCGCTGGTCTTGCTCTCCTGCTCCGCCAACTGTATCCAGCGGTCTCTGTTGCTCATACAGCCCTTGTACATCTGTTCCATCTTCGGATTAACTTGGAAAAGTAACTGAAGTTAGACAGTCATTGAGAAAAGATTAAACTCGCACGTACGAAACACCCACTACTACCCCCTCTCTAGGCTCCCTTCCTCCCTCCGCAACCTCTTCCCCAATCTAATAGTTAAATGCTCATAATCGAACGAACAGACTCACAGACAGACTCTCTCCTCTTAATTAATTATTACTAACCTGTGCATTGATTGAATGAGTGGAAGATTAGTGAAACTCAAGTAACAGAGCAGCGTGATGGACGCAAATTAACACCGTTAAACTAGTATAGGAGAGAGAGAGAGAGAGAGAGAGAGAGAGAGAGAGAGAGAGAGAGAGAGAGAGAGAGAGGACGTACTTTGTATATAGGCAGGCAGACGGCGTCTATGAAGCCGACCTGCATCTTCGGCAATTCGCCTTTGCGCTTCCTGTCCATCAGAGCCTGCTCAGTCACAATGCAACATAAGCGCCATTTAGTGTTCACATTATACAACAACAACAACAACATCATCATCATCATCATCATCATCATCATCATCGGTGACAGTTACGGCGTCTTCCTGCAACTGAGTCCAGTGGCGTAGCCAAGAGGAGGGTTAGGGGTTAAGGCCCCCTCTTGGTTGGCTGACCGAAAATTATTTTATTGCGTATCATTTTTGTGGGCGGAGTGGCGCCAAAATCGGGGTTAAGGTAGCAAAAAAGACAAAAGAAGCGCAGAGATCATTTGTAGTTGCATAGACTGATCGCTCTCTTATATACTCTACTCTATAACTACATGACCAACTTAACCGCAAGGAAACAATGGAAATAATAAGCGACGGTCTTTTTGCTTGTCAGGATTTTTCAAAGTTGGGTAATAGTCGTTAGTAACTCCCCCCTGGAAAATCTTGGCTACGCCACTGACTGAGTCAGTATGGAGGAGCACAAGAGAACGACTGCACGTGAAGATCTTGAAAGACAGTCGACGTCAAACGCGGTCGCTGTTAAGGAAAGTTCAATCGAAGTGTTCCATTGTCTCGGTTTTAATCGTCTTACAATCTCAACATTTTGCCTGGTTTCTAGTCAACAGTGGATGGTCGTCGGCCTTTCTTAAAATCTCTAACGGTAAATAATGAGAAACGTGTGGATATTTTAGCGCAGTTGTAACGATTATCAGGTGCTGTGTGTGAGGGAGAGGTCTCTATATTACCCCTCGTAAATAATTATTCTGAATGTAAATAAACCTCATCTTCATTAACGGCTAATCAAAACTAACATAAAATATCGTAAATAGATGTTATTGTAGGCAATTAGTACAACTATGGCAGGAGCTTCATAAGAGTGGAGAGGAAGGAGAGGAAGAGAGATGAACGGATTCTTACGATCGGTTCTTTTCCCAGCCGAGCTCTTTCGATGTCTCCCTGTTCGAAGAATTCGCTGGCCACCAGATGCGCCGTCTTATGCTGTATATCCCATGGCTTGCAGATGGCTGCCACATCACAGGCTGTCATCATCATGCATCTGCGCATCAATAGAACATGTTGCGTATGTGTTATGATCTCACTCGTCTCTAGTCTGTCGCGGGTACGGCAACAGAGGTCAGCCAACAGTTTCCACACTGCGGGGTAACTTTTACAAGTATATCCAGATGATTTCATGATTTCTGAAGAGACTCATATCTCAAGCCAATTGTCTGTCAGTGGAACAAAAATAATGTGTTACTCTACACTACGTCACGAATGAATGTGATTAGATTGACGTCATTTGAAAATGGCGTCTGCGATGTGCACTTCTTGTCAAGTGTGTCCAAGAAAGAACCGCACGGCAAAAGCCGACCGCTGACCATGAAGCACTGAACAACGGGAATAAGGAATTCTGACCAAATGGGAAAACCTGGACCACGGGGTCATTACGACCTGTGTAAGAGCCAGTTGGTGGACACCTCGAACACAGCTTCTGACGAAGATTCCGTTGGAATTCAAGCGAAGCCAAGTTTCTGGAATTCTGTCCCGATTCATTAACTGCGAAAATCTTCAAGATCGGTTCTCAATTTAATTAGCGAAGTTGTGCAAATAAATGCGCTTAACAATCTTCTTCCAGATACGCTGTATGCATGTATTTATATGCAAATATGTATGTATGTATGTATGTATGTATGTATATATGTATGTATGTATGTATGTATGTATGTATGTATGTATGTATGTATGTATGTATGTATGTATGTGTGTGTGTGCATGTGTGTGTATGTATGTGTGTATGCATAGTGACATCAAAGTCCATGCATCATTCAATTCATGAGTCATGTGGAGTAGTCATAATTATTAAGTCACAAAATTATTCCGCTGAGATATTTTAAGTATATGAGATATTTTAAGTATATGAGATATTTTAAGTATATGAGATATTTTAAGTATAAGCGAGTGAAGAGAGATGTTTGTCTACCGAAGCAGTTCGTTCTTCGCCGGGTCTTTCCAATCCGTGTCTTTCTTTGAAACCAATTCTGCGAATTTTCCTTTCTTTCTAACAGATGGCAAAAGAGGAATGAAAATTTCACTTTGAAAAGACAACATGCGAGATATAGGGCTTTTTACCTACATGCCCTGATTTCTTACTTTCTATGCTAGACTTTCATATACAGTTATCAACAACATTGATGTTTTATAAGCTTATTCTTAAGCAGAACTCAGCTTCATTCGAATTGTTTCGTTCAATCTCTAGAATCATTGCGAACATTGTGTGCGCCTGCGTTGTCAAGCACCTATTATAACGATCCATATGTGGCATACGGCTTCATATAGCATAGAGTCGTTATAGAGCCTGGATGGGCAGCAAAAGTGCCAAAGCGTTAGGCAGAAGAGACCTCGCATAAGCACTTCTTGCCTACGAACAAACGACTTATCCGTTTAGACAGAAATAATACTCAGCAAGAAGTCGACGACTCACTTGAAGTAGAGGGCCAGGTCTGTGGCCAGAATGGCGTTCTCGATCGTGTTCAACACAATCTTGTAGTCGTCTTGATTCAACGCTTGGAAAATGGCAGTTGCCTGAAAAGTAGACAGAAAAGAAGACATCGGGTATTCTAGGGCAGGAGGAGGAGGGGGCTGTGGCAGCATTTACAGTTCCTATAGAGAGACAGCAGGTATAATCGCCATGAGAGATGAAGCGGGAATGGACACCTCTGGGCGCTCCTCATTTGCTAACAGAGACATATAACGGCGTTTCAGTCGGAGATAAAAGCTAAAGCTAAGTTCGGTCACTTACTTCGCTGTTCAAGAGAAAGATGCATTGATCGAAATGATGATGTTCCAGCGTCGAAGTGCAGTAGAGCATAGCTAGAGGATGCTCCACTCTATAGCAAAGAAAACATCCAGCAATTGCTCTCACACAGCACGGATGCATTCAACGCAACCAAAACCTTCGTATATCCACCACCAGATATTCCGCCGCCACAGCCATTTTACGATCACCCTACGACATGACCAAAGGCGCCGCCACTATATTGGGCACGGGGACCCAATACCCCGGACGCTGCAACCAGTCACGAGATTGATGCAAAACTTATCAGGCTCAGACCAAGTTCTGCCTTATCCTTTTCTGGAACCCTGACCTCGCCAGTGGAGTCATAGAAGTCTACGATAAGAACGAATGCAATTTAAACAGCGGTAGTTGTCGTCGTCGTCATCATCATCATCGTCGTCGTCATCATCATCGTCGTCGTCGTCGTTATCGTCATCATCATAGATAAATGAAGAGTGTCACTTGCTCCGATTGAAATGCGTTATTTGTTCCTCTGTGGTCGAGATCATGACAGAGGCAGGCGACGATCAGAGCGAAGCGCATCAACTCGCTCACATACTGACTCATTTCTCCAGTCTACAGTGGAAGAAGACATATTTCACGTCAACCGACCAGTATTCAGAAACAACCAGAAGCGAAAGAAGTGAGAGTAAAAGTCAATCCCCACCCCCCCCCCCACCCCACTCCCCGCCCCAATGACGTCATTCCTTTAATAGAACCTCTACGTCACAATAGATATTTTGAAAAGAAAAACTTTAAAAGGTGAAACAGGAGAGCATATAATTATAGAGACGAACGGTTTCTATCGTCTGCTGTGGCCTATATTAAAAGAGAGCGATGGATGGATGGATGGATGGATGGATGGATGGATGGATGGATGGATGGATGGATGGATGGATGGATGGATGGATGGATGGATGGATGGATGGATGGATGGATGGATGGATGGATCGTACGTAGAGCACTGTGAACATTGTCTGCGCAACGTTCAGTCCATGTCTCCAGTTGTGATAAGTTACTGGTCGGTAGTTCTTCTTCACGCTCAAGGTCCAACGACACAGCGTCTAACCAGACACACACACACACAGACACAGATCACGACACAGATCACGACACACAGACGGACAGGTACAACGAACGCTAACGACACGTCACTAGCAGGCCCGCCGAGAGCAATTTCGGGCCCCTGTGCAGACTAAAATTTTTTGACCTTTTTTGCTTGTCAGCCTTTTTTACATTTTAAAATTACCTGAAGACCTTTTTTGCTTGTCAACCTTTTCACGCCGCCCCCCTTTTGCTTGCCGGGCCCCCTCAACGTTGGTGTTATTATTCATATTATTGTTAATTATACATGTTCATCATCGGCCCGGGCCTTCCCCCCCTCCCCGACCGCCGGGCCCTGTGCAGTTGCCCCTGCTCTCCCTCTCGGCGGCCCTGCATGGTCACTAGTATACAGTATCTGCGATATCTTCTTAAGAGTATTTAACTATTATGACAAAATACGGATTATGAATATGCATGAGTTGCATAATAATTATTAGTGTAACTATAATGATGACACTGGCGGATGGTCACGTGATCACCGTCTGACCTCGTAATCGACGGAAAATTTCTTGACGACCTCCATTTCCAGAAACATCCGAAGAACAATTTTACAAGACTCAAAGTCATCGTACAGAGTATCGTCAAAGTCCCAGTTGTAGAGTTTGTATTGACCGGCCTTCAAAATCGCCGATTTCTACACACGACAAAAACAAACAGCCTGACAAAGACAGAGACAAACAGCCTGACAAAGACAGAGACAAACAGCCTGACAAAGACAGAGACAAACAGCCTGACAAAGACAGAGACAAACAGCCTGACAAAGACAGGGACAAACAGCCTGACAAAGACAGGGACAAACAGCCTGACAAAGACAGGGACAAACAGCCTGACAAAGACAGAGACAAACAGCCTGACAAAGACAAAGACAAAGAGACAAACAGCCTGACAAAGACAGAGACAAACAGCCTGACAAAGACAGAGACAAACAGCCTGACAAAGACAGGGACAAACAGCCTGACAAAGACAGAGACAAACAGCCTGACAAAGACAGAGACAAACAGCCTGACAAAGACAGAGACAAACAGCCTGACAAAGACAGAGACAAACAGCCTGACAAAGACAGAGACAAACAGCCTGACAAAGACAGGGACAAACAGCCTGACAAAGACAGAGACAAACAGCCTGACAAAGACAGAGACAAACAGCCTGACAAAGACAGAGACAAACAGCCTGACAAAGACAGAGACGAACAGCACTGACATGGACGGCGTCTACGCTAATTAACCGCCTAATGATAACGACGGCGGCGGCGGCGGCGGCGGCGGAGAGGGGCACTTACGAGCAGCTTCGACGTCTCCTCGGGTGTTTCGATGGCGTGGTAGGAGAGCGTCTCCATGTGGACTTTCTGTCGAGCCATCAAAGCAGAAACCTCTTCGTACATTTGACAATTGTGTACGCAGAGACCGCAATACAGAGTGAATGTCTATCGGAGACAACACCAGAGTAGATAATATAGCAATCACCAATCAACTGCAATCAAACGCATTATAGACAAAAAGAGGAAATGGAGGGAACTCTCAGCTCCCGAATGGCAGAACAAGTGGCAGACCGTATGGCAGAGGGCCGCCGAGGGTATTCAACTGGCGGGCCAGATCATGCCCGCCAAGGGGTTTGAAATGGCCCGCCGTACCGTTCAGGAATTTACTGAAACGATTCTAATATTTGCAAAATATCTTTATTTTTCAAATTACTTATTTTTAACTTACCAGTCTGTATCTCATTACTTATCGACTAAATTTTTATAACTTAAGTCTGAAAATAAAATTAAGTTCTTTTCAAACATCACTTCTTTCACTTACTCGCTTACTGTTTAAATTTTTAATATTAAATTTTAAGTTCCATCTCCTTATACTCGTTGCAGTCGTTGACTTCCATTTTTCAACATCTTTAATAAATCTGTCGTCGGAAGTTTTGGAATTTTGTGTTTTGTAGGCTAGTTATTAATTAAATTTGTTGCGCTGTCGGATATGAGTAAAAAAATGTAAAGTCGATTTAGAAAATAGGGCGTTTCAGAATTATTCACGGACCGGTGAATTTCTGCTCGTGTCATCTGTAAGTAGAAGTCCGACGGTATGTTTGTTGCGCACTGAAAGCGTGGCTGTTGCCAAAATGTCGAATTTGAAAAGACAATTTCGAAACAAAGCACAGCATGTTCGACGAACATTACCCATCCAATACATAATACATAACAGGCCTACGTGATAAAGTAAAATCGTCGCTTCAATCAAATTTAGCACGTTCACCAAGAGCATGACGCATCAAGAAAGAACAGTGGAGGCGTCACTGGGAGTGTCATTGACTCAGAGGCGTAGCGTCCCAATGGCTACTATGGCTTTAACCATAGGCGGCAGGCACATATAATGGGGGCGGTAAATTTAGGAAGCGACCTTTTTTGCTTGTGGGGTTATTGAGTAGCTTTGGCGAAGGGGGGCGGCTAAATTTAGAAGGGGTGGCAAATTCAGCCGCAACGACCTTTATGTCCTTATCGGGTATAATGAAAGTAAATTGGGGCGGAGCCATGGGCGGCACGGGTGCACGCTACGCCACTGAATTGACTCTCGCAGACAGCAAAAACCATTCAGCGATACAGGAATTGCAAAAGAATGTATGCCCGAAGTAATAGACGCAATATTTGACGATAAAGAAAAACCACACAATGATTTATGCTGTTAAGATTTGTCAGACACAGCCGCTGGACGGTCAGATGATATTCTAGGCGAGAGGTCATTCGAGATTTTCGGTTCGACGCTAAACACAGCGAACAGATATGCACGACATGTGGCTGTCGATGAACCGACTGATGAGAAAATGACGTGGCTCAGCAAGCTGTTTATATTCGATTTCCTCCTAATAAAATTTTTGTGAGAGAGCGATATTGTTTGTTACCTATGATGGGACATACGGGTGCTAAAGATGTCTACGACAAAATACAGTGTAACTCATTTCTTAGCTCAGCATCAGATTAGCTTGGACAAAATGGTCTCCTTAGCAACGGTTGGCGCACCGTCAAAAAGACCGGGCCCCCCGCGGTATCCAAACAAAAAAATTTGGCTCTTCACTGTCGTTTGATAATGATGATGATGATGATGATGATGATGATGATGATGATGATGGTGGTGGTGGTGGTGGTGGTGGTGGTGGTGGTGGCGTTTGCCTCGCCTTTGACTCACTCCTCCCTCGCATCGCTCTCTGCGTATTTCGATTGAACGAAAGGCTGTGTTCATGATGTGATGATATTAACCTGGACAGAGTTGAGGTCCATTTCTGTGAACGAGCGACCGTTTGCTTTGTTGATTATCTGAACGACTCCGATCACTTTCTCTTCGTTGTTCAGAATGGGAACACTGAGGAGATTCCGAACCAAGTAACCGCTAGCGTCCGTCTTCTGGAGAGACAAAACATCGAAACAGCACAACGATCAGCCTCACCCGCCTCGAATCCCAACAACCTCTGACTAAATTAACTGGAAAACCAGAAAGCAAGCTTCCACCCTGACACTCAACCATCATCACACTGTCGACAGCGGCAGCGACAGCAGCAGCAGCAGCTGCTGAAGCGATCTCTTACTCACCGGTCGATGGTCACTGCCCTCGTCTTGATCCACGTCCATCACTTGCAACTGTTCAAAAATCAAAACAAATGCGTAATCAGACCTCATGCGATGCTCTTCAATTGATTTAGTTAAGAGAAGCAAAATCAGGGCGGAGGAGGAGGAGGAGGAGGAAGAGGAGGAGGAGGAGGAGGAGGAGGAGGAGGAAGAGGAGGAGGAGGAGGAGGAGGAAGAAGAGGAGGAGGAGGAGGAGGAGGAGGAGGAGGAGGAGGAGGAAGGGAACGGTCGGCAAATACATAGAACGTGCAATACTTTGCCTTACGAGGAAGTGTTTTCTCCTAAGCCAAAGACATCATATGGGCATTATACTTTCCCAATTCTTTCTCAGATAATGATAATCTGGACACACTCACGCACACACACACACACACACACACATATATATAGTATATATATATACAGTATATATATCAGCGGTGTCCAGTGTAATTGAATGACTTACTGCGTTCGATTGCATCACTTTTGTTGCGTAGTTTGTTGTCAATGCGTTTGCAACTGCCGCTGGACTGTTACAGAAAGAAAGAAAATCACAAAACTATCTGAATTAAATAGATTCTATGCATCAAATGAAGACGAGGTTCAACACTTAAAGTTCTCAGCGAAGCTCAATGGTGCGTTGACCCAAGGAACAGACCCCGGCTTAGATTGCAGATGATTTGCGCGAAACGACGGAACAGCAGGCAGATGGATTAATCTTATTAAATAATTATTGTTCATTCGATGGAATTAGAGGCATCGTCAGAGCAGATGCCTCTAGCATAGGCCCTATATAGGCCCTCCTAGACACACGTTGACAGAGAGGTTATCACTCACTCACTCACTCACTCACCGTGGTCGATATATGACGTTGTTTTTGTCGCAATGCATGTCGAATATTTTCAGGAATTCTTTCGCCTAAGTTTTAAAAAAGCAAACACAGCTCTATCAGTACCATCCGTTCACTTTCACAAATACCTAGTAACTATCTGGAACGGTTCCACGTTGGGAATGACTGGCATGCATCCCCCTCCCACCGACCCACCAAAAATGCATCTTCAATGGAAGATGATCATCCACAAAGATACGGATATATCCATAGACAATGTCATCGACAAATTCGCTTCCAGCAATAGAAAACTCTCGATTCTGCACTATGACTTTGTACAACCAGACTAAAATGGCTTGTCTTCATGTACATTGTCAATTCTGAACATTATATTTTATAAATAAAATCAACAGATTTCTTCTAAACCGTTTACATATTATAATTTCTTTGACAATTGGCGGAATCTTCCTAGAAATTCATTGCATCCCCCCCACCAATAGTTCTTGGAACCGCCACTGCTTATTTATTCGATCATTCATTCGATCATTCATTCGATCATTCATTCGATCATTCATTCGATCATTCATTCATCCTTTCAAAGCAAGTTTTGTTTAAACAGAGACATTTCGTTGATGTGCAATTAATCCTGGCACCGCTAAAAGGGGAGATGGCTGCCATTTATCCCTCAGTTTTTTAGAATGATTTTGGGATCTGACAAGATGGTTTCAAGCGCTTCTATAGGCGCCTGTAGATGACCCATTTAGACACATATCGAAATATCGTGTTATCTTAATTCCACATGGAGCACTCTGCTACACCCATTTTACCGAAGCTACTCACGGAGGTGGATGTCATCCCATGAGATTTCCCTTATTCAGTGTTTGTCTTAATTTTAAACAAAGTCTCCTCTAGGCTTTTAAGCCTGACTCTAGCGTAACATTTATGGAGAATCTAAGCGCCGAAGGTAACATCCTTCCCGAGAGCTCTCTAGCCCTAACGTGTCAAGGCGCCTAGGTCGGCGCTGATTTCCGTTTCAAGGCCCTCAGCCAGGCGACTGGTGCAGATGTAGGGTCAGTGTTCTCATACAATCCGCCTAATAGCAGTAACAGAGTCGCAACACCCCTCTTAACCAGAGGAGCTGCTTCCGTTTCGCGATGTAATTTCTGAATGCAGAATTACGGCAGGCCAACAGGAAGGCCAAATACAATGGAAGTGAAGGGCGTCTATGGTGTAAATACTGTAAAAGAGCCTATACGAGAAACATTCAAAGCAAGCGTCATGTGCTAGAAGTACATATGAGAGGAAGCAAAGTCGAACGAGATGGGATTTATATAATTATGCATTTCATGACTCTTAGTCCTGCATTTATTGATACCAAATTGACATCAATTGCTTGAAATATAAGTATTATAATAAGGATATATATATATATATATATATATATATATATATATATATATATATATATATATAAAGCGAAAAATTCTGAAAATCGTTAGATTTATATGGGGTGGTTATGTTGATGGTTAATAAATTGTAAAAGAAGGAGATCAATGGCCTGAAAGATCATTTTGTAGAGCTTTGAATTCAACAGCATTTTAATTTCCAGAGGCTGGGTCGAGAGGGAGGGACAGGGGTAACCGCCCCTTAGAAGAAGTCGCTACGATAAAAGCATAGAACGATAGAAGCTATTATAACACTCATTAATCAGAATTTCGTTCTATTGTCGTAATTACTTAGTTTCACTTTTATTATTTCTTATCACTAATTAAGAACCTATTCACTGTGGTGACCGAATGACTGACTGGCTGACCTATTTAATTACACGCTGATTGGCTGACCTTAGCTGATACTATGGGGTTGACAATGTAGAAGATGCATCGCTGGCACTGAATCAATCCCTGAGCGTCTGTCATTATCCTCAGAACAAGACGATCGAGATTCATCTGATCAACAAAGATGCCCCGAGCCATCGACAACAGCATCTGACAACAACAGCAACAGTGGCAACAGCATCTGCTCCAATTCGATTCGGCGATTCAGACGGAAATGTTTGAATGAAAAAGTGTCCGAACGAGGAATCCATTCGAAGGTTTACAGACGCAGCGACGTCCGACATCTGACAATAGAATTCGTTGGAACAGACGCACAGTTTGAGAGACGCGTATCTTGGCTTCACTGTTTTTTATTTACATAACATAAAATTCGACTGGAATTTCTCGCTTTAACCCAGGGTTTAATCTAGGCCGTTTCCGGGGGAAAATTGCCCTTCCCCCGGAAATTGCAAATTCTCCCGGGAAATTTTGGCATACTACATCAACTAACAGCAGCCGCCTAGCAGAATTCCCCCCGGCTTTGTCAGTTTCTCTCCCCCCCCCGGAGTCCAGGCGTCTAGATTAATTAAACGCTGCTCTAACCTCGTTCTGTTTGCATTCAGTTACGCACATTTCGAACAGCTGGGCGTTCGTGAGACCAACGCCGGCGAACGCCAAATACTTTCGGAATTTCTGTTTTCATAAAATACTTTTCACATAAACAATCAACAGAGCATCTGCGTGAATTTCAGAAGACGAGATCTTTCTACAGAATCGTTTGCCTTTACCTTTTATTGCGCAGACCTAAATTACATCTGGGCGCTTCATTCGAAGTGGCTTACATACTGTATATTCAAATCTTAGCTGAATAATTCTTAAACGCCGATTAGAGCGCTGACAAAAGTGTCGATTGAATCGATCGAATTGAAGACGATTAGCGGACGAATAGATCGAAAAGACAAAGACTGTGTGCCTAGTCACGTGACCTCTTCGTCTTTGTCCGTGAACGATTGATCGTTTGCCTTGTTTATGATCTGAGCGACTCCGAGCACTTGGTCATCGGCGTTTAGAATGGGAAGGCATAGAAGACTCTTCGTTCGATAGCCAGTCTGTTGATCGACCTCCTTGTTGAAACGTATGTCCTATTAATACAACGACAACTGGGCACCGTTACAGTCAGTCCGCCAGATGGAGCGACGCAAGTTACGTGCAGAGGTGGGCCTGCTGAGACTGTCTTTGTTTCAGCTATCCATCGAAAAGCCAAGGAAGAAAAGACGAGCATTAATCAAGAGATTATCTCATTTCAACCGAGGCCGAACATTCACGAAGGAGTCAACAAGCCATTCGATCTCAAATATGTTTCATATTTTTCACCGGACAGAGGCGGATCTAGGGTGCTTGGCGCCCGGGAGCAAAGTGTACTTTTGGCGCCCCTAACATTGCTGACGAGCAAAAAAGGTCGTCACATCGTTTTCGGCGCCCCCCCCCTTCCAGCTCTTACGGCGCCCCTCTTCCCTTCTTCATATAGTGCTAGTGCTTACAAGCAAACAAAGGTCCTAGCATGTGTTTCTTCTTCTTTATTGTGCATTTCACTTACCCTAATACCCGATTTTGGCGCCCCCTCACCTCGGCGCCCGGGGACATATGTACCCCCCTGCCCCCTCGGTCCGCCTCTGTCACCGGAATTCTCGTTTGTCTTTGAATTTCTTAAGGTGCATTTGCTTAGTGTTGTTCCGTTCTGTGTTATGCGCGGCGTCGAATGCAGACAACGCAAGAGAAGAGCTCGTCTCAACAGATGATAGACAGACAGAAGGAAAGAAGAGCAGCGCTCAGTGGCTGACTGAAATAGAACGAAGAATCTTACACTGTATTGGGAGATGAAAGAGAAAATGAAACGACTCATAGAGCGCTGACTAATTAAAATTCGCTGAATGCAGAGGTCCAGTTCAGGGGTGGAGAGTTTACCCCCACCCCCGCCCACGGTCGATGGCCACCGAGCAGAGGCGGATCTAGGGGGATGCAGAGGGTACAAATGTCCTCGGGCGCCGAGGTCAGAGGGCGCCAAAATTGGTTTAAGGTAGGGAGTTCCGCTACGGATGATGACCTTTTTTGCTTGTCAGGGTATTCGCGAAATTGAGTAAAGGGGCGCCAAATGGGCAGAGTGGCGCCCTTTTCGGCTTCTTAGGATTTTCGTCAAGTTGAGGGGCGCCACCAGTATATTTTGTCCTCGGGCGCCGGACACCCTAGCTCCGCCCCTGCCACCGAGTGGGAAGAGAGAATTTCTGTTTCCGCATGTCGTCCAAGAGAGCAAATGGACTGCCGCTGCTCTGTTGGAAAAATCGGCGATTGACTGAACGAAGGAAGGACGACTGATGATTACCAGGTAGACGTCGTTGAGTTTGACTGACTTCTTATTCTGGGCGACCGTTCCTGCGATCCCTTTCCGAAGGGAATGATCAGAACGTCCTTTTCGTCTCTGATCGATTCCTCAATCGAAGCATTTTGACGAACATCGAACAACTTGGAGACGAGATGAAGGTCAACGGGCGTACTTCCTCTGACGAGAAACAGACTGCCTCTGTCGCTCTGAGTCAGCATCAGGACGTTGATGAGGATCTTATAGCACAGCTCGGTGACGTCCAGCTCGTTGGCGATGTCTCTGAGCAGTTCCATGAACAGCTGTGACTCCTCCAGTTGACCGAGTGCCTCTCGCTGTTTCGACGGAACCTTTTTCTTCTTTCCACTTAACATGTTGTCGTAGATGTTGGCGGTCAGAGAATTACGGTAGTGATCGCGTCCTGGGATGCCGCTGGTCAGTGTAGTTCCCCCTCCTATTACAACAACTCCGCCGCCGCCTACTCCACCTCCTTCTCCTCCAGCTCTTCTGCTTTGTGGATCGCTTTCTTTGATCCAATAATCGATTGCATCTAAGCTGACATTTTTTTGAACCCAAGTTTTTAGAAAACTCATTTCCTTTTTGAGAAATTCTTCCACCTGACTCCTTTCGTCCTTTTCCAACAATGTCGTCATTATCTCCGAGGTTGTTTCTGCTCTTCTGTGTTGAGTTCTCAGTCGATGTGAAGTCGAAGAGTTGAAGAAGTGTTTGCTGAACGCAGAGAATCAGTCCGATAGAATTAGGGTTGATTCGGAGTCAGGCGGTCTCTATGCGCATCAGCGCTTTCAACTGTCATCCTAGATATTCTGCTCTTCAGCAATGCACTGAATGAACTTCAAGCGAATCGACGACGCTCACAGACAGAGAGAGAGAGAGAGATAGAGAGAGCCACATGCAGCCAACTTTTAAGAGAAGCTAACATACGCAGAATTTATTCGAAATAACAGCGAAATAAAACGGCTCCTGTGAAAACATCCGACTGAAGAACAACAGACTATGAGAGAAGGCTTCTTGATTTAAATATTATTTTTTATTTCGTTTCCATGGTTTCAAATGTGACCTTAAATCTTGTGACGTTTCTATTTGGCGATTTTTACGTCGCATTCTGTTTCGATTTCGCGGAAAGTTTCTTTATTAGGCGAAGAACGAAGCTGTCAATCGAGGCGCGTCTTAAAAGGACATCGGCCTTTCCTCTTCGGTGACATTCGCCTCCACCAAAGACGTCCTATGGCAGTGCATTATTATTATTATCATCATCATCATCATCATCATCATCATCATTATTATTTTATTATTATTATTATTATTATTATTATCATCATCATCATCATCATCATATCGGTTATTTTTTTCTTATTACTTAAGACATCGTCATCGATCGCTTCATGACCGAGACGCTTTTAGAAGTGAAGCGCTATACAAACAGCTAATGTCATTAACAAAAGGCAATCAACCAGACTATCACCGTTCTCAGGGCGGAGCTGGGCACCAGTCAGTCGACGGCCCCGGCCGGTCGGCTCTGCCCGCCTCGGGCGCCGACGGCCTACGACCGATGGCCCCGGCTGAGGCCCGTCAGGCCAGGAGGCGCCGCCGAGTAGTTCTAAGAACTGATGGCTATTATTGGTACTTTGCTTCAACGGATTTCTGGCTGGTACTGCCGCCCTCTTTTAGCATTTCTGCCTCGTATCGGTGAAACTGCTGGATGGGTCTCTCGGCTTTCTTGGAAATTACCTTTAAACGAGGCGTTCAATTTCCCAGTAAAACACCGTCCTTAGTTTATGCCTCACCGACCAACGCACGCATATGTATAAGCGTATGCGTCAGTCAGGGTGTATGTGTGTGTGTGTGTGTTGAGGACCCTACGAGGCCGTGCCTTCTCCCCTTCCCCCGGCGGCCCTTTTCTAGTCGGCCTATTTGGCGCCCATTGCCAGTATGGGTAGACGCAATGGTAATGATTATTGTGGTGCGTGGCTGTTACGATGACGTTCTCATCCGTCGCAAAGCAGAGAGTCAGAGAGGCTGTGTTTTCCAGCAGACACTCTGCTCATGAGTCTCTCTCTGTTCACTCCGGATTAAGAGTTCGATCGTTGAGAGGACCTCGAAGGTTGTCTGTGTCCAGTTGATGATGGGATTTTCATCGAAGGGATCGAGCAGTCGTAATCCGATGTCAGTTTCTCCTCCTCCTCCTCCTCCTCCTCCTCCTCCTTCGTCATCTTCTGTCAAATGCGTCGGAAGAAGATCGCTGCGGCGAGATCAAAGCGGTAACATCAAAGAGCGCACCTCTTAGGATGCCATTTGCCCCTCGTCACCTGTATTCCGATGATGACGAGCGATCGTGGTCTAGTGGGAGGCGGCAGTGGTCGTTGGGATCTTTCGTTTCTCGATTCCGAACCCCCTCCTCCTCCTCCTCCTCCCACATCGCAGCCGACCATCTGGAGCGTCGGCCAAAAGTCACGTGACGGGTTCTGGACCTCTGCGCCCAACTCACAATCTGACGTCATTTCCTCAGAGGGACGACGTCACGTGATCATTCCACACCAAACCACCGGAAACGCAGGTGGACTTGGGACGGCGGAAAGTGCTTCCGGCGGAAGGACAACGAACTCCGGAAGTGGAGACGATGCAGCTCTTCCTTCGCGACATTTCTATCAAAATGTCGGAATATCGGGCGATGACGTCACCGGCATTTCAACGGAAGTCGTCGATCGAATAACGAAGGTGACGACAGGAGACAACGTCCGTTCCTCTTACCTGTTGTGAACGCCCCTCGTGCCATTGGCCCCGCCCCACCGCTGTCGTCTGTGCCGTGGTTGACGGTCACTCCTTCCGGAAGTGACGACGCTGACTCGGGATCGAGATCGCAGTCAATCGGTTCTCAGGATTCTTTGGATCTGGACTGTCTCGGATTGCGCATCAGGGATGATTGGGGGATCGGAGTGACGGGGAATGACTCCGCCGCCGCCGCTCTCCCGAGGAGAAACTCTTCCGCCCCTCTACTCAACGACCTCGGCGGCGGCGGCGGTGGCGGCGGCGGCGTCGTCTGTCGACCTTCTCCTTCTCCACTCGGGAGGAGGACTCGTCCATCTGTCGACGGCCATCGAAGGCCGGGCGACGACGACCTGTCCCCGTCCGTCCGTCGATCGGCCGCCGCCGTCGAGTGACGCTGACTGTTCAGGTGCTTACGTCAAGATCTCCAGGTGATGAAGTCAAACGATGCATTTCGAATTTCATATTATTTAGTTTTTCACGAATCATGAGGCGCCTTTTATATTTGTGTTGTAAAGCGTCACTTTGACGGAATTCTCTACAGGATCGTCAAATGTCATTTGACAATTACAGTTATTAGGGTTTTGTCTTTGAGACATTTTTATTTCCGCTTGCCTTTCCCTGCTTTTAATTAAAGGCGATCTACTTCGAATCTCCTCTAAATTCTCTTTCCTTTGAATTCTGTCGCAGTCTGTTTTGATTGTCTGAGCAGTTTACAAAGTAGACAAATGGTCCGATTGAATAGCTCAGGTAATATAAGGAGACAGTCACTGACAATTTCAGTTTTTGTCCCCCAAAATTTTGTCGGCGTTTTCTGTTTTACAAAGAAATTAATCAGACAATGTGCTATCATCATCGTCGTCGTCATCATCGTCGTCATCATCATGCCTTGCCTATTTGATTAGTGCATAGGTTTTGTGAGGCTGTGCATCTGTTTTCATCATCCAGTCCAATAGCATCCTCCTTGGTCTTCCTTTTGTCTTTTCCTCTGGCATATATACTTGCCTCCATTGCTATTCTCAGCTGCAATGAGTCTCCTCTCAGCACACCACGCCCCATCCAGTTCCTCTGTCTGCATTGGTGTATTGCATTAAGTGTTGTCAGTGAATTGATCGAAAGATCGATGGCAAAATGAGATGACGGGTTCATTGGAAATGTTTCTGGAGCTGTGGTCTGGGATGCTGACTTTGAACGCTCTAAGCATTGATGTCTAATCTGTGATTTTCATAGTTTTGTTCATAACGTTGTCTAAGGTCACGTACGATTTTGGAAAAAACCAGGGTTATTATTTAAGGTTATTTTTTGTGAAGGTTATTAACTTTTTCAAACGTAAATTGAATTTCTAAATTGCTTTTACTTTTCAACATTAACTGCCCCGTTTTTTGTTGATTATTGACTACAGTAATTTTGATATTCTATGATGATTATGACGTCACATTTCTGCTTAATAACTCGGGAGTTGAGTAAATTAGCTTATCCAGCGTTACTCTAGCAAATAGTCATTACAAGACGATTGAGCAGAAGGTCACACAAGGTCGCAGGAGCCCTGGGGTTGACTCAGCCTTCGCTTAATTGCATTGGCAAGAATTAATATCAATGGCAACATTGCGAAGGTAACCATGGGTTCGGCGGAAAAGGCTGACCATCGTCCGCCAATCGAATGGCTTAGCCACCTATGGACTGATAGCCACAAAAACGGAGATCAGCACCGAACCCTACGGGCGTTGAGCCTACAAGTGAACCTAAAGAACTGCACAGACTATTAATTTCAAATCCACGTGTAAAGAATATCCGAAATGCGACGACCTGACTCGAACCGGGGTAGACAGAAGGAAGCTCGTTGCCCTGCGAGCGCTCTGCGTGCGTGTTGTCGTCTCTCTCTCTCTCTCTCTCTCTCTCTCTCTCTCTCTCTCTCTCTCTCTCTCTCTCTCTCTCTCTCTCTCTTCTCTTTCGCTCTCTTTCTGCTCTTGAGGAGCGAGTGAATGGTGCATTGGGTGCACGTGACTGTGTGTGCGTGTGTGTGTGGGTGGAGGTCTATTGTAAAGCTTTTGCATTTGCATTTTTGCCGATTATCGTTTGGGAAAGGGCATTGAGTAGAAATCCACCATTCAATGCCGTTCTATTAAATCTTATGACCTTTGAATGACCCCGACCCCTAATAGGTTGTCGTTCTGCCTCAGCAGTTATCAGGAATGCAGTGACGGTGGGAGGGGGCTAGGGGAATAAGTGCGGAATTAAGTGGGGTAGAGAATCCCAAAGATGGTCTTCTACTCTGCCAGATGGAAGGAAGATGGAGCTCACTCACTCGGAAGACCCAGAAGACGCAAATGCAATCTCAAAGCCTGCTCTCAGTTCCTTTGGAGCAACTCGAGTTGCTTGTACAAGACAGGACAGACATCTGGTGCTCTCTCGCTGGAACGGAAGGCAGTTCAAACGTTGAGGTCCGTCTCATCGACAACCTACTCGAGGAAAAACGTCGGCACCGTGTAAAGACAGACAGCTGACCGCAACTCCATGTAAAACGCATTGACCTTTAGAATAGCCTGAATGGAGTCTTTGGTGAGACAAGGTAATAGGAAGGCGTCTTCACAGATAACCGTAATAGCGTCCACTGTTTTTATATCAACTGTTTTCTTATGAAGAGAGAAACTCCTTCGCTTACTACTTAGGATACAGACCTTTGACGCACTTGCCCACTTGTCACTTGCCTCTTGTCGTTTTAGCCCACTGGTGTCCAATCCGTGCAGGAGCCCCTAAGGTCGACTCAGCCTTAATCGCTGGGCGGCAGTCAATGGCAACATTGTCGTCCGCCGATTTACCTATGTTAAAATGATCACCGGACCCTACGGGCGTGAGCCTACGGGTGAAAACCTTTACTTTACTTGAAGGCAGTCTTTTAGAGTCGAAAGTTCTTAAAGCTTCATCTTTAAAAGACATATTAAGTTGCTATTGACAACTCCTGATCAACGCCATTGACACTATTGTAATTCGCAGTGTCTGGGTCTTATTGTGCCTGCTCTGCCCACTAGGCCCCTACTATTTGCGTACAATTTGTAATTTATTTTACGAGTTACTAGAGAGAGTCATTAGCATTCATTTGCAGGCAAAGATGCGTTTGATATTCTGTCAGATTAATCGCTGCCGAATGCGAAACGCGGCAACTGATTTGTTTTCTTACTTACTTATTAAGTTATATCATGACAATTGAATTGTGTATTGGGCGCCATTGTCGTCTAAGTTGCTGGTGAAGTTTCAGTGCGAGGACTGAGACTGGCCATGCAGACGAGGAGGAGGACCCCGTCCGCTCTGTGGTCGTTGCATTTCACTCTCGTCTTCTGCTTTTGTCTTCGATGAGTTCTGTTGATTTGAAAGTGCAGTTGGATGGCATCTAATGTAATGTAACGCAGCATTTGTATAGCACCTCTTATATTTATAGTCAGAGGCGCTCCTGGCATTGGATGTGTACAATAATTGTCTTTTCCTCAAATGTTGCCTCAATTTTGTTTGTAACGAAACGCTGGTGTATGATACTGGTAAACGGCTCGTTTAAGAAAACGCAGCAACAACAACAACAATAATAATAATAACAATAATAATAACATAATAATAATAATAATAATAATAATAATAATAATAATAATAATAATAATAATAATAATAATAATAATAATAATAATTGGTACAGCTATTTGCATTTTATTGTCAGTGACCATAATAATTATAATTGAAACGGTTTAGTCATTTTCTTTTGCACAGGTTTCTTCCATCCGGGGACCTGGAGAGACTGTCAACGGTGTTCCGTCGATTGGGCATTTGTAGTTTCTACCTCGGAAGATTGTCGTTTGACGAGGCGAAGTTCCTGTTGAGAGGCTATCCAGTGGGAACTTTCCTCCTGCGGGACTCTTCCGATGTGCACTTCCTCTTCTCTCTCAGCGTCCAGACGATCCGCGGCACGACCTCCATACGCGTCCTCTACGAGGCAGGTAAGTTCCGGTTGGACTGTGAACCGGAACAGATGCACCTGATGCCGACATTCGACTGCGTCGTGCACCTCATAAGTCACTACGTCCATCTGGCGATGAGCTTCAGTCGTCAGACAGGAGGAGGAGGAGGAGGAGGAGGAGGAGGACGCAACAGTCTCGTCTTCCTCGAGGCCACCGGTCGCAGAGATACCCCGGTTATCCTTCGACGGCCGTGGTCCAATCGACCGTCGGCTCTCAGGCATCTCTGTCGCCTCCGCATCAACGCTCTCCTCGCCACCACCACCAGCAGCAGCAGCAGCAGCAGCAGCAGCAGCAGCAGCAGCAGCGCCGTCGATCGGCTACACTTGATTCCTAGTCTTAAGGGATTTCTTAATGACTATCCTTACGACATTTGACCGCCGCCTCTGCGATGAATGGATGCGCTTTGGCCAGTGACGCCTTGGACATTTGGCGCCTTTTGATGTCGCGAATCGAACGCTGGGAATATTATGCGTTCCACAGATGACGCCCTCTTGTTAGTCCATCCGTCGCTCCTTAGGACCTCAGCAGTGGCGTAGCCAGGATTTACGGAAAGGGGGATTTGGTTTCGATCGTAACTACGAAAAATCTTGACAAGCAAATAAGGTCACCCTCATCTGTCCTCTTGTATTTTTCCTGTGTAGATGCTGACGAGCAAAAACAGGTCGTCACCTCCTTACGCCTTTACATTCTATAGCGCTTAGAGATTTTCGTCGGCAGCCAAGGGGGTTTTAACCCTCAAATCCCCCTTGGCTACGCCACTGGATCTCAGTATGTGTTTGGACATTATGGTCATCGGTTGAGCATTGAGAGACAATTGTGTCTGTGTGTGTGTGTCTCTGTGTGTCTGTGTCCTGCTCTGTATTTGTTAATTAACAGCAGAGACATTAGATGCACTTTAAGCAATGAGTTCTTTGATTCCATTTTGTGCTTTTTATTACATTCGGACGTAAATTTGAGATTTAGGCCGTTGACCATGTAAGCCCCATGATTTCCGTCAAAGCAACGGACACTGAACCTATGTTTTCAATTATTCCACATATAGACTTCTCAGAAGCGTTTGAAGATGAAATTAGCAGTTTTGATTTGCGTTGTCGGCGGCCTTAAACGAGCATTAGAAAGTGACGCAATCTATTCGCCATCTGTAGACGGCCATGAAATACAGCAGTTGAACCCAGGTGGGTTGAACTGTGCAGGTGGCTATGGCATATGGCCTCCATCCATTGGTAAACGCCATTTACATAAGACTTGATGCGAAGTGTCAGTTTTAAAATACGGGATTCTGTACGGACGACGTCACTGCAAATGATGAGTAATGATGAGTGACCGGTCATGTTTGGCGTCCGAGTGACTTGGATGACTGGATCGTATCTACGGAGCCTTTGAGGTTTTCTAATGTTTAGTCGCCTCATCCGTTGTTTCTAGTGTTGTTGTGATTTTGCCTTAGAGTTATTCTTCTTCGTCGTCGTCTTCTTCTTCTTCTTCTTCTTCTTCTTCTTCTTCTTCTTCTTTCTTCTTCTTCTTCTTCTCCTTCTTCTTCATCATCATTGTTATCGTTGTTAGAGTTGTCTCTGTTGAGAGCAATGGCGACAGAATGACAGAATATAGAGCAACCCCTAATGGGATCATCGTCTTGACCGTTTTATTTCGCCTGCCACTGTCCAGGTGTTTTTTATGAAAAATCCCAACTTTTTCCCCCACCCGCCAGCCTGCGACTGTAAAGGGTGCACGTGATCGGAGAAGGAGAAGGGGAGGGATATTGCTAGCATATTGATAAATCGAGTATCGTGATAAATATAACACCCCTCACCCTCCACCTCGCCGCAGTTTCAATTTTGCATTTTGTTTTCGAGATGACCTTGATGAAGTACTTGGTATTTAGACGCGTTTTCTGCATACTATTTACACAGTGCTTGTTGGCGCTTGAGTCTCATCTGTGGCCGAAGTCTCTCATAACACGGCAGACATGTTGCGTCTTTAAGTGTGTTTTACTCGGAAAAGTAATTCTTTCGAGCGATTTCGGTCGTAGTATGGAAGTCAGAGGTCATTTTTGAACTACAAACGGCGTTCAATAAACCAAAGAACTTCTGTATAACCACGGCGCCAATGAGGTGCGTTGAAGATGTATGGACAGCCGTAGGAATAATTTTTGTTTGTTGTTTCTTCTAAAATACGTTATCGCTCTTTTCTTAGTATCGAGTTCATTCTCTGTACAACAGAAACTATCTTAAGTATGCTTCTCAGAAAGTCACGTGATCTCTCTTATTGGGGGGGGGCGAATCTTTTAGCGTCTCAGCGTTTGATTTATTTTTAGAGAAGTCTTAACTGATTACGACGAGGTCAAAAACTACAGGCGTCATTATTATAGGCTCAGAACAGGTTAAAGTACTCGATCTTTAACAGAGAGTGCTGCTGTGGTGACCGACAGGCAGTCGAAACTGCGATTGTTGAGGAAGATGTGGAGGTGTAAGTCGAAATGATTGCTTGGGAAAGAGTTTTTCCTCGCTTAGGAAACTTGTATGAATTCCATGTGGCCACCCTCAGCCACCCTGTGCGTATTGCAGGTACAGTGGAGTCTCTCTGCATGAAAACCAGTCATTCCCTGGACGAATAAATCGGTCATTAATGTCACGCAACACGTTTAGGCGTTCATATAATGTTCGCTAGGTGTCGCTATCACGCATTTTCTCAACGTAACCCGTCGTCGTCTATTCCAGAACTTAAAAGAATAATTATACAAAAGTAAAGTAGATTGGCCAACGGCGACAAAACCTATTGAGATAAACAGCAGTTTAATGTTGACGGCTTTGAAATGATGAAAATGCACCATTTGTGCAGAAGACAGACTGAGTGCGAGGACTCGAGTAGGCCTACGTAGTGAACCAGCGCAGCGCTGAATCAGATCCACCGAACCAGTGCTGGAGACGGCGCAAGAGGATGGAATGATCCACAGTATCAAAAGCTGCTCTGATAGAATTAAAAAAGAGTATCGATGCTCTGAGTCATTGCCATTTTCTATTATTGCGTTTAGTTTACGGTCGTTTCCCGTCTCTGTCCTCAGATAAAGCAAAGTTCAGGAGGCAGTTTGTCAACTTGTTCGCAAACTTGTCTCTTCGGCCAAATCGACGTTTCTGACCAAAACATTTCCTTGAGAATTCCTCAAATCCGCGTTCACTCTGGCTGTCGTTGCATAAAATTTTACATAAGAACAAAGACACTGTTCTCCCAAACAACACCCCTGTGTCTTCTTTACCAGATACATTTCTTATGCACTTTTCTGATAAAATTGCTAAAACTCGGGGAAATTTTTCTAATGTTGCTTCAACTGGTTGTTCTCTTCCTCGCTCATCCCCACTCGAACAGGTTGACACTGCTTCCTGAAATTTGCTTTATCTGAGGACAGACGAGCAAACAGGGATAATCAAAGGTAGTTAATTACAAATGGAAACTTATATAAGAGGAAAATCCATTACAAAAGCAACTATATTGTTTTTAAAAGATACTGTATATATATTTGCCACATATGGCCAAGTTCTCGCAGCAACCAATTGGCCAAAAGTGTTTTGTTTGCTGTCATTTTCTGTTTAAATTCAAAGTTTAGATTTGAAACGAAATAATAAGAGGCCACATAATCTGGGTAGGCCCCTACATGAAACGAATTCAAGCTCTTTGTCACACTTTTTTCATGACGATTAAAACCCTTGTCACACACGCTTCACACGCTGCTAGCGATTGTATCATATGCCAATCGTCTCAAGACAACGTCTTTAAATTTCTCTCTTGAGAAATTCCGAAGACCTCTAATGACCTCCGATGAGCTTCATCGTCTGACGTCTAATCCAGCAATCCAGTCCTCCGTCGCCGTTGTCTTAGTGCAGATTCATTCGCCAGATGGCGAATGCGTTGACTTCCGAGAGCGATCACAGATGTCGCTCTTTCCAACCGATGTAAGAACAGACGACTACGTTGAACCAGGAAGACATCAGACGAACTTCCGACTGCTTCATCTCGTACACTTTATTCGCTACAATTTGTGAGAAACTGAAGTAATTGAATTTCTGAAATTCAGCTGAAACTGTGAAGAAAGACTAATGCAGACAATCGGTGCATTGTAATGACGCTTCCACAAATAGTCTACATAGGCCTCTAATTAAGAGAAACAGGGAAGAGACAATGCTTCTGCGACTTTCCTTCTGATTCTTGCTTTCTCTTATTTAAAGAATGAAACACCTTAAGAAACCGCCGTTTAACACCGATTACATGTATTGAAGCGTTTATCTAATCTAAGTCTTAGATAGGACTTTAACAATACCTGGCTTTATCTATAATTATGGTAAAATGTGATAAGTCGTTTCAATAGGCTACTTCATCATTATCACAATGTCATGCAGCGCTAAGACCAGAGAAATTAATGACTGAGAGATTCGTTATAAGGTCTCTGTGCAAAATAACTCTGTGTGCATCTTAATTATCTTAATAGACCTCAAGGTGACGATGACTCGACTTAGCACCGTCACCAAAAAAGCGTCTGTTTAATTCCAGCGAGTCGCACGAATCACGTGACTTATGTTACAGAGGCCACTGATTGAACTAGGAAAGCGATCGTCTGGTCTTTACTCAGGTGGATTCCAGAGGAACCTCGGTCAAGCCGCGTGACAAAGTGACAGCCTGTCAAGAGCCCTAAGCACAAATTCCAGAAGATCATTTTGTTGACTACGAAATGCTACTACTAACTAAAGTGTCGTTGACGTGTTTAGTCCGTGACTGCTGTTGGCAAAGAAACGCAATGTCAAGGTCGTTGTCTCTGCTCTAAGAACGAGAGGTTGCTCTCTCTCTCTCTCTCTCTCTCTCTCTCTCTCTCTCTCTCTCTCTCTCTCTCTCTCTTCTGTCCTTCACAGACACCACCTGTCCAAGTGTCCATGCGACCACAAGACGAACGAACGAACGGATCGATGGAGAGCCGAATAATTCTATTATTCATGCAACTGAATTAGTATTCATCGGCTTCCTCCTCCTCCTCTTCACCCACCTGATGTCACATCTTCTGACCGACGCCGCAACCGACGCGAGAGGCAGCCGCCTAATGGGCGGCGCTCAGAGGCGGACGCTGCCCCTCTTCCTCTCCTTAACTCGCCCCACCCTATTCCTCCCTCTCCATGCCCCCGCTTATTTTCTCCCAGAGACCTGGCCAGACGCTGAACAGATAAATTAGCTTCAGTGTTACCTCTCTTCTCCACAGGAGCTGCAACGGCCATCATTTCCAATTTCATCATCATCATCACCACCATCGCCAACGACGACGACGACGACGACACCAAGTGAAACAAAAGAAAAACGTAGGCACATCATTATAATGGCAAATAAAAGAATAGTAGACATCGTCGTCATCATCATCATCATCATCATCACATCATCATCACCACCAACACCACCGCCACCATCTCTGTCGAGTTTCACTTTCAAAAGCCTTTGTCTATCGTTCGTCACAGATTCAAAAACTTAGAAGAAGACGATGATGATGATGATGAGGATGATGAGGAGGAGGAGGAGGAGGAGGAGGAGGAGGAGGACGGTCATACCGCTGATTATTCTGACGGCGATTGTTGCCTCTTCTTGCGACTGAAACGAAGATTCGACAGCTGCTGATGACGTAGTTGATGACGTAGTTGTCATGCAGTGGTAAACTCCGGCGTCAGCCATTTTACTCCTTCGAATGACTAGCATACTTACTAACAGATGAGTGTCTATCTTTTTCGTTATGACGATCCCTGATTCGCTGTTCGATTGGATCATGTGACCGTCTTTAAACCACTCTATGTTATGAGGAGGATCCGGTCTACCAGACACATTGCACCACAGCTCAATGGTTGCTCCTCTTTCCACCATCTGCGTCCCATGCACCTCCATTGCTACACACACACACACACACACACACACACACACACACACACACACACACACACACACACCACGACCACTATACGATAACAACAACGACCAACATGCAACCACACTGATTACTCCCTATACGACCGACCGACCGACTGACGACTGACTGACTGACTGACTGACTGACTGACTGACTGACTGACTGACTGACTGACTGTGACTGACTGACTGACTGACTGACTGACTGACTGACTGACTGACTGACTGACTGACTGACTGACTTCTGACTTGTAGGTGGACGTCAAAGTGGTTGTGTTGGTCCTGTTTCGTGTTGATCTGACACTGGTAAGTTCCTTCGTCTGAGGAATTGACGTCGTCGATTATCAGCTGCCAGTCGATCGAAGTCAAATCATTGTGTTCCACTTTCAATCGCAGGTCGGAAACGAAGATAAACCTCCCTATCGTCATCGGGTGTAGATCTCCCCTTCGTCGCCACGTCACCTGAAAAAAGCCCCGCATCCAGCTCAATGTTAACTCCTCGATCACGAGAGGAGAGAGTAGAGCTGCTTCATCCAAAGGAACTCCAGTGAAGGGAACTCGGTTATTCCGGACCGTAGAGTCAATTCAACTAGTTACCTTTGCACCGGATTGGCGCTTCTTATGAATCAACTATGCACCTTTGCCTACGTTACTCTTAGTGGTGAAAGATAGGAAGAATAATTTATTATTAATTATTATTATTATTATTATTATTATTATTATTATTATTATTATTATTATTATTATTATTATTATTTTCATTTTCTTTTGAGAAGGTCATTCCTTTCGGGATGAAGTTTGCTGGAAAGCGAAATGGAAATTAAGTAATGAATAAAATCTTGAAAAAAGAAAAAGAGAATCGGTTTATCTGATTCTTTAAATTGACAAATTCCGAGAGTTTCTTAGTTACATAAAGAGAGCGTTGACTCGACTGACTCAGCTGCTGAATGCCTTGCTGCTGGCAGGGGCGTAGCGACGGGGGTATATCGGTATATATATACCCCAATCTCAGACTACCTTAAAATTTCCAATGTGTTTTTAAACATTTTCAAAGTTTTTTATGAGTTATACCCCTCCCCAAATCACAATATACCCCCTTCAAATCAAATTCCTGGCTACGCCCCTGCTGGTGCTATAGGAAAACGGGAATGTCTGAATTTCCTTGAAGATGGTTGCCATGACAGCGCCTGACAGCTGAATATTAATATTAATATTACGCTTTTTGAACAAAATGACAAATAATAAATTCATTCCTGCGTCAAGTTGTTCAATCTAATAATAATAATAATAATAATAATAATAATAATAATAATAATAATAATAATAATAATAATAATAATAATAATAATAATAATAATAATAATAAGAAGAAGAAGAAGAAGAAGAAGAAGAAGAAGAAGAAGAAGAAGAGTGACGAAAGCAATTCTCGAGTTCTGAAAATGTCTCACTCTGTCCGTCATGCCTTCATTCTTCACTTGTTATCATCTACCTTTGCACCTTTTTCGTCATTGAAATGACAAACGTTTAGCGAATGACAATTGACCAATCGTCGTCTCAATCCAGAGAACTTTCTCACCCGAGATTTGAACGAGACGATTCAGTGACTTTCCAGTTAAGCAGAAGAATCGCTGAGTCAGCAGTTGGTCTCAAATCATCACTTTTGTGATTGTTTTGAGTTTTTTCAAGGACCGTGGAGCATTTGAATGTCGCAGATCAGCATGATTCAACCTCTGACCAATGTCCGCTCAGGCCGTTGTTACAATGCTCAAGTCAACGAGCGACGACAGAGATCCAGACGAGGGAGAATTCTAAAGACAGATGAAGAGAAGGAGGAGGAGGAGGAGGAGGAGGAGGAGGAGAAGAACAAGGAAACGACGGACGGAGGCGATACGAATGGAAGAGGAAAAATGGAGGAGGAAAAAGAAGAGGAAGAGATCGCTGCCTGAGAATAGAAGAAGAAGAAAATCAGGAATAGCAGCAACGCCAGAACAGATATACGCAGATGATCTACACACGACGACGCCTCTGCTTTCATGTTTCAGAAGCGAAAACTAAAATGGAAAGAGTTATCAATATTTGATCGATGGAAGAAGAGAAAGGACGACGAAAGACACTCCCTCCCTCAAAGGGAATCTATATCTCCACTGTCATCCATCCATGGACTGATCGCAAACGGAGAATGTCTTTTGCTTCGTTCTCGGTCCTTGTTCTTGCATCTCCTTTGAACAAATCGACGACGAAAATCATTTCGTTTCCACGATTTTCTTCATTGATTTCTATTTCTTCATCGATTTCTGTTCCCTGGGATCGAGATGACCGACGATTCACCCCCTCCCCCCACCGCCCCATCTCCCCACTCACAGGCGCTGGCATTCTCTGTAAGTATTCGTTCTCTCTCAGTGGCCACGTGATTCATGACCTGCCAATCAAAAAAATGCACTTTCTGGCGACGTCATCGCATATGACGTCATCCCATGTGACTGACATTTAAATCGGAGAAAACCTTAGATTACAGGTCTTCAGATGAAGCAATGGATTCACACAATCGAATTTCGTCTTCATTTCAGTTTTCCTTTCACTGCATAATCACCGAAAGTCTTCCATCAGTATTCTTGTGTATAAAGGCTGCCTCTGCTCTGCTCCTCGTGTATTTTTGTCTTGCAGTCGCGTGTTTCGACCGCCACTGAACAGCCTCGAATGTGCTTAAGAGTCGTTCGCCAGATGGCCTGTGCTACGGCGCTATAGAAGTTGTCAAGTACCACAACCATATGTGTCTCTTCGCTGTAGAGGTCGCATTTGCAACGTCACGTGCAACCGATGACTCATGGTCAATGCGTCCCAATTGGCGTTACGTAGAAAACAACGGAATGTCGGGTTTTGGTCTTCCACAGGACAATGCTAATGCCGGTGCATGTGGACCACTCTAACGCCGACTGCATCGCTGTTAGCATCAAATATGCAAGACGACGCAATATTTTCAAAACCAAGGCGACAGACAGAGACAGAGGCAACGACGGTGACAGGGCAGAGGGGGAGGAAGAATCAGGAACAGGTGGGTGGGTGGGGGGTGGCCAAAAAAGGATCGGGTGTCCAATGAGGACATATTTTCTTCTTTTTGTCGGAAATTCATGAGAGGAAATCGATTCGACCGAAACTTGTTACTCGGCGTGTTGGTGTGCGCATGCGCAGTGAATATCACCAATCTATGCATAGAATTTGCATTCAAACGACCGCGAAAACAATCGACTCTTGTTTCTCTTCAGTCAAAAAACAATAAAACAATGCAATCGAAGGGAAAGGGAGAAGGAGAAGGAGGAGAAGCAGGAGGTTTGTATCGCAATTAATATTCAGAAATCAGCTTTTGTCATTCAACTGAAAATGTCTGTTGCTTTCTTTCAGCGCATTCTCTAAAGGAGTTGAGTCATTCATTGTGTCTAAGGTTTCTAAGTCTGTAGGCCTCCAAGGCAATGACCACCCATTGACCACCGCCGAAATAACACCAACTGACCCTTTTTCAGTCGAGTGACCACATCCTCCGCCCACATCACTCACCAGTCACCAACTGTCCAGAGTCCACTGACCGCAAACTGTCAAAGTCACGTGTCCCGTAACTGACAATCATTCTGACTCAAACTACTCGTGCTCTCTCTCTCTCTCTCTCTCTCTCTCTCTCTCTCTCTCTCTCTCTCTCCGCAGACGAACAACTTCAAATAACTCTTATTGATGACAGACACGCAGACTAGAAGACACATAAACAGAAAAACAGATGTCTATGGATCGACATCGACAGATGAACAGATAGTCACAATGACTGGTCATTTAAGATCAACGCTTTTATTTGCCTTTTCTAGTGAAAGGAAACCAACCATGGGCTCAGGAGACAGAGACAGAGACAGAAAAAGACAGTCACAGAGAAGCAGAGACAGAAGATGACAGAGAGGACAGATATATATAGGCATATATATATATATATATATATATATATATATATATATATATATATATATGCATAGATGTTGCGAATGGTTTTTTCGTTTTTTTCTCTTCAAAAATGCGTTTTTACGTTTTTTTATTTTATTGTTTATCAACGGCTCTTTCCATTATATCTTGATCATAGGCCAGACAAGCGTTGAATCGAAATTTTCAAATATTAATTAAGGCGCTACGCAAATTTAAATTACGCGAAGTTTAGCGCCAAAACGCGGCAATATTGAAAAGTCGAAATACGAACCACGCTGAGTTGAATTATTTTGTTTTTGTTGTAAATTGTACGAAATTTATACAAAAAGGTGCGGTATCAGGCCCGTACGACGTGGGGGTGCAGGGGGTGCAGCTGCACCCCCTGGAAAAATGTAGGGGTGCAGTGCACCCTCTGGAAAGAAGATGGTCTGCACCCTGTCTGCACCCTCTGTACCCTTAAAAAGTGTGCAGATGACCTTGTTTGCTTGTCAAGGCATTTTTAGGCTGAAATTGGGCGCCTAGGCGACCTTTTTTGTTTGTCAAGGCATTTTTGGTGTCGACAACCTTTTTTGCTTGTCAAGAATTTGAAAGAGAAAACTTTTACCTGGAGAAAATCTGCACCCCCCTGATGAAAATTCGTTCCGACGCCACTGTGCGGTATAGTTAAATATGTTATCGGAGTCATTTACAAGAACTGGATTTTTAAAGAAGCTAAAAACGGAAAGACAGCCACAAAGGCATCAACGCAGACGCGGTGGTCTTCAGCTGTCATCAATTGAATTGAAATTCTGAGAGAGGATGATGTTTAGGCAAATGGCGGTGAAACTTTCTTGAGCTAAACATTCATTTACTTAAAAGAAGGCCTGGTGTACGAATATGCATAGACCATATAATATAGGAAAGGAGGCGCTTTCAGAGCACAGCCTCTCAACAGAACTCAACTGTCTTTTTGCCGAGGTGTTTGACTCTGCAGACGAGAACTGCTCTTTCTCCGGAGCTTACGGACACATTCTGATTGGCTGCCAGGAACATCGGCTTCACCTCTTCGTCGTCGTCGTCGTCGTTGTAGTTGTTGCTTTCACCATCACTGAAGACTTGTTTCTTATTGCTAAATATTCTTCTCTTCCTTCGAATCACTTCTGTGAGACAGATCAAAGACTTTCTGATCAGCAGAAATTCGCGTTATATAACTAAATGCTCTGAATTTCTTTACTTTTTATGAGCTTTTAGGAAGATTTGAGCAAATGATTGGAACAGCCATTCGTCTCTGAATTTCAGAAGAGCAGAACTCTATCGATGCGCTTTACTTTAGACTTTACAAATGATCTGAGTTCAACTCCGCTCATCTTCTGTTCAGATTTGAGATTTACACAGCAAAAGATTTGACTTTGGCCAAGAACTTTTCATTAGGAAATACATGTATTTAAAAATTGAATTCGAGTCGCAAGATATTTGTTGCATTTTTCTCAAATAAAGAATGCCTCGACTTCCAGACTGACTATAAGTGGACACGCTTACTTCTATTCATCATATTACATCTTTCCTCCTCCTCCTCTTTCTCCTCCTCCTCCCCCTCATCGTCATCATCATCATCACCAACAGCAACAACAGCAACAGTAGCGGGTGGACGAAAGCATGATCTAGTAACTGGCATCACCTGCAAAAGACTCCATATCTTCTCTTTCTCTTTCTCTTTTCTCTTTTCTTTCTTGCTGTTTTTCTGGTTTCATCAGAAGTTACAGCGGTAGTTGTCATGGCAACGGAAGAAACGGCATTGAGCGAAAATTGATTAATTGATTGAGTCAGGATGACGACGACGACGACGACGATGATTAAATCCAGTTGCATCAAACGATTATCCATCACCCTCGGAAAGACGCTGCAGCTACCATCACCACCACCACCATCACCAGCAGCAGCAGCGCGCATTTGACTCTGAAACGAAGTCTGAAGAGAAAAACAAAAATGAAACAATCGCTTCAACTGGATCACGTGATTATTCGCATTCTCTCGTCCTCCTCCTCTCTCTCCATCTCTCCATGACTCTCTCTCTCCATCTCTCTATATATATATCTCTCTCTCTATATATATATATATATATATATATATATATATAATATCTCTTGTCCAATAGAAAGAAAGAAGACAGTGACAAACGTCGTAAGCGTTACATTTGCTTGCATCGATGGCTGATGACAACAAGAAAGTGAAATCAGTGCAAACGAATTATCACGAAATCCCAAAACGGAAAGCAAACGAAATACAATTGCACGGAGAAACAATTATTCAGAAGAACACTCAAAACAACAAAGCTCAATTGTATATATATGCAATCGCCATCATGACCGGTCGTTATGTCTGTCTGTCTGTCTGTCTGTCTGTCTGTCTGTCTGTCTGTCTCTGTCTCTGTCTCTCTCGTCATCATAGATATGGAAGGATGAGGCGACATGTTGAAGTTTTCCTAGCGAATTATTGCGGTAACACTGTGACAAAATTGAATTGTCTTGTAATTAGCAATGAAGTGCCTCGTCTTCTGAATCCAACGCAAAGACCTGTGACCTCTGACCTGTGAGCTGTGACCTCTGACATGTGAACTATGACCTCTGACCTGTGTAATATTCGACAGTTAAGAAAATTTTAGTCTGGAATTTTTAAGTCGAACTGTCAAAGAACAAAAAGATTTCAAAATAAATTGATAAATCATTCTCTTATTATTTTTCAAGAGAGACAGACAGAGACAGAGACATATATATATATATATATATATATATATATATATATATATATATATATATATATATATATGTATAATATACATACATAGGCGGACATACAGATAAAGACAATGGAAGAGTATTGAATAAGAAAACCATTATGATTATTATGGCTGATTGGCCGATATATACAATGTTTAAAAATCGTGATTATTGCCAAATGGACTGAGCAGTTGCCATGGTTACGTTCATCAAGGCCGAAAAAATGGTTGAGAATATTGGAGAGCTTTCCCTTGGCGCCCCTTCATGGTTGCATCCTGAGAATCTTTCAATTAATTTTGGTGCGAATTAAGTGAAGAGGTCACTTCTCTAACTTCTCTCCTCTTCCCATCTGACACTTGTTTCCCTTTGTGTGATCGACAAGCGGATCGTCTCGTCTGCCACGGAGAGCCATTCGCCACGGTCAAGCGCCATTTCCTCACAGACTTCTTTCGGTCACCTGCTCGAGCGCTTGAGTTTGCGCATGTTTTTTGCAAAACTCTTCTTCTTCCTCTCTTCTGTCGACAGTTTAACTGCTCATTTGTCCACAGACTGCTTTTTACGTACCTCTCGATTCACTCCCTCCATGTTTACTCACATTATTTTTTCTCTCTCTCTCTCTCTCTATTAATTCCCTTCACTTGCTCCCCATCTTTTCTTCTGTCAATGGCGCTCGGTAAATATGGCTCAAACTCTTTATCCTACTTTTGCGTCCTCCTGAAATTAATTCGCCATTCTGCCAAATGCCTTACTGACGTTTTAGCCGCCAGGGGCCATGGTCGGCTGTTGGCAGCGTTGGCCTCCTCCCTCTGAAAAACGAAGGTCATCAACATATTCACCTCAGGATCAATTCCCGAGCTTCGTTTCGCTCTTGAAACCTTTATGACCAAACTCAGTGGTTGTCGTGGAAATGACATTTGATATCCATTTTGGGTTAAATAATATAGACAATAGCTAAACACAATAAAATCAACAGCAGACTGAAAAGGTTTATTTGTGAAAGACAAATACAAACGGTGATTGTGATGATGATGATGATGATGATGATGATGATGATGATGATGATGATGTCATAGAAATGAAGAAAATATAGGTACCTGTGCGTTGTGAAAATTGTATCTTTAATTGATTTCAAAACGCAGCTAACTGCAATTGCTGCTTCATATAAATACCAGTCTTGGGTTGTAGTCTATATCTCTTTATCTCTGTCTCTGTCTCTGTCGCTGTGTATGTCTCTCTCACTCTGTCTCCGCCGATCTTGATCCTTGGACGGTGGGCGGAGAGAGAGAGAGAGAGAGAGAGAGAGAGAGAGAGAGAGAGAGAGAGAGAGAGAGAGAGAGAGAGAGAGAGAGAGAGAGAGAGAGACAGACTCACCTCATCTGCCTCCGATCAGTCCGATCGTCAGACGACACACAGCAGCTGAGACGCAGACGACGACCACTGCGTCCGAGCGCCGCTTGACCCCTCCCCTCCCCCTCTCCGCTCCCCTATCTTCGACGAGCGGCGGCTGCTGCGCTGCTTGGCCGCTGCTTCACCTGCCTCGCTAATCAATCGGAAGACACGGAGTGGACGATATAGCTTCACTTAAAACAGAATTAGTCTCAAGCAGAGGGTTAGCGAAGGGGGCAGGTGGTGGGGGCATATGGCCTCGGGCGCCGAGGTGAGGGGGCGCCAAAATCGAGTTTTTGGGGTAAGTTAAACAATCAAATACATAACAAATAAGAAGAAAGAAGTGCGGCGACCTTTTTTGGCTCGTCAGCAGTGTTGGGGGCGCCAACGGTACACTTTGCCCCCGGGCGCCGGATACCCTCGCTACGCCTCTGGTCTCAAGTGACAACACCAAGTGAGCAAAAGGCTGGATGATTAAGGAAAGCGACAGGAACGCTGAATTAGACCACGACGAACGACGACGACGCGCATATTCACAAGTGCAAAGCAACGAACAACACCAGAGGCTCTGTGCAGAGACAGGCATATGCAGACAGAAAGACAAGCAGACTCAGTGGCGTAGCCAGGATTTCCGGAAGAGCAGGGGGGATTGGTTTTCGGTTTTGACCGCGACCGCGATCAACTCCGGAAAAATATCGACAAGCAAAAAAGGTCATCTCCTCTAGTTTTCCTGACAAGCAAAAAAATACTTCACCTTTAAACCGTTAAATTCTATAGCCAAGGGGGGTTTGACCCCAAATCGCGTCCCAAAATTAAAAATGCATAGAAACTCATTAAAAATATTTGTTTTCGGCAGCCAAAGGGGTTTTAACTCCCAAACCCACCCCACCCTCCCAACTCCCCTTTGCTACGCCACTAAGCAGATTGACAGACACACAACAGAGAGCAAAGATTGATTAGCAAAAGTATCAGAATAGGAATTCGATCGTTTGGAATATAAGAATGTTTATTTAGTAAAAAAGCAACTGAACAAATGCCTTGCATTGAATTGCTAACGACCTCTCCTCTTCATCATTCAATGGAGTCGATTCAGTCGCTGAGGTCACAACACAAAAGACGCAGGCGTCGTTTGTATCGAAGGCGCACTGATCGATGTTCGTGTCAGTTTGCTTTGACAGCATTGTCAGTGTCTGGCGGTGGCTGCTTCATGGCTGTCAGTCACAGTCAGTGTTTTTCTGACAGATTCTTTAGCATTCAAATGTCAGTTGTCTTTCCTTTTTGTTATTTTTCATTCCGTTATAGAGGAATAAATTGAATAATTCTAAATCCAAGCTTTCCCTCTGGAGTACACCTTCAAAAGGGCAATCAGGCAACTGTCAGACGAGAGAAACTGACTACGCAAGCAACATCTTAACCCCTTAAGCGGGGAATAAATCTGTAACTCAATGTAAACTGGACGGCTCTGAGACGTTGACAATTTAATAAAAATTTCCAGCGAATGGAGACAGACAATTAGAAAATCCGCCTCGTTAACCCCTTAACCGTGTATTTAACTGTAACTCAATGTAAAATAGATGGATATATCCGGGATCCCCAGTTAAGGGGTTAAAGCATAGCGTACCTCTCTCTCTCTCTACTGGCGCCCTCTATCGACGGCGGCCCAGTTGTTGAGTAGCGCTTTCGCTGCAGATGAAACACTTGAAGCGAAACCATTTAGGCCTCTATACTAGACAAAGGTTCTTATCACATAAAATACTATAGACTATAGTTTCAGGTGTTTAGTGAGTGCGTGGGATGCGTGTCAAATACCAGAAACGAGGATTCAATTTAAGGTCAGCGAAACAAGAACATTTCCTTAGCATCTCAGCGCTCTGCTGTGGTCGTCACGTGATACAAGCACGCCTTTTGAATTCCCCGCTGAACAAAGTGACAGACAGACACACACACACAGACACACAGAAGAAAAGAAGAAGAAGAAGAAGAAGAAGAAGATGGGAGGTGAGGAGGGGGAGAGAGAGCACTGATCCGTCGATATATCAGAGACAGCGACGCTGAATATTGAGAGCAGAATGTTGACTGGTCTACTCTGCAGCAGTTGAATAATTTACGTTCTTTCGGCAAAAGAGAAAACAAGCGACCACACATGCATCGTCGAAACGGTGACGCCGAAATTGTTGCTGTAACCATAATCGTCGTCGTCGTCATCGTTTTCGCTGTAGTCGACAACTACAGAGCAACAATGTGGAGTGTTTCTCTTAGCAGAGCGAATTCAAAGACAGAGAGACAGAAGCCGAGCGCACGACGCAAAGAGTCATCAACAATCACCAGTATAGGAAGGCGCTTTAAATCGAGATACTTGTCTGTGTCTGTCTGTCTGTCTGTCTGTCTGTCTGACACTCTCGCTGCCTCTCTTTCTTTGGCTTTATGAGAGGTTGAATCCTTCCAGTGAGGTAATTATTCGAAATCAATGCAACGACTTCTATTCACTTAAATAACGGCGCTAGATCAATCATAGGATAGGCCATTTCTCGTTTTCCTAACAATGAGAACCTTATAAAGGTATTTGAAACTGACGAGGACAAATGAAGAAATCTAGACATGGAAACATTTCGCATATTCTCTCCCTCTTTGTCGCTCTAAAGAAAAGTCAAACTTCAACTATAGATTCCGGAAAAGACAGAAGCCAAAACACCTCTTCGCTCTCTTTTAATGTAGCAGGTTAGGATAATTGTGCATAAATCACAGGCAATGAATGCAGATGAAGCGGAGAATTTATTCAGTAAAACTCGACCAGATGTAACTGTTAATTAAATAGAAATATTAAAACTTTAAAATCATTAGTTGTTAATAATTTTGACAACTGAAAGTTATTATATCAGTTGAGAAAAGTCGCGGAGTAGATTCATCATCGTAAAATATATTATTCAAAAAGAGAAGAAGATAATTTGTCCCCGAAAAGTTTGACCCATAAACTCTAAATACGGAAGATCTATGAACTACACGTCCATCGAATGGTTTTGGAGGATCTGCTGAGTTTTTTCGTCTGTCATTTATTCTTCTGGAAAACGAAATCGTTTTCATCGCAGACCCTCATTCTTCCTCCTCCTCCTCCTCCTCTTCTTCCTCTTCCTCTTCCTCTTCTTCATCGTCGTCTTTTCTTCGCAGACATTCATTTGATCTCTGCGTAACCTCCTCCTTCGTCCACGTAGACGTATCCTCCAAGTGCAAGGGAGTGGTCGTATCCTTCGGTCTGGTCGGCCGCCGCCGCCGCCGCCGCCGCCGCAGTGGCCACGGCCCCTGGCAGCTCCGTGTATTGGTTGTGAACGACAGCAGCTGGCTTCATGTCCAAATGCCCCGATTCCACCGGAATTCCTCTCTCCGCCGAAGATGCGCCGTCTTTGACCGCCGACGCAAAGGTCGGCTTATCTACGACGCTACCATCAAGGCCAGCGGGGTCAGCGGGGCGGGGTCAGCGGGGTCAGTGGGACCAAAGGGGTAGTGATGGGAAGCAGCAGGATCTGACGAGTTTCCTTGGGATGCTGTGGGACGAATCCTTATGTGGGCGTCCAGTTCTTCGTAATGGTGAGACTGTTGAAGAGAGGCCAGATGCTGAGAGTAGACAGGCTGAATGGACAGAGGATTAGAGTAGAGAGGCTGAGAGCTGAGCGACTGAGCGAACAGCGGATGAGTGGAAGAGGTGGAAGAAGACGACGTCTGTCTGTTGAAGGGCATCTTTCCTCCTCCTCCTCCTCCTCCTTTCGTCGGCGTATCGACGTATTCGTTCTGTGATCGGTCGTTCGCCGGAGGTCCAGGGTCCGACTTCTTTTTCCCTTCTGCAGCGATCACTTTGAAGATTCCCGCCCGTAGGCATCGTTTGAATAGGCAACACTGCGCCTTCTTCGTCGTCGACAGAACAGAAACAACAGCAGCAGCAGCAACAGCAGCAGCAGCAGGAGACCTAGGACTATGGCAATGATGTAAGGATACGGAAATCCATCTGAAAAGCAAGATGTCAGAGAAAGGAATGAAAGAAGAAATAAGACTATTATTATTATTATTATTATTATTATTATTATTATTATTATTATTATTATTATTATTATTATTATTATTATGGACTTAAAATGGTAATCAGATGTAATTGAATCGACCAAGTGTCATAGATTTAATTGCCATTCAATGAACACTTCGAATCGACACTCTATAGGTTGTTTAAGACTGCCTCAGTCCACTTCATTTGACGCATTGAGTTCTACTCTGTAGTAATAAATGCACCGCTACTGAATAAGCAGATGAGAAACTCTGCGAAAGCATTTGTAAATTTACCTGGAATGGAGGTGAGTGGCAACGGAGGATCTAAAACGAAACACAAGACACAGAAGTCAATCGATCAAAAGAATTCCGATGGAATCGACTCGAAGAGAGTCATCTTCGGACGCGCACAACTGTTGCGTAGAAATCGTTTAAATCGATCGCAGCACAGAGCCTATATGCAGATGAAGCGGCTGAAGAGAGAGAGAGAGAGAGAGAGAGAGAGAGAGAGAGAGAGAGAGAGAGAGAGAGAGAGAGAGAGAGAGAGAGAGAGAGAGAGAGAGAGAGAGAGAGAGAGAAATGCTCAGATGTTTCGCGCCAGAGTGAGAAGGATTGACACCTAAACAGCCACTTTGTTTCAAAGCTGAAAGATCAACCAAAGGACAAACACGCTCGCAGATGACACCACAGACCGAGGCAGCGAATACAGTGCCTTTGGACTGATCATCTGGCTTTCTGTATACAGAGTGTCTCTGAAAGCAAAACGGAACAGCGTATGACTGGTCATTCTTCCCCTCGCCCTAGTCTTAAATCTGAATGGACGTGTGCACTTCAACTGACCACTGCAGTGATGTCCATCTGGGTCGAGGGTTCGATTCCGGTCACAGGCACAGCTGTAGCTGCCGTTGCTGTTGACGCAGACGTCACTGCAACTGCTGCTGTCGTTAGAAGCGCATTCGTTTATATCTAAACGGAAAAATAACAAACACTAAAAGAAACGCCAAGATCCTGTATAACAGCGGACGACATCCGCCAGGAATTGCTTTCATAGCTTGTTAACTTGACTGAAGAAAGTCCCTATTTCCTGCTTATTTGTCAGCTTCTTTGAAAGAGCAAATGGCTGGGCGGAGACATTTAGAACACGATTGATTCTGAAGAACCTTTGCAGACTTTCGTTCCGTTGGAATTGACGACTGTGATGTTGAACCCCGGAGGGCAGTCGCAGAAGTCGAAGCCTGAAGTTTCGTTGCGAAGACACACCTGACCGACATCGCATCCACTGTCAGCGCGCCTCTTACAGTCGATCTGCTCTAATAACAGAATTCCTATCGATCATTAACCACAACATCGCTTCAAATCAGAAGGACGCACGCCGTTTCCGCCACTACACCCGTTGGCCTTAACCGAGTTAATTAAGCAATTAGGCTGTAGCCGTGTTTCAAGTAGGCTCTGCAGCGATTCAAATTCATTCGATGTTGCTCAGCTGTCATTTAGTCAGTTTGGCAAAACGTCTCAATTATTTAGATGAAAATTTCGAGCCACTATGCCTATCTCAGTTCCACTATATGCTCTGTTCTCTCAGAAATAGTTTTTAAAATGTTTTTCTTTCCAGATGTGTCTCTTACTTGTGCAGACGTGAAATCTGTCCTCAACGCTTCCACTGCAGCAATTATAGCGAAAGTACTCCGGCTCGGTTTTCACTTCGAAACAGGGAATGACTGTAGCATTGCTGAATAAAATCAACATCAATGGACGACGTCTCTTAATGGGTTTCAGAGCATTCGCTAGATGGCCGGCGATTTAATTACATCGTTTGAGTAATGATAACAAACTACATCACGAGTTTGATGCTAAATTAGCATTCTGTAAGACGAGTCTACGGGTTAGATATTAAGAAAATACCTCGCAAATTTTCACACGATGACAACAAATAAGGGACCGTCCATATAGTACGTCACGTCACGCTCGAGGGGCGGAGGGATGTAAGAAAGTGTGGCAATGTATGACAGAGGGGAAGATAGAGGTAAAGACCACCATGACGTCACGCTTTCAGTATAAATAAAACCTTAAATATACCTTATAATTATGAGGTAAAAGCGTTTGAGAGATGGAATAATCGCTGCTGAAAATTGAATGTGAAACCTGAATATATTAAATAGAAAAGCTGGACGACGCTTCAGAGAGGGAGGTCCGAGATTCGCGACGTACATAAGGAGTCCGAGACTTGTGACAGGTTGTGACAGAGGAATGGGTCACAAACTGTCAAAAATAGTGTGACGTACTTTATGGACGACCCCTAAATTATAACGCTGATGATGCGAATAAGACGACGACGACGACCGTTGCTTACTTTGGACAAGTATTCGACAGCAAAGCCGTCGAACAATGGCACGGCGAAGAGCAACAGTATTTGAAAAGGCAGCGATAGATTCTGACCATGTGAAAACTAACTTCAGCCGGACATCGGTCTCTGAAACACAGATCACCGTCTATGTGTTCAATCAGTAATTATTTTAATCTCATGAGTAATAAGTCCCCCCACAGATTAATTTACGAAATCTACTCCTATTCAACTTCTCAGAAAAAGGAAATGACGTCATGGTCAAATGTTCAGTAAAGGACGTTCGTTTCAACTTTGGAATTAGAAGTAGAGGATGATTTGGGTTCGATAATCGTCTCGTGAGACTGCCGCCGCCGCCGACGCCGCTGCTGCTGCTGCTGCTGCATTAAATCGAGTCAACGGCGAGTGGTGAGCGCATTCCAAATCAATGAGACAGAATTAGCAAAAACTATTGTGGCGTTCGAAGGAAGCTGAGGAACATACAAAAGTGGGAATTCGCCAAATTCTAGAAGATTGTGGGGGACGTCCAGTAATTATGTCAACAATTTTAAGGCAATTAAGTATCGAATTATTTATTGAATTGAAAAAGACAGCAAATATTTTTACTTGTTAAACAGATTTCAAATGTACTAGGGGCCTACAGCACGTTGAGTTCATGAACAAATCGAGACTTTATGTTCTAGCTTTAAAATCATCTTTCCACGGAGAAGCCAAACGTTCTTCAACTGTTCGCTAATTAGATGTGTGCGGATCCTACCGTTTACAAATGCAGCTATTGTTGACGTCAATATACATTCAACCCCAGGTCAACAATTGTCAAACTTTTCAAACCCCTCCCCCCTTTTTGACATAATTAATGGGCGTTCCCCTAAAGAGATGGGAGTGAATTATTGAAACAACTGATCAAAGTTCAAAACCCGTAGAGAGATTCGTTGAAATACGAATCATAGAACATTCCGTCGAATTTTCCCTCTGGAATTTCGCAAACGGGAAGAGAAGAGGACTGCGATGAAATTTCAGAGAAACCGATCATAAGGCGATAACCGATGAATACGAAAGCAGCCAACGACCTCCTCGTCCCACCCATCGCCGCCGCCGCCGTCGTCGTCGTTTCCACGGTGAATTGCTTCAGGAAAATACAGAAGCGATATAATAATTATTATTTCTTTGGCGTCGCAACAAAAAGCGACTGATTGTAAATGGGAGAGAAGTTCCAGTCGCAAGGAACAGACTTCTTCTTTACAGAATCTCCTCGTCTCATTTCTGATCTCACTTACACGAACTTTAAACAAGTCGTCTGATACCTTGTTGCCCCTCTTTCTATTTCTTTCTTTTTCTTTCTCTCTTCTCTTCTCTGTCTGTCTTTCTCTCTTGGTCTCTCTTTGGTTAAAGCCATTCGACCATAACACACTTGTTGGGCTGAGGCAATGGTATCAGAAGCAGCAAGGCGGTCCTGAGGAATTTTCTGCTTTTACCTACTCAAGTTATACAATGCTATACACTCTGGACAAGCCTTGATTTTCGTTAGGCCATTGCCTTACATTTGCCTGTAAGGACTAACTATAAGGCCTAAGAATTACGACGAGAAAACAAATCGAATGATTCGAACGAAGCAGTAGCGCCCCAGGGGCGTAGCCAGGAATATATCCCCCCCCCGTCCCTACGCTCCTGTAAAGCGTCATTTTTCTCACCGCTTTGCTCAGAATCTGAAAAGAACGCTTTCAAAGCAAAGCCAGCATTTGTGAGAAAATGTCAAAATCTTTTCTTCTTCATAAATCGCGTGCGATTTCTTACACTGTGCTTTGGCAGCTGAAGTTTACTGGGCGCTACAGCAGTGCGGCTAAGAGGCTGTTCCTCGACTACCTCCAGAGCTCGAATTGCTGGGGGGTTTGGGGGGTTCAGCCCCTCTTTAAAATGGCAGACCCTCCCTAGAGAAATGCAAAAATGACAAAAGTGTAAATTCTTAAAACACCACGCTCGCCATGACCCCCCTTTCATTTTCTCACAATTCGAGCACTGAAGTCTACCTCGATCCTAACAACGGGACCTTAGACACTTCGTATGCCTACAGTAAGAGAAGATGAACGTTCACGCATGACGACAACCTCGTTCCAGATTCAATTATACGACGCTCTCTCTCTCTCTCTCTCTCTCTCTCTCTCTCTCTCTCTCTCGTCATTCTAATCCAGTGGATGCAATTATTATGAGACGCCAACGGAACGATGCTTTAAGTTTTGCTAACATTAAACGCCGCGCGCGGTTAAAGACCTGTAATCTGTTTGTTTAATAGTCTAACAGACTATTAAACAAACAGATTATCTTACAGTCTTATAGATTTATTTATATTTAGAGCCTAAAATAAATTTGATCACACATTTTATTATATATTTTTCTATCGGAATGAATCATATTGGCCTATAATTTTGCGTGGAAACATTTGAAATAACTCTCTGCGTCAGTCCAATTCATCGTAAAAATGTTTTCGTCTGTTTCACTTGAATGAAAACCAGAGTGGTGCTACCCTGGATGTCCTCAGAACGAAGCTGATATTTGCCCTTGGCCAGTGACCCGATGAGTCACTCGGGGTCATTGAGGCGTAACCGACGTTCAGGCAACATTCGTCGCCTGTGCTTCTAACCAGAGCCAGCTATATTCAGCCCCGGTTCTGTTCAAACGCAGACTGAGAGACCGAGGAGGGTAGGGAGGGTGAGGGGAAGATGGTCGTCGTTCTGCATAATGTTGCACAATGAACAAAGGAGGACATTCTCGCGGTTACTTCTGCCGTGTGTCCCGCATGCATATTGTATACTGGGCTATTTATACAGCGCCGTCAACATAGCATAACCAAAAACAGTTGCTGGTAAAGTGTTTCACCGTCGATCGAAGTATAGAGTTCGAAGCCAATCGACTCGTTAATAAGTCAAATCATCAACACATTCATCTTCTCGGTCCATGCAGACTCCAGATCCTACCAATCTACCATTCACACACACACACAACATTGTCATACTGGGGAAGTGCGACCACAAAACGGAATCTCGTTGATCGACATATCGACTACTGCGGCTCCTCCTTATTTCACAGTTCCCACAGAATTTCCACAGATTAAATAATAAATACACTGCAAATATGTCGCTAGGTCGTCTCGGGTTGAGTCCATTCGCCAATGTTGTCGATCGAGGCTATTACCGGTCTCCAGGGGCTTCTATAATGTCTATAATAATTTCATAATTTTATTTCCTATTAAATTTTTTGACGAATCCTAAGAAACACATTCTACGCTTAAGATATTGAACAAATTTATGACCAATGTTCATCAGAGTTGCTCTGCAGTGGGGAACCAGCGTCAACGGGTGTTGATGGCTAGTTTGGTGTTAGCCATAGTGCTTTGCGTTGGTAAGCTTCGGTCGATCGAGTAGCTTAAGCACGCTCTCTTACCTCGGGTGCTATCGGCCATGAAGCGTCAAACCTCCTCTGAATTCCTCATCGAACAAAAGAACGCTAAACTATTCGAGAAAAAATACAAGTAGAACTCCAACAGAAGAAGATGAATCATCCGTCTTTTGAAGTTCAAACTAAGTCAACAAAGCCAGCTCTACAGGGTGTCTCTAAAAAAAATCCCCAGCAGAAAAACTATGATTTCTTAAAAAGTCCTAAATATATTTCTATCAAATTTTGCACACGTGTGCAGCACATATTTCCCCACCTTTCTGCTTATTTTCATCTCATTTGCTTGTAAGATAGCCATATTGTGAGACATCAAAGTCAAACTTCGATTTTTACTACTCAGTTGTAGCATGACGGGCCTAAATATCTAGCTTCACACAAATTTGGTTTCATGTCAATGTTGGTAGTAGTAGTAGTAGTAGTAGTACAGTTTAAATCGAATGCAAATTTGTAAAAATGTTTTAAAATTAACAGAATTCGACATAACAAGAAAAGTTCGATTTAAACTTTCAAAATGGGTAAAATATCGACTGAAGATAAGATGTGAATTCAGACATTGTGGGAGCTTGGCTTTGGATACCAAACAATTGTTGCAAAATATCCTGAAAAGGGATGAAACCTTTATTTAGTGGAAGATATTTGCAAACGGGTCAATGATCGTGGATCTGCAACCAATTTCTTGTTATGTCGAATTCTGTGAATTTAAAAACCCTAAGACATATGAAACAAATTAGCATAAATAACATTTTAATTATCTTGCAAGAAATTCATTATGAGCAAGCATAAAATTTGGAAATCATGCAATTTATAAAAAAACCCACAAAACTATACAGACCTAAATTTATCAATGTTTAATTTCAATGTGGGATAAAATTTGAGTCAAATGCTTCATTTCTTCTCTAACGGCATCCTCTGACTTGACTTTTTCCAACTAAAAAACAAAATCAATCACACATTTACTTTGCAACATCTTAGACCATGGGTGGCCAAATGACCACCCGCGGGCCTCATAGGGCCCGCCAACTGCTGATTGGAGGCCCTCAAGGCATCTTTCAAAAAAATTTCATTGATCCTATTTTAAGACTTTTAGTTCCTGTGCTTAATTTTGTAAAATAATAACTTACTTTAAACTGCCGTTTAATTGTAACTGTTACCAGTTACTACCAGTACATGACTGCAGTGACTGTACTACTGTTGAAAGCAATGATGTGCAAAAGGCACCAAAAAATACAGGCCTGCGCATGCTGATCAAAATTTATAATGGCCCGCTCGTAGCAAAAGGTTGACCACCCCATTTTAGATAAATTAAGTTGCACACATTTACTCCTAAAATTAAAAATAATTCAGTCTGATCACCCTAAAGCATTGCCAGAATTTTAAATTTTGGAGGACATAGCCATGAAAATGTCAGAACACACCGGAATGTATGAAATGTTTTGACATCAGATGTATCATGTGGAATTCATTGCGTTTCATACTTATAAGCCAACTGGTTTCATAATTTCATACCCAAGAGGCAGACACTGAGAGGTGATGACAAAACAGCCTTGGTCTCTCTCTCTCTCTCTCTCTCTCTCTCTCTCTCTCTCTCTCTCTCTCTCTCTCTACATGTAGAGTGTCAGCTCTGAAACTGGGAGATGTTCTCTTGGCCTGGTTCAATACCTGGGCAGTCAAGAGATTTTATTTCTTGGGCAGCCACATGTCTACGTTGGAGATGACTGGGGATGCATTCCCCACCGAGCTTCTTTTTTTGCTCATTAGCGTTTCAGGCATGGGCGCCCACAGAAATTTTCCAGGAGGGGCAAAACATAATGGTCATGGCTATTTCCAAGAGGGGCAAAACACATCTTAACACAATGGTCACGGTTAATATTTTAGCAAGGTTTTCAAATTTCAATGGGAAATATTGACATTTTTATTTTCCAGGAGGGGCAAGTGCCCCCTCTTGCCCCAATGTGTGGGCGCCCACGGTTTCAGGGAAGTTTACCCTGTGCCGGGGTCATTATTCATGTGGAAAAGAGAGATGATGACCTTTTTTGGGCAAAAGACTGTTAATGACCTTTTTTGATTGTCAAACTTTTTTGGGATTTCATTTCATCCCCCCCCACCAACTTCCTACAAATTCATTGCATCCCCCACCAAGAATTCTTGGAGCCGCCACTGCATCAGCACCAAAATTCCATTGGTCTGTCACCTGATTAACTTCAAGTTTTTCTCCTTTCTTGACACGCTCTTTAAGTGCCTCAATCTGGTCCAATTTCTTCTGAAGATTCCTCATCCGGTTGCTCTGAATGCCAGACACATCACCTTCGTTTTCTCTGACTTCCTTCTGTCCGGTTGTTGTTGTTGTGCCAATCTCTTTGCTAATATCTTCCAGAACCTGTGTCAACTCTTCATCTGAGATCTGTGTTCTTTCAAAGAATAGAGAAAGCAACATACACTGCCAAAGATTCTGAAAATACAGATTCACTCAATTGTGATGACTTATGCAATGAAGCCTTAAGACATGAAATACACACTTGCATCTATATGCTAACATTTTGAACACAATATAAGATAAATAGAAACTGCAATAACGAAACTCACATATATGAAACGACATGATTCATTTTCAAAGACAAGTGAAAACCTTTCAAAGACATCAAACTCATACAAAATTTATCTGCACTTGAGATTCTCTCCCATTTCAAACAGAGATGATTCTTACCGGACACCATGAGCAAGATCTGTCAAAACCCAGACTTGATTACGCAATTCACTTGCTTTCTTGTGATCCTGTAAAATTTTCAAATGCACATCTAATCTTCTAGCAACTACATTGTTCCAAAGACTCTCGAAATCATTATCTTAAATCTTTAAAGCACACTAAAAACGACTGCAATTCATATACTCTGTTAATTTCTTCTTGCTGACAGTCAAAACTCTAAAAGGAAATTTTCACAGTAGACTTAAAAAGAAATTAGATGTCAAATAATAAATCAAGAAACCAATCATTTTCAAAATTACATTTTGTGCTTTTGCCACTTCAAGCTTTTGCTTCAGCTTATTCAGCATTTTTTCATAATCCAGGTCATCTGCTGTATTTCTTGTCTGATTAGATGCATTTTTCTTCTTCTGCTTCTTCTTTGAAGATCTGCTCGCAGCTTGCAAATGTTTCAAATCACCTGAAGAAAATTCAAGCTGAACATTCCACAACTAACATCAGCAGTTTTAGATTTGTTCATATCTGAACCAAGCCATGCTAGCTCTGTATCATCAATCTAGCCCTATAGTCATGCTCTCTCTAGAAAGAACATAGAAGACTTTGCAATTGCAGTAGTTGTACCCACAATTACTGGTAGATCTAATATCCAATCATTAACTTTTACAGCGCCACTTCATAGAAGCATCACGTGAAGGCAACAAAGCCTAATAGCATAAGATCCAAGTTAAATCCAGGACATCAGGCCGGACAACCAGATGACACTCTGTGGTGAATAAGCCAATTGAAAAGATGGGTTTAGTCTTGCTCTAAAATGTGACAGTGAATTTGTGGCACACACATGAGGTTGAGGCAATGAGCTCCAGAGCCTCAGATCCTTATACCCAGTTGTATGATCATCCTATCAGTTCTATTCTGTGAAGCAGAAATATGCGTCAAATCAGAAGCACACGGCACAAGAGGTTTTCTACGCTTCTAAAACCTCTGCTAACATATCCCGGAAAAACCTGCTCTTAGGAACACATCATATACAATGTTGCCGTTCCCTGTCACCGGATTATCACAACTATCAGGGCACTCTGTCATGACGACAGGGTCATATTACGGTGGGGCTGAGGGGGCTGAAGCTCCAGGCCCACCATGAAAAATAGGCCCACCGCTTTTTGCGTTTTATTATTCACGCTAGACCCAATCGGATACAATGGATTAGGTAATTTATGTTTCAGATTTAAAAGCGTGTAGTCTGTCAGGTGTTGTGTTAACACTTAACAGTGCTCTATATCAGTGCTTCTCAAACGGTCATCATGGTTGGGGCATTACGGATAAGAAGGAAATGGTTTTTGAAGAGAAACACTTTAAGTTTAGATCATATAGAAAAAGAACTATTTGCTGTTGAAAACCATTAAAAGAAAAGTTATACAACTCATAGTGCAAAATCGGAAGAACGCCTAATTCGCATTCAACTTTTGATTAGCAGCGCATTTTAAGAATAATTTAGATAATGTAACCTTCCATTCTGCTTCATCGGTCGAATAAATTAAAATTATTATCCGATAAAATTTCAGGTGTTTAGTTCGACCTTTCGCTAATCCTTTGAACATATTATTAAAGTGATATTAAAGTCTATGCCTTTGAACGCTTTCTGTAGCGCACGACTTCTTGTTTAAGTTTATGAGCTGCACAGACAGTTTTGAGACGAGTTTCAACCAGTGAAAATCGAAGATATCTACAGCCGGATGGGAATAGAATACTGTTCATTCTATAGTGTCTTTTCTCCGCTGAGTCTCTAATGACATTTCGATCAAGACTCAAAACGTGCCTCTTCCCTATTGGCTATTGCCTTTCCGCCGTAACGGTGTTTCATACAGGCCTCAAAGTGATAGGCGGAAAATTCCTCCCAACCACAAAAATCCCCCTCCCCCAATCTCAGCGTTGACACATTTTTGCATTTAGCTGTGTCTCATCCCCTCCAGCCAAGTCAACTTTCCCCCAAAAGCCTGTAGCCTGGATATTGGATATAATAATAGTAATAATAATAAAGCCTAATTAACACTATTCGTACAAGACAAAAGAAGTGGATAGGTCATGTACTAAGAGAAGAATCAAACCTACTATGAGAAGTACAAGAAGGAAAGATGAATGGGAAAGCACAGAAAGGGCGACCAAGAACATCGATGTTGGAGTGGATGTTCGACACTACGGAAAAAAACAAGTATTCAGCCCTGAAGATAAAAGCTCAAGATAGAGAGGAGTGCGACGCTGGAGTATGGAACCTGTCTTTGGACAGAGCACCTGAATAATAATAATAATAATAATAATAATAATAATAATAATGATGATGATGATGATGATGATGATGATGATGATGATGTTGACTACGACGACGATGATGAATCAGACAGACAGACAGATATATTCTCAAGTGACACTGCATCAATCATCATTAAAGGCAATGAATGAATCAGCATTTTTAAAAAAACGTTTATCGTCAGCATATAAAATGATAATCTGCAGAGAAATTGGAGTGGCGTTGTAGGCCTATATATACTGTGACCCAATAAAAACATTATTCATAGAAGACAAAATATAGCCTAATTGTGACCAGCCAGGAGAGCAGTTTCAGTTGAATGAAATTTTCGATATGCAGATTGTTCAGATAATAAAAGATTGTGCCGTGAAAAGTGTACATTTACATGTATTCGACTTAGGTTAATACATAGACTGAAAGCAAAAAATAGCCACACAAGCACCAATTTGTATGAGAAAAATATGGAACAACATTCATTTTATTATTTACCATAGTTAGTTGTCAATTGACCTAGGCCTATACTTGGTGTTGTGCGACTGGTTCCCATCAGAATACCAAAGTCAAGTTTTGCGCAGTTAGTACTTGGATGGTGATCACCTCGGGATCTAGTCGTGGTGCCAACGGCCAAACAAGCCGCTCATTGCTAATGGCGTCGATAAATTGATAGCAGCGCCGAGCTGCAAAGGTAAAACGCGGGTCTAGAGACAGTAAAGGCAACCTAATGACAATTAATTGCGTAAACCACCAGCGTCACTGTTTGCCTAGTATAAACCGGATATCAGCACCGGTCCCTACGCCCGTTCTAGTATGGGACTACCTTTAGCCTTTACTTAGTTGGCAAGTATCTGGTATTGGTAATTTTCAAGTATTTGTGTTTTTCATCAAAAGATTCAACATGCTGTAAGAGGTCAATTGACAAAAATTACAGCAAAAATAGAAATTGTTTTGAAGTAATGAAGAATGAAGATATTATTAGAATAAAATGACTATCAATGCATAGGCTACAACAGAATTAAAATCACAAGAGATCCTGTTTTAAGTAAACAAGCGGCATTCACATGTTAGGCATGTGTAAATGCAAAATTTATAAATGCAGTCATTGATATTAAGTAAAATCTAACTAAACTTATTCTTTGGTAGAAATCTCAAGATTTTAGCGCATGAACTTGTATAAAACAATTAATGTTGCATCTCTGATTATAAGAAATCTAAGCACAGTGAAGTTAGGCAGCATTAGCACAGCAATTGTGCTACTGCATCACTGACACCTTTTGTGGGTTATAGTTGGAGTCAGTTCTGTTCAGGGTTGCCTTGAGTTTCTTGTTAGTCAATAAGTACTTGAATGGAAGTTACTTGAAGCAAGAGTTGGCAGAGTCAGAAGATTAACGGCCGTGAACCAACGTCATTTCCCAACTCCCAACTGATCAATGCATCTGATATTCTTCTGCATCTGAGAGAGACTCACTGCCGACAATTCATTGCACTCAGCTTGCAAGACATTGGGCTCACCACTTGTGATATGATGAGCGTCAAAACAAAAGTAATCGAATGCTAGTTCCGGTTTCATCATGGTTGGAGATTTGAGAGCAAATGAATGATTGAGAGGAGTTGTTGAATGATCTTCCAGCTCCTCTTCCTTCGACTCTTGTTCAACTTTTTCTAAATCAGAATTTTGCTGCAATCTGCTGTCTTTTGTTCTTGTAAAGTAGTGAGACACTTGGTAGAATTTAGAACCTAGATCAGGAAGGAGATATTCTATTATGTCGTCAAATGTTGGTCGCTCATCTGAGTGTCTGCGCCAACACATAGACATCAGTTTTGCTCTGAAGCATTCAATTGGAAAAACAAGTTTTAGCCAAACTAAAACAAAGAACCAAATGAATTGACCTGGTAACAATAGAATCTGCATTACTAAAATTAAACTTAAAAAAACACATTTATTTTAATTTCTGTTCAATGCTTGTCCATTATATTTGTAACTACTTTACAAATGAGCTGACTTACAGTTTCTCTGGACATCCTTCAGGGATGGCCATTTTCCCTCCATTTATGATGAAGTGAAGGACTTCTTCATTTGAAAGACCTTGATACGGCTGAGTTGCCAAGGTCACCATTTCCCAAATAACAACTCCATAAGACCTTCAAGGTGAGAAATGAGAAAGGATGCTCTCACCAGTATATCAATGACTGTCATGCAAATTGTCTTTTAACCACTAGCAGTGGCGGTTCCAAGAACTCTTGGTCAGGGTCGGATGCAATGGATTTCTAGGCAGATCCCGCCAATTGTCAACGGAATTATAATATGTAAACAATTTAGAAGAAATCTGTAGATTTGATTTATAAAATATAATGTTCAGAATTGACAATGTACATGTAGACAAGCCATTTTAGTCTGGTTGTACAAAGTCATAGTGCAGAATCGAGTTTTCTATTGCTGGAAGCGAATTTGTCGATGACATTGTCTATGGATATGTCCATATCTTTGTGTATGATCATCTTCCATTGAAGACGCAGTTTTGGTGGGCCGGTGGGAGGGGGATTGCATCGCCAGTCATCCCCAACGTGGAACCGCCCCTGACCACTAATTTACCGGTAGATATAAATGTGCCTACAGCTACAATTGTTTTATTCATGTACAACCATACATATGACCCTTAAAATTTACAAAGCACTCTACTTCCCGTGGTCGTCCTCATAGAGATGCCTATAGTGCATTAAGCTAAGCCTACACATAGGTGCAAAACAATACAGTTTTCTCAGTGTTACAATACAGCAACTTTGATCATGCTTTGGAACTGAACATAGAAGAATCATCTGCAGGTCTGTTATATCGGCAACTCCTTTACCAGTCATTTATTTGTAATGCAATGTAAAATGGATGCACATGTGAGTTGTGGTCAGTAAAGGGCCTAAATAGACAGTGAAAATTTATTCAGCATTTGATAAAAATGCTAACAAATTTCATGCAAATGTCCGAAATAATTGCAGCAGGACTCTTCTCAATAATGAAAGAGGCAAATATTGATCCAAATATTCATCTACAATGATATTTTAATGCAAAAGATTCAGCACAGTGAATTGCAAATCGTATTATGAAGGAAATCAACCAGATGTCAGAATGTGTTGTGAAGATGCCATCCTTGAGTGACTCCGGTGCCATCCAGCGCACCGGCAACAGTCCTTTGCTTTTTTTTCGGTAGTATTCAGTTGCATAGATATCACGTGTCAGACCAAAATCTGTACAGGATTCAAAAATATTTCCCTGTATAAACATTGATGGCTATAAATAGACTTTTGTCAATCACACAACACTGACTTCAATTGAGAGACCTTGGGTAAATATTTCCAGCATATTCTTCTCTTTAAGAAGCATTACTATTATTCGTTAACTTCTATAGCAGCAATTCTAATATGTGGTAGTCCAAATGCATGTCATAAAAGACCTGGCCAATTCCAGAGATCAGTCAGAGTGGGAGTGGGGGAGCAGTAAGGCAGACGATGAAAAAAGAGAATCAGAAAGAAACATAACCCTAACCATAGATTCAATATAACTATAGCATTATTGCAAGACAAAATCACACTAAAAACTGTCTGTCTTGATTTCATAATGTAGCCAAGGTACAGCAGGCAATGGCATTTGCATAAAGCAAATAGTGCCAGCTGATGCTAGTATGGACCAAATTAATTAATTTATATTCTAGACAAAGCAATGGTCTGCAGTAGCTATTAAACTAATGTCTGAAACGGCAATAGATTGAGCGACAGTAGATGCTTAATTTCAATATTGAATTCTAATGATAAAAAATAAATTCAAATCTAGTGAAAGTACACTTATATAACAGAATATATGATGTTAATATTCATGAGTAAGACTAGAAATTTCTCCAGCACAGTAGCGAAAATTTACAATTTAAAGCAAAATCAAGCAGTTCAAAATGTTCAGCGGGCGCTGACTCGCTGCCTGCCTCCCATAGACCCATACACAGATGTTACAGAAATGAGTGATTTAATGTAAAAAATATAAAACTATAAAAGCATTGAAATAGTAAACAAAACAGGCAAATAGTTCTGTAATCAAACAAATTAACCTCCAATCTTGACAGTTTTTTCATCCGAAACCATGCAGTTGCGAGCCGCCAAATCCCTATGAACGAACTTCTTGGATGCAAGATAAGTCATTCCATCAGCTATTTCGGCGGCCATTTGTATTGTCTGCCTTAAAGTTGGAGGTCGGCGACCTTTATTGTCCTAGGTCAAAAAAGACAATTTTAGACCAGCACATGGACAGTATTTGGACTTTCACAGCTTTTATTAGAATTCAACTGCAGAGAACTGGGTTTCAGTCAGAAGAATCACTCTGATGCACAACAATTTTAATAATTTACTGACGAAAGAATTATCTCGCCGGAAAGCATAAAATTATGAACTCCAGTCGAAATGATTCTTCTGGAGATTTTGATAACGGAGGAAAACAGATCATAAAATACAAAACAAGGAAAATACCGGATCGTCAGGACGACACAGCCGTAGAAAGGTCTTGAGGTCACCATTTGCCATCAGCTCCATAATAACGAGACTTGGGTGTCCTTTGGATACTATGCCCAAGAGCTTCACAACATGATAACTGTCAAATGCTCTAGATACAAATCCAGAAACCTTTGAATAGTTATGATCAACAACCACATCAGATGCTCATTTACAGATTCCTTTAAAGCAGCACAATCAAAAACATTTAAATAAAACTAACTACTTTTAAGCTAAATCCCTTACAGAGATTGTCAGTTAGCCTAAACAGTGAAGAAAGAATCAAGGATCAACCGATCAACCATCAATCAATCAAAACTTTGTTTACACAATTATAACAGTGCAATGAGGGAACGCCATCCAGCACACCAGCAACAGCCATTTGCTTTTCTATTCAATTGCATAGATATCACATATCATACTGAAATGAGATCTTCACAGGACAATGAAGTACTGAGGGAATTATAGGGTTAGGGGTTATTGGGTTATTAGGGGATATTGGACAGTTTCACAAGCGATTATCATTGATTAGCGCAGCAAATGGAGGACATATTGAACATGACTTTGACCGAAATTTCTTACACTTTAAGAAAATCCTGAAATTTTACAGTTTGTTCAATGTTATATTAAATGCCAGACCTAAATGTGACTAGTCCGGTTTTTTGTGCCACCTATATATATATATATATATATATATATATATATATATATATATATATATATATATATATATATATATATATATATATATATATACAAGTGCATGTTCATGCAAAGTGCAAATGTGTATTTGTATTGTCTGTGCTGTGTTGTCAATTTTTCTGAACATACTGTATATTCTAAAACTTTTTAGTTTGAAAGACACTCACTTCATCACAGAAGCTTCTTGTAGAAATGCAATTCTGTCTCTAAGAGTTGCCGTTTCATTGACTGTCTAATAAGCAAACAAATCAATCACAAGTCAAAAGACGCATCCTAAATTATTTTCTCACAATTGAGAAAACCCCAATTAAATTCAATTGCAACTGATATACCATTCTGGTCTTTGGCTAAGTGAGAACCTTTGATATTACTCAAACTCAGAAATGTAGTTAAGCTATTCGATTATTTTTTCGCAATGCACACAGAACAATATTTCAAAATATTTCCGATTAATTTTGTATTTGGCATTAGATCTACATAACTGATTATGCATCTTTTAATTTTCTGTTAAGGTGTGGTCCTTTTAGCGCCGTACTGACGGTACTTGGTTTGGATTTTGAGGGCGGCCGCTTCATTGTCCGAACTCGTCTGCGCTTCAAGTGTCACTTTCTTAATAGCGACTATTTAGAAAAAGTAAAATCCTTTGTCTCTTTAACAGAAAGAATTATTAAAATCAGAGATTCATGAGAAAAACTGACAAGGAATTTGCAGCACACATGAATTTTAAAATAATTTCAGCTTATTCAAAGCACCTTCACTGCCACGTGAAGTGCCTCCTGCTCATTTTCAGCTGATGGAAGATATAGACCGTGATAAACCATTCCAAAGGAACCTTGTCCAAAAGCTTCTAGAATTGTTACCTGGTCACGTTCAACCTCCCAATCATCAATTTCGTACACTGGCAAAATGCATAAAGAGCAAAAAGCACAAATAAACAATTAGCACTTTAAATTGCAACACCTTGATGAAAATTATTCATAATCAATTGTAGAAGACTTGAATCAACTCTCCTTGAATGATAGAACTAAGCAAAATCCTTTGTATTTATACAGTACATTATAAAAAGTAGCATTGCTGTGGACTGTTTATCCAAGATCTTAAATCTAAATTGAGAATAGCTCCACTGGAAATGCAGTGGTCAGTGCAGGTTCAAGGGTCTGATTGTAGCTGTGGACATATCATATACCGGTACATAAACAGCCTCAAATCAAAATTCACATTCCAAGTTCATTCACCGAGTCAAACTACTGCACAAAACACATAACACTAATTGGATGCTTTGAGCTTCGTTGGTAAAATATGTCTAAAGTAAAAATAATCGATCTCTTTATTCTAATCCAAATCAATCTACGGTAGTAACATCAATGGCTGTGTTATGGCAATGCTAGGAGCATCAGAAAGTAGTTATGAGATTGATTATTCAGCATTTTGCATTTCAAATATTCATATTAAATCGTACTAATCAACTGCTAAATGACATCAAAATACGACAGTTCAACTGCATCTATGTTACAAACATTCAGTGCTGTCATTAGTCAGAATTAATATGGCCTGAGAATTAAGTTAAAACTTACAATCATCTGGATTTATGTACTCAGGATTATAAGAAACAACTTCGGGATAAAGAAAAGAACTTCTGTCAAGTAACAACATCATAAACCACAACTAATATTTACATCTGATACACAAGCAGGGCACGATCTGTAGGGGGGAAGGGGGAATTTCCCCCCTGCCTAACTGCATCCCCCCTACTGCTACATCCCCCACAACTGCATCCCACAATGCTACATTTCCCCAACAACTACATCCCCCAAGCTCGACATATCCCCACTGCTCCATGTCACAAATAGCACCCTGTACACAAGAATAAATCATGAACACATGCACTCCAAAAAACATTCCCAGACTTATCAACGTACTTCTAAATTTATCAGAGACAGAAACAATTCAATTGTTTCTTTTTTATACAAGCAATATATAAAACCAATAGTCCTAAATAAACTCAAGCTCTCTTGAGAGCAGAAACAGCTATGCAGCACATGACAGAAGTATTTACTGAATCTTTTAATAAGCTTTACTAAAAAAATACCAATTCTAAAATTATCAGACATTCAAAGAGTAGACAATAAGAAGGCTTTGAAGCATTTAAAAAAGAAATACAAAGGTTCAACAAGATAATCTTGAAGCTTTCTCTCAAAGACTAATGGCTGAAGCTGTTTGCCTTTTAAAAGATTCACGAATGTGTTAAAGCAATCTCTCACCTTTTCACCTTAGCTACATAAAATGCCAAAATTATCAGAAGAATCGGAATTAAAGCAACTAATCCCAGCAAATAATGAATGTCACCAGCCTTTGTTTCTACAAATGAATGCATTCTACTAAATGCTTATTCATCAGAAGGCAGTGATAGAATAACATTGAGCTGTAAAATTAGGAGATTACCATATGATAAACACCTATCTCCATCAAACGCAACGATGAATTTTTAACAACCAATTAAAGTACTTCATCCAATCAGAATTTGGAAAACCGAATCAAAAGCAGCAGCTGAAATGAACATACGAGGTTGGTTGATTATTAAGTAATGAAAATCAGTCCATGAGCCATTTCCCGCAAGAGAAAGTGATCGAATTCTAAAAGACCAGTTGCCAGATGACAGCACTTTGCTGATGCTCATCCCTTTCAGCTTTTCATATTGAAGATATGTGATGCAAAATACATCAGGTTTGTACTACAGGCAAAAACAAAGAAATAAAAATGGTTAAATGGTTAAAACAACACCTGAGATATGAATACCATTTACTAACATGCCTGCATCTTCACAAACTTGTATGACAGACAATAAACGTCTAAACCTTACTAAAATTGATCTTCCTTTGCAAATGAGGAAATGAAAGAGAACATCTAATCAATCTCTCTGATCTGCTTTCATTTGGGCAATTTTTTGCCCAAAGGTACAAGTCTCAACAGGATCTCTGTGCAATTTCATTTGGTCTGAACGAAGCTGGTGTGCGCCGTTATGTGCACATTTGCGACCTGCATAGAATTGAATAGGTCTAACTTTTGCTGCAGTCTCTTTCACACGAATCGCATGTGTACTCTGAGTTCTCATAGGAATTTCAAAGCCTTGTCTTTAACAGCTTAAAAGAATTCCGAATTCTTCAGCTCTCATACAACCCTTTAACAACTGCTTTCAAATCACTTCACTGGTTGCCAATCAAACTACAGATTTCAAAACCAGTCTTCTACTCCATAAGGTGCAATATGCCAACTAGCCATCATAGTTCTCTACATATCAGTCAGAAATGCAAAGACTTCATAAGCTCTCTAGATGCAGTAACTTTTCAAATACCATTGACTCACACCGCACTTGACAAGTTTCTATGCCAAACTTTTCAGCTTCAAGATCTAGAATGTGTAATTCTATCTCAATGTCTAATTCCTCTGCTGAGTCTCTGCTAAGCATACTGTTTTGACCTTGCACTTTGTCAAGGTTGATATCAAGAAAGAGATATTGTACTTGTACTGTTTTCACATGTTTTTTCTTCATCTGTCCTTCTGAGCCAGACAACGGCAGGCTGATATTGCAGATTCTAACCCTTTTAGATTGTAATTTTACTTCATAACAACCAATAAACAATGCAAAATGATTGATTAAAATGCCAGTTTAGAAGTGGCTTTAGAGAAATTGTTAGAAAAGAGCAAATACAATAGACAGAACTTAATGGCAGAATGGTCATCAGGCACAAACAGTTAATAAGACAGTATTTCCAATTTACCTAATTAACAGAACCAAACACTAAAAAACAAAATATTTTACAAATATAATGTAAAAACAGCAGACGGATTTCTCACATCTTTGATGTCAACTTGTGACAGCTCAATTTCAAATGCTACAATAATTGCATTGGGATTTCGAGGAGTGGACCAATGTATCCACGTTGTGCCAGAAATATGAGACAGTGACACATTTGCTTCATCGACATTGTCAGCGGAATCTTTAGATTCACAAAAAACAAACATCATAAACTGTTTGTTCTGTCACAGTTCTAACTGCAATGAATAACAAGCATATAAGCTCTCAAGGGTTCAAATTCAAGTTACTCAATTGAAAAAGGTATTAGTTTACACTGAAAAACTGTCCAATGATTATGATGAACAGTCATTATTGATATAAGAGTTGTAACTGAAATATAAATAGACAGTTATAATTATAGATTAATGGTGTTAGAGTATTGATAAGAATTGGAGGCTAAGATCTGGATTGAACTAATTTTATATTTAACCAATTTAATTTATATTTAACCAATTTAACCAAAATAAAACCAATAAAATTAGGGAGTTAAGAAGCTTTAATTTTTCTTGATTTTGTGGAATTAATTCAAAGATTTTTGTAAAACTCATTTCACTGCCGATGCTTTCCACAGCACCATGACATCCAGGTGCGCGTAATGTGTACATAGCTATGGCCAACATAGAAATGTATTGGCTTCATCAAAAGAAATGATCTAAAAGTAGATTGTTTTGAGACTAATGCTGTTGATATATGTTATTACCATCAGCTAAGGTACGGGCAACTATTACTGCTGGCATACTGCACAGATGTTCTGCCATGCTTGAATTCTCTGGATTTCCTTGACAGGCAATAATCTGCAACAGCAAATCCTAGACCTAAATAAATTATATTACCAATAACATTGCTTTCAGTCAATAACAAAACATATTTACAAAACACAGGTGAATTTCAATTTCTATTAAAAATGAACCTCTCCATCAGCCAAATCACCTGATGAGCAAATCAGCAACCAATCACAACCAACTTTTTTTAGCACCACTTGCATAAAGCACTGAGCATCCATAAATGTTGAGTAGTTCAAAGGCTAAGATTCAGGTAGTTGGTCTAATAAAACCTCCAAATTAAATGCTTATCAATGAAAGAAATGGACAAATGATTCTCTGGACAAATTAATCTACCAGAGTTAACTCAACCTCTGCACAATAGGACTCATTCATAGCCGACTATGGTGTCACAATGTTTTAACTGAATTCAACTGAGAAGAGCTAGTCGCAGCTGTGTATTAATTACAGCAACACAGCAACATTGACCACCTTTCAACACAGAATTTTAACCATTGCTACTCTGATGCATTACACTATAAACTACCTCAATGAAGATTTCCTCAAAAGGCCTCAGACCAGAAATAACAACAAATGTGTTTTCCAGGACAATCACTGAACGATTGGCTCTGCTGAGGGCAGTGGAGGCCACTGTCGTCTCCTTGGAAAAGGTGTCCTCCGAGTGGACTGGTTCAGTTGATGAGGATAGAATCAGACGGGTGGCATCCGTGGTGGTAACCGTAACAGTGTCTACTTGTGTCAGGTCAGCATTCATAGAAACACCATCTGAGCCAATTTCATTGTACCTACAGAATTCAATAATTAAAACCAAAGGCATGACTTCACAAAAACCAATAAAAGCTAACTTTTAACTGACATAATAACAGTTGTACCAAAATAATACACTTAAAAGCATGTTTTATAAAATGCTAAAATAACCATTCCACAAAACCAATGCCACATTTTGAAACATTTCAATCTAACCTCAACAGTCCAATTTTTCAAAAAATTCAATCATCATCACCATACTCAGTATTAACTGAAGACGTTTTTCAATATCACAAAAAGTCAGAAGACATAATTTTAATGATTAAACTTAATGATGCAAACCTGACACTGTCCTTGAAGAAGAGGTTATCTTGAAGATAATGATCCATAGCAATTTCAAACTTATTTTCCATATCATTAAACTCTTTCTCATCAAACTTCTTCTGAGGTTGTACACATTGACAGCATTCATGTGCTGAGTAAGTAGTCATCGAGGAAGTAACAGTCTGATGCAGACCATGCTTCTGCTGCGTTCTCTGATGGTTCTTATAGAGTCCACCTGTTAACATAGAGCAACAAATCACAAATCACAATTTATATTTAAAGGCACAGTTGATTCAGAATACAACAACATTTACCTCAGGCATTTCATAAGAAACTACAGTACACCATTTCATTTCCTTAAACTTCTAATACTCCTGCTACATCATTGAAGAATTCTTGTAATCTAAATGCATGGAAAGTCACACTGGAATTCAAAATGAAAACAATATGACGACTCATTTCTAATAAACACCCAGTGATTTGTTTAACTCAGATGGAATTTAAACAACTATATAAACAATAATTATTTTTGTTATTAGTAAGTAGTAGTAGTAGTAGTAGTAGTAGTAGTAGTAGTAGTAGTAGTAGTAGTAGTAGTAGTAGTAGTAGTAGTAGTAGTAGTATTTTTATCACATCAGTTCTAATACTTTAACATTATCAATCGATGGTACCACCACCAAATCCATTCACAAAAGACCAGGTCATTCCAGAGTTCGGAGTGGGAAGCAGCAAGGCAGAAGTAAGATAAAGTGAAAAAAGAATCAACCACCAAAAATATATTCACATCAAAGAATATGCAAACAGTTGCAGAAAGTGTCACTTAGTCACAACATAAACATTTAATACTAGAAACCCTTTTTGCAGTAATCTCGCAGTTCATATTTTGCATGATCCACTTTGATCATTGACCAATAGACGATGTAATGAGTAATAAGCCCATTTGGTTTGTCTGGTGGAGACCAAGTGAGTGACAGTTCCGTAGAACTCAAAGACTCTGATTTCAAGTTTCTTATAACTGAAGGAGCTAAAAATGTAACAAAACTTAAATAAATAGATATAGAGACTTAGCACCTTTTAGAATCTCTCGTCTTACTGCTGTGACATAGGCTGAACAGAATATTGGCTCTCATTAAAAAGATGCCAGTCTTTAAAAAAATTAAATAGTATGAGTAATATTTATTAAGGCAAACAATAGCATAAACTTAATGGCTTTAAAACAAATAAGGAGAAAGAAATTACCCGCCATCTTAGTGGTAAAATTGCTGATCAGTGACAATGCACCATGTTTTACACCCTTCATCATATAGGCCTTAACGTAAACAATGTATCTTGTAAAAGGTTGCAAATTCAAGATCGTACAATCTGTTATATCAGGGCTGACGTCCAAAGACTTCCATCTGAAACCAGTGTATGTATTAATGTGTATATATATATATATATACATATATATGTATATATATACAATATACATATATATATATGTTCATACATATATTTATAAAACATATATACGAGTACATATATAACATATATACATATATAACGTATATACATATATAAAAAACATATATATATATACATATGCATATATATATATGCATACATACATACATACATACATACATACATACATACATACATACATACATACAAAAAATCAATCAATTTCTAATGTTAGCCTTAAGACAGAAAAAAGCAAAAAATGCAAAGGGAACCTTAAATCACTTTGTCTAGGTAATTGATTTGTAAGTTTCACAAGAGAAAATATATAAAATGAAATGCAAACTCTCTTACTCATCTCTGGCACACACTTCCTTAATGATATCGAAAGTGATGTTAAAATCTTCAGGACTGAAAAAATGACAATACAACAAAAAAACAGCAAACATTGTATTGTTAAAAACAAAATAACATTCTTTAAAAAATCATGGTATGTTGTCATATGGCATAGGAAACAATAGCTTAAAATAAAAATGAATTTTATAAGTCTGAATAATGGCCTATAAAGTAAAACCTGGGAGAAACAAGAATGAGAAAAGCCTGTGAAAATAAAATTCAATGCTCAAAGTAAATGGAAAAAATTTCAATGATTCACAAACATTCAGGTTCTTCCCTAATATTTTAACTTTAATAAGCAGTAAATTATAGAATACTACTTATAAGTTTGATGGTTAGAAGCACTGACCCTACAGTATATTAGACATCCCGGGATTCCCTAATCTCAGCCTCCAATCCAATTGTCAACTTCTATAGCACCACTTCAAATGTACAGAAGCAGCAAAAAAGGGAAACCAAATGTTGGGTATGATCAATGGGTTGGGGTATAGTTGGGATGTTAAAGCGCTTTTGTTGTGGGGCCTCAGCCTTGTTACTGCGCTATAGAAATCGTCCAAGAATGAATGAATGAATGAATGAATGAATGAATGAATGAATGAATGAATGAATGAATGAATGAATGAATGAATGATCAGTGCCGGATTAGCTTCTTTGGAGGCCTGGGGCAAACAACACAACAAAGCTTTAAAAGACCCTCAACCCTCCAAGACAAAGTTTCAAACCTCTGCCAAAAAAATTCTGAAAATTACTTTAAAAATATAGAAAACTTCCTTAAATATATTTATTAAAAATGAAATACATTTAGTACTGTGTTTTTATTAAAATTCGTTGTATGTGATTTAGGCCTAATAGGCTATACACCTAATTTATTTATTTAAAAAATAATAAAAATTGAACCAGTGGACCTGGTGCAAGTGCCCCAGTTGTGCCATGGATAATACAGCGCTGGGAATGATGAAAAGGACAATAGTGAGTTGAGACAATAGACAGCAGGTAAAAAGAGAGACCACTATCACTTACACAGCTCTGTAGTTGACAACCCAACTGATGTGATAACGACTGTCATTCAGAGCAATGTCTTCCCAACGGACTTTGGCAAAATATGCTCCAATGAAGTCTATGTACAGAGCAATGTTCTTAATCTCACCTGTCAATACGAATAAATAAAAATGTATAGACATAAAAGAATTTATTTTGACAAAATTCCACAAACTTGTGCACTAACATGTGGAGAGTGAAGGGATTTTTTAATTATCTAATCATTAATCAAATAAACATCAAAGATCACGACACAGACTTTATTATTGAAATTAGCCCGGTACAAATCCGATCGAAAAAGCACTAGAACTTCCTCAGGAGAGCCAAGATGAATTATCTATGGAAGCGTAGTTAATGAAATGACATCTAAGAAATGAAAGACTCGATTATTGAAGTTCAGATATTGTAATCTAAGTGATTTCCGAAGTAGACAACAAACTCACAGACAGCAAGATCCCCATTTCCAGTCAATGTAATATCTGCATCTGAAGAGTTCTGTCTCTGACCGATGACTGTCAAGAAATCATGAATGATGTTCTGACAGAGTCTTGGATTATCAAAGAAAAACAGTTTTCCATTCTCAATTGTTAGATTTGGATGCAAATTCAAATTCCAGATTTCTTTGAGATTTTGGTTTCGTAGAACATGGAGGGCATATCTACAGAGGCGTAAAGTGATGAAGAAATTATTTTATTAGAAAATATGCAAGAACACAATTTTTTAAACTGATGAAACTCAAATATTATTTAAGTTTATAGTACACAGGAAATTCCACTATTTTCAAATGTCAGTCACCTTGAGCATTCTGTTCAACTGGAAAAGTCTATCATTACGGAAAGTGAGGAATGGCTCAAAGGTAACACAACCACAAATCAACATAACACACACAATACAATCAGCAATCAAAATACACCGAGTATTGGTATTCATGTAAAAGTTCAAGTCAGCACACATCAAAATACCTTAAAATGCTATAATATCAAGGAACCTTATTTGCTGGCCTATTTATCAATAATGTCTGCAAGACCAAGAAGTTTGGTCAGAACAATTCGGATTTCTATATACCGGTACTTGTAAACAAATATTTGAATATTTGCTAAATCAAAGTGAAAGGATGATGACTTCATGCTCACACTTTATGATACAGTCGTTTTCCCTTGATCAATCTCAGTGACTTCAAAAAATTCAGATTCATCAACGCATGGGAGTCAATCACTCGGACATAGTCGCTAACCTCCTGGATGTCACCAAGATATTTCTCAAGGTCCATTATGTCTTAAACAAAACATACCAGGACATACAGTGAAAGTCATTTTTGAATAATAAACAGTATTAAGTAGAATTATACCAATAAAATAGGACATAGCAAATGATGAATCACAAATAAAATATACAAAAATTATGTAACCAATCATAATATATACTGCATTGACATTCATCTTTCACTAGGAATAAGCAGCTACTACGGTGCCCGCTTTTAAAAGCTCTCTATGAATTCACAAGATTTTACTTACTTAATTCATTTAAGAAATTGGTTGGCCAAAGGGTATAAAACCCGTAAGACGGTCAACCTATTTGGTTTAGTGATTTATAAGTGACAGTACTAATTATAGAATTCCAAAAATTGAAGGTAAGAGTGTCTTGAGATGTATTTATCTAAGGCACTTAAAAGTGGTATAAATAATGATATATAGAAAAGTATAGAAGCATAAGAAATGATTAAGAGATTAAACATGCATGAATTTTAATGAATTATATTAAACGATAATTTCATTATAACGATAATAACAATAATCATAGAATAACAATTAGTAATGCAGTTTTTTTGTTCAAGATCCTTGTCAGCTTAAGTTAATTTCCTCAGTAAATAGAAGAACAGTAAATGACTCAACAACCAAACAAAAAGAAATTCTGAGGATCTGAGCTCATCAAAAAAACATGCACTGGCGTCTAAGCTATCTCTTCTCCATTTGCAGCCAGTGAGCTTTTTAATTACAATGAGGATCAGATGACTAGACATTAAATCAACTGATGACCGTTTGCAATAAAGGTCATAAATTATAAATTAGATGCAAAATGCTTCTTAAGGAATACGAGTGTCAAGAACAAAGGGCAATTGTCTGGCTTAAGAAAATTTTGTAAAATAAATTATTTCTCAGAGATGTAAGCAGAAAAATTCAGACCAAAATAATGACTCCCAGCATCCAACTATCATTTCTACAGAAAAATTGATTAGTTCATCATGTGTGTGTGCTCTTTCAAATCATGGGCCTTAATATAATAACTGCTTAGTAACTGTGAACTAACTAAGCCATTCAGATTAAAGTCAATGCTGAGATTTGCAATACAGTAAGCATTGAGGAATGAATAACTTAAATTAAACTGAAGGGTTGGTGCACCAACAGTTTTGTCCAGTGAACATACAAGTCTAAGATTTCAGGAAAAGGGCCATATGCAAAGAGAAGGGGTTATAATGCAGAAGAGCAAACAAATTAGGAACTGATTACATATCAAGGACGGATAACCTCTAATTCACATCGTAGGGTAGCCCCAGTCCGAAATGTTCCAGCTATAGTGGCATTGGTGTCTTAAGGATCTACCAACCCTTGCCAGGAATCACAGCTGTCACTACGTCCTCATTCAGGCCCGTAGGAAGTGGGGGTGCAGAGGATGCAGGCACACCCTTGGAAAAATTAGGGGTGCACTGCACTCCTGGAAGATGAGGCTGCTTCTTTTGCTTATCAGGATTTTTGAAGACATGATAAAGGAAGGGTGATTACCTTTTTTGTTGTTCAGGTTTTTACGAAAATGATTTTTTTAGCTACGCCCCTGAAATAATGCACTCCATGCTACAAATTCGTACCGACGTGCTTGTCCTCATCAGATTAATCCCTAAGAGCAAGCAGCTACTACTTCCAACAGAGAAGAAACAGCATCTGAGCAATTAACTGCACCAGTGCTCAAATTTATCAATTAATTCAATTTAATGAAATTTAATAATTATAAGGTAAGCTAAAATTATGAAAAAACAGAGAATTTTCTGACTTCATCCACACTAAAATACTTGCTTCCACCACGGATTTGTATTTCAAGAATTCCGTCAAGAATAACACAACCCTCCAATTTCTGAGCTGCTTGAATGTTATCGACAATAGTAATACGACCCTGGCCTTTACCACTGCACACTTTAAACAACACCAACAACAGCACATAAAGCAATGAACACAATAAATAATAATAATAATAATAATAATAATAATAATAATAATAATAATAATAATAAGGTTTAAAGTGGTTCAGTAGGTTTTGCCCTGTATGAGAACCACTGTGCTTCACCCATCCGTTCATTCCCATTATGGTCTTCTAAATCTACTCTAGAAATTTTTTCATCCTTTTTTCCAATTAGTCATCCATCACAATGCCAACAGTTCTCTTATCATCATTTACAAATACTGAAACAAACAGTGATGCAAAAACAATTGATGCAAATTAAGGTAAAGAAGAATCAAGTCCAACCTCTCGCACAAGGACCCGAACACTGCACACATTGCTTACGATTGGTCTGGTCCTCCGTGTATCCGTCTGGACAATTCTGAAGGCAAAGTTCAACTCCATCTTTCGCAAAAACCTTCCATCCACTCTCATTTACATTTTTCGATTGAATCTGCTCACAATGTGACCGACTCACACATTGCGATCCACCCAGCTAGAAGCAGGGAATTATTGAGCAAAGAGCACTTGTACGGTAAGTATAAAAATAGCAACAACAACAACACAGCATTAAAATAATACATATTTCCAAGCATCAAAACCTTATTCTCTCTCTGTCACCTTTCTTTCATTCAGCATTCTCTAATTTGATCCTAACTTAGTTTTATCCTTCAAAACTCTTTTAGTCCTACCACCATAGACTTTATATAATCTTTCCAAATTTCATTGTTAATTCAATTCATCTGTTTTTATTGTTCATCTTCTGTACACTTGTCCTCTAAATCATCTCCAATCTATGGCAACTAGGAATTAGAAAAACTTGTGCTGAACAGTATACATTTAAACCTGCAATTCCCCGGGTTAGGATTAGGCCAGAAAACCCTCCTGAAATGGCAAATGCATCGTAAGAAATCATGCCTTTCCGATGAAACTTACCCAGTAGCATGATCATCATCATTTATAATGATGGACTCAATGTGTTAAGACCTCTAACTCCAATTCCCATAACCCAAACTAAATCTGGAAAACTTCAATGTCATTAGTGAATTTGCAAAAGAAAATGAAACAAAAATTTAACACATTTAACAAAAAATATATAGAGTTTTTATTAAAGTGCAAACACGAGCAACAAAGATGGTCAATGGATGCTATAATTTAAGCTATGAAAAAAGACTTCAATACTGTGGGTTGACAACATTAGAAAAGAGAAGAGAGAGAGATAGAGAGAGAGAGGTTATTTGATTGAAGCATACAAAATAATGACTGGGAAAGTAGATGTGCCATATGATCGGTTCTTTACATTGGCACACTATAGCAGCACAAGAGGCCACAAAAGCAAATTGTTTAAGCAGAAGGTGGGCCTAAGAAAGAAAATAATTTTTAGTGCAAGGGTAGTGGACAACTGGAACAGTTTGGATGATGTGGGAGTGACAGTTGAAACAGTAAAAGGATTCAAAGGCTATCTCGATAAACTAGGTTACTGAATGCAGATGGTTACATCAGTGGCTTTCACACCGGTTTACTTAGCCTCCTAAACCACTTACTGTATAATCCCATTATTATTTATTATTGCACTGGTACCTTTGAAAAGAAAAGTCTGAAAAACAGTTCATTTTCAATATTTCCACGTTTGAAGATGAAAAACAATGACTGAGTTTTAAACTTCAAATAACAACTCAGGTGCAAGAAATTCACAATACTCTACCTCAAGCATCGCTTGTGGACACTTGCTTTGACATTGACCATTGTACCTAACTCTTCTACAGGCAAAACAGTCGGCATCTGTAGGACCAGAACATCCACCAATGCATTCACTATGACAGCAGAGAAGACTCTGCTGACCACCATCAGTCATGGAACCAGCCTCTGCCTCATAACAAGCTGCATCAAGGCATGCAGATGGACACACTGCAACAGACACAGACACACAAACGCACATGCACAAACACACACACAGTGACAAATCTGATCCATACTGATCAGACGACAAATAATCGCAAAACTAGATGACAAAAACTCCACTAATACTGAACACACACACATCTGACCGATTAATTTGATAAGTTCACAAGAATTATAAAAAAAACACAATAATAAACACTTGTCAAATCTTTGTTAACCTCTTTGGCAAGTGTTGCTGTTCCAGCAGAGTGGCATCTTAACCAGCTGACCAGTGAAACTCAGTGAAACATCCTTCATAGGGCAACCAGTAATCGTTTGAGGATAAATGAGGATACAGTCATTGACCTCTTTATTCTTCCAAAAGCTTCTTTCAGCATCTGCTCTCATTATCTTCTTCCAGTCAATAGTATCAAGGTAGCAGAGTTGTGGATTTTTTGCCACAAGTACAGCACCTCTTTCAATTGACATAAGACTGCACAGGCCAAGGTCTTCCAGCAAAAACATCTCATACACCACAAGAGCATAATGGTAAAATATTCGACGGCCACGAATTGCTGACAGATTTGGGAAAATGTTCGACAGAGTCTTCAAATACTGAACTCGATAAAGTAAAAGGTAGTCAGTAATTACACGGAGCTTGGGAAGAGAAACGGTCCTGAAGACCGTTGCATCATCACTGGCAATGAGAATAATGCGAAGATAACCTTCAATTACAGTACAATTTTCCAAACGCTTAAGCCCTGCAATGCTGTTACGGATTTCGGTGCTGTAACAAACTGAGAAAAACAGGCACAAAACAATAAATTTTTGTGCAACAGATTTGTATCACTCATTACCAGTAATTATGGATTTCAGGTCTTCATGCAATTGCAGGGACCGTTAATTTCTCAATAAACAGCCTTTCATATACTGCAATCACTGCTATAGCCATTTTCCCTGTTCAAAATAAACAAAGCAGCTATGCTACATAAATGCTACATTTAGAAAGGCTTCAAAGGCAATATATAAGTGTTTCAATACATTATAATGCATTACAAACACACTCGGCATATCATCTGAGAACTTACATGTTCCTATGCTTTCTAACCAGTAACTGTACCTGGAATCAAAAGATTTATTCTGACTTCCAGTCTCCAGACAAGCAATCCAATTCAGATTTCAGACCCTATTTCAACATCCACCTGTTAGAAGACTGCTCTCTCGCCAAAAACATCACCACTCAACTAGATTTGCCGACTCACTGCTAAATGTATTCAGAACTAGAACAGAAAGTGACTCATACCATGCTCATGAGTTACTCTTTCTCATGTTTAGCTGTTGCAACACTGTCATTGCTTAAAGTAATATTCATCAATTTAGTTAAATATTCTGATTTGATTGTCGAAAGAGATTGTTTTACGCAAACTTATCAAATCGAGGTTTCTTTTGATGTATAATAGGCCTACACAAAGTTTGATTTTGTGAATTGTTGGTTTCATTCTTTCCTGAAATACCAGTTTCGAGTTAACGGCTTTGATTTACCCCCATCTTCCCCATGTCAATTCTTAAGTGTGCCCGGAGTGTAGTGGAAAGAATGCCCGACGGTTAAATTTTTCAGGTGGCAAGTCCAAGTTTTTTGGAACTATGTTCCTCTGCCACTTCTTCCAATGAACTGAGCCTTTTCAAATCTAGACTCAAAACTAATCTTAGCTTTTCATACATAGTCTGCCTCGCTGTTTCTCAGTGACTGATCTCTGGAATGACCTAATTTTTAATGGTTTGGATTTGGAATAGCAGTTTCTTCAGTTCCACACAATAAAATGTTCCACTTTTGCTCACTGATGAAAAATCATTGTCTCTGGAAAAACATCCTGGCTTTTGTTTTCTAAACTTCAACCTAAAGCATCGATGAACTCAAATGATTTGCCAAAATGCCGTTTCTTCAAAAACTACATAATTCAAAGGTGCCAAGAAGGTCACTTTTGTGCTTCTCTGATTTTCCTCACAATATAGAACACATTTACTTGCAATCTGAACTATCTGGATAATCTAGGTATAAATATACTCACTATAACCTCCCGCGGCTGTCTATGTAAGCAAAACTTAAATAGGGTAAAACGTAAAATATTAATAATGAAATTAGAAATAAACAAAGAAAGTTAAATAGGGTAAAACGTAAAATATTAATAATGAAATTAGAAATAAACAATGAAAGAAAATTCTTACCAACATCTTCACCTTCAGAAATGTTAGATACTTCATCGACCACTTTTGTCACAAAAGTTGAACTTAGTACAGGTTTTGTAGGAAGCAATAAGACAATGAAAGACAGAAGCATCGTCTTTAAAAATCTATCACATATCAAGCCTATTGTATAAAATCAATCAAGTGTTGTACAGTTCAATCACATATAACAAAAACCACATAAGTAAAGCAAATAACTTCTATGAAATAAAATATTGATTGAGATATTTTACTGAGACTAAACAATTTCTAAGACAGTCTGTGGTGTGCATCAAGCAAGTCAACATTGTCGATAAAGAGCAAATACCAAATGCACTCAAATCATCCGATGAAAAAAGAGTCACAATTCTCTGCACTCAGTTAAATAAAAATTCTTATAAATTGCAGTTTCTGCTGACAACGAGAAAGAAGGCTGTTTCAGTTGCCTATAGGCCATCCACTGATAGAACCCAGAGCCAACAAGAAAGTAAAAATACCCTCTGCTGAATCAACATTTTTAGGCGATCATTGGTACAGATGTCAAAATCCAACAGCTAAATTAAGAACTCATGTGCTATAATTAAGTTCTCTTGTCTCAAAACCAAGCTGACAAGTAGATTTATCAGCTTATGCTTTAGTCTCAAACGGTGCTGTTCACCTAAGAATAAATAAAAATCTGGTTTACAATCTTAGGGCTACCCTCTTGCATGCAAAGACAAAACTAGAGTAACAGTCAATGTCTCTATATGTCATCCTTCTTCAAATGTTTGAATTTTCAAAAAGATCATCCTAACCGAGTGTCATCACTTCGGTTTCCCAACTTCAAGCAAGACCCACTTAGATACTGACTCTTGTCCACTGTTTTGTGTGCCGAGCATTGACTTCAACACTGAACCAGAAACAAACACCAGTTCAAACAGATTTCACAATAGTAGCAGTCATTGGCAGGTCTTCGGGTACACTGTCATCTGTCAGTCTACACTTGTCAGCGAATCCAGATAAAGGAAACAGCAGGGTTTAATCTAGGCCATTTCCGGGGGCGATTGCCCTTTTTCCTCCCGGAAATTTCAAATTACTCCCGGAAATTTTGGCATACTACATCAACTAACAGCAGCCCCTAGCTGAATCCCCCCGGCTTTTTCAGTTTCACCCCGGCTTTGTCATTTTCCCCTCCCCGGAGTCCAGAATAAACACTGGGGAACAGCAGCTGAGATAGGATGTAGCATTTGCTACTTTGCAAGTGCGAGGACTTTACAAAATAAACTATAGCCATACTTTGAGACAATCAAGGAAACTGTCATCCAACCTGGTAGAAAAGGCGTCAATATAATTATATCATGAGAAAGCTAAACATAATAGATGACAAATTAATATCATAAAAGTTCCAGCCGTAAAATTCATCTTGGTTAAAGTATTTGCTCAAAACACAAAAATAAAGCAGCTGAAGACATTTTAACCTTGCAACAACCGTCCTTTTAAAAACAACGAAAACAGCGATTCTAAAAGTCTAACTCACAAATTAGGCGACCGATAATTGTCATAATCAAATTGCTGTCACTTAAGAGAAGAAAAATAGATTAGTAGAAAGGAAACGATAATAACTGGTGAAACGAACGAGATCGATGCATTCAAAAGGGAAATTGATAAGTCTCTGTCTGCTTGAAGACCAATTGACGCCCAATTGGCGTCTAAACAGACGCAGCCAACTGACCGAATTAGAAGCAAAAACTAGGTCACAGCCACACAGCCACACGGATACACAGACGAACAACCACAGCGCACGCACAATCGACGGATACTACTACTGTAAACAAACGAACTGTTCGATTGGACGATTAATAGGTCAGTCAAAAATACAGGTCAATATAAATGTAATGCGATTTACCAAAATAATCATATCGGTTTAGTGCGAAATTGCGAATGCATATGCGATCGCATATTTAACAGTGGTTTTGATACAGGCTTACTTAGCCTCCTAAATCACTTAAAAACACATTATTGTTGTTATTATTATTTAGCAAATTTTTTTATTGCATCACATTGTTCCGTTTTTCCCATTGACGTCTATTAATAGCCTAGACTGGTCATGGCCTATAGCCTGTAATTGCAGAAACTGAGGCTAAAGTTCCGCCATTTTGCGAAGCTCAGGAGTGTGTTAACTTATCGTTAATGTTTTAATGTGGTAAATTCGTTGAAAATGATGTCATGCACCGCGATTAACTGTACAAACAGAACGGCCCCTAATTCCTAAAATAATCGGCCTAACATTAATTCCTACGACAATAAGATAGCTTATATAATCAGGAATCTATATATACGAGTGAAAATCACCAAAAAGGAACTTAAATAGCAAAACGGGGAAGTTTGAGTCGGCAATAGTGAGGCTGTATACGTGTAGTGGATTCCGATAGGGGCTACATGTCCATTAATTACGGCAACAATTTAGGGGAGGGGGTTTGAAAAAGTTTGACAGTTGTTGACAGGAGAATGGGGGGGGGGGGGGTCAAGAGAAGTTGACGTCAACAATTTCACTTTTTTAAAAATAATCAAAAAATAAGAAATTTCATGGAATACTACTTATTACAATGGAAAAAAGCATTGCAAAAAGGTCATCACCACCACATTTTGACACTCGATGTGCAAAACAGGGAAAAAATGATCATCACCGCAAAAAATAATAACCTTGTTATTGGGACCTGTCATTGATCTGGGGGTCAACAGTTTTTGACGTAATTATAGGGGTAACTGAAAGTTGACAGTTGTTGACAAGGGGGAGTGGGTCAAAAATTGCCCAAAAATTGTTGACATAATTAATGGACAGCCCCATAGGCCTAGCTACAGGGCTTGGACGCGGTAGATTTCAGTAGCCGTATAAACTATACAAATTCTCCACATTATTACACTAATTCATTAGACTAATAAATTATTTGAACCACTATAGACGGGAATGGTACTCAAAAGGACCGAATAATGCATGACAATGTGTCTTTTATCTGTACTATGGTTGCAGCAGCGGCAAATGAGAATATAGTTGAGCATCTATTCGCTAGGTGGCTATATATATAGACGTCAGTGGTTTTCCGCATCGCAATCAACACGTATATATGCAGCAATTTTATCCGCACTCTTTGTTATATTCGTCATATATTTTCGTACTTTCCGTCATTTTTCTTATATTAACATAGAAATACAGGGAACCAGCGCCTGCTTGGATGACTGTTTTGCTCGTTAATAGGGCTGCGCCGAGTAACTCGAGTAACGCGAGTACTCGACTCCAAATTGGAGTCGAGTAATTTTTTGGAGTCAAGTACTCGCAAAGAATAACTAAACAAACAATAGAATAGATAAATAAAGAATAGCCAACGAATTTCATTAAAATTTGGCCTATACCGTTATTTCTTACAAATAATTATTAATCAGTCTTATTTAGGTTATTCTTATTCGTTATGCCCCAGTTAGTTAAGATGTTGTCCACAGTGGGCCAACTATAGTGAAGACCTCATATTTTTTGCCAGTACCGGTAAAATAGTTTTTGTTCTGTAACTTCTGTTACACTAAATTTGAAAACGCTTGAATATCCGTAGCTAGGAATGGGCTTGGGGCTCAACCCCCCAACGAATTCAAGCCCAAATGGCGTTACGGGATCAAAAGAAAGAAAGGGGAGTGAATCTTGGTCTTCAGCCCCCACCTGAAATCCTGCCATGCCTGGCTACGTCCCTGTCTTGTGACTCTGTGCATCTGCTTACATCATCCACTCCAGTAGCCTACTAGCATCTTCCTTGATCTCCCTTTTATCTTCCTGACATACTTCGCTCAATTACTGGTCTGATTACAGGGACTGTTTTAAGAGAAAGTTATCACTGCACTAAACTCAGAAAATTTGTAGACATCTGCGCAAAAAAGGTCATCCGGAAAATTTATCACTGCACAAAGCAGTTGAAACTTTCAACTTGAAAGCACAGAAACTTGCATTTTACCACTGCATATTTTCATTTTATTACTGCACATGTTGTGTATCACTGTGCGTTAAAACAGGCCATGTGCTCAAGAATAGCCAGGCCTACGATCTACCGATAATTATGAAATCATCCTGTTCTCTGACATCCTTTGAGAAAAATTCTAAAGACTTATTAATTTTGTTTAGAAAATCTTATTCTCTTCTATCTTAGATTGTTTTCCATTCATTTTTTGATGACTGTTATTTTATTTACTGTATTTTTATTGGACTCTGCAATGTGCCCTTGCTCCTGACATTTTGGTAATATGGCGCACAAGAAATTGTCAGTTTAATTATAATAATAAATAATAATAATAACAACAAAATAATATGACAATTGAAGTAACATTCAATAAATGATATCAAATATTGAAAGGAATCGACCAAATGACAAAGAAACCGTCCCAGCAAATCACGTCCAAACTGTTCTGTACAGAATAAGGTATGGAAATTAGCAATTTCCCGGTAACACATAATGACAGAAATATATGCTTTAATATCTCCAATTCAGTTAGAATGATTTAGGGTTAGGGTTAGCCCTTTGATAATTATCAAAGGGCTAACAGTCATAATATTTCAACAATTCCATCTGTACAACAAATTTAACAATCTTTTTTAAGCTTTACCCACCCTTAGATTCTATTCAAAAACCTCATCGACAACTGTTGCTAAAAATGCTAGACACCTAAAATTGGCCAAAAACCACAGTAACTGAATTCTGATGAACTAAATTCACCCATAAAGTGAATCTCATAGATAAGTGAACCATATGAGTATGTGAATTCTGGTTCAGAACAGCTGAAAACGAGATAACAAATGCAAAAGTTCATCCTTTGTGAAATTAAAGATCAGTCTAAAATTCACAATTTCACCAGAAAACTATTTTAAAGACAGTGATTTGTGCATACATAAGGGGCTGTCCATTAATTACGTCAACAATTTAGGGGGGTTTGAAAAAGTTCGACAGTTGTTGACCAGGAGAGAGGGGTCAAGAGAAGTTGACGTCAACAATTTCACTTTTTACAAATAATCAAAAAATAGGAAATTTCATTGAATACTACTTATTATAATGGAAAAAAGCATGGCAAAATGGTAGAAAAGGTCATCACCACCACATTTTGACACTCTATGCGCAAAAAAGGGGGAAAATGGTCATCACCGCAAAAAATAATAACCTTGTTATTAGGACCTATCATTGATCTTGGGGGGGGGGGGGGGTCAAAAGTTTTTGATGTAATTATAGGGGGGTCACTGAAAGTTGACAGTTGTTGACAGGGGGGTCAAAATTGACCAAAATTTTGTTGACATAATTAATGGACAGCCCCTAACAAACAAAAGCCATAAATATTAAAAGCAGAAATCGCAAAAATATCGACTTCAATGTAGAGAATAGATAACAAGAATAACATTGGCAAACTCAGTTGTTAAACAAGGGGATATAATCAATTTACAAGATCACTCTAACGGCACCTCTTCATTCTAACTGCACCTCTCTTCATTTGCAACTATATGATTGGCCAATGTAATTTTGTAAAATTTGTAATTTAATTAAACAGTGGAATATATTTTAAATTACACCTAAATACTGGTAGTTAACCCATAATCAGGATTTAATGAGACATCAGGTCATTCAAGTCTAGAATAAACCAAACAGATTCAACTGAGGTTGGTGCATCATTTATATCAGGCTTCACCGAAAGAATATAAATCCTATCCAATAATAAAATGAAAGTATGACAATGACATCAACTTCAATTTATTGTACACAATGTTGATCACAAATTCAAATAAGAAATGGCTTTCAAACAAGAGCAGCAGAGGTATACAGTACCCAATAAAGAAACAGCATTGACATCTATCTCGTTTTATCAACTATGACTAGTAACAACTACAGCCATCTACCAGTATATAATAATGTCCAAATGGATAACAATAAATCACAGCAACAAGCAACATCAACACCGGGCATGAGTTTAACTAACGTCTATATATTAACGAGCCTGACCATAACTAAGTAACTGCAGTGACCTGCTTGTGTGCTCTGCAAGAGCAAACTGCCCTGAGAACTCGATCCAGCTTTTCATATATATGTTCCCTCCAATGTACCTCTAAGAAATGATCATTCAACTGCTGCAGATGAGGTGCTCCATTGTTCAATACCTGGTGAAGACAGGCAGTGTCAATACTCCCTTTCAATTTCAGAGGACCCTTCCATTCATGTCTAGATACTTTCAGTATCCTGATATTTTGAAGACCAACCTGACTCAGGAAAAGACCACGGCATTGCGAAATGTCCAGATACAGCAGAGAGTCGGAATAAATTTGATATCCTATAAGTCCACTTCCACTTGGTGTCCAAATCTCGATTACCAAATGCCGTAACAGTTGCAATGATTGAAGAATCATGTCCAGCATTATTTGGTCAAGAACCTGGAAATCAAAAAACTTGTCAAGTGTCAGAGACTGAATATTTTTTAAATGAATTAATGATCTAATTGACCTCAGAGACCAATCAAATGGCAGTGTCAAATGTTCAAGTCTTGGAGCAGATTCAGCAAACATCTCAAAAAATTTGGCAAAATGCCTTTGTCCTCTTCTCGCTGCATACTCGGTTCCCTGTAGATCTACTAGAGACCACTTGAAATTTCCAGACCAAAGAGGTTTGGCCATTGTTGCTTTCCAGATCAGGTTAGCCGCTCGAAGTTCACTAAGATGCACAGAACTAAAGATCAACTGAATTAAATCCAACCAATCATCTTTATTACCTGTTATCTCCCAGGAGATACTGATCCACATAACAAGCGGCCTTATTCTTGCTAGGTACAAAAGGAATTTGCCAATTTTCACAAGATGTTCAGCATGGCACTTTGCTGTGCACCGATGAAATCTCAATTGCTTAGAGTGCAGAGGAAGCTGCGTTAGGTCAATGTTCATCCAAATGGATGGACTCTGGAGCCACAAGTTCCACTCATGGCAGACCTGAGCAGCCAATCCTTTGTCAATCAGACCAAGGTAAGAAAAAATTTTCAATTTGCAAACATCTGGCAAGTTCTGAAAAGGAAATTTTATGGGTGTGCCTTGCAGCTCTCGAAACTTGGCCAGTATCTTACCCATTAGCAGAAGACTGATTTAGATCAAACACAGCACAGACTAAACAAACATGAAATGCCCTACAGTAATGTTGTTCCAAATGCATGGCATAAAGGTCTATTTGGATGCAATGATTGTTGACATTGATTTTGAACAAAATAAGAACCCATCAAACCTAAAACAAATAAACAAAACAGACGCTAAAATAAAAATATTATCTGAGTATCAAAACCACCACAATAACGAGTCCTTTCATATTGGTTGTGAAAAGTTACAGAATTAATCAATGTATTGAGGAAAAAGTTAGCATCAATTGAAATCTTTATTTGCAAATGCAGATAACAAACAACACAAAAGATAAACATAAGTATCGGTAAAACTAATAACTATTTTTCTATTTTTACTATATAACTACTAACATTCTATCTAATAACTATAACTAATAATTAAAGCTGACCATATCTTAATACCATAATACTCCTAATATAGTCAGCAACTGCTAAAAACACATCTGAAACGAGAAAGGAATCTTTGCCACTACTATATTTTCAATGGTTCTACACTATCTATATTAACATAAATATTCAACTTTCTGAAACAAATGCCCCAACAGAGAATTCATCATTCACTAAACCAAAGTGATAATATAATAATGAAGTTGTCTTCCGAATCCAAATGCAAGCAGCACTTTTTAGCACAAGAGTGGTGGACAGATGGAATGAACTGGACAAGAAGATTGTAATGGTTATGAGTGTGAATGATTTAAAAATAATCCTCAATACTATAGGATACTAGATTTGGATGGGTACAACAGTGGTTCTCATACAGGGCAGTGTTTAATCTAGGCCGTTTCCGGGAAAATTGCCCTTTCCCCCCGGAAATTTCAAATTCCCCTCTGGAAATTTTGAAATACTACATGGACTAACAGTGGCCCCTAGCAGAATTCCCTCCTGGCTTTGTCAGTTCCCCTGGCTTTGTCAGTTTCCCCCCAGAGTCCAGAAGTCTAGATTAAACACTGATACAGGGCACTCTACTGAACCACTTTAAGCCTTATTATTATTATTATAAATTGTACATAGTATAATGTAATAGCTGGTTAATTTCTTCAGCACTAATAAAAGCAGCAATTGTTTTCTCAAGCTCTTTATCAAGTTAAAATCTGGTAAAATTCATAGTCCATGTAATATCCTGTCAGTTTACTTAACATCTGTGAAAGTCAAACAAGCGTGAATCAACTTTCCCTCCATCTTTTTTTCTGTTGAGCTCAAAAGCCCTTTCTGCCATTTCCTGTGTGACGGAGATCAACTGGTTGCTGTACTGTACATGTTCCTATAACTGTGTGTGATTGTTTTGTTAGGTATTTATCAAGCAGCCCTTCTTGGCAGACAGTTACAACTTTCAGCTTAGCTGCCCAGTGTCAATAATTAAATTAAGCTCAGCAAAACTTAACACATTGTGGTACACAGATCATTTTAATTTCCAATCCATTCTTGTATATATGTCACTGCCTGAGAAATACAATTTCTATCTCCCAGGTATTGAACCAGGGCAGAGAGATCATCCCAGCATAGAGCTGACGGCTACACCAAGTGATTCACCATATTAAAGCAGTCAAAAGCCAGTGATCCGGAATGCATAGCATGGCAGTGGAGTGGCGAGATTATATAAAGATAGACTGCTTAATGGAAACTCATCAATTCTCAAAACTGAAGTTGTAATAGGAGGAGGGATAGGAGAAAGCACCTTTATGGCTGAGTTACTGAATACTAGAACAAGTGCACCAGTTTTTTTAATCTTAATAATCTTAATCTTAGTTCAATATTTTCCAAAGAATTGGATAAATCGCATTTATAAGCGTACCCGGTATTAGCAACTGGCATCTGCTGCTGTGTTAAAGGACAGAGAATGAACAGCTGAGAACGCAGTTGTCACAGTTGACGTTGTTGTCGAGTCTACTCGCAGTTCATTTAGCCATGCACAACGACGCAATTGGTCGTCGTCGTAGTTTATTGTCGTCATTATCATTTATATGAAACGACAAAATCAAATCATATTCATCGTCGAAACAGAAGCAACGAAACGACAGCTGTTGCCACTGGTCATGTAAAAAACACAGATCAATGATTACCTTAGAGGAATACATGCGTCTAGCATGAGCTTATATGTTGAAGCCAGCTGTGGACGCCATATTTGTTAACGCGCAACATTGCGTTTGCGATAGGCGACATCCAAGGGTGATAGCATTCGAATCGAATACGTTTCATCTAATTTATAATGAAATAATTGAATAAAATAATCGTCGAACGTTTGCTGAATCATCCCAGCGAGATTGAATATTTTCGCAACTTTTGAATTTTTGTTTTGAGCCAGTTTTTAAATCTGGGCTTTTCTGGGCTTTTTAAAGACGCAATCTGGGCTTTTTCCTATGTTTTGCGTAACTACATATGGCGGATAGGCTCCACCCACACGCCCATAGCTGGCTTCAGTCGTTACGCAAGCTTGCTTAGGCTCAGGCGCTCTCATGGTATTATTCCTACTTGACAACTTCACGAACGCCAACTCCATTGTTTCATTCAAGCGGAGAGCGTGATCTTCTTTTAATGCAGATATATATTATATCTATGTGGAAATAATGTATCTACTATCTATGTTGACGCATGCGCAGAAAGTTGTTGTGATCACCATTTTGAAATAAAGTTAAATTCAGCGAAAAATCGTTAAAATGGAGAAGAAATTATTCTCTAGAGACGAAGATGTCCGTTCAGAGGAGAAGGCGCTCGGCGCAGTTGGCAGAGGTCGTTCACTGGTGAGAGAAGCAATTGTAAGGCAAAAGAAACGATCATCATCATCATCATCATCATCATCATCATCATCATCATCATCATCATCATCAATCTTTATTACTCCTTTATCTGTCCTAGCAAACATTTATGACAGACTCCTAACTTCTATTGGTCTCTGACAAGTTACCGGCCTTTGCCTCCTTGATCTCTCTGCTGCATTTGCTACCACAGATAAAACCATTTTGCTTGATCGACTCGCCCTCTGGTTTGGTATATCTGAAATTATAATTATAGTAGTAATAATAATAGTAATAATAATAATAGTAATAATAATATAAAGCTCACCACTGGTTTGCATCTTATCTCAAATCTCGATCTTTTCAAATGTCGTTTATTAATCAAAATAAACCCAAAAGTTTGAAAATCGGTCAACATTTGGTAAAGATATCTCAATTCTTACCAGAAAAATTGGTTTTCTGGAAGCTATTAGCCTGACCCCTCACTCCAAAGAATATGTATTCTCTCTTTCAAGAAGCCGATGTAGCTGAAAAATAGGTGCTATCTAGAAACTTACATGGCCAGCCTGGCTCGGGGATCACAAATAAGAAAAGATGACATTGGACGAGCTAGGCTCGGGGATCCCGGCTAAGGGGTTAACAGCTGAAAAAATTGAAAATCCTAAGCTAGTGTTGGCAACTGAAATCAGAATAACCCGCATTCCGACTACAAAAAATCTCGGATTCAAATTTGATTCTTCTCTAAACTTTGAATCGCAAATCTCTCAACTTGCAAAAGCCTGCTATGTCCATATTCGTGGCCTTCATCGCCTACGTCCTTGACCCGATTCCAAAACTACCTCCACGATCATGGTTTTTCCAGTCCAGCTACTTGTCTCAAGTTAATAACTAACAATGTAATGTATTCACACAGTCTGCTTTCGGATAAGTTACCACATAGGGCCTAGATCTTAATTTTTAATAATAGTAATAATAATCGTCACTTCATTCCCGTTGACTCTCATTACTTGAGATTTATTCTGGTTTATGTTTAAACCAATTGATTTAGCCATCTCTTCCAGGAACGATTGAGTTAAGCAAATCGACTGCAGAATGAAACACGGTCAAAACTATTTACCTCTGTCTTATTGTCACAGTCACTATTGGTCCCAGCAACCCAACCGATGACGCCTCTAAGAGTCGTTATCTTTTTAATTAGAATGATTGTCCGATGGTGAGAAATCTTGCTTGTCGAAGTTTAGGAAAATAAGCTTTTGCCCTACGAGAATTCTCAGGTTAAATAAAATTGCACCTGTAGAAACCATTTTCAACGAATGTGTGTCAACTGTGCTTTATTCTGAGCTTTGCAGCTGTTGGCACATTCTCAGCAGCTATTTTGAGTTATTTATCCTTGATAATAAATATAAATCACTTTCCTCACTCTTCTTAGTTCTCATATGGATCTATGAATCAGATTTTTAAAATAGTTTTCAATATGCATGGACATTAAAATAATGCTAGACTACAATGTTTCTTGTGCCCCTATGTAGCTGTTGTTGGAATGAATCTGAGTATTTTCTTTTGTTTATGCTTTTCATAGATAATTATAATGATATTTTTGTCAATATTATGAAATTTGTCACTTACTTTACTAACCTTTCAACCACTTCACTTTGCATGCTCTGTTCCTCAGATCACATTAGAAGTACAATAGTACATGTCACTTGATGATGCTCCACTTGTACACAGCATGTACTGTAATGTTTGCATCTTAAGAGTAAATGACCGTCCATTTGCTTCTCTCTTTTTAACATTTCTGAGAGTTGACTATGAAAATTAATGTCTTGTTCCTGTGGTGTCTCATTTGGAAATGTAACTTTAACAAGAGAACGCTATTCAGTGATGAGGTCTTGATATATTACTTATATTTTTAGCGACATAAGGAGAAGAAATTATACACTGATGAAGGAATTGATGATGATGAAATTGAAGGAAGACGAACATTTAATTTGGATGAAAAAATTAGAAAAGCTCTGGAACCGGGACAGACATTTTATGTTGAAATGAAAGGAGCTGGTATTTCCTGTTTTATTATATTCACTGTATTATCTAATTGCTTATTAGAGCTTTAAATGATTATTTAGTGGTTTGTTTTAAAAGATGTTTTACTCTTACATGGCATTAGTGAGTTGTAGAATTGCTCATTGCCATTCATGATGAACTCAGCTGAAATATACTTCGTTGTGTACTTATTTTTGGTTGAATCAGCGAATAAACTTACATATTCATTATTATTACTTATTTCAGGAGACAGTGGTAGAAGCAGAGGTGCTTATGATGTGTGGCTTTTAGGAATTAAGCATTTTCCATTGATTGTGTATTTGCTATTTTTGTTTCTTGCAGATGTGAATTTAAAATATTTTCAGCAGAATGGTTTTGTTTCTCCAATTTTAGTCAGAGACAAAGCAGGTCTTGGGTTAAGGTAAGAAATGTTAGAATTCAAAATTTTAAAATTTAGAATTGCAAACTGAAAATTCTTTTCCTCAGCGTCTCTGAATATCAAAATTTAGTAATCTATTTATATGAACATTTACTTCTGGTAATTTCCAATAATTAAAAATTGGCTCTCAGTAATATTCTGGATATAATAAGAGTAGAGGAGGGGCATTAGCTGTGAATGTGTTTGGTAACCTATATTAGAAATTGGATGCAGGCTTGTAACGAAGAGTTGCTGTTTAACAAATACAGCATTATCAACTGTTGTTTAGCATCTCTGCTGGCACAAGTGTTTCTGTTTTTATAGTTACAATTCTCATGTTGTTCACAACATGTTCATTAGCATTTGTTCATCTTTGAGCTCTTAGTATTTGAATGTTCTCAATCTGTTTGACGTCTTCAACATCTTTGTTGTTTTGCCTAGAATGCCGAGTGAAAATTTCACAGTTGATGACGTGAAAAGATGTGTTGGTATGTTATTGTTATGCAGTCGCTTTAATTGTTGAATGCTGTTCAAGTACCGGTGTAAGTATTTAATTCCAAAGAACCTGGCAAATGTGAAGACCAGGTTCTGGATTTATTGTTCCAATGTATGTTGATGTTGATATGTTGTCACGTTTGAAGGTTCTTATCGGATGTTGGATGTGGTAGACGTAACAACTCAGAAGGATCTGACAATGTCTGTTAAGGAGTGGGTTCGTTATTACACAAGTCCCAGTCGTGAGCGTCTTCTGAATGTTATCAGTCTTGAGTTCAGCCACACTAAGCTTGAGAATTATGTTGATCAGCCAGAAGTGGTCAGTGCTGGTTTTGCAATTCTCTTCCATTTCATGACCTACTTGTCTTTTGTTTACAGATTAGCTAAAATTTTCTTTGTGAGATCTATCTAAAGCAAAATAAAATATTTCATGGCAACTACCTGTTGCTAAGATTGGCAAAAGCCAGTTGTAACAGAGCTACTTCGAGAGTGAAGAGCTAAGGCTTGACAGCAGTCTATGTAATGTTGAATTGAGCTATTGCTTCAGGAGGCCTAAGCCTTGTATGTATGCTGAATTGAGAATCCCGTGGCCGGTTGATGGGCATGGTAAAAGACAGCTGGCGTCATATTAAAGTAAATTTGCTACAATATTGTGATTTTGGATTTTATAGGCATTTGAATGTTTGAAGCAATTTGTTGCTCTCTAAGCATTTGGATGATTCCAATATAATTATGTTTTTGCTTAAGTTTACAGTAAGTTAAAAATTTTAGATTCACCAGATGGATTGGGTTGACCTTGCCTGGCCTTGGTACCTGAAAGAATATCAGACAGAGGCCACTAATGTCCTTGACCGGATGATGTATCCAAAGGTTCAAAAGTATGTTGCCTAAGTCAGTTTTCTTTATTTGTTGGAAAGTACTTTAAGCAAAACAATGAATAACATGTATATATTATGTAATTCATTTGATTAGTTTCGCTGCATACTTGAAATGCTCAAATCTTGTTTTAAACGTATTGATAAATTCTATATTTTTTTGCTTTTTTGTATAGATATTGTCTTATGAGTGTGAAAGGCTGCTACACGGACTTTCACATTGATATGGGTGGCACTTCTGTTTGGTATCACATCCTGAAGGGCAAAAAAGTGAGAAATCCTGGCAGTTAAATATTTTCTACACCTACGACCAATAATTAATCCCTCCCATATACTGTATTGGTTTATTGATGGTATCTGTATTCTTTGGGTCAGGTCTCTGTCCAGCTAGTGGCTTCTCCATGACATCTTTCCAAAGTTCTCTGTTCTTTGCCATTTCTTCCAAAGTCATTCGGTGTCTTCCGTCAGTTTTCCATTGGGTGGTGATGTGCCATATTTCACCAGATATGATTATATCTTCACTTGGTAGCACAGGCTTCTGTCTGATAATTTTTTGTTATTAATTAATGAATTTTGTGTTTTGGTTATAGACATTAGTTGAAGACCATGGTTAATCAAATTGATCATTTCTTTGTATTGCATTTTTCATTTGATGTTGTTAATTGGTTTTCAGGTATTTTGGCTGATTCCCCAACAGAAGAAAATCTTCAGGCATATGAGAGCTGGACATTGTCTGCAAAGCAAGGGGACATCTTCTTTGGAGACATGGTATCCAGCTGTTACCACATCACTCTTGAAGCTGGATGGACATTCTTTATACCTACTGGTAGCCTTTGCTATTTTTGCCTGCACATTATTGTTTATTTAAAAGAATTGAAATTAGTGTAATGATGCCATTTTTTGACATATACACTGTAGACTACAGAGTGACGTGGAACAACCTTATATCCCCAAACATTTTGCCCGTCCCCACCCTATCCCTCATTGCTTCTCCCTATCCTCGCCCCATCCCTGCAGCATTTGTCCCTTCCCCGCACTTGCCTTTTCTGTTCCCTCATTGTCCCCGCAGCAAGCTGTTAATATATGTTAACAAAAACACTTATAATAATATACTACTGCGTTTTTGCTTCAAAATTATGGCGTCATGTTTTCAACTGTTAAATGTTAAATGGAAGTATTTTTAAAGTTTAAGTCCATGAACAAAAAAAGATTGACGACAGCTTCAGCACTCAGCTGAGAGCGGTGGTCGTCCTCCATTGTGCAACCTTCTCGTAGTGTGGCCACACATCACTCCGTTATACTTTTGGAAAGATATTCACTCACTTTTACTTTTGATCAATTTATCGATGTCACATTTTTTCAGTTATAACTTTGAGTGATGCGAAATAACAAGCATGGTAATACCGCACTTTTGGCCAAGTTTTCCCCATTACTGCGGTAATTACCGTAGTTACCACAGGGAATTAATGGTAACCGTTACCGTGTCACTCTCTAATAAAGATAAGGCTTGCTAGTATCATGGTATAGTTGTCATTCCTTCTATGTTTTTTTCTGTTCGTTGATTGTGTTTGTGTTGTCTATCGTTCTTGACGTGCTTTTAGGTTGGATTCATGCTGTCTATACCCCAGAAGATTCACTTGTCTTTGGTGGGAATTTCCTTCATTCTTTTGGAATTCAGATGCAGTTGAGAATTTGGGAAGTTGAAACTAGAACTCATGTGAGTCTTTTGGCTCATTGAGTCATTTATAAATGTTATGAAATCTTATGTTGCTAGAGTTGATTTTAATTCTGCTAAATTGTTGACTTAGTGCAGGGTTTGGCAAACTTTTTCTTCAAAGGGCCACATAAAATCTAATACTGCATTAGGCGGTCCACAAATACAAAAAGCCAGAATGCTTATAATTAAGATGCTGGAAAACATAATAAATTTAATTAATGAAACTAGCATGACATTAAATATTTGGCACTCAAATATCAGATATTTAATAACCATTTCTGAGATTTTAAAATAAAGTGCCATGTCTCCATAAAATATTTTAAATTATCTCACTTTCTGCCTCTCATGTGCATATTTCTAAATGATCTCTTGGGTCACATGGAATCTGGTGGCGGGCCACATGCGGCCTGCGGGCCGGAGTTTGCCCAGTAAAAGAGCCACAGGTGCATGCTGGGATGATGGGACTGTGGAATTAGGCATTTGTAATTGTGGCTGACACTGAAAGTTTCCATCTTGTCATTGTTGATCCTGTTTGTTTCTTTTATTTCTTAATAATTGCTTTGTCTTTATGGATGCAGGTTCCAACAAAGTTTCGATATCCTCTTTTCTGTGAGCTTCATTGGTATGTTCTTGAGCGTTATGTCAGCTGTCTGATGTGTAGAAATCACAGGATTAAGAGTGCTGAGGAAATCTGTCTTGAGGATGGTAAAACGTATGAACAGAGTGGAGAGGGCAAATCTGGAAGAGAAACCATTGACCAAGATAATTGCAAAAAGTAATATTTAATATCTTGTACCATAATTTTCTTAAGAGAGCTTTTGTATTTATTTCTTGTGTTTTAAAAGTAAATATCAGGCTTTAGAGTTAATAAAAATCATGCAAAAAGTTTTAATAGATTTAGATTAATTTTTGAAATGAAGCAAAATTTATGAGACTGTTGTTCACATTTAGCTTTGGAATTTATGAAGATTTGCAGGTAAATTATTTTGCTGATTTGGCATTACTTTCCATGTGGCATACGGATTGAATATTGTATGTCTGGTGTAGAGAATCTGAGTCGAGTGAAAAGTCTTTTGCCACCAGTGGACCACCAGTGGAGAACATTGGTCTGAGTATGGATTGTGATGGTGACGCTAAACAGATTGAAAGTGGCATTGAAAACAAAACGGCAAATGAGACTCAGCATCTGACCTCTCGTGTTTCCAGTTCACGGAATGTTTTTGAGGCTGTTTTCAACATCATCACAGATGACAAAATCTGTGAATTGGAACAACAAAATTGTTCAAGTAGGAGGCTGCCAAGAAATAGTGGAAGTGACTGTGGAATAAGCAGGAAATCATTTGATTGGATAGACATGACAAAGCATGAGCGAGATGGTCTGAGTGCCATTGTTTTGTGGCTGGAAAAGTTGCCTCAAACTAAGAAGTTCATTCCGAAAGACATTCCAGATCCTCTTGGTCTCTTAACAGATGTTAAAGTAAGTGAAAGAGATTATCTGGAGATACATCACCAAACAAAATTACACTTGGTAAATCTTATTTTAAAATTTTTTCTCAGGAGATCAAAATGCTTCAACAAGGAAGTCAATTCAGTTGATTTATAAGACATAAAAAGTTAGAAAAACAATACAATTTATTATGAAATTTTGTAAAGATTTTTATTACATTTCATAGATTAGAAAGTTATTTCATATATGTAAAAATTGTTGATGTGTTGTATAATGTTGATCTCTTCTATAAGATTGGATGAAGGCATTTGCTTTGCATTTGTTATTCTTTGTGTTAGATATTTTCCAACTTTTTATAAAGATTTGATTTTGATTGTAGTCTTTGTTGAAATCGCATTCAGCTGACAGCCATGAGAAAGCAGTCAATGGACAAGTGATTCTTACTTGGCCAGTCAGGAAGGCACGCTGATTTTAATTTAATTTTCATTTGATGTCTTTTTTTATTTAATTCAAATGTTCTTTTCTCGTATCATTTTGACATTTTGTGGAGCTTACTTTATAATAATCATTTTATAAAAGTCATAAGAAATTACAATATTTGAAAGCCAAATTAACACTGAGAACTTGTGTTTCTGCACAATTTTTTTAAAAGGAGAGATTGTGGATTTTTATAGAAGCGAAGGCAGAAGAAAATGGTGAAGGCATTTTCAACAGGAAATACAGGAGGTCCTTCTCAAAATGGAACTGGGATGTGGCATTATCGAAGAGTTCGTTGTCGAGAGTGTGAACCTTGCACCAGAGCAGACTGTGGTGACTGCTATTTCTGTCGAGATATGAGAAAGTTCGGAGGTCCTGGTCGAAAGAAACAGACCTGTGTTAGCCGTCAGTGTTTAGCGGTTAGTTGCAACAAATCGTTTCATTGTTGTTTTTTTTGCTTTATTGCAATGGCATTTACTGAGAAGTGGAAGAAAATATAAGACATCTTAATGAAGGAAAATGTAGATGTTGGCAAAAGGAAACCTGAGAAGCAGCAGCTGAAAGGGAAGTAATTCAGAAATCCAGTGAAGCCATGCAAAATATGTGCAGATGTTGTGAATTTGCTGAAAGCTGTTACAGAAGACACAAGAACGTGGTACCTTGACAGATGGTCATGAACAGTCTGAATGTCATAAAGGTAAACTGCTTGGGTAAAGTGCTGAAGATGGAGCTCTATCTGACAAATCACCCAGCATTTGAATGTTGCAGCAAGTGTGTTTAGAGGTGCTTATGGTAAAACACTGGCTGGCTAAGACCTGAATGATGCCATGATAATAATAATATGACAATTGTAAGAGCACTCTTGTGCCATCTGGAAGCCCCATATTATACCAATTTCTTGGCTTGTTAAAGGCTTTTTATAGGCATTTGATAGAGTATTGTTTAATTTATTTTGTGTCTGAATTGATGACAATTTGAGGTCTCCGAAAAATTTCTCCATTGTTACTTCATAATTTATAGCAGTGTAGAACTTCATTATAGAAGCATCAGTTATGGAGGCAATTGCTTTTAACTATAATTCAGTGGCAGTTCTGATGTATTTCATCATACTTATTATGCCTGTGCATCAAAGAGTAATGACAGTATATGGCAGCATCATCTCCTGTCCTGATGCCATCATTAGAATGAGGCTCAACTGTAGTATGTTTTGATGTTGACTATCATTTTGACTCTTGAGAAAGTGTTTCAGAAGTTGTGCTATGTGACAGAATATATTTTCTATTTGTCAAAATACATATTTCAGCCAATGTTACCAAGCAATGCAATATGCCAGATATGCAACCAGGGAGACGGAGCGACTGCCATTGAAGGTGCGTCGGAATCATTTGTGTCTGAAGAGCAGTTGACCAGAATTGAAATCATGGAATGCCGGATATGCTTTGATATAGTTCATCCATTGTGTCTGAAAAAATCTCATCCGGAGATAAGTCATCCCGGGGTCGTAGACGAAGATCTTCCGAGCAGTTGGGAATGTGCTCGCTGCTGTGAGGCGGGAAAGGAAGGTCAAGGAAAGGTTAACTTTCGTCTCTTTCTCAGTTGCTGAGAAATTAGATTTCTTATTTATAGAAAAGTGATTGTTGCATGTAGTTATAGTGCTTCACTTTTTGTTACCTTACTAAATCTGATTATCTCAATATTATCTTAGATAATTTGGCTTGGAGTAGCTTGCAACGATTAGAGTAGGAGTCCTATCTATAATATGCATATCTACATAATTTTAGTCAAAACAAAATGCTAGCCATCATGGTTATATTCTGCCAGTGAAATTGCACAATGACAGCGATTTTAATATTAATTTTGAGAATTTTTTATGTATCTAATATAAATATTTTAAAAATATTTTGAATCTGTTAAGATTTTGTTTAAAACATGTTTTTGAACACATCTGGATTGGAATACCAGAACCATAATTTTTTCCAATAAAGTAAATTAATGTAGGTGTGTGTGTATATACCGGTATATATATACAGTATGTATATATATCTAGTTTTAACCTACAGTTGTTGCTATTTATTTGTAGCAGAGGCATAAATTTTTTACTGTCCCACCTGAATCATCGGCAAGACGTCGTCATAGAAGGGAATCTTCAGGTTCCAGCTCTTCGTCTGGAAGTTGCAATTCCTCTGAAAGTGCTAAATCTAAGAGAAGCAATCAGATTTGCTCAAAGTCGGGTCTTCATTCAGGCTATGAGCTTGTCCAATCACCTCAGCGGAAGAGACAAGGGGTTAGTCATTTGGAGCTTCCTTTTCAGTTAAAGCACACTCAGTCAATTGCTGTCGACCAAACATCATCATTGTCTGTGCTCTGCGGTAGCAGCCTGGCCGTTCATACAAAAGATTTGGATGATTCCAGTTCAATTCAGAAGAGAACTGACATTCTGAAGATTTCTCTCTCTCCAGAAAAGGTTGTAATTCAGTTGTTTTACCTAATATAATCTAAAATCTAATCTTAAACTTCTGTAGTACCACTTCATAATGCACAGGAGCATCAGTCAATGACACACCAAATCTAATTTAATTAAAGAACCTACACTTGCATCAGTCCTAATATTTAGTTTATTCAAACTTTATGAATTTCAATGCTTAATTTTAATATGTCTATAATAGCAACAGTTAATATGATAAAATAATGAAAACAAAATAAATGGAAAGCAGTCTAAGGCACAAGAGAATAAGATTTGAGATTGAGAATAAACGATTTATTTTTGGAAAATTTTTGTGATTTTCACGTGTTAGAATTTTTAGGAAGAATTTTACAAGTATCTATATAATGTGGAATAATTTGAACTCCAATCTCTGTAGTTATTTCTGAAGTTTATTTGCTTGTGTTACTTGTGATTTTAACAGAAATCTGCTTCAGGAGTTGAGTCTTGGAAAATTGCTCGCGTTGAGATGGGAAACAAAAAGAAAAACTTTCAGATAAAGGATTTAAAACCAACCTTGACTCAAAATGCAATAAACACTGATGACTGCGGAAAGAGGAAGAAGAGAGTACGACCAGGGAATTCAGGCAGTGCGTTTGATTCCACGCCTGAGGCCAATGCTGTTCATTTTACTTCACCACTACGAATCAATTCTCATGGCCGTGAGATCATGACACCAAGGCGATATCTTATATAGTGTGTGACCATCTTGTGAACAGTGATGTTTCTGTATTCTTACATTTCCCAGCAAATTACAAGTTTATGCACCATTTGATTTTCAATTGGGATTTATCATTTTTATCAGCTCTGCACTTGTGACCAAGTTACAGCCCAAATTAAAGTATTTTGAATAAAAAGTTAAACAGTCTAATAGTGAAAGTGTACTTGGAGCATTGTTTACTGTACAGGTGTAAAATAATAGAAATCATTAATTTCTAGGTTATGCATTTTCTTGTTTGATTTTCAGACGTGTTTTGTGACAAACATTGTGTTTCTGCTTTGCCAGTTTTCATGCTGTTTTTGAACGTTTCAATGATCAAACGCCTTGGAAGTGAAAGACAGAGAAAAACATTTTAGTCTCTTTTGACTTCTGTGTTTTTCATATTTTGTTGCCTTTTGTAGTTTTTTAGTCATGTGTAGTGCCAAGTTACAGAGAAGGATTTTGTTTCATAGAAATAGATATTGAAGCTATGGGAACTTCATCTGTGCATTTAGTAATGCCTTTGTGTATTATACACTTTATATTTATTAGTGGCTCAGAATAGTTTCAGTAGAGAAAATTCATTGTACTGTATTTGAATGGAATTAGAACCAATTGAAAGAAATAATAAGCAATTCTCAGTGAATGAATAAAATTCACAAGTAAGTTCCTCTCTTAAGCTTTAATACCCTCGGCCATCCATCTTCATTGCATCAAACCACACTAGAACAGTCAATAAATTCTGCCTCAGTTTTATTCTGGACTCTAAGAGTGTTACAAATGCCACGAAAAATGGTGAGCTGTGTCAAACGACACTATACAAAGTCTTCCAGAAATCTATTCTCTGTCAAATGTCTACAAAGTCGATCGAGAGATAAGAGGGGTCTTAAGATGGTATCACATTATAGCCGCCCCAGTTATGACAGCCAAAGTTATAACCGCCCCAGCTATGGCTGCCGTCAGTATCATTTAGGGTTTGTGTTTAGTGTCTGGTTTATGGTGTGGGTAATGATTATATGTCCCCGAACGGGTTAGGGTACACTGCTTTTTGTCAAAACCCATAGAGTAACTGGGGCGGTCATAACCGGGGCGGTCATAGCTGGGGCGGTTATCATCTTTAAGATAGCTGGTTTCTTGTATCACAGGTTTTATAGACCACAAAAATATAAAATTGAGAACCGCTGAGCTGCTGTGCAAAATCTTATGACCTAAAAATTTTGTATTCGCTTTTGAATGTTTTAAATTTGTCAAATAATAAATATTGATGGCGAATAACCGTAAAATAGCTGACTTGTCGACTGATGCTTCTGTACATAATGAAGTGGCGCTATAAAAGTTTAAGATTTAGTTGATTAGATTGGCCTAAAATGTGCGTTAATTAATGTCCCATTATCTCTCTAAATAAGTTGTTTCAAATTGATTAGAACTGCTTCTAATGGTTCTCGTTGTTCTACCGGAATCTACTGAAAACGAAATTAAGAATCTTCTTGTTTATTTGAATATTATTTGAATATTATTAATCACGTGACTTAGCTCCGCCCTTTTGGCCTAAAGAGGCGTGGGAGTCGGACCGACGGTTGAGACGAGCGGCATTTAGACGCATTTCAGCGGCATTTGGACAAAGGCTTGCAGATTGGTAAGTTTCAAAACGTGATTAAATGTGATAGAAATGCGAGCGCTGGAGTAAAAATTGACATCAGATAGGCGATAGACCCTACTGTTTAATCGAGGTTTAAGTATAAACGAGAAATATTTAGAAGCCGCGATTGACGTCAGATTAAAAATTTTCTGGGATTGAAATGATAATTATTGTTTAATTGCGAAAAATTGTGGCACTTATGCAGAAGTTATATACACTTTATATTTCACTATATGATACTTTATCTTTTGTTTGGATTATTGATACAGACTGCATCTGTTGAAAATGGAAAAATTGATTTAGTCTCATTTCTGGAGTACAAGAATTGGAAGCAATCAGTTGTTATCAGAAGTCATGGCTCTTGCAACTCTCACTCCGAGACGAACAATTCAGGATACATGCATGTAAAATTGGGTAAATTTCATATCTTGTATCAATTTGTTTTTCTTGTTACATTCTTTTGTAAAAGAATTTTTCCACAGTTTGGGCACATCCATGCTAGAACTGAAATACATAGATACATAAGTGTTTTCATATTTTATGAAATCGCTCTGTGGACAAACCCTAATGTTCTGAAGATTGGTTGCATTTTGGACTGTTTTCTTCCATGTGCTGTGGTCTTCTGCTCTTCTAGTCGCCTGCTCTGTAGCGTGTCCTGTCCATTCTTTGATGTTGTCCGACTTTTTTCTTAGTCTATTGTACATTCTAAAACATTTTGAATACTGTTTGTTTTAGGCAAGGAAATGGATCTTTTTCAGCCTCATCAGGGTGTTACTGAAGCTCAGTTTTCAAGTGAAAAATCGTGCAAGAATGCATCATTTCAGTCTTTCAATGTGTGAATTTTCCCATCTTTTTCTTCGTGTATTGGAAGAGAATCTAATACAGACAAAGTCAGTAACTAATTTCTTGTCACATCTATTTGTGCAAAATGTAGGGGGAAAGTGACTCCACATAGATTGTGTTCTTAAACTTTGTGTGTTTTTAAAATAAAAAATTGGCATGATAATTCAGGATGGTGTATTAAAGTTTCCGAATTTTTTCCCCAAGGGGTAGGTCAGAGTTGTTGAGTTGGATGAGCTTCTGTTCAACGGACTTGCACGCCACGTTTGGCTCTAGTGGGAATGTATTTCTGTGTTTCAGAGTGCATTTGGCTCATATGGGGAGTCAGCAAGGTCTCCGTTGAGCCCGGAAATTTCATATTCTGTTATTATAATTTATATACTTGAAGATCGAATCAGGCAAACCAACATTTTTACGCAGTTAAGGTGAGAATTTAGAATTTGTGATAGCTGGTTTTGTTAAATTCATTACACTGTCATGTGAAAGATTCATTATTGTTGAGATTAAAGTTATTTCAACTCGATGTGCAATGTATTTTGGGCCACTGCTTAATTAATTTGTTTCCAAAGTTCTAACATCAGTTGGTACTAAGCATCTTGTGCTGAGCTTGTGAGTTGCTGTATGAGCCAAAGTGTAATTGACTTTCTTTGATCCCTGACTATTTTTAAATCAATGGTCTTGGCTAAATTATAAAATTATTGCTGTTTTTATCATGATTTTATGTGAGTTAAATCACGCCTCGTAAGGGGCTGTCCATTAATTACGTCAACAATTTAGGGGGCTTGAAAAAGTTTGACAGTTGTTGACAGGGGGTGTTAAGAGAAGTTGACATCAACAATTTCACTTTTTACAAATAATCAAAAAATAGGAAATTTCATAGGATACTACTTATTACAATGGAAAAAAGCATGGCAAAAAAGGTCATCACCACATTATGACACTCGAGCAAAACTGAGGGAAAATGGTAACGCAAAAAATAACCTTGTCAATGGGACCTGATTGATTTTTTTTTGGGGGGGGTCAAAAGTTTTTGACATAATTATGGGGGGGGGGTAACTGAAAGTTGACAGTTGTTGACAAAGGGGGATGGGGTCAAATATTGTTGACATAATTAATGGACAGCCCCTAATTTAGCTTCAGCCACCAGTGGTAATGAGTTCTGTGAGTAATGAAGTACTGTACTTCTATTTGCAGAGACACTGACGTATGTATTTCAGAATAATTTTCATCAATTGACCAAGTGGTTGATGGTTGAAACAAATTTTCTAATTTAGCAACCTGTGTTCTAAGAAAACTATCCTGAGGTCTAGTCTTTATAAATGTGAAAATGAACAATGCTGTCACTGATCAATTAACTTTTGATATTGATGTCTTCTTTAAATCTGGAAGAGATTCAGAGGTAGAATTTCTCAGGGTAGTTCCCTTATAGTTTTAGGCAATGTAATGAATCTTTGTATATTTCAAGCATATGAAGTTGCTTAAACAATTAAGCTCAGTCTTCAACATCAATTCAGCGAATGATCTCATCCTTTTCTTAATGCAACTGAAGCATCTAATACAAAACCTAGTCTGTAAATAATTTATTGTAATATCTGTTATTGCAAATGTCAGAGAATTTAAGTGAATTGATTTAATTTTAGAGTTGTTGCAATGGCAAGTAATCACATTGAATGAAATTGTGTCAATAGTAAGACATAATCCTCACTTCTGGATGTGCAAAGAAATTGTCATTGTTAATATTGTCACAAAAGTCGGTCAGCAAAGTTGAGTCAATTCATGAAGTCAATGAGCACAGTTTGCACATCAGTGACTGTGCGAAAAGAAAAATGCATATAATAAGTAAGTACATATAAAATTGGAACTTCCTATTATAGTAAGTGAGAAAATATGTGTACATCTATATAAAAATGATTGGAAAATGCACATCAATTTAAAATGATGGTAATTGTAAGTAGAAATTTGTCTGCATCAATTTCAGAGTGGCCGAGTAGCAAGGAAGAAAGTAAATGCGACTAAACATTAAAAACAGTTGTAGAGAAATGTACATCTATATAGCAATAGATAGCTCTCCATGTAAATAACCACTCTAAATGCAGTACATCAATATAGAAATAAAAGCCTGTTGTGATTTGCTGCTGTTTACGACACACGAAGACGTCATCGTCTCCGTACCAGGTAAGGAGGGCCTATAGGCCTCAATTGCTGATCAGAGACCAGCTGCATCCCAATCAATCGCTGTGTGGTCTTCGGAGGGGGACGACTTGAAATTGGCTCATCACTGCATCATTTGTTGATCGTGTTGCTGTGTGTGCCTATGGCTGGCAATTAGAGTTCAGTAGAATAAGTGTAGTAAATTTTATTTCTATTTTGAGAAATACATTTTGTTAATAAGATTCAGTTCCAATCCAATAACAGTTTAATATTGTTTTCAAAATAAAGCGGGTCCCTGAATTTTTACTTTGCTGGTTTGTCCGGTACAAATGTACCGTGGTGAATCCGCCACTGGTTATATTGAGCATATATTGTCTTTCGTTTGCCGTGTGCATAGAATGATTTAGTTTATTAGTGTCAAAGTCAGAACCAATGATTGCTGATATTACAATTTAATATCGGAAAATAGATTAACAGACCATTGTTAAAGTGTTTAATGTTACCGTATTAGCTATTTGATATACACTTAAAATTTACGTTAAAGAATTAGGGTACTACCGGTAAAAGGGAGAAGCAGAAAAGCAAAGAAATCTCTGTCCAGAGCCAGCTTCAGTGGCAGATTTACTGTACATTTTTAGGCCCCTGTGTACACTTCTAAGAAGTTACAGGTCAAGTGAAAAGTGACAGAGGATCTCTTTTTGCTTATCAGGTTTTTAGTTTTTAGAATTTTCTCGGGAAACCTTCGGAATTAGTTACAGATCAGGTGTTGGCGATAACCTTTTTTCTTTTTTCATGTTTGTAGCATTAAGTATAGGGTTCCCAACTGGGGGCCAGGCACTCAATAGGGGGCACGGGCTCCCCGGTGGAGCCGCCACTGCTTGTATGCCTAGTCTAGAGTACAAGTACTTGTATTTACGGTCGGAAATAGGCTTGGGATGCTCTTTCTCGACTAACATCACCAGGCCCGCCGAGAGAAATTCCGGGCCCCTGTGCAGAATGGCCGGCGGGCCCCGAAAAAAATTGCTGACCCCTTTTTGCTTGTCATTGGTTTAACCCAAATTAACCGACACGATGTCATGTTGCAACTCTCGAAAACTAGTGATGACCTTTTTTTCTTGTCGCTCTTTCACACTCAGTAGCGTCATTTCAGACGTTTCTTCGGGGCGAGATAATGTTTTGGTCAAATTTTGGCATATTATGGGACATTTTTGGACAATTTTGGCGATTTTTTGGACATTTCACGTTTACAGTATTTATTTACTTAATACATTATGTCTTCATTTTCCTTGGGGGCCCGCCTGCCCCTCCCCAAATGACGTCCCTGTTCACACTGTTCATTTTGATGTCCTCAGGTCCGGGCCCCCTTTCTTTATTGTTATTATTGTTAGTTATGCATATTCATCATCGGCCCGGGCCCCTGTGCATTTGCCCCCGCTCTCGGAGGCCCTGAACATCACCACTGCAAGTAATAGAAATCCAAAGAAATATTAGAAACCTGAAGACTCGACGATTTCCCTTTGTTTATGAGGTTCGCGCGCCAGTAAATTCCATTCGAAGAATTCGCCAGATGTCGACACAAGATGGCAGACTGCCTTGACAACGTTTAATCACTGGTCGATTTGCCATGGTGATGGGTTTGCTTACAACACTGAGTACTTGTATCAATCATCAATGACGGCATAAGGAGAATAGTGTGGATCTAGATCCGGTTTACTGTTAAAGGTTCGATAGCAGCTCTTTGGATAAATAGAACGCCTGATAAGAGTTTAAATGAAATGCTTTGCACGGCGCTGTTAGTTTTTACAATAGCCTACGAATTTACTCATATGACGCAACAATGTCATAAATGGCCTTTTAGCTTTTATAATAATTATAACAGTCTAGTGTGGTTCAGTAAAGTGGGTCGCAGCTCTCAATAGTTGGTCTATAGTATTTTTTGTAAATTAACCTTTTGCTACAACGCGTATTGCGACCACTTTACTCTGAAACTCCGCTAACAATAGGGACTCTAACTAGCGTAGGTTTATATCTATTTACTTGTCAGTACCCCCAAAGCAAGCAAAAGAAATTCTTTTGAATTTCCATTGATTTCTTTCCTGGTACAAAATCGTTAAACGAAGTTCTGTCTATAGATAGGCCTAGGCTCACTGCTTATCTTTGTCTTTTGTGTCTTTCATGTTTAGAGCAATTCGATTATTAAAACCTCGATTCTTTTATGTTTTTAATGGCTGCCCGAGCGGCTTAGGACTGTTTTCTTACAGGTGGTCGTCGTCGTCTTCAGAGAATCTGAGGTTGCAATTGGTTTCAGAATAGACTCAAATGCATTAAGAAGCGCTGCATAATTTCACTTTGAATCAACACTTTATTGCAACACAAGCAGTGGCATCGCCAGGAATTTTCGGTTGGGGGCAAAATGGGCTAGCGTGTTAGATTCCTTACCACCTCAACCCCCTCCACTGAAAACTTTATCACCGGATTTGCGCGAATCTGGTAGGTGGTTTGGGGAAGTTGGGGAGGGCAGTTGCCCCATTTCCTCCCCGTGGCGACGCTAATGTTAGAACGCCTCCACCATGACATGCCCCGTCATTCCATAATTGTAATAGGCCTAATGCATAGGATTTGTGCAAATTCAAGCGCATATTTGAAACACTTCGTGCTGTTAGAGATCGATTTCAAGTACCATATGATATTGAGCGGCTATCTTTAGCATCCTTTAATACTGTACATCGATGTCAATCGCTATTGCAAACCTAGACCATCGTCTTCTGTATTTAGAACGCAATTGCTTCACCTGGAATTTTTGGTTGGGGGCAAAAGGTGCTAGCGTCTCAGATTCCTTACCCACCCCTAACTCCCCCCCGCACAGTAAACTTTCTCACCGGATTTGCGCGAATCTAGTAGGTGGTCTGGGCAGGTTGGTGGGGCATCCCCCCCCGTGGCGACACTAATGAACACAAGATTTACAAATTACGGTGTTTTTAAATCGTCCCTGGTCACATTAAATGCATTCGACTCGAAATATTCAACAGAATCAAGCCATTCCACTATTCTGTTCAAATTCAAATTATTCGAGTGAAATGATGGGATGATGAATTGATAACAAAACCCGCCATTTGGACAATACTGTACCTAGAAATCAACCGATCTCTGAGCGTAAACTACAATAGAAATTGAAGCTTGTTTATTTTCTTTGGTCACAAAATACGTTTTGGACAAACCACGATATTCCCATATATTCGATGAAAAGGAATTGATGGTGAGTTCTGATATCTCTGGGCGACTGTATCGAGACTCGGATAAGATCTCTGTCTTCCGATTAAAATCAGACGGCGTCTTCTCCCCAATCGGAAAAGATTACAGTGACTTGGCGCCGCACCCTAAGACGCGCACACGGCTACCTTGTTTACCGGACATTCTCCAGTCCGGTGAACGGAGTGAGGGGCCTCGAAAAGCTTCGACCGCAGTCGACATCTAGATAAACAAGCGCCACTATTGACAGGATATGGAATTTCAGGCGGTGAAGCAACGCTGACGTGAAAATCTCGTGAGGCACGAGAATGGTCGGAGGACCGGGGGCTTTGATTTCCTCTCTGTTTTCGCACGATTTTGGACCTCACGCAACTCAGCCAGAGAGCACGCCTCAAAAGCTCGCCCTCTGCCCCCATTTTGCTTCTTCGCGCGGCTGCCTTAGAAGTCGAACTGGAGCTGCGTGCATTTTGGATGGCTTCATTGTGCTCCGTCGAACACTGCACTCTACCGATCGCTACTCTGTGCTGCACGAGATTACAACTGTTTGCTTTTCGTGTTCCGTCGCTCGACCACGATGCATGCGTTTAGTTACGCAGATGCATTGATCTCTCGCTTTCTCTCACCCCCACCCCACCTGCCAAACGGTGACAGAGTCATCTGCCGACGTGACTGTTCTGCTGACATCGATCGACGTCAGTGACGAATGTGGTCTTTCCGAAGGCAAAATAACATTTAATGTCGGACACACTGCACTGTGTTTTGATAGAACGACTGGAAGACGCGTTAAGGCAATCGTCAAAGAATGAAAACCCGATTTAGAACGAGATTTGCTCCACATTTTATCCGGCTAAATAGAGGAAACAATTTCCCGGATATTTTTGTTATACCTTCTTCATTTTAGACTGCCTCTATACGCCCCTAGCAGCAGCAGATGACTGGTCTACATCTTCTTTCAAGCGAGTTCTTTTTTTCAGCGTAGCCTATACGTGAGCTTAATATAATGTCCGTCGCAACATCTGTCTTCCACGCGCGTGAATCTTCTTACGAGATTTTAGAAGCGCAAAGATGCTCCAGGCGCGGTTTCAAGAACCCATCGCCTTCCTCGTTGTCTATAGTGCAGCGTCCGTGTGTCTGCAGAAGAATATATTTCTGTTTCTAACACCTACGGCATCTGTAGCGCAGTCATTCTGTGAAAAGCAAGCAGAACAAGCTTCAATGTACACAGCGTTATGCTGTCTGACCGTCTCTTTGTCCGTCCATTCAAAATTTTCATCCAAATAGCATTAGAGATCATTGATTAGCGATCCGTGAAACTTTTCATCATTTCTTGCGGTCAATTCTGCTTGAGATGTCACACCTGATTTCGCGTTAATAGACTGAGTTTCAGGACGAAAATGAATATACTGTATATATTTTTATGCCTTCTTCGTTTTAGACTGCCTCTATACGCCCCTAGCAGCAGTTATATACTGATATATATATATATATATATATATATATATATATATATACATTAGCGTCGCCATGCACAGGGGCAATTGGGGGCAACTGCCCCCTCCCCAACCTGCCCCAGACCACCTACCAGATTCGCGCAGATCCGGTGAGAGTTTTCTGTGGAGGGGTGGGTAAGGAATTTGATACGCTAGCCTCTTTTGCCCCTCCCCCAACCAAAAATTCCTGGCGAAACCATTGTATATATGTATATGTATATATATACAGCCCTCGGTACTCATTCCCAAAGGTCTTATGAGGACAAAAATTGTCCGGAGACAGAAAATTAATGTGTGTTAACTCTCGTCACGTTCTTCGAGGTCGGCCACGGAAAAAGTTCCTCGAAACGATATTGCGTTGGAACATTGTTTATATATATATGTGTGTGTGTGTGTGTGTGCTTTAAAACGGCAACGCTATATAACGATCCAAACTGTGATAATTTGAGAAGCTCAGTCTATTCAGGTTATACCCTTACACCATGGTTTAATGATTTAATCTGGGCGTTTCCGGGGGAAAATTTGCCCTTCCCTCCGGAAATTTCAAATTCCCGGGAATTTTGGCATACTACATTAACTAACAGCAGCACCCTAGCAGAATCTCCCCGTCTTTGTCAGTTCACCATCCCCCGGAGTCCAGAGTCTAGATTAAGCACTGCCTTACACGAATTTTTGCTCATGTATATAATTCTCTTGAAGTACAGTGTATTGTGAATATTTCCTACGGGCGATAATTCAAGTCTTTCCAGTTGTCACTCAGTTTTCCAGGTTTCCTCCTATTCACAACACTCATGAGTGAGAGGGAGATCATCTGAAGTGCACACACAGCAGGATTTTGAAAAAATTGTCTGATATTTAGCTAAGCTTTCTCGAGTGGACGACCATTGTGGCCATGGACCGTTGAGAAATCTCGCCCTAGCGTTTTCCTCACGATTCGGCATCTTAGCATTAGCAATGGGGGGACGTGCGTTCGGTAATTAAAAAGTGCAAAACGTTTCCGTCTCGTGTTCACAGCGGAGCGTATAGGGGCGGATTTTGCGGTTGACTTTCTTTTGGATCGAATGATTTCGTCGAAGTAAATTCGTTTCTCTTGGTGTATTTCTTTTAAAACCCGGAGCGGAATAGGTTCGGGTGCCATCGTCAATTCGAGTCTCTCTCTCTCTCTCTCTCTCTCTCTCTCTCTCTCTCTCTCTCTCTCGATTCGATAGCAGAATCGCTTCAGGGGTCAACGGATAAGCGCAAGGGCCCCGCCAGCAATCGACCGTCAGCCTTGAAAGAGTGGTAACCAGATAAGATGCCTAAATGAGCCATAGCATCCTTTCTCACCGACCTTCATTTCACTTTCCCTCTTGTCTGTCTCAGTCTCTATCTGTCTCTCTGTCTGTGTTTATCTGGCTGGCTGGCTGTCTGCATGTTTGTCTGTGCCTGTGTGTGTCTGTCTCTCCGGCCGCTGTCGAGCCTGAGTGTCCGTCTCCACGTCGGTTTGTTTGCCGGCGGCGGCGCGTTCCTCCGATTCCCGCGAGAGAGGTCCGCAGCTGAACCCTCGACACGTAAACAAGGTCCGTCAAGATTAGATCGTATTAATATATTGGTGTCTACGCACTCAGTCACGAGTGAGGGACTGGAAGACGAACGAAACAGAGACAGCGGATCATATTCGAGTCTCTCTTCAGTAACAGAAACCTCTCCGCAGTACACTCCAGACGAACTGAGAACTTGTGGGAGGACATCGCCCCTCCCACGCCAACTTCTGGGGGGGGGGGATAATAACGAGAAAATGTTCAAAACTTTTCAGTTGCATCAAGTAAAAACTTGGATAAAAAGCAGCGTTTCAAAATGTTCAAAAATCCGGTAATATTGGCAAACAACTCTATGGATTTTTCCGAATATATCAAATGCATCTGATCACTGCTAACTCTAATTTGATCACGTGTTACTCGCATTAAATCGAACTCAACACGCTTCCAATAATAGACTTACAACGATTAAATAGGTCCTAAACGCAGATATATAGGGGCCTATGCTCACTAATGAAAATACCTTCACTACGTCTCCACTGGGCACTTTCTATATAGGTTAATTGTAGGCTAATTTATTGAGCATGCATAAAATCTTAGACGTTCAGTGAGTACGAGGTATGCCTATGGTATATTGACGGTTAACGGGCTACGACCAATATCACTTCGTAAAACTAATAACTTATCATCTTTCAGATCTGGCCTTAAAACATAGCTGTTTGACTTGGCTTACCCCCTTATATTACTATCCCTCCGTTTCGGACTGATCTGGCTCTAATGCTATTTGGATTTGGTGCGCCATCGGCTGATGCCCTGGGCATTATGATAGTGGCGCCATAGAAGTTTATTGATTGACCTCTCAACTCTATCGTAAGAGTTTTATTTCACAAATTTTATTTAATTTTTCTTTAATTCTGGTCTTAATCGGTCAAACCTAGTGCGTGTGCGGGCGTGTTTTTCTCTTTTCAAAAACCACCTTATCTCCCGGATCATCTCAGAGCAAAAATTGCGGTTGGATAAACAGCAGGGCGCAGGTGAAACGCGACCGCAGCAGAAACGGCGTTCATATCTCTCTCTCTCTCTCTCTCTCTCTCTCTCGTCTTCGTCGTCTCGTCGTAAATCTTTCTAATTATCTGTCGATTTGGAGTTGGTACACAGACGCTCATATTTACCACCACATCGGACTGGTTGGGCGCTGGCCGACCGACCGACCTCGAGTCCGGCAGCTTTTCCCTTCAACGGGCCGGGCTCAAGATGAGTCCGTGTCAGCGCTGGAGAGTAAGCCTCGAGAGCCGGTGCTTCGTATACGTCCTGAAATACATCACGTCCTATACATACATACATACACACCGCTTTGCGAACTGGGACACAGGGCGCGCCGCCGCAGCAGCACACAGGCCATGCGACCGTCGCGGAGGGACCCCCCTCCACTCCCCCAGTAGACACACGGCAACAGCGCCGGATGAAGAATTATTGGAGACAACACGACTAGAAAAACGCCCGCGGCCCATGCTGGACAACGGGATATGAAATACGACAACGACGTCTGATTTGCACAACTCTTGGCCGCGCAGCAGAGGAGGTGGACGAAGAGGAGGAGGAGGAGGAGGAACGCCCATAAATACACGCTGATAATTTTATCAACTTACGCACACGGTGACGACGACAGGCGCCATATCTTAATCTAGATTAGGCAGTTGGCAGTTTGACGTCATCGCAAATTAAACAAGCGTTGAAAACATAAAACGAGAGAATATGCATTACTTTTTATAAGGGAGCTGCCTAATTATGCCGTTGAAATAATTGCGCGTAGTCTACGAGCTCAGATATCACGTTTCGTCGAAGACTGTTGGTCGTAAGTAGGCCAAAACATGGCCAATACTTTTGGAAATTGGTCCAGTTATTGCGTGCAAACTCACGTTTTAATGGTGGCTTGTTGAAATAGACTGATAATTATTAATTGGAAGGGTAAAAGTTAAGCAGCAATTAAACAAACTGAAATGTTCGATAAAATCGTTGCAACAGCAAATGAAAATTCCATACGACTAAACCTAACTCTAAAGCACTGAAAGTGTCTCGCATTTTGTATGGAAATTGCTCTTTGTATTTAAAGAACAAATTGACTTTCAAAGGCAAAATATACAATAATTGACTCAGCACTAGAAACGCGGCACATAACTCAACCGAAAAACGAAGACCAGTAATTAGCGGACGGTAACGGTCCCCGTGTCACAATCTCTGTCGGTAAAATAAAACAACTTTTACTTACAATTTCCAATTTTGTGCCATCAATCATCATGTCATCTGGCAAAGAAACTACGAATCAGTGTTTGTCGAGAGAATATTGACAGAAAACCAATAGCTGCATCTGATAACAGACAGGAACTGCGCTAGGCCTAATGCCCGAGAAAGCTAAATGCGCTTTCTCATATTTCAGTTTCAACACTTTCAATAGGCCTACTGCTACTACTACTAAATAATAATAATAATGTATTATTATTAACAATAGGGGCCTAATAATAGTAAGTGTAATAATAATAGCAATTGTAATAATAATAATGACAATAGTAATGGTAATTATAATGATGACAGCAATAACTGGCTTCTAAGTGGTTTTGTAGGATCTCTTCTGTGCTCACAAAAAGTAAGTTAGACACAAGGAACTTGAAATTTACAACAAGTGCAATGAATGCGTTGCGTCCGTTGGACTCCAATTGTAAATTTGTCTCGGCATGCTCTGTAGGATAAAAGTCCCCCGGAACATTTGCTGGCATTTTCCGACAATTGCTAATTGGGCTTACGTGTTAGATGGAGAAATCTAAATGGAATTTGAGGCGTCCTCAAAAATTGAATAACTGCTGTTGGGATTTCTGCCTTTGCTACGTCTCCGACGAAAAGCGCTAGGGGCCTATACATAGACATCCGCTGTGCACCCTGCTTAGGATCCGGAGTTCTTGATGACCAACCAGGGTAGAGAATGTTCAGGCAGTGCACTGCAGCGCTGCTGTTTGCGAAGCCACACGAAGCGGAGTAGAAAGAAGTCCCTCAGAAGCAGCTCAACGACGACTGCTGTCTGTCTGTCTCTCGTCCAATCCCACTCCTGACGTTCGACGCTGACTCGACACGTACGGTGAAGATGTCAGCTTAACACTCGGCGAGCGCTCAGGTCGATCGTCTACACCCCCTCCCAGTAGTCGAACGACGTCTAGACGGCTTTTTTCAGTCCCTTCACTCCGTTTATAGTGGCTCGAATAATTCCGGCTACAGAAGAACCCTTCTCGACCCGTCACTGACCAACGAACTCGCCAGATTTTGCCGAATAAGGCGGCAGGCGAAATGACTAATCCGACTGCGGGCGTATACCGTCCTGCATTCGCTCCGATCAGAGATTGAAAATCGATTAACGGGATCTTCCCGTATCGATTAAAGTTTGACTAGACTTCCTGAATCTACGCTAGAAAAACGCGAGACCCAAGTGACAAGTCTGCTAGCGTGTGCCGGTTAATCGCTTCACGTGTTTCCGAAACCGAAAAATTTTTATTAAGGGATATATGTAGGCATCTGTGAACTGGCGTCAGATGTCGGCACAGCGTCTTCATTTTCCATAACAACGGCAGACGCTGTTACGGATAAAACGGCGACTGATGTTCGCTGCTGTGTTTAACTACACGCATTAACCTCGCCAAACATTTCCCGTACAGGTGCACACTGTATATACGCTCTGCATGCGGGAGATTTTATGCAGATTTCTCTTGGCTTACGGAACGTGTATATTTATCTAACCGGCGGTGCCTGACCTATTTTTACCGATTCCTTGTCTGTCGGTAGTTTATGCTTTTATTCGTCCACTCATCTTTCTTTATACCATTGTCATCCGCCGGTAACGGTTACCGTGGGTTTCCCGCCGTAATTACCGCGGTAACGGGAAAATGTTGACCAAAAATGCGGTTTTACTCTTAACTCGATGTATTGTTAGCATCAACAAAGATTGTAGAGCATAATGTAGGTTAGTATGTCTACAGGGCTGTCGCCTCTGCAGCGGCGTTTTCTGTCGCTATGGACGCGGGTTCGATTGTCTTTATTTACTCGGCGTTTAGAAACTTTCATCTCTTGCTATTGATTGCCGCACAAGCGCTGCTGCTGTTGCTGCTGCTGCATGCATTGATCGAGTTCATGTTCATGCACTTTTTTCGGTCAACTCTTGTCTTATTCAGTGCCGCAGCAGCACTATCGCACTTGTTTTTTTAATGGGACAACATCAATGGTTACTCCGACTAAGGTTTAGTCCATAACTCCAGCAGTGGCGTAGCGTGACTTTTGGAGGCCCGGGGGGCATCTTTGCCATGGGGGCCCCAGAGTTTCGAGCTGACGAGCAAAAAAACCTTATCACCTCCTTTTTTATATCTGACGAGCAAAAAAAGGTCGTCAGCACATCATTTCTAGGGTTAGGGTTAAGTTAGGGTTAACCCTAACCTAACCCTAGCTTAGACCCCTCTTCGGGCCCCCCCGCCCGGGGCCCGGGGGGCTGTCAACAAAGTGCCCACGCCCTCCCCCACGTTACGCCACTGAACTCCAGTATGCCTACAACGGAAACAGTGGACTAAGTAACAGCGTTTTATTAGTACGTGTCTTATCGTATCATTAAGAGATTTGAACCATTGCAAAACGAGAAATGACTCTGAGATGTCTAACTAAAGAAATCTCATTGCTGTAGAGTGTAGAATAATACTGTAAGTTAGTTGAACCCCAAGTAAGCAAATACAGGATCGTCAGCAAGTCTGAACAGCAAAGCTAGGAGCTAGCTAGCCTACCAGCATAGGCGTAAAACACGGGGGACGGCGGGGGATGGTCCCCCGGATAATTAGTTGGCGGGGGACAGAGTATCAATTATCCCCCCAATGTTTGGGCTATATGGTAAAAATGTCTATCCTACCCCATGATGTTGATTGATGCCAGAATTACGCCAAATCCGCATTCTCTCATTTCAGATAACCTTTTTTGCTTGTCAGGGTATTTGGAGAGGGAAAAATATCAGTATGACCTTTTTTGGCTTGTCAAGACGTATTTCATGGACGATTTTAAGTCCCCGCCATAATATGCAATATCCCCGTAATGGAGGGGGTTTTATATTTCTGGGGGGTCAACTTTTAAAAAGCTATTCTATTCCCCCCGCAATGTTGACGCCAGATTTACGCCAGAGCCTACCAGAGCATGTTCCGGGACTCTTTGATTTTTGTCGTGAAAATATTTCTTATATTTCTCATTCTACGCTAAGACTGTGGTGTGGAAAGACTGATGACCATTTTTCATGAACTCCGGCGAAGGTAAAGGGCAAAGTTTGCCGTCGAAAATAGTTAAGTTTCTTCGGCCCATAGCTAAGTCAATATTTTATAATACATTTCGTTTCCCTTGAAAATAGATTTATTTGTCCATAGCAAATATAGGAATGCTAGAAAGCGAAGCAACTACAGACAACGGCAAGTAAGTAGAAAAGCAATCTTCCGAAGAAAACTCCTGAACACGCTATCCTGCTTCGGTAATCAAGGCCTGAAGACGCATTCTGGCTTATAGCGTCTGTCTTAGAATTTACGGCATCGTCTTTTCCCTGTCAAACATTCGCTAAAACAACGCCCCCGGAAATGTTGATCTCGGTTTGGTGAGCAACAGACCCTTAAGCAGTTCGTCTTTCAGAGGGCCATCTTACGGCGCTGGAGAAAACCATCTCACTGCATCTCAGTTATTACACAATTGCGACAATCATTCTGCAACAGTTTACACTTAATAGGCGAGAACTGGTCGTCGCTCGACAAAGAAATAGGGCCTAAGTCCTTCAACTGTCCTTGCCAATTCGACATCGGAACAAAATACCCAAACAATCGGACAAGCAGCGAGAACGCCGTAATGAAGACATCATTAGTCCAAAGAACAATTAATCAGATGCTCTGTCTATTCTTTGCCTCTTCCCATTTTGTGCTCCACGATTCGGATTCCAATGCCAGACCCTACGCCTTCAATTCGTTCCCGGTTCTCCATGCATGCAGGCAAATGACTAGTATACTGTAGAAGCAATGCTATTACATTATGATATGATTATGATAATATTATTATGATATTACATTATACTACATTACAATGGTACAAATCGGCACATTATACTATCGTAAGGTGCATGTTCGGCTGAGATCTTGGAGATTCGGCTCTTATGCAACACTGCGAAATAAGTATAGACTATAGACCTATTATAAAACGATTACTGCGAAAATATAAATCATGCATTGTGGGTTTACAGAGGTCGACAGAACGCTATCAGCTCAACGATACACTAAAAGTGATAATCCCATTTGGGGGTCTATAAGTTAATACGCTAATACACAGCCTTTAGCACCCACCTCCATCAAGCAATCATATATATATATATATATATATATATATATATATATATATATAAGCATTAAAATATATTTATATGTAAATGCATAAAAGAATATAGGCCTATACGCAGCATATATATATATATATATATATATATATATATATATATATATATATATTGCAATTCTCAAAGTTGCGGTTCATTTTTAATGCTATTTGCTAATTGCATATCATGATTAATTCAATAAATAAATAATTTGTGATTAATTGTGTAAGCATTAGGCAAACGGGTCAGGGCAACGGTACGGGCAGAAACTTAGGGATGGTGGGCAAACGAAAAGAGATAAGCATTTTCCCTGAGGCCCTTATATTCTACGACCTGACGAACATTAAATTACAATCTGTTGACACATGATGATCTGACGTTTCGGACGTCCTGCCTCGGGGCCCTCAATGTCGCGGGGCGCGGCCCCAAATGCCCCCCTCCGCCGCGTCCCTCTCCTATGTCAGTGCTTCTGCTTACGAACAATAATAATGACAATCATCATATCGAATGTATTAATACTACGCGATTTAAATAAAAGTTCATATATATGTATACATATATTGCTTCCGTCCTGAGCAACTTTTCAGCCTATAAATATATATATATATATATATATATATATGAAAGTTGCTCAGACGGTTGCTCAGCAGCAGCAGGGTGACGGGTAATTTAGTCAACTGTAGAAAGACGGTATTTGCTTAAACTAGCAAGTCAAATATTTCCTAGTAAATGTCCGCCTCCAGTAACATGCGTACTTTTGCTTCGGCTGCAAATTTACAACGCTTGTCAAGTTGTCATTGTTCGCGATTTTAACGTCAACCGAAATTTATTACATTTCGAACGACCAGCTAAAGAGACTCCGCTAGCCCCACAGGGGCCCCTATTGAATGCCTGGCAGTGGCGTAACTAGGGGGCACTTTGTTGACGGGCCCCGGGTGGGGGGGCCGAAGAGGGGTCTAAGCTAGGGTTAGGTTAGGGTTCACTGATGCCTGGCCTCCAGTGGTCCCAGTACTTTAGTGCACTCATTCTAAGCAACTAGACTAGTCCAGACTTATGAAAATTAGTTGGCCCTCTGCTTAGAATTTGCCACCCCAACGCCCCAACCCATATGCCAAATCTTGGAGCCGCCACAAAGAGACGAGCATATTAATATATATATATATATATATATATATATAATTATATGTATAATTATATGTATAATTATATATATATATAATATATAATTTACTTAATCAAGAGCAAAATAATAGTTGACAGCCTTTTTTGCTTGTCAGAATTTTCGGAAGTTGGAAATCATGGGAACCATAATCCCGCTCCTTCGGGAAAGACAGTCAAAGTGTTGATCCATCCAATCTATCACCTCTATTCTAACTTGGATTCTCAATATTATTCTCAATCGGCCTACTTGGTGTTTTGCAACCGGTTCCCGCGAGAGCACCAAAGTTAAGCGACGTTGAGCGCGGTTAGTACTTGGATGGGTGACTCTCCGGGGATCTAGCCGTGGTGCCGGCGGCCAACCAAGCCGTTCATCGCTCAGGCGTCGGTAGATTGGTAGCAGCGTTAAACTGCGAAGGTAAACCGCGGGTTTAGGGAGAGCAATGGTAACCTACTCTTGATTAATGGCGTATTTACGTCATCGCCTACGTGGCAAAACCAACGCTGCTCAACTCATTCTTCGTATTCGAATGGTTATCAAGTTCCTTCTTAGTCTAAAACCAGTCCTCGGCAACACGATTTCTAAGTGGCCGGTCTTGGGTTCTGCTGGAACTCATTGCCTCCACATGTGCGTTTTACAGATTCTCCGCCGATCTTTTACTGTAGACAGGGGCGGCGCTAAGGGGGTGGGTCCGCGGGACCGGACCCAACCAGCCTCGGGCAGGGACACCCGTGCAAATCCACAGAGAAGTTTTGATTCGGGGGGGGGCGAGGGTAGTCTGAGCCGGGTCCTAGTTGTGTAGATTGCATTTGACCCACCCAGCCAACAAAACCCAGCGCCGCCCCTGACTATAGATCCGGTTTTTCAAAATGCTCGTCGATTTGCTCGGTCTCTCCCTGCACCCGTCGAGAAGCAGAGCAAATTCGGGCCAAACTGATGCATGGGACTGAATTTCTGAATTGGACTTGTTTTTTCACGAGGTAATTGAGAAGCGTTATCGACCGATGGTATACTGTCTCTAGTAGAGGATGACGCATACTGAATAGCGTCAATGTTGTTCGTGAGTTTTGAGCAGCACTAACGCCACATGATGTCTTCTGCCATTTCGACGTCTTGTGATAGGATCATAGGAGCCTGAGTCACGGACGTGGAGAGTGTGGAGTGATTTGCGGAGTCCTCCGAGGAAAACGTGTCTTTTATTTAAGAGTTGAGCGAATGAGTTCATGTTAGCAGACCAGACTGTAAAAAATAAATATCTACTAGTTCCCAAGTTAGGGCATAAGGGATTGCGGGTTGAAAACACAAGCGCATTCAAATGTATAATTGGAGGTGTGACTGGGTAAGATCCAAGCGACAAGAGGCAGGGAATACCACTGCTTCTGTTTGCTGCATGCATTGCACTGAGACTGCTCGCAAAGCGAAACACTATTGCTGTCATATTATGATGTAGCCTATACTTATGCCGAGCAGACCCCAAAGTAAAGGAACTGTGTGTAAATACCTGTGCACACTGATTCTCTTGCATGACAAGGTTCAAATTACTGTGGAGGAAGCCCGCATTTTTCATTTTTCGTTGCAATCAACCTCACTCAATTTTGGATTTCGTGGGTGATCGACCTCCAATGAATCCGGTGATTCCGGTCGATCATTGACAAATACCACTAATCCAAGGATAGAGGAAACCAAGCGGCGGTTTGCCTAAACATTCATGAAACTGACGCCATGCATGCTTAATAGAATCCGAAACACAGAATGAGAACAAACAAGCTGCGAAACTTCGCCCACACTTTGGACCTCTCTCTAAAATCTTGCGCTCAATCAGATCGTTCGCAAAACAGTAAATACACGCTTCTGTCTTTTCCAGGGCACAGTGTGTGTGTGTGCGTGTACGTCTGTGCATTTGTTTATACGCAAAGGTTTAGGTGTTAATGGATCGAGCTAAAGAAACCGTACACATCCATTTATTTAATCGTGCGAAGTCTAAATGACGAATGCCAATGCCATCACTTATGGAGCTGCTCGTTCGGTTGCTGCCACATGTGTGCGCTGAATGAGGAGCGAGGATCTTTTCTGGAAAACAATTCTAGGTTTAGATGGAAAACGGTCTCCGTCCGGTGTGGCTGGTCCGCCGGTCTTATCAGTTGCCTAGTCCAGCGGTTCTCAACCTGTGGGTCGCGACCCCCAAGGGGGTCGAATGACGATTTGCCAGGGGGTCGCCGGAGACCTTCAGAAATATAGGGTTGTCCCTTTTATTGTTATTGCGCAAAATTTACTCATTTTAACACGGAAAAAGGCTGATGAGCAAAAAAAGGTCATCAGCTAATTTTAGGATGTAAAAAAGGCTGACAAGCAAAAAAAAGGTCGTCAAGAAATTTTATTCTGCAGGGGCCCGAATTTCTCTCGGCGGGCCTGGTTGGGGTCGCCACATCATGGGAATTGAATTAAAAGGGTCGCGGTACTATAAAGGTTGAGAACCGCTGGCCTAGTCGAAGATCGAATACTGCGCAAATAAATAATGTTCTCTCCAGAATTAGTTATGATTTTTTATTGCGCGACATGCTTGTTGTCTATAATACTAATAGCTGCCCTTTGCTTTCGCAGATTATACAGTAATTTCATCCGTTTATATACAACACGCAGTTGACTTTCTCTTTGCAATAATAGATACTGTACATTTCGAATCGTTTAAAATAAATAAACAGTTTGAAAGTGTTCAAAATAGGTCGATGATTAATTACTGACTCGTCAAAAACGCCTATCGACGAATGAATACTTAGGGGCGATCAAGTTTATAAGACGACTGGACAATGAACTGTAAGGGGACTAAATTGGTCCGGACGATTATCTCCTCTGGCGGTCTATTGCTTCTGGTGTCGAGTTAGGCAGAGATTGTTAGACCAGTTATAAGACACTCACTCTCTCTCTCTCTCTCTCTCTCTCTCTCTCTCTGCCCATCTCGATCACGCAATCGAGTGGCTGTCGGTACTGATGCAAGACTGATGACCTTAAGAGGACCACTTAGCAGGGCCGTTCCTACAGACGACCCAAAACCGCGTCGAGCTCGAACTCGAAGCAGACGATGAAATTGGTCGACGTCAGCTAGTGACGTCACGATCTCCTCTTACAGAACCGAGATGTCGCCGTTGAAGAAGCGGAACTGCAGATGACTTCTTGCGGATCGCTTGTCGCACGAGGGAGGAGGAGCCGGAGGAGGAGGAGGAGGAGAAAGAAACGACGACGCACTGTTGCTGCTGTGAGTCTTCAGAAGAGGACTTACGTTGCGATGGAAGTGATGGTGGTGATGATGATGGTGGCACTGCTGGTGACTAGAATTGAAGGCGATGCTGCTGCTGGAATGGGGATCGTAAGGGCGCCCATTTCTTTCGACGGCATCGGTCGTTGTTACCCTGTAGATCGGCTTCCCTCCTCCTCCTCCTCCTCCTCTGCCCGACGGCGTCTGCAATCGGCCGGAATCGGACGTCGAAGCGCTCGCGACGGACATCGCCTGCTGCTGCCTACGGACCGCCGCCGCCGCCGGTCTCTGCTTCGATCGGACGGCGGTGCATCGGCAGCAGCAGCAGACTCAGTCTCGAACAGAATCGCTGCCACGACTGAAGACTCTCGCCCTTCCACAGCCAAATGGCGCTGACGATGCCGATTGTCAGACTGGCCGCCATCCCGAACATAAGGACGGTGACGTTCGGCTGACTACTGGCGGCGACGGTGTGGTCCCAGGGCGGCTGAAGAGGCCACTGCTGACGGTTGGCGTACTCGTAGCACTGAATCGATAGAATGGAGATCGTCAGGAGGACGTGAACCAACAAGAACGCTCCCAGTCGAATCTTCGACGACCTGGCGGCGCTCGATTGCATCGCCTCTGCCGTCGTCTTACCCGGCCGAGTGCCGCCGCTGTCCACTCCTTTGCACGTTCGAAAGGAGCAGATGAGTCCGGCGGTGAGGAAAACGACTCCGATGAGGAGAAACACTGCGGTGGGCACGAGGACGAACCACAGCTGAGTCGTCTGATCGCGGTAACCGACGTGACACATCCCGGTCAGCTCATCGGCGTCGACGCTTCGCAGGACGATGACGATGATGGCGGCCACAGCCGGGACCGACCAGGCGACGACGTGCAGCAGGGTCCCGTGTCGAGCGAACGACTCGTATGGCCGATCTAGTCCGGCGTTGAGAAACCAGACGACGCTCAGAATCGCCCACCAGATGGACCCGGCCATGGAGAAATAGTAGAGAAGCAGGAAGACGAACGTGCATTCGGTGTTTTCCAGGCCTTCCTGGACGACCACTTTCTTCGAATCAGGGGCTATGGCGCGGCAGGCGATGACCTCGCGACCGGCGGTCACGCGGATCAGGTAGGACAGACTGCAGACGTTGTAGCAGACGGCCATGAAGACGAGAGCTCGATCCGGGTAGACGATCCTTTGCATGTCGATCAGAAACGTCAGGATCGTGATGAGGGTCGTAACGAAACAGAGACCCGACCAAACGGCCATCCACGCATCGGCAAACATCTTCTGTTCGGCGCTGAACACGTCGTCCTTCGAGCAGAGCAGCGCACATCGCCACGTCCCGTTCAGAGGAACGTAATTCGCCGGATTACGGAAGACGTTACAGTTTCCGGTCGCAGTCGTCGTCGTCGTCGTGCGATGAGTCATCGCTGCCTCCGGAGGCCACTGGAAGAGGGCGTTGGTTGTGGTTGCGTATGTCTCGTCGTCTTCGGTGGGTACGTCGATGCACATGGAGTCGTCTTCGTTGCGCGGTAGAAATCTCGAGCAGTTCAAGGCGACCGGCCACGGAAAGCCGAACTTCAGCAGGACCGGTTCGCATCGGCGCCGGACGCTTTCACACAGCGGTTCGCACGGCCCGATCAGCTGCACGGCCTTCTCCGAGCATATCGGGACGTAGGCGGAACAGAGAAAGAACTTCAGTCTCGACGAACACCCGTACTGTATGAGCGGCGTGAAGGTGCTCAACTGCTGCTCGGCGTCCGGTTGCGTATCGTGCCCGACGAGATTCGGCATTCCGGTGGCGTTGTAGCCGAGCTCCCTGCACATCTCGGTCGTGATCAGTTCACACTTTCTCACTTTCAGCTCACCGCCACTCTGCCAACGAGAATTCTGATTCGACGGATGTCTGACGATGCCATGAATTGTCTGAACGAAGCAGAGAACGACGAACAACAGCATAGCGCTGCATAGGCTATACAGGACACGATCTGAACGGAGAACGAGCTGCACTGTAGCCTATTATTACCCTGACTCTCTAAGAACTTTGTTAACCTTCAGTTCATTCAGAAGACCGATTGCAGTCGAAACGTCAATTGATTTCAAGTCGCTGGACGCATTGCCTTGCTTTGTTTTAAAACAAGTTCGGATAAACTGATCATAGTAAACAACGCGCGAAGAGCGGTTAGCGTTGGTTTCGTCAACCATTCTGTCGACCTATGGTTACCAAACTGTTGCCCTTACTTTGTTAACGCAATATCACTATTTATGTCCAAGTGTACTTAGTGGATTTGAGGAGAAGCCAACGGGTCGTCTACTCACCGGGCCTACTCGAAAAAACCTCTCCTGCCAGCAAGTCGAGATGACAAACAAGGCAAGATAAGACCGCTTCGCTGATAGCGAGCCTAATAAATTAACGAGACTGACAGCTTTTTCCTGTCTGCTTAGCAACGAACCGACTCCGTCCGTCGGGCGATTTATAACGAATATCGTTGCGAATGCTATTTTTCTAGCGAAAACCTTCAAGGGTGAAGAGAAGAACAAACCACCCTGCAAAGAAAACAGCTGACTGCTTAGCAATCATTTGTCTAAATAAACGCATTTTACATCACGAATTCTCAAAATAGTTCTTGTCTAGATAGTATCTACACTTCTACAGTATGTGGCTATCACGAAGCAGATTCAGTTTTTGTCGATAAATTTTCTGGATGAAGTTTGAGAAATAAAACGGGATATGTTTAGTCATTGTTGTCTATTTTGCATTTAGACTTTAGAAGTAAAGTTTGATCAACTCGCGACAATAGAGGCTTTGGAAAAAACTCAGGCTCAAGGTGTTGCAGGAGAAAGAGATTATAAAAATACAGAGATGCGTTTGAGCGTTTATCTTGGAAGTGGGTAAGGCACATAGTTTTGAGCAGCCAAGAATTAGAGCATGTGAGCTGTAAAGATGACGTCATGCATAAAGCATCAGCAACAAGAGCTAAGATCTTAATCACTGGCGATGATGATGATGATGATGAGACATTGTATAGATGCAGTTTATACAACCGTCTTGGAGATTTGCTTCAAACGTTAGAGGAAATTTGAACTCTAGGTTTCGATATAGCTTACGGTAAGAGGTCTTTAGAGTTTAATACATTACCTGACAATGCAGGCAGTGTTGTCAATCTGTTCCGATTTTCACCAAATCTCCTGAAACTGCTCTGGTGCTTCCCCAGAGAACCAATAGAAAGTGTCTTTGCCTTCGCGTCAACAAACTCGTGTCATCCCCTGAACAGTCGAATCGGTTTTCAGCCAAAGGACCCCGTTATGAGGTCTCACTTGTTCAGTTTCTCGTAATAGCGCACATCACTCGCGTTTCACGGTCACTTCTTTTTCTGAAAAGAAGCAAATCAGAAAAGACTGCAGCAGCAGGAGGCTGAAGAATTCTGACGAACGACATCGATTTGGAAATGCAGCGCTATAAAAACAGACGCCTCTAAAGACGCACGACGGAGCAGTCGGAGTCTTTTCTATGAAAGCGTTCGAACGACGTCCACTCCTCCTCCTCCTTCTTCTCCTCCGCCGCCGCCGTCTTTTTGTCGCAGGAGCCAAACGCAGTGGACGGCGGTCGTCGCTCGAATGACGAAACTCTCTCGAGCGCTTTGGTCGTCGCAAACTCAGCCACGAAACCCTACCTGAACTTTCTTCTCTGTAGACGACGACAGCGGCGGCGGCGACGGTGTAGGGAGGAGACCTCGCCGTCTCTTCTCCGATTGACACGCCAAACGAACTGTAAGCGCCGCCTGTTTTATCATCGCTAGCCTCGTCTTCAAATTGCGTTACATACGTGTCACGGGCCGCGTCACCTCCCCTCCCCTAGACACACTGTTTGTTCTCTTCTCGATGCGTGGCTTGCGTGTGTGTGTGTGTGTGTGTGTGTGTCCACGTCGTTGTTTTATTCATTTGATATCTCATTCGGCGGCGGTGTCCGTTCGCTTCGTTTTGTTTCGAATGCTTTTATACGGTAGGACGGTTTTCCCTTTACTCTTCTTCTTTTTTTGCGCATTCTTTTGTCTAAGATGCGTTGTCTTCTTCGTGCGTGCGTCTGAGCGTCTGCCGCCGTCTCTTTCTCTGTTGGGGGCGTGTGGGTCTCTGCCTCCTTTTGCCCCAGTGGAGGAGACGAAGTGCTCGCCGGTGCCCGATACCACGACCGGAACACGATGTATAAATATTTGCGTCTCTGAGTCGACTCGCCCAATCGGGTTTTGATGATACCTGAATATATATATATATATATATATATATATATATATATATATATATATATATATCCTCCGGACCGCCCCGAAACCTTCGTCGAAGGGCGGAGGAGAGGAGGATGAAGTGGAGGCGAAGGAGAAAAACATCGGAAGCAGAAGCAACAAGAATTCATGCTGCGTTCCCTTCTAAGATGGCACGACGGGCAGAGAGCCTTCTGCTCAACAGCGTATATACATTGGTATAATTTCAAAACTCGACAGGCGAATCTACCGTGCTTTACAGCGTTTCTAGGGCAGAGAACGCGTAGGAAGAATGATTAAGAACAATCAACGCCAAATTGATTAACATATTTCGGTTTTGAATTGGATTTCTGAAATAATGTTCATTCTTTTTCGTAAAAGCATTGCGCAACAAAGAATTTATTGTTACAAGTATTGTTACATTATTTGTTAAATGCTAGAAGTATAAGAGGGTAGATTTTAATATTGCTTATAAAAATTTAGAAATTAAGAAATAAACAGTAACCGATTAACTTATGTAGCACAAATTTCAATACAACTGCTGTTTATAACTGGACCGTGATCATAAGACAGGTACCGTTGTCAATCATGGCAAGGAAAAATTTGCGTATAACAGGTGAGAGAGAGAGAGCAATGTTTTGGATATAAGAGGTCGGTTTGATAATATAGGTATAGGTAGGGACTTTTCCATGAAGTTAACCATTTAACGATGGTTTTGGCATTGTCTTACTTCTCACATTGTCTTCTTTATCAAAGCTGGGAATGGGATCAGAAGATTCAGCTTTGTTTGAGATAAAGGGGCAGTCCACTTTGTCTTGAAAAACAATAACCTGAAGACAACCGAAACATTCTGATAAAGGCATCTGCTTAGTTTCGATGAGAGAGAGAGAGAGAGACAGAGGAAGGCGAAATTACAGAAACCCAATCTCACTATCCAGACGTACAGAAAAAGAATGAGTAAATAAAGACTTTATCATACTTGCTTATGATAATTATATGCCTATCTGTTGGTTTCAATATATTGCATTCAAAAATCAATTATCTTATTGTTTAATTATTAATAACAAAATTAAATCAACAGTAAATCAGTAGACGAGCTAAAGTTCCCTAGATGGCAGTACATAAGCACAAGGTTATAGTAGCACTAAGGTATGATAAAGTCTTTATTTACTAATTCCAAAGTATTTTATTTTTTATAATCAAGTTCAGATATTCCAATAAGATGTCGGTTAGTATTACAGTCGTTGAGCGTTCCACTAAAAGGACTAGATGTGTATACAGTGTACACACTAACAAAGTACACTGTAGACCTAACTTCGTGAGTGGCTCTTCAACGATATGACGAAGCAATCTTGTTGACCGATTAACATTCTAAATTGAACTGATTCTTATCTGGTTAGGTCGGAGTGAAAGATCTCTTCTTATCGCAGGCCAAAGGAACGCAGCATGCGGTCAGACCGCCCTTCGAATTAAATGGCGACGTCTTAGGCAGCAGTCATGACGGATTACAAACGACACCTTTAAGACCATTTAATGGCGCAATAGATGCTCCAAGAATCGTGAGGGGGTGGCGATTCTTATGGAGCGCCGATTAACTATTATTACCATAAGAGATCAAGCAGTCGTAACCTTAAAGCGAACACCAGTGATCCGAAGGTCTAAACCAATAAGCTTACGAGAATTTCAATGGAATTTGAGTGTTTCTATCGGTTCTTATCTCACAACGAGAGCCAAACTACTTCGAATATATATATATATATATATATATATATATATATATATATATATATACCACATGTGCTTGTATATATATATACCACATGTGCTTGTATATATATATATATATATATATATATATATATATATATACATGTATTCAACACGAACCATTGAGCGGAGCTATTAGCGCTAAGTTCTTTTCTCATAAACTAAAATAACGACAAGATTTAACAGAAACCATGCAGCGTCTGCCATCCGTCCCCTCTGCCCCCATTTCCCCCACACGCCGCTCTTGTCCGCTTTTTCTAGGTCTACTCACTTCGGAACATCGGCGAGAGAATCCATTATTCTGCATTTTGTAAATAAAACAACCAAAGAGGACGCGAAGAAGAAGAAGCGCTCAGTGGGAACAACAGGAGACTGCATCGGCGTTTCGTTTGGTTACGATGAAGAAATCGGGTGAAAAACTATTCAGACGCTGATTCCGATCGGCAAATCTTAGCATTCTCCGGCCTCTTAACAAAAAGTCAACTAGCAGCGAAAGTTCTAACTTTTCCCGTTCAAACTTAAAAGAATCACGCGAAATTCTTAGCGTAGGATATCCTTTGGATATGGCATTGAAGGGCTGAGACCCTCTTCTGATCTAGGCTGGTCGCGAGATTTCTGCCAAAGCGGCTATAACTTGTCAGTTGCGGAGTTTGGGTGATAGACTGATAGCCGATGATATGAGAAAATAGTGAAAAGATTATCATGAAGTCTGAAAATGCACCCCATTTATCAGAATTTGAATTGACGAAACTAGATTGCCTCACTTGGGGATACAGCGTTGGTGGGAACTCACGACGCTCCACCAAGCTCCCATAGTCCAGTCGGGCCTCTGACCAAGTCGGCCTCTAGAAACGACGCTGGACCAGTGGCGTCGGAACGAATTTTTGTCAGGGGTGCAGATTTTCTCCAGGTAAAAGTTTTCTCTTTTAAATCTTTGACAAGCAAAAAAAGCTCGTCGACACCCAAGTACACCCTAAAAATACCTTGACAAGCAAAAAAGTCATCTGCACACTTTTTAAGGTTACAGGGGTGCAGACAGGGTGCAGACCACCTTCTTTCAGGGGTGCAGCTGCACCCTCACTTCGTACGGGCCTGCGCTGGACCCTGGATTCAGGGACCCTGGCTACGCCATGTCAGGGGTGTGTGTATGTTTGTGTGTGCAGGGGCGGTTCCACATTGGGGATGACTGGGGATGCATCCCCCACCGGTCCACCAAAAATGCGTCTTCAATGGAAGATGATCGTCTAAACTAATTAGCCTTGATGTATATCCACAAAGATATGGACATATCCATAGACCAGTGGTTCTTAATCTTTTTATGATTATGTACCCCTGAAACAAGTATAAGAGAACGAAGTACCCCCTACCAGCGTACTTTATCCCCAGACAAAAGTTTCCAATATACTGAAAATAATTTTAAACTGATTATAAACTGCAACAAATGTCTGTTACAAATTGCCAGAAATTGGACTTTTTCTTTAAAATTTATAATTTAGTAAACAAATTTCTACAGCATTTGTACAGTATACAGGGTAACTTGTACAAAAGTCTTTAAACGGACTTTATTTCCGGACTATTCAGTACGCCCCCCCCCCCCACAACGTCCTTCAAGTACCCCCAAGGGGTACGAGTACTCCCAGTTAAGAATCACTGCCATAGACAATGTCATCGACAAAAGTGCTTCCAGCAATAGAAAACTCGACTTTGCACTATTACTTTGTACAACCAGACTAAAATGGCTTTATGCATTGTCAATTCGGAACATTTAATTTTATAAATCAGATCTACGGATTTCTTGATATCATCAAGAATAAATCTATAAGATTTATAAGTCCTTTGTTCCTGTGTTGATATTTACATTTACTTTGAGCATCATAACATGGCGTCTAAAAGCTCAAATTTAGTGTAAAAGAAGTTCTAAATGAAGTGTTGGATCACAGTTCCAATGATTTATCATATGAGGACTTCGAACTGTGAACTATAGAACATAGACACTACGCAATAATACGTGCTATAATTTTTTAATAATACAAATACTTTTTAAAATTTCATTCATACTTTTACACTTTAGAACATCAGGAACAAAAAATACTTTAAAAGTACATTTCTCAGTTTTTCTCGTGTTTTTCTTTTGGCTTCTGGGGGTGGGGAAATTTTGTGCGTCTGAGGTGAAAAAATCGAATTCACGGAAATACGCTGGAGTAATGAAAATTTCTAGACAACCCGAAGAGGTTCGTCGCCCTTTACACCATTTATACCATCACCCACAACAAAAACAGAGAGAGAGAGAGAGAGAGAGAGAGAGAGAGAAGAGTAAACAGTCGATAGCGCGCCTGATTAAGGAGGGTTGCGGTGCTCGAGCTGTCGCCTCTGCTATTGAACGGTCGGTCTTAGGCTCACTATATCAGACGCTGTCGGCGCAAGTATGGACCGACTACGGTTCTCGGTTTGATCGTTCATACTGTAATTTGATTCTGAGAGCAGATGAAGAATTTCTTTGTTGGCAGTTGCCGGGTCGATATTTAACACTGATCTGCATTGGGGAAGAAAAAGAAAAAAACTGTGTTTTATGGGACAAACAGACAGGCAGACGGACAGATAAACAAACATGTAGGCCTACACAGGCAGTGCATCATAATACAAGACAGAAGGAGACAAAACAGACAGACAAGGAAGCAAATAAACAGATAGACGGATACTAGGACAAGTCTTAACAAGATCGGACAGGCACACAGACAGATAGACAAATCAGCATAAGCAAAGAGAAGCACATTCAGAGAGACAAACGGAGACAGACATTAAAGGAAAGAGAAGGAGGCTGGCCCATCGCCTGCCTCTTCTACTTGTTCCATCTCTTGCGATGTCCCAACGAACGGACGATGGTAATGGACTAAGTGGTCGAGCAAACATCGCCAGATATTTGAGACGGCGTCAGACGCTGCTTGGCGCTCCATAACTCAGTCACTCAGACAGGCGCTCCTCCTCCTCCTCCTCCTCCTCCTCCTACTCAGAAAGCGGAGATATAGGAAAACGTACGCAAAGGGGCTTTCGAAGAAACGCGCAGCAAACTCGGCGTCGGTGGCTGGCGGAGGGATACAGAGCGATGCATTCCGTGTGCGTCGGCGAGTGAGCGGAAAACGTTGCCAATGGCAACCGGTCGGCTGTCACCGGTTGTCAAGGGTTACCACTCTCGCCGGCGTGGATCCGGTCCAGGTTAAACGCTTTCTGTTAAGTCTCCGCTCGACGCAAACAAACAGGCAAGCGTCCATGCCCATAGACCTACTGGATGATTTAGAAGGAATTGGAGTGGAAGATGGAAAAAGGCCGGAGAGAGGTGGAAGATACCTTCTTGGCCAATTTCAGGATAACAAAAACCGTTTGAGGCACCAAATTTCTTTGCATAGAAATTGCTTAAAGTAATAGGATAGCAAAGTCGCCAAATGAAATTGCTCAGAGCACACAAATCACAGTAGGTCAGGCCTATAGGCTATTCAAACAAATCGCGCTTTCTGCTGAAGTCAAAGGCTCACCCATCACCTGCACTGTGGCATTGCATCGGGTCAAGATAAATTATGTCGATGGACTTTAATAAACGAAAGCGGAACCTCTTCATTATTCTTAATTAACCTCTTAATTGCGGCTCGACTTACAGACCGGTCGTTTAATTTCTGCGTCACTTTTCACACCATTTTCCCAAATAGGCCCAAACGAAGGAAAATAAGAGAATCCATAAAATCCATCATCCATAAAAGTCGGCGGTAGAACGCGAAACAGCGGCTGTCCAGTCCAACGCAGCTTCGTCTACGGCGCTGATGATAACGACGACAGACCCTATTATATGTAGACAATCACCTATCAAGAAATCAAATACGCCTACTTACATTTAGGCGAATGCAATTTCAGCGCGCGAGTCTTTGTATGCGCCGATCATTTCATGCGCATATTGCCACCGCTGGTTATACTGATCAGTCCTCTGCCCTTACGAGATCCACGGTCTCCTCTCATACAAAGCCACGTGTGTCAATATGCGCTGCTTTAGACATTCAAAGCCGCTTAATAGGCCTAATGAACAAAAATATAAAATCCGGACTATTGATAGAAGTGGACACACATTTATTGCAGCAATAGTCGCGACAGAGATAGGACACGTCCATTTACAGCTTGAAATCAGCCAACATGTACTCTCCTCGAGAGAAAGAGGCAATTGTAATTAAATTAAACCGAACATCCAACGACGTCTTTCGAAGGAGACATTCTAGTTGATAAGTAGATAGGCCTATTAATCTACCGTTGAGGCTTATAGTCAGTGACGTGTGCATTATTGTTATTATTATTATTATTATTATTATTATTATTATTATTATTATTATTATTATTATTATTATTATTTTATCGCTATGTGGAGAAATGTAATGTGCAATGAAAGTCACTATAAAGCTCAAGGCATTTAAAATGAAAAATATCTGAAACAGCCCATAGACCTGTTCCTTTGAAACAATTAGCCTATAGGAAACATGTTGCCGTTGCAAAAACAACCCGTCAGATGAGCAGGAGCTTATCTCTCTGCCTAATACGCTATCTTCCCGGTGTAAACTTTCCAAGTAATTGAAATGCTACACATCACACTCAACCCGTATGTTTCCAGAATTACATATTTACGTTTATACTTTTGTCTTGTATTGTGTCAAAACGCAGCTAATTATATATCGATGATTAGTGCTGTCAAATAAGCGGTTGTCTTTTTTTAAATGTCTCTGAACGTTTATTGATAAAAGAATGCCTCAATGTAACAGGATTCTCGCCTTTACAATAGAGATATAGTGTGTGTGTGTGTGTGTGTGTGTGTGTGTGTGTGTGAGAGAGAGAGAGAGAGAGAGAGAGAGAGAGAGAGAGAGAGAGAGAGAGAGTAAAACGAACGCTTATCGATACCTGTGGAAGAACCAGTCGGCGTCAATCAGAAGTTTTTCTTCGAGATCTTGCTTCCTCTCCTCCGTCTCAGAGACTTAGCCACGAACGGCCGACCGAAGCCTTGATAAGATGCCGACAGCATTGTTTTATAGGTTTCTAAGGACCTGGGGCAGCAGCACTTGGGGGAGAAGCCACTCTCCGCCTGTGCACTCTCCCCCATATCAGCAGCATTCCGGGACAGTGGAAATGGCCTAAGCAGCGAAGCATCAATCTCACTCGCACGTTTTCACACCTGGTCGACCAGCGCAATCTCCGTCTCATTGTCAGTGCCATTAGACGAGACCAACTCTTCAGTTCCATCGACATTCCCTCTTCCACTCTTCCTCCCACGTCCTGTCGCAAGCTGATTTCCGTTTCGCTCTTCCCAAATGGAAAGCGGAAACGGTTGTTCTCCACCATCACCAGAATTCCATTACCGGCAATTAGGCATCGGTAGTAACGTTGCAACATTACTTGTCTAACTACAGTAGCAGAGTTGAACTAATTGCTAGGTCTGTGATCAGTCAATGCTTTTTATTTATGCTGCTGGTCTCCTTGAAGGACTCTAATGACATACGATTTGTTTTTAGGTCATTAACTGAAGTTAAATAATCGACAAATTAACAATTAAATAACTGATAATTAGGCTATAATTTGAAATGTTGCACAATTATCTTTTACAAAACATGATAATGCCAGTAAATGCAGATCACGAGTTAGTCATACAAAAGGAAGAAACACAAAACACGAAAGCATGAAGTTGGAGAGAAGACAGCAGCTTCAAGATAGAGAATGGAAACTGAACAAAGGTATCTTTAACACAACCATTACACAGACAATGAAACCAGATACGACACATATCCTGAAAAAGATTTGCCTACGTTATGCAGGGCAATAGAAGGCAGAATGACAAATACATATTCACCTTAAAATGATATGCAAGACAAGTAGTCATTTTTCTAAGAATTTATCTACAGTTAATCCACCACTGAGAACCCATTTTACATCCAAACACCTAACCAATGCCCTGCACGTGAACCACATTAAGATCTAATACAGGTCGATAGCATAGCTGCATAGGCACAGACAGCTTCCTTACTTTTAAAACAAATATATCCTCTTTCTTCTCGTTCAGTACCTCTAGCGTAAGTTCAAGTAAGATAAGTCACTTGAAGGTCATCGTATAGACCCGGACCCTGGTTATCGTTCGTGGTCATTCGATGTTAATTTCGCCTCTAAAGTTAATTACTTGAAGGTCAAGTTATAACCTTGACTTTTACTTGATTTATTCGTCGTGAAGAACTTGTAGAAACGTTTAGGACACTGCCCTTACATAAGTTAATAATGGATGTAACGATAATGGATCGTCGCCATCTCTATTTGTATTCACCTTGGAGATTAAATGATTGAAGGTCAAGTTATGACCTTGACCTTTACTTAATCTATTCCTTGTGACAAATATTGTAGTAATGTTTTAAGATACTGCCATAAGACTGCTTAGCGATTCTTGTAGGTGGGAGAACCTTGCGATCTTCCAAAGTATCAGTCTCTTTTAAACTCACTAAGGTTATAGTCAAGTGACCTTGACGCACCATAATGTGACCTCGCCCATTACGGTTATAAATTACCTTATATGATTGACGTTGACCTTGATGTGTTATTTGATTACCTTTCTCTAGTTAATGTAGCTTACATAGGTACTTGACCGCTTTATTGACCTTTCATTCCTGGATTGAACTCTCGTTCTCTAAAGGAATTAATGTTTCTCTTACTCTTGCTTTCATGACATTGTTGCTATTGTTAGATGCCTATTGATCGTTCCAGGGTCATTCAGTGATTGTCTTCGCCTAATTGCATAGCTTTCTACCGCGAGTTCCGCCGTGTGGATTACGCCGGATAACCTTGAAACCTCTCTCAGAATCCTAATTTCCTTTATCATTATGGTCAATTACTAATTAAGTTTTTGCCTTGCTGATATACTTGATTCATTATTCATGTATCGATGTTGATTGTTAAGGAGTTAGGTCAGTTCTATGACATTGTTACACTAAGTTGATCATTCGAGTTCATCTGATATTGTATTCGCCTGAAATTCATTGTCGATATAACCTTTCAAGGACGACTACCTTCATGCTCTACTCTCTGTACAATGACATTCATGATGTTTTTGGTTAATAATAAATACATGTTCGTTCTTTCATTCACAAGCACGGTCTCAGACCGGGACCCAAGTTTATTAACGATTTCCCTGTTTGCCTTTCACCTTCAAAAAGGGGTCAACCAGGAATTTCGCTACACTATCACAGAACTATAGCACTTCAGTTTTGTAGATCTCCAAGCAAAATATTGCAATGCATTTTAACATTCAGGATTTCAAAATCTCATTCTATTACAAAAGATTTCATAATAAGAGCAACTAAACTAATTGTCAATTATTTTACTTTATTATAAGTTAGATAAAAGTACTCTGTTGAAAATCTGTCATAAATTAACAGCACATTGTTTAAGGGAAATCTTAAGTTCACCATTTAAAAAAAAAATGATTCTCCAAATATAAATATTCTGGCCATCACCTTATTCAATAATCAACAATTAAGTCTATTATCACTAGCAAAGTCAGAACTAAATAGAAACAGTGTAATCAGTTATACCCTTCATTTAGAAACTTCAACACATTTAACTGCCATTCAGAAATAATAATAACAAACAAAAATACATGAGCTGATCAGAAAAGCAAAATTAGTAAATACAATCTTTCATATCCCTTTCTGAGATTATTCAAACTGAAATCTGTGCTCTGTTTCTATCAGAAGCATAAACAAATCTAATATATTTAAAAATTCATAAATATAATTTGCTTTGTTTCAGCCACTATTCAATTTCAATGATTGTTTAATCCTACAATTGTGTCTAAATCAACATTATCAATGTCATGGCTACAATTACTTTACTACAGAAATAAAACATCAAAAATAAAATAAGTATCAGACTTGATTGAGACATAAAGATGTATTTGCATAATGTCTATGGCGGTGCTACGATACAATACCCACTTACAATTTTACTATTTAAAAAAGTCAACATTCATTTGAAAAGACTTCTCACAACTGACAAATGTTGACCATTTTATCAGAATTTCCTTTCATCGATAACTATTAATCCGATTCTTCCAGCACGTGTCTGACCTTTGAAAAATCAAAGTCGGCTCCAGTTGCCCGTCTGAAAATGTCGAGAACGTCATCACAAGTCGTCTCAAAGTGACTCGTTGCATCATAGCTCTTTGACAGAAACACCTCAGAAGAAGAAAGCAAAAAATCAGTTACAAATATGGTTAGTCATTAATTTCTCAATGACAAAAGCAATACAAAATATTCCAAGTTAGCATAACTTGCTAAAATATGCAAAAAAATGGTCAAGTTCTAGCTTTTAAAAGCAGGATTCTGGCACTGCATACAAAACAAGAATAGGGGCATAAACAACAAACAGCAACAAAGAGTGCTCAGATTACTGAACTATCATTGTTTGTCTCACTGTTGATGTCCATTTTTTGTCTCTTAGCAATAATAAAACGATGAGGCAAATGAACCATGCACCTGATAAGCCACAAAACACACAAAAATAAGCACAATTTGCACTAAACAGTTGGCAACAAAAACAGAATGAGGCACAGATTACTTGTTCTATCTCAGCATAACTATACCGATGAATGAGAATCAACAATCAAATACCTGACTGTTTCTTCCATCGTCCAATGGTTCATACAGATCACTGACAGCAATAAACCTGAACATTTTAAAATAGAACATTCATTTAATTTTAAACTAACATTGCTGCTGGTATTTTGTAATAAATTGCTGTAAAACTTCTCTCATGGGATCTAGACTGTCAATCTTTTAAGGAAAAGCAACCTATTGTATGTTCAGGTGCAGAAAAAGAAAAATGACAAGACCTTCTTTGTCAATAATTTAAAATCCTGATGTGCATTAAGAACTCTAACCAACATATTTTCCAGAATCCAACTCAGAAAGTAATATTGCCAAATGAAACAACAAATCCTTTTACTTTTCTTTAATTGCTCCAAGCAATTCCAGCCCTGGCTGAAGCTCGCTCTCAGGAGTCGAAGTCTCCACCGTTGTAGCCACAAGAACAAGGAAGAAGCCTTTGGCCGTCACATTGTGTGTTGTACTCACACAAGAAACATAGATGTCTGAGAACAACAAACCACTTGCAAGAGTATGCACTAAGAAATAAATGAAAACCAGTTTCAATGACCAGTCCCCAGCTTGAATTTGTCCATAAATTCATAACAACAAATTAGATGCAATGTCATAAAAGCCTTAAATCTACTCGCAGATCAGCTTTTTGTATACACTCATCAATTGAGAAATTTACAACATCAGGCCACTAATCAACTTGACAACTGTTAACCAAACGTCTATGTGCTAGAAAAATGAATACTTCAGCATTTAAAGCATTGAATTTTTCAAAAGACCAAAGATAGTGTGATGGTGATGGTCGCAGTTAAATAAATCTCTGCAAACCGTTTACAGATGTCCAACTGAATATTCATAGTTGACAGACATAAATATGTTAACCCTTTGAACACGGCAATCCATATTACTAAACATGCTACAAAACCAAACTACTGGCCTTATGGAGCAAAAGGGTTAAATATGGCTGTATTTTGAATTTTAACTGAATTTTTGTACCATTGCTAACTGCAAGTCTAGCATTGCCATCTATAGATCTAAACTTCTATCTTTGGCACATAATCACAGTACTAGAAATTTCAATAAATAAATCTCAGTGAAAAACAGTGAATCTCATTATGTCCTATAAGAACTGTTTTAAGTATGTCCAGGTAAAACCACAATCACCATTTGTCATTACAGAGAGAGAGAGAGAGAGAGAGAGAGAGAGAGAGAGAGAGAGAGAGAGAGAGAGAGAGAGAGAGAGAGAGAGAGAGAGAGAGAGAGAGAGAGAGAGAGAGAGACAGAGAGAGAGAGAGAGAGAGACAGAGAGAGAGAGAGAGAGATCAGAGATCAGACTCCTAGACAGAGAAAGAGACAGAGAGAGAGAGAGAGAGAGAGAGAGAGAGAGAGAGAGAGAGAGAGAGAGAGAGAGAGAGAGAAAGAGAGAGAGAGAGAGAGAGAGAGAGAGAGAGAGAGAGAGATCAGATCAGACTCCTAACCTAAAAAAGCTAAGAGAGAGAGAGAGACAGAGAGAGAGAGAGAGAGAGAGTCAGATCAGACTCCAACCTAAAAGCTAAAGAAGAGTCTAGAAAGATCAGCTCACCAGAATGTCTCCCGACCTGCTTCTGAGGAATGATAACCTGGCAAGAAGTGGCATCATTAGTGTTGGCAATTGGATGATCCAGAATGCAGATGGCCCTTACAGCCTGATGCATAGCATAATCACCACCAGCAGAGTTAGTCATAAAATTACATCAGTCAAAAAATAGATAAATATTATATCATTCAGAAGACATCATTCTATAAGAAAAATTAAAGAGCAGAAATATCAGGCATTTCAGTTACATCATTCAGCTAAATAAAAGCAAAATACTTCTTCATTTATTGCCCTATCAAGTTACTTGTATTCAAAGAGATCGAGCCTTTGCAGTAAGCAGGTAAAAGCAATAAACTTTAAAAGGTGGTTTCCTTTAAAATGATTACCATCAGATTCAAAGTTGATTACCAATTTAGAATTTCAACTATTAAAGTCACCTGACCAACTTTCTTGCAACGCTCTTTTGCATAATTTGGATCACAGATGACCATGCTGCAGCGAGCGACTTCAGATCCGGATCGGACACCGGTCACTTTGCCATTCTCCATGACAATCTCATCCACTGGCTTGTCAAGCATATAGATGCCTCCATATACAGCACTTAGTCTACAAAAGCACAAAAATTTTTAGCAAAACTTAACAATGGATCATAAATCTATGACATGATTTCAAATATTTTAAGGTCCAAACTTTGGTTTTGCAATATTATATTAAAACTAATCTAGGGACATGCTCTTGATTTAACTGTCTTTTACCATATTTGCACGATTGTTGCCTGTGGGTAATACAAGAAATTACAAATCGCAAGTCCCCTAGCGGGGTATATTCATATGCTGGTTATACTGGATACTTGAAAGAAACAAATTTAAAACCCTGGTTTTAACTAGAATTTCTATTAGGAAGTCACAAAAAACAATAAGTGGTCAAGTGCTATGCCTAGAAATGTCTGACTAAGAACAAGACATAACAAATACGCCATTTGGCTAAAACTGGTTACAGCCGGAAAAGATCCGCAAAACCGAAGAAGTATGGGGTATTGAACGTCATTTGGCAGTTGCTTTCTTCTTCTTCTCTTGACACCCACACGTGGTCACAATGTGCGACAGTCTGCTTTCAGGAGACGTCAATCACTCGCGGATGATAAAGACTTAAGGCTTCACTCTTTTAGTATCTTTTAAATGGCATAAAAAATGTTCCTAATCAATTCCTAGTTTATAGCACCTACTGCTTCTCCTTTTCTTTGTTCATGCTTTGTGCTTAGCATTCAGTGCTTTAATTTGATCTAGGTTTGCAGTTTAATTTGCTAGCCATTATGGCTATTATTTTGTTTGGCCATTCGTACACTGTTCACAATTTTTCTTGTATTCAATAGATGGCAGCAGTTACTTTGTTATTGTGGTGTGGTATCTATGGGACAATAATTATTTTATGTGCAGCAACCTCTAATATTTTAGTCAAGCACACTTTATAGTTATAATGTAATAGATTCTGTAGAACCAATATCTACAAATGATGAAAAAATGTTCAAAATATCCACCTGGCAAATCCCTGAGGCAGTTCACCAAGACCATAAAGTGGGTAGAGATATGGGGAGCGTCCATATCTAGCCAACGAATCACTGTATAGTTTAATTCTCAGGAAAGCTTCCAAAGCTGGTTTCTCCAGATAGCTGAAAAGCAAAACTATAGATGTCACTGTGAGTCTAGTAAGAAAAAACTAAAGTATTAAATGAAAGGTTTCTAATAAAAAAATTACTGATTAAAATAACATTTCAACTGATGTAACTGAATCCAAAATGATTCAAATTCTGTTCAGCTCACCAGATATTTTTCCAATACATTCACTTGAAAAGATATATGAATACACTGGGTGACTACTGACAACTGTTACATGCCATTTCAGCTATTATAAGTTAATATGATATATGCACCACCAATGTGGACTCATTACTTGCTAAACTACACTCACTAAACTACACTCACTAAACTACACTCACTCAAACTTTTTAAAAACAAATTTTAATAAACACTTTAAAATATGACCTTCTTAGAAAGTTCCTATTTGGATGGTAAGATGGAGCTAACATTCAGCTGCTTTAATATGGGCTGAGCAATTTAATGACCCTCAACTTATAAGTATGCAGCAGAATAGATATTGTCCATTTGTACAGTACAGTACAGACATTTAAAAGTGACAAGTTCACTAACATACTAATATAATTATAAGGCAAAGAATTTTTGAAGCCAAAAAGATCTGTATGTTAAAGTGATCAACTATTATCAAATAGATTTCTAAAACCTAAACAAAATTTTGGCAAAACAGAAAAAGCACAAACAGCTTCTCTGTGAAATGTCATAACGGATATAATCACTCATTGTGTCTCCTATTTCGAGGATTATGGAAATGAAAATGTCCAAACTTCACAGTTCTAGATAATTTCAGGGACTAAAACTAAATGTCACCACAACCCTTTTGTTTTGGCTCAATTCAGCTGCAAATAAATACAAAATATGAACATTTAATGAAATTACAATACACTCAGTAGCCACATACTCATCATTTAAGTAGAGAGCCAAAGCATGGCCCGTGAAGTCAGCTGTTTCAGAGTCCAGTCCAAATTTCTCAAAGCAGGCCTTCATGGTCGCAGTATTAGCGTCAAACCCATCCCAAGTCTTGGAATCTTGTACATTATACTCCTGCACAAATTGCAGGAATGATCGATATCGTGTCTTTTCCATCATTCCCATCAAATCTGCAGCATATAATTAAAACCAGACAACAAACAAATTAGTACCTGTCTACATCCAGTTTGCAATTTCTATAGCAAATTCTGAATTCACACTCATTCCTCAATGCCTATCCAAAGAAAATTTAGAAACCTTACAGTTCAGAAAATCAGTAAGAATTCTGCAACAATTAACCCTTAAACCACAGGAACCGAGCACACTCGGTTACAACTGCATATAGTTACAAAGTATGTGGTGGTTTAAGGGCTAAAAACGTCTACAAAATTAATACAGATAGAGAATTTCAGATATCAAAAAACTATTAGATAAAGAGAAAGGAATAAAGTTTTAACACTAGCCAGCAATCATAGAAAAATTATAACCTGAAGTCAAAGCTTCCTTTTCATTGGCAGGAACCTTATGAATTGTTTTAGCTTTATAAACATAAGATCCTTCTACAGATTTGAAATCCAGATAGCGTGTAACACCAGTATGAATCAGCAATCTAACAAACTCGCCTTCAAAACAACAGTAACAACAAACAACAGCTATTAGGAGCAATAACAAATACTAGGATTCTGTTATGAATATGCAATAAAAATTTGAAAGTAAGATTTGAAAGTAAAGTCTAAAAATAAGAATGAATCATCTTTTGTCCGGTTAAGTCATCAGCAAAATTATTCAAACTTATCATAGCATGAATACAGTGTAATGATAAGTACAAGCATAACAAGAAGCCACACCCATTTACACATCTTTATCTAGAGAAAAGTTTGACTAAATATTTTAAATTATGCTGCCTAGAAACTGGTAAGCAACATACCACTGGCCATGAGAAATTTTGGAATAAGATCCACATTCCAGTCCCGAGTTCGACCATACTCAGGTGGAACAGGTTTGTCCACTTTGAAGTGCTTGTACAGCTGCAATTAAATATTTATTTAACAATATGACCACTATGGATAAGTTAAATTTCAAGTCAAAGCTGCAAAACGTTTACAGGCTAATGACCATATCTATCTATAATATTAAAATCCTTCCTCTGTATGTCTGTTACCTTCAAGCGTTCTGATTGCTTGGCTGTGTGAGCGTTCTCATTGGTTGGCTGTGTGATGTTCTCATTGGTTACCTTCAAGTGTTCTGATTGGTTGGCTGGGTGAACGTTCTGATTGGTCGTTCTGGAATGTTCGTTGCCTCAAGCGAAGCGAGCCTGCCCTGCGAGCGAAGTGAGCAAAGCGAGCATTGCGCAATGTGGATAGATATTAGTATTATCCTGCACTGCGAGCGAAGCGAAGCGAGCATCTTTCTAGTTTCTATTTTAAAGCGCTTCTTTGCACATCAGTTAACAAACAAATAATTCACAATAAATAAAATCTGTTTAATAGTTAATAACCAATTTATGAAAAATAAGTTAGATATAATTTTTGCAGATGCCCAATATCTAAATCAAAAGATACAATTTTTTAAAGCATCCCAAGATACAGTATTTCACTAAAGAAGTGTGTGATAAAAATTGAGAATGAACCAAGAAATGAATCTGCAAACTATGTTTTGATAACAAAAGCTACCTCTGGGGTTGCATGAGCAGTGTTATTTGGTCAAAGGCTGTGCCTTTGAATAACAGTAACTGACTTAGCAGTGTCATAAAATATGACATCATATAATGTGAATAAGTTAATGCTGACTGGACAGAGTTGGACAGTAGATCCTATTTTAATGTCTCAGATTTCAGCTTCAGACCAAGGCTCGAGAACTAAATCTTACAAACAAATTCTTCAAAGCCTAACATCCTAGATATCACCAATCATAATTGACGATCACTAAATCACTATTGATAAATTAGCAAATATACATAAATGCAAAGCTGAATGTAAGCAGACCCACAAGATTTATCAGTCCTTGGAAAAAAAGCTTTCAGAAAACATTAATTTTCACTGCAATATATCTTAAATTGCCACAAACTAATAACATACAATAGTAAAAAATGTATAAATGACAAAAATAGGCTGCCATTGATAGGGGAGGCAACAGTATAATACTGGCATTATGCTGCATGGACGAATACCTCTTCAAGCGGTGTAACTGAAGTACTTTCACCTCCATAGTACTTGTTGCGATCCATATGCAGTACTTTCTTCCCACTCACTGACATCAGGCCACTCAAAATGCACTCCTAAAGGAAGAGTAAATAAATTAATTTTTCCAAATTATAATATTTCCATCTCAATAACATCACAATAACAATTAAAAGGTATAGCAAGTCACTTGACATGTCCATCAATTTTATCCAAAATATCATGACAATATCAATGATGCTGGCAAAATGTTAAAAAGTGAAGCTCAAGAAGTGAAAGCAAAATGCTTTGCACCATCCTGTGTCAGCTAAAAAGCTTTCTAAAAGCTTCATCAGAATTTGATTAAATTTTCACACACACAAGGTTTAATTAAAAGTACTTCAGGAGTTCTACTACTAAAAGTGAGGTGGAGTCACCCAAATTTGAATGGTTAATTGTGAAAATTTAATATTTCCTCAATTCAAAGTGCAATAAATCAATCATCATTCAAGAAACTTTCATCCTGAAACTTTCCATGTTATCTTAATATAACAATGACTTTCAGAATCTCTAATCAACTTGAATTTCTTTAGCATATCACAATTTACTGCAGTTCATCAATACTATTTCCAGAATTCTGGTGCTATAGATAAAAAAGATGGTTGTCAATTTTGAATGGCTACTGATACAAAGAACGTAAAAGTGATACAAGAGATATAATTGGTGGGCTAAAGTTGTTGTGGTGCAATAAGTTTTTTGAAAGCAATCAGGTTTTGTCGATGAATAAAGTGAATAGTCTTTCATTGATATATTCTTCATTTGTATTTGAAGATGTCTTTCTATAAATTTATCTATTTTATAACTTTATACCAAACTGACTCAATTTTACATATAAAACTGCAGGAATGTGGAAATGACCAGCTAAATTATTTAAAAATGACCAAAACCGTGCCTTCATCATCATCATTAACCGTGGGCTCATCGCCCATTGGTGTATAATGCCATCTCCACAGTTTTCTGCCATTCTTTCCTGTCCGTTGCTCTGTGACTAAGATCCTGTAAACTGCTTCCACGCCATTCTTCAATATCATCACACCATTCCTTGTGTGGTCTCCCTCTCTTATTGACACCCTCCATCACTCCAAACATTAGAGCTTTGATCTTTCTGTCCTCTTTCATTCTGTATATGTGTCCGAAAAGTTGGAGTTTCCTTTGTTTTACTCTTTCCAGCATGGTTTGTTTGGGCTGAATTCTCCTGTATAGTTCTTCATTTGTGATTTTTCGACCCATCCGATTCATAGTATTTTTCTGTAACATTTTCTTTCAAAGGCTAGTATTTTTCTTTCCAGGTCTTTGGTGATGGTCCATGTTTCGCATCCATATAAAAAGCTGCTGAAGATACAGGTTTCGAGTATTTTCTTTTTTGTTTCAGTGCTTATTAATTTGCTTTTCCAGATCTTGTCCATTGCCGTGCAATCTTGTCCGTGCCTTACGTCAGTATATTGCCACCACCACTCCGTATACTCCCCAAAAGGCGCTATAGAAGTTGAAACCGAGCCAACGTCTGTTTACGATGTGCGCAGACTGGGCCCCCACTCGTCGAGACAGGTCTCGTATAACACGCATCATGGGTAAATTGAAAGAGGAGAGACGGAATGCCCGAGCGCCGATCGGACGGACCTTGAGTCCAGTGCCGAGGACGATGACGTCGTACGTCTCCTCCATTTTCTCTGCGCCAATGAAGCGGAGATTTAACAGATGAATCCAAGGGGGAAACGAAGAGATCCACCTCCGATCAACGACGACGACGACGACGACGACGAGACAGGGTCCAAGCACCGCCCGTCTCCTTCCGATCTATATGTCTCATGTGAGCCTCCGCTCGCCAAATAGTCCGCTGATTTCGTAGCGCCTCCTTTTCCTACGTGTGTCAAGTTTTCTTTTTGAACAAGGTGCCGTGAATTCATTCGTATAGGGCCGCATGAACGCTGATAATATTTCAGGCGGACTGTACCTGGAGTACAAAGACGAAGCAAAGAACAAGGCGTTCGAGATGAACGGATTAAGACAGATTCTGCACAATCAATTTAACGACCTTTTTTGCTTGTTGTCATGACGATGACGTTTTTAGCTTGTGGAGATTTTTAAAAGTGGTAACGGTCGAAACCAACCCCTATGCCACTATCAGCCCCAGACCACCTCGCTCGCCCTGGGGCCTGGTGCCCCCTAACTGAAAGTCCTGGCTACGCCACTGTTCCATTGCCGTCCGCCATATTAGATTTTTCGCATGAGCCATAATAATTATTGTTAACATGAAACTTAGCGTTTTGCAAATATGTGCAAATTCTTAATATAATTCACATTTTTGCACATTTGCGCAATTCTGACGACATGTGTATTCAATGACGCCGTTATTGCATTTTGTAAAAAAACATCTTACTTAATATTGTACCTGAGTGAAATAATTACAGTATGGTAACCTTGTATGACGCTTAGGCCTACAGAGACAGTAACTGTAGCATGTAATTTAGTGAGGCTATGTTTATATGTGTGTATTTTGTAGATTACAAACTGTAGGCTATACAGTGTTCAACATTCATTTCTAGATCGGTTAGTATAGTTCGTCAATTAATGGCTAATTTGATTAGGCCTACCTTTCAGTCCTTTCTCTTGCACGCAGTGTGGTAAGCCATGCAATCAAAGTGACAGTATTGATGACATCACGCAAGACAAATGGACTTAAATTCAGCAGAAATCTAAAAAAGATGGCATACACTGGACTTTCGGCAATGTGTATAGCACACAAGAATGGAAGTAGGATCCGATTGACATATTCAAGAATGTGTTCTAGACACTTCAGTGAGTACTATTTCGAGAGGGTCTTACAGAGGCGGATCTAGGGTATTCGGCGCCCGGGGACAAAGTGTACGTTGGCTCCCCTAACATAACTGACAAGCAAAAACAGTCGTTTTCGGCGCCCCTCAGTTCTTACGGCGCCCCTCTTCATATGGTACTGACAAGCAAAGAAAAGGTCGTCACACGTGTTTAATCTTCTTCTTTTCTGTGCATTTCACTTATACCCAAATATCCGATTTTTGCGCCCCCTCACCTCGGCGCCCGGGGACATGTGTACCCCCCTGCCCTCCTAGATCCGCCTCTGGGGACTTACAAAGCGAACTGATGGGCTAAAACCAGACGCGGTGCCAACGAGGAATTTGCCAACCAAAATCTCTCCAGTTAAATCGCCCAGTCGTAGTCATATAGAATTGTTACCATATAGCACAAAACATTGGGAGGATAATTGATAATCTGTCCCCCGCCAACTAATTATTGGGGGGACTGTGTCACGTGCGCCTATCATGATTGACGTACGCGCCAGCCAATGGCGCTCTGCACGGTCTCACAGACGTTACAGCAGCAGCAGTGATACGCAGTCATCGACAGAGACTCGAACTAGCGACACGCTCGACACAGAACTGTTGATAAATAATAAAGCTCTTTTAAAGTATAAAGCTATACTTTACATGCTGTCAGAAGTCTGACGATGGCAAACTCACCCCAGATACCCATGCCAGCTGTGCTGAAGCTGAATGGGAACCTCGCAGGAGAATGGAAGCGTTTCCGGTCCCAATGGGATAACTATATTATAGCGGCTGATCTGGCAGAAGCGTCGAAGAAGCGCTTAGCCGCCATACTGCTTGCGTGCGTCGGGACAGACGCTTACGAACTCTTTCAGACTTTAGATTTCGCAGAGAACAACGACCGACAAGATGTGGACAAAGTTCTTGACGCTTTCGAAAAACACTGTGTCGGAGAAAAAATATCACACTCTTGCGTTTCGAGCTGAATAGTCGCTGCCAAGACTCCACCGAAACTTTCGACGAATTCTTCGCTGAACTACGGAAATTAATTCGGTTATGTGAATACGGAAACCTGGAGGATTCCATTCTTCGGGACCGTATAGTAATCGGCATCAAGGACGACAACACGCGACGTCGTTTATTGCAGACTAGAAAACTCGAGTTACCTACTGCACCTGACATTTGTAAGTCCAGCGAAGCCGCCTCGAAGCATCTACAGACGCTGGCGATGAAACCACCGGAAGACGTAAATGCAGCACAGCAGTGGAACTCTTCACAATCCAAACGCCCCAGCTGCGTCACCCTGTGACCGAAACGAAACGCCAACCAACAAGTCGGGCATGTAAAGTACTGCAACGGTTCTCATGCGCCTGGCCGAAATTCATGCCCAGCGTTTGGCAAGACCTGCCATCGCTGCCTAAAGCAGAATCACTACAGTTCAGCTTGCTTGTCACAACCACAGACTCAGCAAAAATCTGCGGTCCATGCGCTGGACTCAGACTCGGAGCCGGAAATGGTCATGGCCATGACCACAGAACGAAAAAACGTCGTGTTCTATGCAAACTGAAAATCGCGAACATTACTGCTCGTTTCCTCCTGGACTGCGGAGCAACCGTCAACTTACTGCCGTTATCGATTCTAGATCAACTTCGACCTAAACCAAAAGTTCGACCGGCCCAGTCGACCCTGCGAATGTTCGATGGACAAGCGGTGAAAACGGCAGGTATGATTACGCTGATTACAACACACCCAACGACCAAACAGAGCGCTTCTCTAGACTTCTGGCGTAGCTTCGCAGCATAAGCAACCGATACTGGGCCTCGACGCCTGTCTTCTATTCGATCTGCTGCGTGAACCATGAAAATATCTGCGCCGTGCAATCAGATCGACAGTTCAACAACACTGACGAACTGATACGGCATTTCGATGACCTTTTCGACGGTTTTGGATGTCTGCCGGGCGAACTGCACTTACACACGGATCCGTCGGTCACGCCCGTCCGAACGCCGCTACGCCGACTTCCGGTCCCGATAAAGGCAAAAGTAGAGGCAGAATTGAAATTGCTTCAACAGCACCAGATAATCACCCCAGTCGATGAGCCCTCTGCCTGGATATCGGCACTCCTAGTCGTGCGAAAGCCAAACGGCGGCGTCAGACTTTGCATCGATCCAAAACCGCTGAACAAAGCACTTCTGCGCGACCACTTCCGAATGCCTACCATTGACGACGTGCTTCCGCTGCTATCTAAAGCGAAAATATTTTCCACCGTCGACGCCAGCAACGCTTTCTGGCATTTAAAACTCGACGATCACAGCAGCAAGCTCACCGCCTTCGACACTCCATTCGGGAAATATCGCTGGCTTCGTCTTCCCTATGGCGTGTCCCCGGCACCGGAAATTTTCCAACGGAAACTTCTGGAGGCGCTCGACGGTCTCACAGGAGTGGCATGCATTGCAGACGACATACTGATTTTTGGGTCAGGAGAGACCTCGGAAGAGGCGCAAAGAGATCACGACCGGAATCTATTCGCGCTATTCGACAGATGCCGCTCTATGAACATTCGATTAAACAGAGCCAAATTGAAGATTAATCGCTCCAGCGTGAAATTTATGGGTCACGAGATCACAACAGACGGTCTCAGACCTGACCCTGCGAAAATTGCGGCAATACAAAACATGCCTCCGCCGGTCGACAGGACAGGACTTCAGAGGATCCTCGGCATGGCGACGTATCTAGCAAGATACGCTCCTGGATTCGCCACAACCACGGCGCCATTGCGCGAGCTACTCAAGCAAGACGTCGAGTTTCATTGGGACCCAAACTGGCATGGAGACGCCCTCAATCAACTGAAGAAACTGCTGACGAGCGCGCCAGTCCTTCAATTCTATGATGTCGAGCAGACCGCAACTCTCAATGCGACGCATCTCAGGCGGGTCTTGGAGCGTGCCTCCTTCAGAACGATCGTCCAGTCGAGTATGTGTCACGTGCTCTGACGTCAACGGAACAATCCTACGCACAGATCGAGAAAGAATTGCTTGCCTGCTACTATGGTCTGGAGCGTTTCCATAGTTACGTGTACGGCCGACACGTAAAAATTCACACCGACCACCACCCCTAATCACGATTGTCAAGAAACCGCTTTCGTCAGCGCCAAAAGGCTACAGAGAATGTTGCTTAAAATGCAACAGTACGACTTCGAACTCATCTACAGACCCGGAACCGAGGTGGTCGTCGCTGACGCACTTAGTCGCGCGTTTCCGGTGAACTCGGCTGAGGAAACCCTGTTTTCTGAGCAAATAGCAGCCTTAGAGGAAACTGAGCAACGCGCTGAGCTTCGCCTGATTGCGTCAGAAAAACCCTGGACATCATTCGCGAGGCTGCAAAGGCCGATGAAACATACCAGCTGTTGAAAGAACAAACTTTGATAGGCTGGCCTAACAACGCGTCTGACGTCACGCCGTTGCTAAGGCCCTATCTGCCATTTGCCGACGAGCTTACACTGTGTGACGACGGCCTACTACTTAAAGGTACTAGACTTATAGTGCCCGCTGGAGCGAAACGCTATATTCTGGAGCGTGTCCACCGCTCCCACATAGGCATCAACGGATGTATACGCCGCGCTAAAGAATCTGTTTTCTGGATCCGCATGGCGCAGGATATTCAGAAGCACATAAGCAGTTGCGAAATCTGTCAAGAGATGGCGGACTCACAGCCGAGAGAGCCACTCCTGCCACATGATCCACCCACTCGCCCATGGGAAAAAGGTAGGAATCGACGTGTTCTTCTGCAATGATAAGGATAATAGTGGATTACTTTAGTGGATTTTTGAGGTCGACCGCCTCAAGTCAAAGCAAATGCGTGACGTCATTTACTGTTTAAAAGGCCAGTTCGCACGCCACGGCCTCCCAGATGTGCTGTTCTCGGATAATGCCTTTGCTAACAGGGAATTTCGAGAATTCGCCAAAAATTATGAATTTAAGCACGAAACCTCTAGCCCGCGGTACCCAAGATCAAATGGCCGCTCGGAAGCGGCGGTCAAGGTCGCAAAGAAACTTATGAAAAAGCTAGTCGTGAAGACGGATCCGTTTTTGGCCTTGCTTGATTGGCGAAACACCGAGCGAGACATTGAAATTAACTCCAACTCAAATGCTTTTTGGTCGAAGAACCAGAACTCCATTACCAACGGCTAGCAGTCTGCTATCGACCCCAGCGTCAGCGGCAATACATAAATCAATTGCAGATAATAAGGCTAGACAGAAATTTTACTACGACAAAGGCACCAAAGCGAAACCCCGCTCACGGTCGGTCAGACGGTCAGAGCTCACCCCAGGGGCCGTGGCTCAATTGAAAAATGCCTCCTTATCGTTCGTACGAAATTATACTGGAAGACGGGATGAAACTCCGCAGAACATCTAATCATCTTCGCCCTTCCGTCGAACCGAAGATAAACTGCACGGCGATAGATGGACAACAGGTGCCAACGAATTCCGTCGGTCAGGCGGATCCGCAGCTGACTCTAATTGCCACCGAAAGATCGCCAATTCAGGAGAAGCCAGAACTGACACTAATCGCCTCCGACGGGTCGCCCATTCAAGCGAATCCAACTTCCTCTTCCCCCGGCGACAGATCTACAAGCCCACAGCAGCTGTCGACTTCACAGCAGGATCCAAGATCGGAACATCTGCCGCCTAGCCACCAGATGGCGACATACACCACTCGTTCAGGTCGTCTGATAAATCAGCCTGCCAGATACAAAGACTAAAGCCCACGCAGCTGGAGACATTGCAAGAGACATTTAGTTCTAGAGACACGTAGTTTTCTTTCTTTTCTTTTTCACGTCTACATATAAAACATATCTTTTTTTAAATTTTTTTTTAACAAACGAAAGATGTCACGTGCGCCTATCATGATTGACGTACGCGCCAGCCAAACGGTCTCACAGACGTTACAGCAGCAGCAGTGATACGCAGTCATCGACAGAGACTCGAACTAGCGACACGCTCGACACAGAACTGTTGATAAATAATAAAGCTCTTTTAAAGTATAAAGCTATACTTTACAGACTGTCACCCCTTCTGTTTTACGCCCCTGCTTACATATTTCAAATTAATTACTTATTCAAAGTACCTACTGGCGGGAGTTTACTCCCTTTTGGTATCTTTTAATTACATTATTAAACCTTGTATTGACTATTCGTATGTATTCGACATGGGTGGAGGAAAGAAATTCATGCTGTCACCTTAACTTCAGTACATGAAGGAACAAGGAGAAGATGATGATTGACTATATATTATCTATAATTATGTGCATTTTACTATGCATTTTATTGGTCAATCAATTAATTAGCAATTCAATATTCACACTCTCTATATATTTTCATGTATATTTTTCGCACTCTACAATATCTGCACTCTCTCATGTTTCTTATCTTATTATATAATTCTCGATGTCTGTCGCGTCTGTCCGTCCGCAACACGGCGGGTATTGCAAGACGCTGTTATCATTGACAACCAAATATTGTTTAATCAAAAATGTATTATAATCAACGGAGCGTTTAACGAAGCGTCTTAACAGCCATCCGTCCCCCTTCCCTCACCCCTCCCTCTCCCAATCGCCCAGGCCCCAACCCATTCCCGCCCCGGCCCCAAATCCCCTTTCCCCTTCCCTTTCCCCATCCCCTTCCCTCTCCCCTTCCCTCTCCCAATCGCCCTGACCCCAACCCATTCCGATCCCGGCCGAAAACCCCGTTCCCTTCCCTCCCCATCCCTTTTTCCTCTCCCCCATCCCTCCCCAATCGCCCCCAGCCCCAACCCATACCCGCCCCCTGCCCTGCCCTGCCCGACAGGCCCCAAACCCCCGTTCCCTCTCTCTCTCCCCCCCCTCTCCCAACCCCCGTACCTCTCTCCATCCCTCTCCCAATCCCCAGCCCCAACCCATCACCGCTCCGCCCTACCCCACCGGCCCCAAACCCCGTTCCCAAACCTACACAACGCTGCTCCGAAAACCCGTACAACCCACCTTCCTTCTCCCAAACCTCCCTTCCCTCTCCCAATGCCCTGCCCCCGTTATTATATATTTATTCCTTCCTAGCCTCAATACCTATTTTTTTAAATTTAACCCCTCAAGTGGGGATTAAATATTCAGACGCCGTCACCGTACTGGGTATTTAAATTTTGGAAAAGCGTTCTTCAGAAATGATTGCTGTAACGTTATAAATTTGCTATATCTCAGGCTATATAGGAGCTAAAAAGATGAAGTCTGCACCATTGTTTAGATTGTTTATTCCTCTTTCTAACCGTCCGTGCAAAACAAAAAAATTTGGGGGTAGAGTTCACTTTATGGCCTAAAATATCACCCTCTCCCCCCAAAAAAAATTTAAAGCCCCCTAGCAAAATATTTTCAGCGATAACCCCACTTTGGTCAGCGGCAAAATTATAAAGGGATGTCAGAGGAACAAAATAAACCAAAAAGTTTGAAAATCGGTCGACATTTGGCAAAGATCTATCAATTCTAACCCGATGACCCCAATGTTTGAACATAAGTATTATCGGTCAATTTCGCGAAAGTTTTGAATTCTGAGAAAGTTTCCTAATTTTTTATGGATTTGCTATATCTCAGGCTATATAAGAGCTAAGAAGATGGGTTTTGCACCATTGTTTAGCTTTTTTATTCCTCTTTCTAACCGTCCGTGCAAAACAAACAAGTCCAGCGTTCACGAGGTTTGCGACAATCAAGTGAGAATGAGTAGCAGGCGGTTGCTCGGCGTGCAAAAGCAACACAGCAAACAAAAGAATCAAGCACTGCATGTCGTTCGACACTGCCAAATCAGTACACTTACGTTGACTATCAAATTTCAGAAAATTCATGCGAATGAGGCGTTAACTCGGTTGAAGGAAAAGGCGGCGAGTTAAGGACTATTAATTGGGCAAAATGCTATTGCATTTGCGCAAAATTGGGTGGTAAAACAGCCAATCTCCCCCGTCATAAAATGTTATTGCATTTGCGCAAAATCGGATGGTAAAACAGCCATTCTCCCCCGTCATTTTTGACGGGTAAACACCTAGTTCAATAATAATCAGTAATTGCTTTTCTTGCTTTCAAGACTCTATTGAACGCTGTTTTCGTAACTGATTTTTTGATTATCGTAATAAGACTTGTATCTTTATTTTGAGCACTAGAAAGATGCTCGCTTCGCTCGCGCTCGCTTCGCTCGCAGTGCAGGATAATACTAATCCAATACCTATACCTAATACCCAATCATTGAATTCATGCTGAACAACATTTCAATGATCGCCACCTAGCCAAGCTCTGCGCCACGTAATAATTAGGCCTATGTACGTTAAAATCACGCAACTGTGACCATTTGTGACGCTGTACACGTATTTTTTGTGTACGTTAAAATGTACGTTAAAATTGCGCAACTACCTCAGGCTGCGAACAATTGTTACCAATAGCAACGTCGTCGCACGCCCATCCCTCTGACTCTGCAATGACTCGACTAAACCGTGTTAAACTACGAACAATTGTTACCAATAGCAACGTCGTCTTCGAACATCGTCCACCAACGCATCGCGACGTAAGGACTAAACGGTCTAAACCGTCTACCAATAGTCAACCAATCAGAACGCTTGAAGGTAACAGGCAGAGAGACATACAGATAACGATTTTAATATGATAGATGTCAACTCTAGAATGCGATGCGTCAACGCAAATAAACGATAAACAATAAACAAATAAACCAACTAAAACATTCTTAGATAGGGCCTCCATTTGAACACTCTCCCTTTAATTTGCTTGGCTGTTGTAATGCTTACAGTTGATGTTTTCAATCTAAACTATTACAAAATCAACTATACCACATTCATACAGGAAGATGGTTGGTATTTCGAAACGACTGTGAAGCTTAAGAGATAAAATTGTTATAAAAAGAAAAGGGTACCATTTACATTCTTAGACACGGTTTCTCAGTAGCAACAGTCGCTCCACTCCACCAGTGACGTCATATAGCCACGCCTACTTGACCTGTATGCAAAAGAAGGGTTCCTTCCATGCCTTAGTATTTAATTGCCTTGGGGACTACACCTATAGAAGTTAGTGGTAGCGGACGCCGGCGTACCGCTGTCTGGATGTGTGTGTGTGTGTGTGTGTGTGTGTACATGTAGGCTGAAGCAGTGGCGTAGCGCCTCTTGCCGCCTATGGCTCCTGGCAAAATGTCGCCCCAATTTCACTCCAATTACACCTGACAAGCAAAAAACGGTCGTCGCCGTTAAATTTGCCACCCCTTCGCCAAAACTCCTCGACAACCCGACAAATAAAAAAGTCACTTCCAAAATTTGCCGCCTCCGTCATGTGTGCCGCCCATGGCTAAAGCCATAGTAGCCATTGGGACGCTACGCCTCTGGGCTGAAGACAGTGGTCAGTGTGGGAAGAAGGGTCGCCATGGAAACCCTTATTATAATGTATGCAAATATGGGACTACAACCCCGTGCAAGACCAGCCAAATTCTTAGAAAGGGAGGAGAGGGGCAGCTGGTTGGCTGGTAACTACATATGTGTGTGTGCGTGTGTGTGGTAGTACGTGTGGATCTGTTTGAATGAATGTGTGCGGTTGTCTTGGGAAACTGACTGAGAGAAGTAGATTGTGGGAGAGGGAGAAGAGGAAGTTGCATTGGGTCTTGAAGAAAGATAAAGAGTCTAGAGAGAATTTGTGGTCTTTGGGAAGAAAGTCATCGAAGGAGAAAGACTTTGTGAAGAATGAACTATTTACGTTTATTGTGGTTTGAGAATCGGCGCTGCCCACAAGTCTGCCTCTCGCGGCCCACGGGCTGAGAACCGCTGAGCTGCTATCTCTATAATCTCTTATGACCTAAAATTTTTTAATCGCTTTTAAATGTTTTAAATTTGTCAAATAAAAAATATTGATGGCGAATGACCGTAAAATAGCTGACTTGTCGACTGATGCTTCTGTGCATAATGAAGTGGCGCTATAGAAGTTTAAGATTTAGTTGATTAGATTGGCCTAAAATTTGCTTACTGTCCCATTATCTTTCTAAATAAGTTGTTTCAAATTGATTAGCACTGTTTCTAATGATTCTCGTTGTTCTACCGGAATCTACTGAAAACGAAATTAAGAATGTCCTTGTTTATTTGAATATTATTTGAATATTATTAATCACGTGACTTAGCTCCGTCCTTTTTGGCCTGAAGAGGCGTGGGAGTCGGATGGACGGTTGAGACGAGCGGCGTCTGAGCGGCATTTGGACAAAGGATGCGGCTTGGTAAGTTTCAAAACGTGATTAATAATGTGATAGAAATGCGAGCGCTGGAGTAGAAATTGACATCAGATAGGCGATACTGTGGCCCTATCTAGTTTAAGCGAGGTTTAAGTGTAAACGAGAAATATTTAGAAGCCGCGATTGACGTAAGATTAAAAATTTTCTGGGATTAAAATGCTAATTATTGTTTAATTGCAAAAAATTGTTGGCGTAAGTCCCTGATGATTTGATATCGGGGAATATAGTCGTCAGGTATATTCGTCCAAAAATGTATTAATAATTACTGGAGGGATTCAGCGAAACCGACATTTTTTGTGCCAATTTGGGATAGATTTCTCAGCGGAATTATTCTTTGAAATAATTTAATAGCATGTAGCAATCGTTATGCTTAATAGTAGAGAACATTGCTAGTTTAAGCTGATCCACATTGGGCGACGGAGGCTGTTTAAAATTTCGGAATTTGTTTGGGTATTAGGCATATGAGATAGGCCATAAACCTGTAAGAATTTCACACGGTAAGGCAGTGTCTAGTGAAGTGTTAACAGATTTTGTAGTATTTATTAATGGAATGTTGACTGATCGTGGTTCACAAGCGGCTATTAATATTAAATTGATATTTTTTAGTTCAGAAATTAATTTAATTCGTAGGAGCAACAGGAAAACTGGTGGAAGAATAATTGGCAGCATATCTACACAAAGTCTTTATGGGAATCAGGTAGATTTGATGATTAACTTGAAGAGTTATTATTGTAATATTAACAATTATTATTTGTAATATGATAATTATTGTTTATAAATATCATTATTTCTTAATGTAATTGTAACTATATATTGTTTTAACTTCTTAATCATCAAATCTGATTTATCCAAAATCTAAAATTAATTCTGCTTTTATGGCTTTCTAATGGAGTAGACCAACCAACTTTACTCTAATATTCTCCTACTATTTAATAATTTATGAATAATTAAATAAATATTCCAATACAACCCTTCCTTGATACAGCTAATTTCCAAATAAATAACCCCAATATTCCCTAATTTCATTCATTATAATTACTAATTCTAAATTGTAAATCCAAATTATTACTTAAAGTACTCTATGTATGAAAAATTTGCTTCTGCTCTCACCTATTTCATATTCTCACTACTACACTAGTTGCCTAAATTACGAGATATCTCTATCTTTTCAGGCAAACTTTCTCTATTTCTTCCCTTACAACTTCATTCCTAAATTGCATAATAAATTACAGAATTGATTTTGATTTCCAAGTATTATTTATAGAATAAAATAATCATGTGCTTTAGTTAAGGACTCAGTTTTGAAATCAAATATAAGACAATGCATATAAAAATAAAAGAATATATATATATCTTTTAATTAGCACTCAAGACATATGGAAGTATGATGTTGTATAACTCATGAACTGATGATGAATAAATATGTGTGTTTAGTGTTTAAAAATCAGATATTAAAATATGAATATCATCATAATTCATATTAAGGATGGTGTTAGAAACTCCCCCTCCCATATTATTTAGATAATTAGTTTTAAATTATTACAATAGAATGGAACTGAAGAAGTGCATAGCCAAAATAGCAGCTTTAGTTTCAATATAAAGATATCTGCAAACTCTGCGTACATCCCACAATTTACTGTGCATTCTCAAACATTTTGGATACTGTTTGTTTTAGGCAAGGAATGAATCTTTTCCAGTCTCTCCAAGGTGTTGAAATTACTGAAGCTCAGTCATCAAGTGAAAAATTGTGCAAGAATGCATCATTTCAGTCTTTCAATGTGTGAATTATCCCATCTTTTTCTTCATGTATCAGTAGAGAATTGATACAGACAAGGTCAGTAAATAATTTCTTACCACATCTCTTTGTGCAAAATGTAGGAGGAAAATGACTGGACATAAATTGTAGTCGTAAAGCAGGGTTTTTAATTCAATATATACACAGAGTATTAAATAAAAGAAGCACTAGAACAAACACCGGGAATAAAGATCAATGGCATAAAATATAATATCCTACGATACGCAAATGACGACAGTACTTTTTGCAGAAAATGAAAAAGATCTACAATTTATAATGAACAAATTAATGGATAAAAGCAAAGAATATGAAATGGAAATCAATAGAACAAAGACCAAAACAATGATAATAAGCAAACAGGAAGCATAACATTCTAATAGACAACATCAAACTGGAACAAGTGAGGGAATACAAGTACCTCGGGAGCTACATAAGAAGGAACCTGAATCTTAAACTGAAACTACGAATATTAAAATGCTAGATATATTCGACATGCACGCGAATGCTGGAAACTAATGAAAGAGAAAATAATGGCATTTGAGATGTGGTGCTTTAAAAAAATTCTCAAGATAAGTTGGCAGGAAAAAACAACAAACGAGGAAGTACTAATGAAAATAGGAGAAAAAAGAAATTTAACCGAAATAATAAAGTGGAAAATACAATTTGCTGGACATATCATGTGAGGCTCATGCACAGAACAGGCCAAAATATTCTTGGAGGCAAATACAAGGAAAATCCAACCATAGGAAGGTCACGTAAAGAGTGGCTGGTGAAGGTTAAAGAACAAACAAAAATAGAATGAACTATGGAAAATTGAAAAGATGTGCCGAAGACAGGAATTAAATGGGGACAATTTCTTAAGTGTCAACCTTCAAAGTGAAGAAGACACATAAAGAAGAAGAAACAATGGTGCGTGGTTCTCACAATATTTCCGGTCGGTGTGTTAAAGCTTTCGGCTTTTTAACCCAGAGGGGTAGGTCGAGTGCACGAAAGTTTTAAGAAAAATGCAAGGTCAGCATTGTCAAATGATCCTCACACAGATCTGAGCGACTGATACACAATCCTCACCGATTTGTCGGTCGGGCGAGAATGTATTTCCGCTGTGCAGATTTGCATGTGGCTTGTTCAACGGATCGGGCAGACAGGATTGTATTTCCGTTGCGCAGATTTGCATGTGGCTCGTTTGGCGTGTTGGACGAGATTTGTATATCCGCTGCTGTGCGGAATTGCATGTGGCTCGTGCCAGCTAGTTAAATGAGATTGCATCTCTGTCGCGCGGATTTACATACTGTTTGGTTGATTTGTTGGACAAGATTGTATTTCTGTACGGCGGATTTGCATTCTGCTCGTTTGGCGAGTTGGGCAGGATTGTATATCCGTCACGCAGATCTGCTTGAGGATCGTTTGACAATGCTGACTGCATTTTTCTTAAAACTTTTGTGCGTATTTTCCAACATGGAGAATGGGCCCCAAGCCTCTGAAATACAGATCATGCCTCTTTCACGCTGCATCTCAATCAATCGCTGTGGAATCAGATGACTTGAAATTTGATTGTTGATGGGATCTGTTGCTGTTGATCTGAAAACAAGAAAAATAGAGAGAAAAAGGGAGGGGAAAAAACAAAGGAAGACATCACAGTTTCAGAAACCAACATGGAGAATGGGCCTCAAACCTATGAAATACAGATCAAGCCTCTTTCACGCTGGATCTCAATCTTTGATCGTTGATGGGATGTGTTGCTGTTGATCTGAAAACGAAACAAATAGAGAAAAGAAGGGAGGGGAAAAAACAAAAAACAAAGGAAGACATCACAGTCTCAGCAACCAACACGGAGAATGGGCCTCAAGCCTCTGATATACAGATAAAGCCTCTTTCACACTGCAACTCAGTCACTGTGGAATCAGATGGCTTGAAATTGATGGATCTGTAGCCAGGCAACAGATTATCTACCAAAACCATTTTTTGTGCTAATGAAGGGCAGATGATCGGTTTCCATCAATTTTTACTTCTGGACAAGATTTGTAATATATTCATTTAATTAATGGATAATTATCATTTAGTTAACAAATTAACTATATTTGCGACAAGTGCTGTAATTGACTCACCGAAAATGGCGCAACCCATTTTGGGTGCAACTATGGAATCCATTGCTGACTTCCTGAAGGTTGTGTGCGTTCAAAGAAGGCAGTTTCATTTGCAACAGTGCGTTTCTCAGGTGTAATCAGAGGAGTGTAAATTCGGCCATTTTGGCTTGTGGCTCTGCTGCTGGGAAGAATTCTGCCCAACACATTATTTATGATGACCTACAACTGAAGTGTCTGAAGAAAGAAGATATAAACAAAATATAAAGGTTGCAGGATCTACTGACTCACATGTATTGTTTATTTCATATTCAGACTGTTGATGTGGACTGTTTTGATCAACATGTTGTTTCAGCTATCACCCCCTACAAGGAAACTTTTAGAGGCTTTGAAGGTATTTGACATCTGAATTGCACTGAGAGAAACATGTTGGTTTTTGCAATTGACTATTTTGTGTGTGTTTCTGAGAAAACTATTTGACTAACGAAGAGATTCTTCCACCAGAGTCTTGATCGGTCCAGAGTCACTTGGTCAGCAAAATTCACCACCTACATGATATATTGTCTGTTTCCTCATATGTTGGGCTCAAACAGCACCGCTGTTATACTGCAGCTGCTGTTCCACCGGTGAGTTTATATCAGCCATTCTTTCACAATTGATTTTATGTGATGGTGTTTATTCTTGTTGATTTAGTTCAATCAAATTCATTAATTTTCTATTGATACAACTCTTGGAATCACCATATCTGTTTACTTTGTGTTAAAATTGTTTTGTTATGAATTATGACAGCTTTATGTATTAATTGCAATTAATCAATAATGTCTTAAATGTCCTTGGATGACTTTCAGGTTTCCATGCACCTGATTAGATGATGTATGCCATCATTAGGCAGCAGGTTCTATGGGATTTCCTTCTCACACCACTGGTACTTGAAGAAATGTACTGGCTCTATACGAGAGTCATTGCTTGTTAAGGAAATGCTCAACATGTGTAAATGGTCATTGTGTCAGTAATAATTCTGTTACTTTTGACTGATGTTGACTTGAAGTAGATTAGCTTTTGATTTTTACATAAAGTCAGAAATATTATAATTTATTGTTGCAGCTGCAGGGAGAAACTTCTGTCTGTGGATATTTGCCAAATAAAAGGTGATTCAGTCTCATTCATGTGAGGATAATTTGAACATATTTCTATAAGCAACTGTAAGTAATTGACTTTTTTGTTATGATCAACATTCAGAGTAGCTATACATGCCGTAATAATGCTGATAATTATGTACTTTTGTAGCAGCTGTTTTAATACTCAAAAGAAAATGATTGACGTCAGAATCCTTCCACAAAACATCAGGTCACTTCGAAGGACTGAAACTCTGCTGATCTTGATTTAAGTCTTAAATATCAAGATTGCTTGACTTTGGTGTTCTAATGGAAGCCAGTCAGGCAACACCAAATAAAGCCATTTAGACAATGCGAATTAAGCATAAATTTTGTACAATTTTGTCTAGAATCTGTAGCTAATGGTCATTTTTAATTATAATTATTCAACCACCTGCATTATTTGTTAGATTTTCTGTTGACGTCTACCAAAAAGAAAAAACCTGGTTCCACAAATTATGATAAAGCAGAATGAGATGCTGGATGTGGATTAGATATTATCATGCTTGGTCATACTTGTTGATGACTTTGGTAGCCATTTCCTTGTTTTTTGAATTATGAGGTCGGATAACCACGTGATTGAATTTTAGAAATGTTTGTTGATATTTCAGGAGTGAATTTGTAATTTGGCATTGACTCAAGGTCAACAAAATCTTCAGACTCGTCTCTGTTGCTTCCCGACATCAGCTGGAGATTTTGTTCTGCAGCAAAAGCCAGCATTTTGTCACTGCCAGTGAAAAACTGAAAATTTAATTACTAGGACTTCATTTAAACTTAGGCTGTCTGCGATTCAATGGTTTAGGTTTTGCTGGGCAGAATTTTGAAAAAGGTTTGTTTATCATCATCAGAGTTGTAACTGTGATGTTCCTTTGTTATTGCTGCTTGCCTGTCTTTGTTGTTATCTGTTTGTTTTCTGAACATCTCTTATTTTGTTCAGTCTGTCAGGAATTTGTCACCTGATTCATTCTACCGACACTTTGTGGTCTCTCGGCCGCATCTAAAAGTTCAGAAGTAGTCAGTGCCGGGTAGTAACTAGTTACAGTAACGCTGGTTACTATGATTAGTTACTGTTTTGAGTACGGTAAGTGGAGTAACTAGTTAGTCATCCAAGAGTAACTAACTATTGTCATTAAGTATTTACAATATTTGGTAACTAGTAATGCAAGTTACTAGTTACCATATCTAGTTACTGTTATTGCATTTCAAGCGTTTATATAATACAACTGACTGAGTTACTGCATTAACAACAACTTACATACCGGAACACCAGGCGTTCATCCTGTTTCACATGACTGGCAACCACAGATCGCACTGCCACCAACATGCTCTAGCCTCTAGTACTTTACTTATGACATGAACTCCATGTCGTATTTGAGCAATAATAAAAGCAGAGCAGTAAACAGTTTTGAATATAACTTTAAACTGGTTAATAATAATGTTAGGGTTAATAATAATGAACATCAATCTGGTCAGGGCAGCTTATTACACCATGCAGAACTTTGAGTTTTTGCAACTGGGAAAATCGGAGAATGACGGGAAGCTAGATGAGCTTGGAGCAACAGGATTACCTGGACTACCAGGAGGGCAAGGTCAGACTGGGGAAACAGGAGGTTAGTGAGTTCATGTTATGAGTCAGTTATTTTGGAAACTGACAGAATTTGTACAACTTGATTACTAATACATTGGGTGGTATGCAGTTCATGACACATTAACACATTTAGTGCCTCAGATGTATATGTACATCCTATGTGGTAATGCCGAATGGTCACTAACACAATTAGACTATTATTGTGTGGCATAAATATACAGTATGTAGAGGCGACTTGTGGCAAATGGTGTGAGACATTTCAACACAGCCACTTATTCTTCCTGACAGAGGAGCAGAAGGACGATATAGGGCAGTACACAACTGACCTTGTCTGCTCTAACCCAAGCCCTAACCGATGTATTAACTTACTAAAAGTTCTATGGTACTTGGGCATTTCTTAGCAACGGAAGCCCTTGAGTTTGCTTTGATAAATACAGATGAAAATTTTTCACAATTGGATAATTTTACTATTTATAATATGCATGACAGTTTTTCAATGTGTTATGTTGTGTTTTATTGTCTTGCTTTTTTATACTGTGGTAAATTTTGAAATTTTCCATTTTCTACATGTTCTTTAGCCCAGACAGAGAAATTTGCCAGGCGCTTAATATGTTTTGTTAATTGATGCTGATCTCAATTGACAGGAGTACAGCCAAAGTTTTTAATTTAGCATTTGTCACTAACTGCTTTCTTTTATGGTCAGCCAGGCAAGGATGGTGTCCTTGACCAACAGGTCCTCCTGGCAATGCTGGAGAAAGTGGCAGGACTGGAGCATCTGGTGAAGCACGACCAATTTTAACCAGATTTTGGTGTTAAAGTTGGAAGTAGTCCAAATCAAAAGATAGTAATACTGTACTTGATTTCTGGCTTCTTATTTTACACTTTGCATTAGTTCAGATGTGGATGGTGCGGGGCTGTCGTTGATCTACCGAGTCGCTGATTGAGGGAAGAGCAGTGAAAGCAGTTTCTTCTTTCTTATCCCAGCTTCGACCTCACTCTCGACTATTCTACAGGCTGAATCCATCCTCCATGCACACACACACACTCATTACGAAAAACAACCAGACGTCAAACCTCTACTTGTGTCATTTTTTACATTGAAATTTCAAAATGTCTGAATTGTGAGGTTTTAAAATGTAAATTGGCCTTCTTTATTGCTGATTCATGTACCTTGGACTATTGAAGAAGATTTAGCTCCTATGTCCCTCTCAAATTTGGTGGCTAACTGTAAGAGTCCAAAATCCAAGATGGCCGCCAATGGATATAATATATGCCGAAAGATTAAACTAAATAACTGTTGAAAACTTTTGATCAAATATGCACGGTGGTTAGCAATAATACTATAAGATGGTTATGTCAAATTTTTGGTAAATACTTTTCAAAAAGCTTGCCGTCCGCCATTAGCGTAGCGACGGGGGTCACGTGCCCACCCTACCTTAGCCTGACTGGGTCATGGGAATCCTGCAAATCCGGGGAGAAAGTTCATACCCTATCCCCCCTTCAGTAACTTGAGCATCTTGGCTATCTTGTCATGCCGATTGGCGCTACTTGCCGTTGACAGCGTGTCTATATTGTAGAGCTTCTCGGTTGCTGTGATGAGCAAAAAGGTAATCCTTGTTTGGGTGTCACCTCTAGATGGTGTCACCCGGTGCGGTCCGCACCCCCTCTTGACGCTACTGCTGTTCAATGCTTGTCGCGTACATGGTTGTAGCATAGGCCTAGATTACCGGTAGTTAGTCGTAGGCTCGAAGTAGGTCACTATTATACCGTCAGCTGCAGTATGATGTCTTATAAATTAGGCCTATGCAATTGCGGTGAATTTGCTAACGCTAAATTCGTAATTCGCTAACAGGAAAAAGCACCGACTGAGATATTTCAGTTGACACATTTCCTACGTCATTGACCAAATCAGCCATCTGACGGACTTACTACTGTTGTTATTGGTAAGAGAGCTTTTTCTATTTTTTGGCCTAAAGCCTGGAACTCTTCCTTCGGCTGTCAGATCTTTCAATTCAGCGAGTCTCTTCCGATCCAGACTTACGAGTTAACACGCATCTCTTTCAATAAGCTTTTACTCCATAGTCCGTCTTCCTCTCTCTGACTGATCTCTGAATTGACCTGGATCTTTTGCGGATGGATTTTGAAGTACAGTACCATCGATTGGTACCCTTTGCTATTATAACTAGTGCTATAGAAGTGCATTATTATTATGTTGGCAGTGGCGTTGGTCCAAAGCTTTGATGCATGCGACAGTGGAAAAAGACATTTTACTTTCATTAGGCCTATCTACTGATGAGTTTGCTTAACTCTTGTGAGCGTAAATTGGAACTTAGATAAACTTAACTGGCGGCTGAAAAACTAACTTCGTAAATTTTTGTGATAAACAAAACTTGTATGCTAAAGCATTATCGTCGCCTCGGTGGGGGTATGGGGACAACTGCACGGTCTGCACCACCCCCCACCCCAACCTGCCCCAGACCACCTATCAGATTCGCGCAAATCCGGTGAGAAAGTTTTCTGTGGGGGTGAGGGGTGGATAAGGGATTTGACACGCTAGCCCCGTTTGTGTCCTAAACAAAAATTCCTGGAGACCCCACTGCGTTCTAGATACAAGAGAAGAGCCAAAGTTTACAATAGCGATTGATATCGATGTACTGAACGATGCTGAAAATAGTCTATCAATATGGTACTTGAAATCGATCTCTAACAAGACGAAGTTTCAAAATTGCGCTTCAATTTGACGACCGTTTTTGCTTGTTGGCATGACGATGACGTTTTTTTGCTTGTCGAGATTTTTAAGAGTGGTCACGGTCGAAACCAACCCCTCTGCGACTATCAGCCCGAGACCACCTCGCTCGCCCTGGTGCCCCTACCTGTGAAAGTCCTGGCTACGCCACTGCCGTCCGCCATATTAGATTATTCGCATGAGCGATAATTATGGTTAACATGATACAGCGTTTTGTTAATATATGCAAATTATTAATATAATTCACATTTTTGCACATTTGCGCAATTCTATTACGACATGTGTATTCAATGACGTCGTTATTGCATTGAAATTGGCAGACATTGATTGCTATAAAAAATATATTTCTAATGACAATGGTATTTTTCTATGTCTTTTGTATGTGGACCTCTAGTCGCCTAGGCCTATAACTTTTGATATATTGGAAGGAGCGACTAAATCTTTGAGTTATATGGTCCAGAATTACCCTCTACCAGTGGCGGCTCTAGGATTTGGCAAGTGGGGGGCCGTTGGGGTGGCAACTTCTAATCATGGGAGCCAACCATTTGTTGTTTAATTTATGTAGCATTAAGTGTAGGGTCCCAACTGGGGGGCACTGGGGCGAGGCACTCAATAGGGGGCACGGGCCCCCACTGCCCCTCCGGTGGAGCCGCCACTGCCCTCTACTGAAATTGGCAGAAATTGATTGTTTTAATAATTTATTTCTTAATTTCTTATGACAATGGTATTTGTTCTATGTCGTTTTGCCTATGGACCTCTAGTCGCTTAGGCCTATAACTTTTGATATCTTGGAAGGAGCGACTAAATCTTTGAGTTGTATGGTCCAGAGGGCTAGTACCCTCCACTAAAATTGGCAGAAATTGATTGCTATTGAAATGTATTTCCTATGGTAAAGGTAGTCCCATACTCGAACGAGCGTAGGGTTTCCGGCGCTGATCTCCGGTACTAGGCAAGCACCGACGCAGGTGGCCTACGCCATTAATATAGAGTAGGTTGCCATTACTTTCTCAGACCTGCGTTTTACCTTCGCAGCTCAGCGCTGCTACCAATTTATCGACGCCTAAGCGATGAACGGCTTGGTTGGCCGCCGGCACCACGATTAGATCCCGGGATGGTCACCCATCCAAGTACTAACCTATTATTATTATTAACCTATTTCCTATGACAATGGTATTTTTCTATGTCGTTTTTCCTGTAGACCTCTAGTCGCTTAGGCCTATAACTTTTGACATCTTAATTGGAAGGAGTGACTAATTCGTTGAGTTATGTGGTCCAGAGGACTAGTACCCTCTACTGAAATTGGAAGAAATTGATTGGTATTAAAATATATTTCTTAATTTCTTATGACAATGGTATTTTTCTCTGAGAGGCGGCTGGACAGAAAGCCATAAAACGGTCAACCGTTGCAAGCCCCGTGGACTGGCCGGTCGAGGCTGAGGGGAATAGTTGGACAGGACAGATACCCCCGCCCCGGCTTCGGCGGGGATACGCACGGTCAAGCCATAGCCGAGCGGCTGGACCCTGTAGCCTACCTGTGGATGACAGCGTGAATCTCTATCGATGGATGCGTGGATGCTTTTGGCTAGAAGACTGGGTCGGCCAGAGGAAAGACGGTTGCTATGGTGACCGTCATTATAATATATGCAGATGAGGGACCACGACCCCTCTGCAGGGCTGCTCTGATTCTCAGAAAGGGAGGGGCAGGATCGCCGGTTGGCCGGTGACTAGAGAGGTAGGTGTAATTGTAAGTGGGAATGTATGCGTGTGTCAGTTTAAATACACATAAATGCCCATGGAAGATTGTAAAGTAACCAATGGTGAATGTATGTGTGTGTGTGTGTGTGCGAGTCTGTTTGCATGTCCTTTTGAATGTATGTGTAATATTAAGGAAAGGGAGACAAAGAAAAGTGGCTTTGGGTTGAGACGAGAGAAGAGAGATTCATTCGGATTTTCGAAATCTGGACGCGAGAAGAGTTGGTCGAAAGAAGGGGAATCTTGCGGCGACGTAACGCAAGAGGAGAAATGGACGCCGAATCGTGTGACAGAGAGCTGTTAGGACAGCTGTTCCCAAACTGTGGTCCGCGGACCGAAGGGGGTCCGCGAAGGATATGGCGGGGGTCCGCGAGAGCCTCCCTAAATATTTTGTAGCTCTTCATAGTTTTAGCATTAGCAGTCTCTGTTCTCAAATAATTCTGTGTACCGCTGTAGCATATTATAATGACTCCCATATAATAATAACAACTCCCCTCATTATATATATATATATATATATATATATATATATATATATAATAATAACTCTCTCTATATTAGGCCTATAATAACTCCCCAGAAGAAGTTGGCCTAAAAATTGAAAAAAATAACCCTAATTTATGAAAATGTCTCTAAAATGGTTAAAAGAAATTATAACCCCATTTCCAATCTCCAATAATTATGTAAGCAGTAAATTGATAAGGAAACGATTTCGTCTTTAAAATGAAAAGGTAATCATGAGAAAATCATCACTTGTTCATCTGATTTACAAATAGACAATCCTTGATAAATGGACTTTTTAAAATTGCTTTATATAGCGCCGATATGTTTAGTCATCCAATCAGTGAGTCGATCTGATCTTTTGCACCAAACTCTTTCTAGGCGCTGGGAAGTCTGTGCCATTCGAAAGGTAAAATGATCGTTTTCCATTATGTGGTTCTCTCTTTTAATGAACCCGGGTGGTCAGTTGGACCACCCGGGTTCCACTCCAGCTCCACTCCCAACTGGGGTTCTAACGACCACAGCATAAAATTAGTGCATTAGCGTAGTCAGGGTCTCAGAGGGCACGAGGCCGGCCTCTGCTCTGACTGGGGAAAATCGTAGATTTTGCGCAAAACCAATGAGAAACTAGGGTGTAGGTAGCATGATCCAAGAGATGACGTTAATGTGCTAAGGATTTCTTGATGACCTTTTTGCTAATCCGAGACTTTTACCCTAAAATGTCGATGTGCCCCCTCCCCCTTATGCCGTAACCATGGCTACGCCACAGCCTAAGTGAATACCTGAATACACTGTAGTAATCATGATAATAGATGCGTTTGCCAATAAAACGAATCTCGCTGAACAGAAAATTAGAATGATCTAGAACAGAGGTACTCGAACTTTTTGAAGGCGGTCCACGTCATCCAGTCTCTTCCACCGTTCGTGTGGGTCCACTAGTTACAAGGGAAGTACAATTATTACTCCTGTGACAACTACAGCATTAAGTAATTAAGCCAATATTACAGGCTCGAAATTTCTCAGACACAGAAAGCTGTGGCGGTCCACAAGAACCGTCCTTGCGGTCCAGATTGTGGACCGCGGGCCGCGGTTTGAGTACCCCTGATATTCTAGAAGACCGGTTCATATGATTGGCTGATGAGACACTTGTTGTGTGCGTGTGCGTGTGTCAAGGCAATATACAACATGGTGGGACCCTCGTTGGCCGACAACGACCCAAGTGACACTCCGGAGAAGAGGACGAGGGAGATATTCGCCAAAATGGACGAGAACAGCGACGGAGTTCTGTCTAAAGAAGAGTTCATCAAGGGATGCATGTCCGACGAATTCCTCTGCCAGATGCTAACGGCCGACCCGGGGGCCGAGTAGGCCTAGACACCTGCAGCCGGAGGGGCGCATCTGCAGCGCTCAATTCGCCTCTTCGTTTTCTTCTTAACTGTGACTCTGAAAGTCGTGTCAGTGCTAACAGATGCCGTGCTGCGCTTTCAGAGAAAGAGGGGGACGATTTCCTTTCCTCAATCTCCTACATTTGTTGTTTTAATAATTCTTCCAGACTCCAGAGCGTTTTTCATTGTTAGTAGACCTAAGTCAAATATTTCTAACCTGAGCCGAAGGTTTTCATCATCATCATCATCACCACACCATCATCATTATCATCATCACTATAATCAAATCCTCTGGCAAATATCTGCAAGTGTCCATTTCGTTGTTACGCAGTTTTCTTATTGCTTTCTTTATTCCGCTTTCATCAAATTCTGTCAAACAAAGCCGCTTGAATTGATCATTGTCTTTGTAAAGTGTCGAGTTTCTTTTTCACCTAAATTCAGTCATCGGTCAGAAGGTTCCGTTGGAAAATGCATTCTCTTAGGAAATACAGTTACTTCAGAATCCATATAACAATCAATCTAAACCTGGAAAGTAATAACACTGGCCCGTAGGCCTAAATATATTAGCGTGTCACGAGGTCGTTCTCTCTTTCTATGTCTCTTTCTATCTCTCTATCTCTCTCCATATACATAGATTTTTCAACTGTACATTTTCCGACTTCGTTTGGAACTTGATGTGAGAAGTTGAGAATAACAAATCAATCGAATCGTTGATCATTGTTTATCGACAGTGCTTGAGGTAACAGCATGCTTGCATCTAGTGTTGGGCTTGACTCGCAGCTTTTTACAAGCTAATGCGATAAATTCGACAACCTGCCGTTGGCCTTTGGACGCAACTTGAAGAGCTGTTGGCCAATTCGTTTAGATCAATCGTCAACTGTGTTCGATCTGTCACAATAGCAGCGACTGATTTGATTTCTCTCACTCAAAATTTGTCGACCCTCACGCGAGGGTCCGCTTCGACAAGTGGGCAGGCAAACTCCCACTCATCCACAAGCAAATCGAACGCAACTGTCCGTTTAATTAACTGCGCGAACAATTGTCTTTTGTTTCCATGTTTCAATTCATCTTCGTTCAGATTTTAGGCATTAGGCCCATAAATAGTTTTTACATTAATCGCTTTATTCATCGTTTAAAATTGTCGAATTTTTACGAACTGATTGTACTTTGAATAGAATAGGCCTACAGAAATGCACAATTAACCGCTGTTCGAAGAAACGTGGTCGTCTATTTGCGTTGTTGGCGATTAAGACACACATACCGTATCGAGTCGCGTCCTCGACTCTGTTGTCTCAGTTGCGCCTTTCGAGGTCTTTATGTTGGGCTCCCTAGATGATTAAAATAAGTAGGCTACAGTAAAACCACTTTGGCGAGAAGCGAATACAATGCTCACTACTGAAACTACAGTAGGTTAGCCCCCCTCGGGGGCGGGGATGAGAATTTCGGGTGGCCCGCGGATACCAGTAGGGACGGGTCAGCTCGTGAACAAATGACAAGTTGCTATAATTCGTTTCACGTATAGACGGCAGGTCGGCCACGTGAAACTGTAAACTTGTAAAGGTTAAGTTTTTAAGCTAGTATAGGCTGTGTCTGTGACTCGTACTGTTGATAATGCAGACCAGGGTAGCTGCTTCTGATGTAATACAGAAGCATATAGGCCTACAGGTCCACGGAGACAGCTGGGTTGGATACAAACGGGAGCGGGATTGGCCATAGCAGGGTGGGGCGAGAGTGGTGGGAGAGAGGTCGACTGTCGCGGGCCGGATCAGAATTTTGCCCCCTCCCCGTGCAGACCTCTACCACAATCTCTTCACCAGTCATTAGCTGACATGTTAATAGCTGATTGTCAACAACGATGTATTCATCGGGGAGGGTCATTAATTGTGTAAACGGTCGGTTGAGAGCTTGGCCTAAACGGTCAAACAGGTAAGCAAAGTTGCTATGGCGAGCAAAAGAGGCAATAATTCATAGGCATGGAATTTTGAAAGTTGTGGCGACGGCGAGTGGCGAGTTTGGCGTCTAAATGAGTTAGTTTACATGAGTGGAAATCCGTTCTTGACCCATCAATGGCGAGAGGGGAGTTTGGCGACCTAAAGAGAGGTGAGCTAAAGAGGTATTACTCTATAGCAGGGGTGCACAACCTTTTAAGGACGAAGGGCCACATTTTTCGGTTCCAATACTCCGCGGGCCACAAGCGCTTTTTCTAATGCAGAAGTGGTACATTGACAGTAACCGTTAACAGTGGCGGCTCCACAAGGAGGGGGCGGGGGGCCCGTGCCCCTCATTGAGTGCCTGGTCCCCCAGTGGCCCCTGTTGGGACCCTATACTTAATACTACATAGCTAACAACAAATGGTTGCCCCCCCCATGATTAGAAGTTGCCACCCCAACGGCCCCCCACTTGCCAAATCCTGGAGCCGCCACTGACCGTTAATAGCAATATTTAATACGGTTATGTATAAAATTTAATTCGACAGGACTAATGGAATTAATAGATTTCTGATGAATACAATCAATCCAGTAGGAACAAATGCAATTTAAAAGTTTAGTGCTGTAATTTAAATGTAGAATTTAAGGCTAGGGCCTTGTTAATAAAAAATACTATGACCATGTTCAATTATTAATTCATAAAATTAAAAAAGCAAAGGTCAATCGCCTTTTTATAGCCAATGGAGTTGTTGAGACTGAACGTCTTCAACAAATAAATCATATTCATATTTTGTGGCAGTTCACTTTTGCAACTTTCAAAGAGCACTCAACCTGAACTTTAGAACATTTTTGTTAAATTTAATTACAGAAAATTTTTGTTCACACAAGTAAGTGCTTCCAAATAGTCGCGAAGGCTTTAAAGTGGCCCGAAGGCTTTCTTCCTTTCATATTAGCGCTACTGAAGAAGTCATTCGTTCCAAGGGTCTAAGTCGCCATCAGTTCAAGTTATTTATAGAAGAGACGGGTGCCTCTTACCATGACATACCATATTCACAGATGTGAGAGAGCAGAGGACGAATTTTAGAATTCTTTGTTGAACTGATAGCAGAAATTTGTGAATTTCTTAACAGCAAGGGCATAATAATAAACAATAATAATAACAAGGTTTAATAGTGTAGCGCTAATATGAAAGCAAGAAAACCTTCGGGGCAACTTTACAGCCTTTGGGGCCACTTTCCACTAAAATCCTGGAAACGTCCGCGGGCCACAAAAAATCGCCGGCGGGCCACCAGTGGCCCGCGGGACACGGGTTGTGCACCCCTGCTCTATAGTATGTAAAATTTCCTGATTTTTATATAGCACTTCGGGCACGGTTACCGTGTGTAACATTCTATAGCGATGGCCTTTCAGGTGTAATGTTCAGTGGCGTCGTCAGGAATTTTTGGTGGGGGGGCAAAAGGGGTCTGGCGTGTCAGATTCCTTACCCACCCCTCCCCCTCCACAAAAAAACTTTCTCACCGGATTTGCGCGAATCTGGTAGGTGGTCTTGGGCAGGTTGGGGGGCAGTTGCCCCCCGTTTCGACGCTAATGGTAATGTTGAACTTTTGGCACCGAACCCATGCATAGAGACCCTGTAGGCTAGAAGCCCCTGGATTATCTGAGCTATTATTATTATTATTATTATTATTATTATTATTATTATTAAGACGCCTTATAGTTTATATAGTGCTGTGTAAAAAAGACGATGGTCAAAGTCAAGGGTTCTTTGACAAGTGTCACTTGAAAAAGATGTTAAACGACTGTGAGTCTTTCAGAACTGATTGCAGTCGGTTTAGCTGACTGTCGGTCGGAAAGAACCAGAAGCAGACGTATAAGCGCTGCTGTTGCAGTGGTCGATGCGAGGGTTGAATGCAAGGCGACGGATGGCTGGAATCATTGACTGTTGTTCTTAATGCTTCGTAGTTGGTAGTATAGCAGTTCCTCGTTATGAGGCCGGTGAGATTACCAAAAGAGAGTATAGGCTTTATACTTCGTCAACGAGGACACCAAACAGACCTAGGCGATTAAACGAGTTAGGAGCAATACATGTCATGCGGGTCATATTGCTGTAAAACAGCGATATTATTAACACTATAAGACCTGTTCCCTTGTACATATAACGCACTCTGAGCCACTCTCTATTTCTGGAATTTAGAAATCTGCATCCCTCTCATCTGTTCGTCTCCTGACCACTTCGACCGGCCTCTTCGCCACAGGAGCCGTCTCCAATTAGTTAAGCGTCATTCGACAGAGAGCGCTTCGTCCGTCTAGTGGAACTCTCACAATCTGGTTAATTAAGAAACTAATCACTAATACAGTCGTATGCGCTTCCTTTGGCGTTCGTATGCGGCAACTGTATAGGCTGTTTATCTGACAAAATAATTACATAAAAAGTCCAACAAATCGGAAGGTGTGATGTTAGCTCTACACAATATTATGTAATTAATTTTGCTCGATAAAATTGTGTCTAAGTGGCAATTTCTCTAATGCTTACGCCTATGGAATTCTATGCTCTCTGTCTTTGCCAGTGCTAATTAAACGGGTTAGGGTTAGGGCAAAGAAGCAGGAGAGGGTGAGAGAGGGAGAGAGAGAGAGAGAGAGAGACAGACAGACAGACAGAGAGACAGAGAGAGAGAGAGAGAGAGAGAGAGAGAGAGAGAGAGAGAGAGAGAGAGAGAGAGAGAGAGAGAGAGAGAGAGAGAGAGAGAGAGAGAGAGAGAGAGAGAGAGAGAGAGAGAGAGAGAGAGAGAGAGAGAGAGAGAGAGAGAGAGAGAGAGAGAGAGAGAGAGAGAGAGAGAGACGGATAGTCGCACCTGTATCTATCTTCATCGAAGAAAGGCTTCTGGAGACAGTAAGTCACACCTGTCGGGTAAAAGTGTAACGCAAACGGTAGAACTGATTCTGATGATCGACAGAATGTATTGTTTTGACAAAAGTTATTTCTAACATTTTACGACAGCGCCACCTATCGATTAAGTGAGAACAAAGAGTGACACGTGACCTATAACAGACAATGAGATAACAATTCTGCTTTGGCGCGACCATCGACAGTTGCCAAGTGCATTGTTAACATGGCGCTATAGAAGTTCCTATTTTACGTCACCGTTACGTTACATCTACCGACTAAATTATCGTCGGAAGAGAAGAAGACATTTGGGTGGAAGTGGTTCTTTTCCCAACTGCCACAAGAAAACAATGACATCGCATTTTTGCATTGAATTTTCATAAGTAAGAAACAAATTAGAGACTTTAGTCTACAGCGACTACGACGACAACGGTGCTGATTAATGAAATGATGATGATGATGATGATCATGATCATGATGATGATGTTGTTGCTGTTGTTGTTGTATGTGAGGAAGGAGTCTTAACTTCTTACACTTGGCCGAAGACCTCACTGGGATCTGTTAGTCGTAGTTTGAGTATTTTGTATTTGTGTTTCATTGTAGTGATGACGTTTATGGAAGAACGAATTCCCTTCGGTGATATTCATCTGAAAGAATAGGAAGTTTCTATGACATCATAACCGCATATTCCTACGTTACACTTCAACGCATCCTCGATATCTCTGTTCGGCTTCGGGCAAAGTGTAAGTGTCGATGATCGACGTTTGTTGCCAGCTCTTTAGAATTCGCATTAATTGTAAGACAGTGCAAACAATTTCGTTCAATGTAGGCTAGGCTATATCCGCAGCAGAACTTACGTTATAACGGACTCGATTATAACGAATACTCGGTTACCTATAAAGTACTGCAATGTACGGTCCCATTTGATATGCGCTACCGTATGGAATGGTATTTGATATTACGTACCTCGGATATAAGGTACTAAATTTTTCAGGCCCGCTAAGTACGTTCGGTTCTTTCCCAGTTATCCGGACCCCAGAAGAGGGATGGTATAGTCGGAGAATGTGGTGTTGAGAATCACCGGCTGAAATGCAGAGAAGGCAATTAGAATTCAGAATGTTCGAGAATAGTCCCGATGAAGGTATTTCGAATGACAGCAGAGAGTTTCAGCGGCTACCCGTGAGATTCGAGTGGGCCTCCAACGAGACGCATTTAGTGAACTAAAGTAAGTAAAATCTCGTTGATTTATATAGCGCTTTCGGAGGCAGCACAACAGTAGCTGCATATTCGTAGGCGCTCAGCCTTTTTTAAAATAGCTATGGGAAAGGGTTAAGGTTAGCCAGGCCAGCGGTTCCCAAACTGTGGTCCGCGGACCGGAGGGGGTCCACTGTCTGAGGTGGTGGAAGGTCATCATTTAAAAATGCATCTGTGGTATTTCCCTTTGCTCAAGCAGTTTACTATCGTTTTTCATTTAAGGATGTACAGCAAAAGAACTGCTGGTACTGTCGTCTTCATTCGCCAGATGTCCAAAGTAATTTTGCCCATTCGCTAGGTAAAAGGTAGATGAAAACACCTACAGTTTTGCATGTAACTGCTAAATGAGGACGTCTATCCGGCCTTTCCATCCAACGAGTTAATACCCAATGTGCTCATTCACAGCCGAGTCGACTGGGGGGGGGGGGTGTTTGGTGCATGAGAGGATAAAATTTTCTGCGACGACCGGAACTTGAAACGCGGACGTCGGGCTTTGTAGACATTTGCGTTTCATCGTGCACTAGGAACTCGTCCATTCGCTAAGTGGCGAAATAATTACGCTTCCATACGCCAGATGGTCAATTGAATCCATTCTCAAATGGTCATAATTGCACCTTCATTCGCCAGAGGAGAAGATGGCACAGTGGTAAAACTTTAGGACTGGCAAGCTGACATGCACGGGATCGAATTCCGATGGAGTCCCTGAAGTCGATTCGCCAAATCAGGGAGTCTTTTTAAACGTGGAGAGATCGGTTGGCAGTTGGCACAAAACCTGTAATGGGCCATATCTTGCAAGCAGCATCCATTCGCTAGGTGCGCTAGTATCGATTTAAGATCGGCCGACATTTTGTTTTTCGGTCATCTGGTTTATCAATAATTGTCATGGCGAATTGTTCGGCAGTTCATTGTAATAATAGTTTTAAACGTTCTCGAAATATTTCCTTTTTTCAGTTTCCGAAAGACGAAAGGTAGTGCGACAGAAGGAATACATCGATCTTTTTTTATTTTTAATAAACATACGTATTGCGTCTCGACTTGCGTAAGTAAGTCATTTTCTAACGCGATAATTTAAGCCGACGGCCTAAAAGTCACCCCCGAATGCACATGTCAGCGAGAATGTGAACTTTACGAAACCATCTCGCTCACCTTATGTGCCTCAGGGGTTTTAAAAACGACGAAAGAAGCCAGGAAATGTTTTATGAATGAAAACCTTTTTGAATAGTTTGCAAATACAGACGGTCAGTAAATGGTGAGAAACCATATGATTTTGGTAAAACCGAAGTTTAGACAGACAACCGACAGAGAGACAAGCGGTTAAGGAAAGAAAACCTTCTAATGGCTCCAGCCAATCACGGCAACCCGCCGCTACCCGCCGCTCACTATTTTTAGATCGACGTAAAACCCCGTAGCCTATATCACCATATCTAATACCGAAGGGTATCAATAGGTTTCTAATACCGAAGGGTGTCAATCGCTGGTACTTCAATCCGGCATTGAGAAATACAGTGTTGAGAAATACAGTGTTTGCGTATAATCACGTAATTGTGGCTTTTGTCAAATTGCAATTGATGTTTTGAATTTTTATTCCTCAATAAAACCATCCATGCACAATGTAAGAAATTGGGGTGAGGGTCCAACCCTGCCTAATATACAGCCCCCCTCCAAAAATATATTTAAAATTTAAACCTAGCTGCCAATGATACTTGAACATGTTGCTGTTTGGGCAATTTTGTTGTTATTTCGTAGCAGTGGCGGCTCCACCGGGGATGCCCGTGCCCCCCTATTGAGTGCCTGCCCCCCAGTCGGGACCCTATACTTAATGCTACATACATTAAACAACAAATGGTTGCCCCCATGATTAGAAGTTGCCACCCCAACGGCCCCCCACTTGCCAAATCCTAGAGCCGCCACTGCTTAATACGGGGTTTCCCCAGTGTTGAAATATAAATATTGCTCGACGTGATTGGCTGGAGCTATTAGAAGATTTTCTCTCCTTAACCGCTTGTACAGAGAGGTCTCAGAGGAACACCATCGAAAGTAGTCCGATCGGTCCATAGATATCTGAATTGATAGGTAATGGAAGAGTAAAGACATAAATAAGTAAGTAAGTAAATAATATTATTATTTAATGTTAATAATGTGATTTATCGTTGTGAAGAAAAGGCGATCTATACAATGCTTTTGGTAGGCGCTGTGTTATAGGCCTAGACCTGAAATGTCGTTTATCAATTGCTGATACCCTTTATCACAAAAAGGAAGCAGTGGCAAAAGCAAGCGCTGACATATTTAAATTAGAAGTAATTCTTTTAACTGGATTTTCTGATTTATGAGTTGTCCACGAACCAATAATTGCACAAGATACGAGATTTTATTGTATGACTTATGCAGTGGATTTGATTTCTGAGTGGGTGGACTTATACATTGTTGAATTTGGAGCCTCTTTACTTGTGTAGCCGCTTCACACTGCGCGGATTTATACTTTGTTTACGTTACAACAGACCTCGTTCAAGTTCTTGGTCGGCTAAACTTCGGTTTTACCAAAAAGGTAATATCATAGTTCATTAAAGAATTCATACTTGAGCAAGGCCATACGTTTGTAATACATGCACAAAAGAATTCCTCAAATACTGTATGTCACCTAAGTAGAGAGTCGAAAAATTATCAAATTGTTGCATCTGTGAGTATGTTATAGTTGTTATTCTTTTTTGGTGATCTTTTGTGAGCCGATTTTATTTCATTGTATACTTGCATTTAGTCTAAACAGAGGAATTTAACGTGTCTTTAAATTAATGCAAGATGGTGATTTCTTCTAGGTTAAGTAGTTATTATATGTCAGGTAAACTCTGTTTTAATAGTTTATGTGACTGCAAATGTGTAGGATTATAATTAGTTTTTCCAGTCATCATCATCATCATCATCATCATCATCATCATCATCTAATGCAATTACAGTTTGCCCCTCCATTCATCTCTCTTGTATGGCTTTGTAAGCTTCATATATGTCCAAGTTGCACCATTCTTTAATGTTGTGTATCCAATCATTTCATGGTCTTTGGACCATCTTCCCCTGGCCTTCCATTACCCCAAGCATGGTTCTTTTTATCAGCCTTTGGTCATTCATTCTGCAGATATGGCCAAATAGGTGTTGTTTCCTTTGAATAACTGTTTGGATGTTTTTCTCTATGCTCATTCTTTGTTTTGCTTTGTTGCTGTTGATCTTGTCAAACCATTTGATTCCTGGGGTGTTTCTGTAGCACTTAATTTTATATGCGTGAAGTGTATGGCTATTCTTCTTGTTTAAAGTCCAAGTCGCATATGTATGCATATAATCAGGTTTTTTTCCAGAAATTTGAATTTTGGGGGGTGTCCACAAATTGTGGGGGTGTCAATATCCATTGTTGAGTCCAATATGGCTAGTTTTTCATATAATAATAATGATGATGATGATGATGATGATGATGATGGTGGTGGTGGTGGTGGTGATGATGATGATGATGATGATGATGATGATGATGATGATGATGATAATAATAATAATGTGATTTTAAGTGGTTTAGGAAGCTAAGTAAGCCTGTGCGAAAACCACTGTAGTAACTCTCCACATTTAATAGCATAGTTTTCCAAGATAGCCTTTGAATCCATGTACTGTTTCAACTGTCACTCCCACCTCGCCCAAAGTGTTCCATTTGTCCACAACCCTTGCACAACAGCGTCAAACTACTTTTAACATATGTCTGTTTCAGTGCTACCCAACACCACCCCTGGTAGGAGTGTATGAGTAAGGGGTGTCTGTCAAAAACCGGGGGTGTACCCCCTCCCCCACTGGGGTGTAGATAAATCCCTGCATATAATACAATGCTTAATATACCATGTTTGGAATAATTTTAATTTAGTCTTGTTGGCTATCTTCATATTTTCCAGAAAATCTTCATTTTGTTGAAAGCTCCGTGGGCTTTTCAAATCCTATTCTTAGTTGCAGTCATTGTCCCCAGTCAGGAGGCTTCCCAAATAGTTGAATTTTTCTAGAATCTTGAACCTAGCAATTCTGCTTTGTTCTTGGAGTCTAAATCACGAATCAGGTCATTTAGTTCCTCCTGTGTTATTTTGTGTGAGGTTGATGATATGCCACAGTGGAAATCTTTATCACTGCATGCTGACGGACTAAGAGAACCGGTCGACCCCCCCCGTCTTCATCAGATGAATCAAGATGATATTCTGCTGGAGGTTCAGGAATAGAGAAACCCTCACCAAGTGGAACAGGTCTCAATGCTGATGGAATGTTGGGGTATACACTAATCTCGATTTCGTTTGTTTCTTTAACCCACCGGAAAGAGGAGGAACCAAGTAGAAGTAACAGTCATCTGTGTGGTTACTTGGCTCTCTCCACACCATGGGGACTGCAAAAGGCATTGATGGTCTTTTCACTCTTTTGCCATTCAGCCACTATGACAACTGCACTGCACATGTACACTGTAGTACAGCATATAAGAGGGGTCCAAGACTTGTCTTGCTCCCCAATCTTGCATCCAAAGTAAAGATGGTATGCCTTCTTCACTTGAGAAGTGATACGTTTCTTCTGTTTGGCAAAGCAGCCTGGCAGTATTACTGCATTGCCAGGGATGTCTTTAACCGGCGCGGGGCCCCGGGCACCTGGCGGCCTGCGGGGCCCTAGACGTGAAGATCAAAGTTGACAAGCAAGCAAAAAAGGTAATCTCCAACGTTTTTGAATGTTGACAAGCAAAAAATAAGAAAAGGTAACCCTACGTAAAAAAAAGTAGTTTGCGCGCGGCGCGGGGCCCCAGGCAGTGTGCCCAAATTTTTACATGTAAAGATGCCCCTGTGCATTGCATAAGAAAACGATGCAATAAACTTTGGATGATGTGAGTATGGTAGCAGTATGCAATGTGATGCAATATTTCATAATGTTATGCTTGTTTGGGATTTTGTGATAGTCCTATTAGGTAAATTTACATGGCGAAACATCGAACATGAGCTATGTGAATTATCTTCAAAACTAGACCTAACAAAAAATTTTCATGGTCATATACATGTAGCCTACGTGTTCAGGACAATAAAAAATACTACAGATTATGCCATTTTAAAGTCAGTTGCATTTTCACTGTTGGCCAGTGTAATGATTATAACACATGACGTGTATTCATTAGCGTTAGTATTCATTATTCAAGGCTGCAAAAATATTCTTTTCTTCCACAGGATTGACTGCAGAATCTCAAGTATACGCGAATTCACCGTCATCAGGGTAAGTATTGTTAAAGTCAGTGACTTTACAGGGTTTTGATAAAAGATGACTCTTTAGTAATATGTATAGTACTGTTCGAAAAATGGTTGACAATAATTTGACTTTTCTGATTAATGTTAAATTCTACTATATGATTCTAAATTCTGAAATAAATGAGAAATAACTTTGACAAGTATATATATATATATATATATATATATATATATATATATATATATATATATATATATATATATAATATATAATCTGCCATTGCCGTTTGCCGTCTCTCTTCAGCTGACGTCAACTTCTCTTGACCCCCTCCTCCCTCCCTCCTCCCCCTGTCAACAACTGCCAAACTTTTTCAAACCCTCTCCCCTATTTTGTTGACGTAATTAATGGACAGCCCCTTAGCTTTCGTCCAGTAGACCTATATAATGTTATGAAACATAAAATATTAATAAAATAAATAAAATAAAACCTTAAGCATGTTTATTTCAGTACAGAATAGAATTTGAAATTTTTAACCATAGTGGTCCGTGTTGCCCAATACGTAGGGTAAAATAGTCTCTATCCATCTTGCTCCATCCTAACCCTACTCTATGTAGGCGATGCTCCTATCACCTGCAAACATTGTTTTTATGATTATAGAGAGTGATAATTGTAGTTGAATCTAGTAAAGAAACGGGAAAGCTATATCCTGATACTTATTCGGAATTTACTGGCAGAGGCGTAAATCACGGGTGGAAACTGCGGGAGACGGACCCACCTAATAATTAGTGAAGGGTAAATACAATACAATACAATGTAGTGTAATGTAATGTAAAATAATATAATATAATACAATAATATAATATCATATAGTATAACATCATGGGTGCCCGCACATTGGGGCAAGAGGTGCACTTGCCCCCTCATGGAAAATAAAAATGCCAATATTTCCCATTGAAATTTGAAAACCTTGCTAAAATATTAACCGTGACCATTGTATTAAGGTGTGTTTTGCCCCTCTTGGAAAAATGTATGCGGCATAGCCATGACCATTATGTTTTGCCCCTCCTGGAAAAATTTCTGTGGGCGCCCATGTATAACATAATATAATATGATATAATGTAATATAATATAGTATTGTGACTTTTTATCACACCACGTTTGCATTATTGTATGAGTGACAGTCATACTAGGTTCTTGTATCGCATTGCATATTAATATTATAGGGGCGAGGCCTGTATATATATATATATATATATATATATATATATATATATATATATATATATATATATATATATATATATATATATATATATATATATATATATATATATATATATATATATATATATATATATATATATATATATATAGAGTTTCCGAGAGAGCCCATAATAAAGGCTCTATGTTTCTGAAAGGGGCGCTTTGCTGACCTACTTCTAGAGCATCTTCGTATTAAGGGTTTTGTAGTCACAACCCGGGTGCACCACTCTGACTAATAACTATGGGCCGATAAAAATGAGTGCAGCTTAGCAGTGTCGCCTCGGCTTGAGTGCCGATGACGCATCATCGGAGATAGCCAAGGAGCGCCGCGCACGGGACTACACCTGCAGAAGTTAGTGGTAGCGGACGCCGGCGTACCGCTGTCTGGATGTGTGTGTGTACGCAAGACTGGTGTGTACGTGTAGGCTGAAGCAGTGGCGTAGCGTGTACTCTTGCCGCCTATGGATCCTGGCAAAAATGCCGCCCCAATTTCACTCTTATTACAGTATTACACCTGACAAACAAAAAACGGTCGTCGTCGCTAAATTTGCCGCCCCTTCAAAATGTTGCCGCCCCTTCGCCAAAACTCCTCGTCAACCCGACAAGCAAAAAAGTCATTTCCAAAATTTGCCGCCCCCCATCATGTGTGCCGCCCATGGCTAAAGCCATAGTAGCCATTGGCACGCTACGTAGCCTACGCCTCTGGGCTGAAGACAGTGGTCAGTGAGAGACGAAGGGTCGCTATGGAAACCATTATTATAATGTATGCAAATGTTGGACTACAACCCCGTGCAAGACCAGCCAAATTCTTAGAAAGGGAGGAGAGGGAGCAGCTGGTTGGCTGGTAACTACATGTATGCGTGTGTGTGTGGTGTGGTGTGTGTGTGTGTGGTAGTACGTGTGGATCTGTTTGAATGTATCTGTGCGTCCGTGTGTCTGGAGAAACTGACTGAGAGAAGTAGCTTGTGGGAGAAGGAGAAGAGGAAGTTGGCGTCACTTGGCGTGGGCCTTGAAGAAAGAAAAAGAGTCTAGAGAGAATCTGTGGTCTTTGGGAAAAAAGTCATCGAAGGAGAAAGACTTTGCGAAGAATGTGGGAGAGGAACGAATTATATCGAACGATGTGTCAGTGTTTTAAGTTATGCTGTTATAATTTAACTCTCTCAGCCCTATTGGCCTTGGGCGTCCGTTCCATAAACCCTGGCCTCCTGGGGGAAATTATAGGGATGCTTGTCGCATTTCTTACATTGTTCTGAAGCACCTGCCCATCTGTCACACAATTCAGCAGCGAACAATGGTTTGCTGTTTTAGCAGAAGAGCATTGGACAACTCTAGAATTTTAGAGTGTCCAATAGCATCGACCCTATCGCCGCCTCCCTGGCGTTATATTCTTTCACTGAATTCTGTTCCCAGAGCGTCACATTCTATCTGAAGGAAAATACCAAACAATGCCCCCTATTCAGGCGCGCCCGTCTCCCGGGGAGGGGGGTTGGGGGTTAGGACGGTTAGGTTTGGACGGCGCGAAAAAATATGTTATGTACGTATTCTCAGGCAATCTTTATTTTTTGAGGCGATTTTTGGCGATTTGGGGGTGAAAACCCCTCCTTGGCGGTTATCGACGAACTTTTTTTCAAAACCTCCCTTCCGGAAATCCTGGCTACGCCACTGCTTCACGACAATTCAATCACTTCAGATGCTGAAAGGGGCATTTCAAATATGCATGTATACAATAAGCCACCAGAAATAAGAAATACAAAAAGTTATTTGAATCCATTGTAAGTTTAGACACCTGACGAAATCAAATATGTCTGTATACAATAAGCTACAAGAAATAAGATTGTTCCGTCAGGGGGAGGTGTACTTCCACATTTTCCGGCTCAAATGTCTTGACGTACAAAAACAGGTTGTCGTCTCAAACGCTTTAGTCTGCTGTCTGGCGCTTTTTCTTCGATCTAGTACTATCCCCTACCCTCAGGGACGTCATTGGCGTGGGGCGGGGAGGCTGGGGCCTCGCAATCTCGCAGCCGGTCCCGAACAGAATGGGGAGGTGTGTGTGTGTGTGTATATATATATATATATATATATATATATATATATATATATATAATTATATATTATATAGAAGATCAAGCTTTAAGAGCAGTTTGTCATGTGGTATGGTGGTTTACGAGGGGTCTATGCTCTCTGCAGTACAGCTGTAGTATACTGTATATATATATATATATATATATATATATATATATATATATATATATATATATATATATATATATATATATATATATATATATATATATAAACTAATATTTTCATCATCAAACACTTTAGCAAGATTAACAGACACTGTTTTCACTTAACACTGCAAAAACTGTCATTGACTTCAGATACAAAATAAATAGAATTCTTCAAACAAACCTAGTCGGTCGTCTTTAAAGTCAATTAGTAATTGAGTCAGTGTTCACGTTGCCACAATTATACACATTTCAAACAAAAGCACAAATAACAAGTACTTTAAGTAATAAGAGGACGAGAGAAGGGCGGGGACGGGTGGGGGTTGGGTTGGGGGAGGGAACCCTAGAAAGGTCGAATGGTTCCGTGAAGTCCTCTTAGGATCCAGCGTAACGCCGGAACTCCGCTGCAGTGTTTAATCTAGACTCCTGGACTCCGGGGGAAAACTAAAAAAGGCCGGGGGGCTGACAAAGCCGGGGGATTCTGTTAGGGGTTGCTGTTAGTTGATGTAGTATATCAAAATTTCCGGTGGGAATTTGAAATTTCCAGGGGTGAAGGGCGTGAAGGGCAATTTTCCCCTCCGGAAACGGCCTAGATTAAGCCCTGTTCCGCTGTGCCTGAGATCCAGCTCAAGGACCGTCTGCCGACGGTCGCCGTCACTGTGGTGTAGACGGGACAGCTGATCAGTTCACCGGCGTTCTTGTTGGCGTCCTGTAGAAGAGGCTTCTCGTTCCGAGGCCAACAGGTCACGCGAACAACCGGTAGCATCGGATTGGTTGTTCGCGGGGAGGGGGACATCGACGAGTTCCCCGGTCACTTTGTCGTAGAGACATCCCCACAGATGGTGTCCCGTCGCTTCCTGGCCCGTCACTTCCTGGACCGTCGCTTACTGGACCGTTCCTCTAATGTCCTATCTGTTATGTGTATGTAAACAAGTGTATAGGGGTATCCAGTGTTTACCAACAAGGTCCGGTTGCTCCGCCCACTGGTGGGCAGAAAGTTTCCAGAAACCATAGCAACCATTGTTGTCTATTAATAGACGCCAATGGCAGAAGCAGATTTCTTGCACACCAGCATAGATACTGGCTATGTTGGTGGGCATAGAGAGTGTTCTGGATACTCTCCACTATGATATACAAATCGTTGTGATCTGCAATAATACTTAGAATTACTTATTTAGAATATATAATATAGAAAATCAAGATATTTTACTTACTTCCTTACAATGGTTTGAGTAAGCAGTGGACCAGTGACGCAGACTAGAACTATTCAAATTTTGAATCGTTGGATTACGCATGGAGTTATTATTAGAAATGACGTAATGCCGTCTCCTCTAATAATAACTCCATGGGATTACGGTTGCGGTTATTTTTTACCACCTACACTGGGCGGAGGGGTCAAAAACTGCCCAAAAATTGTTGACACAATGGACAGCCCCCAACCTACCTACCTATCTACCTATTTACTTCCACTTAGGCTACAATGACGGTCCAGGAAGTGACGGGGAACCCCCACAGATATATTCCGAAGACAAAAACATACCCTCAGACGGTGGGTCGCGGATCTGCAACAGAATAATTCATATCAGTCCCCATAATAAGCCACAGAGACTATGCACTGGACACTGTGTTTATTCTAGCCACCTTGACATTGGGGGGATTTTGAAATGTTTGGAGGGAGGGACAATGTCTGAGTCTCCACACTTTTTTTTTTTTTTTTGGGATTTCCATCCCCAGCCAACATTAAAAATTTTGGGAATTTTAAAACTGGGGAGGAATTTCCCAGAGAATGCCTAGAATAAACACTGACTGGACACGATCTACAATATGCGCTAGACAAACATACAACTTAAAAATTGCGTTTCCACACAGGATTAGGCTACATAGCCTCCAAAACCACTTTAAATCATTATTATTATTATTATTATTATTATTATTATTATTATTTATTATTATTATTATCAGCAACAATACTGCGTAGAACTTCGATATAATGGGCTTTCTGGGTTTTTAAAAACGCAATCTGGGTTTTTTCAAAAAAGTTCACTGGCATCACTGCCAAAGAGGCATCGACCGTTGAGAAGAGCGGGATTTAGACAAAGGCTGTGCCTGGCTGTGCTGAGAAAAGCGGGATTTGGTTTCATTTGGACAAAGGCTGTGCTTGAGAAGAGCGGCATCGGAACAAAAGCTGGGTAAGTTGTAGAATGCGATCTAAGTTTTATTGGTTTAATTTAATGTGATAAACTGATAATGCGAGCGCTGGAGTAGAAGTTGACGACACATACAGTGTAGTTTAAACGAGGTTTAGGTATAAACGAGAAATCTACTCGAAGCCGCCACTGACGTAAGATTAAGAGTTATTTGCGATTAAAATGCAAATTACTGTTTTAATTACGAGAATTTTTGGCGTAAATCCTGATGATTTGATAGCGGGTAACATAATCGCCAGGTATATTCGTCCAATAATGTATGAATTACTGGAGGAAATCTTCGAAACCGAAATTTTCTTAGTCTACCTCTTTTTCATGATCCTGGCATTGTGTCTTGCATTATTTCTTTCTCGAGACATTCCTGTTTTGTTCGCACAATATGTCCCTAGCATTTCAGCTTTCTTACTGTTTCCAGTAGGGTTCTTTGAACCCGGCTTTATCCATTGCCCATTCGGTGGTTGCTTAAAATCGCGCTAAATTTTAACGCGTTAATTGGGCATGCGTTAGCAGCGATTAATCAACAGTTCGAGTCTTACAGATTTTGTATTATTTATTAACAGAATGTTGATTGGTTGTGGTTCACAAATGGCTATTAATATTTAATTTATATTTTTATTAGGTCCGTTCGCAGGAGCAACAGAAAAGCCTTGCAAGAATTGGCAGCATTATAGCATATCTACAAGTCTTTATCTATGTGAATCAGGTAGATTTGGTGAGTGACTAGAATAATAATAAATAATAGATATTAATATTTATATTAACAATAATGATATTTCTAAATAGTAATAATTGTACTATTACAAATAATAAGTTTTGAAGAAATCAGATATTAAACAACATGTGAATGACACTATAATTTGTATTAAGTATGGGGTTAGAAATATTCCCCTCATATTATTTAACTATATTTAATATTAATTTTTACAATAGAATGGAATTGAAGAATTGTTGTGACCCAAATAGCAGCCTTAGTTTAAATATAAAGATATCTGCTGATTTGCCACAATTTGCTGTACATTGTCAAACATTTTGGATACTGTTTTTTGTTTTAGGCGAGGAAATGAATCTTTGTCAGTCTCTTCGGGGTGTTGAAATTACTGAAGCTCAGTTTTCAAGCGAAATATTGTGCAAGAACGCATCATTTCAGTCTTTCAGTGTGCAAATTATCCCATCTTTTCTTGATGTATTGGAATAGAATTAATGCAGACAGGGTAAGAAAACAATTTCTCTTTGTGAAAAATGTTGGAGGAAAGTGACTGGACATAAATTATAATCTTAAAACAAGTGTGTAATTCTAAATTATTGGCACAATAATTTCCGTTGGTGTGTTAAAGCTTCCAGCTTTTTAACCCAAAAGTGGTAGGGCAAAGGCTCCATACTTTTACGAAAAATGCAAGGTCATCGTTGTCAAACAACCCTCGTGCAGATCTGCGTGACGGATATGCAGTCCTCACTGATTTGTTGGTCGGGTGAGATTGTATTTCTGCTGTCCAGATTTGCATGTGGCTTAGTCCAACGGTTCGGACAGACAGGAATGTATTTCCATTGCACAGAGGCTCGCGCAACTCACGTTGAGCGGGATTGCATCTCTGGATTTGCAGTCCATCCGTTCGTTTCCCTGGACAAGATTGTATTTCTGTACAGCGGATTTGCATTCTGCTCGTTCGGCAAGTTGGGCAGGATTGTATAGTCGTCACGCAGATCTGCACGAGGGCCATTTGACAATGCTGACCGTGCATTTTTCGTAAAAGTATGGTGACTGCCCTACTACTTTTGGGCTAAAAAGCTGGATGCTTTAACACACCAACGGAAATTATTGTGCCAATAATTTAGAATCACACACATGCTTTAAGTATACAATTTATGTCCAGTCACTTTTCTTTCCTCTAGTCACGTCTTTGATATTGGACTAATTTTATATTGATTTACAAAACTTTGTACTCTTAAACCATTTTTATATGCTGGCTGCACTAGTTCCATTTCTTTAAGAAAAATGTGCTCCAAAGTTTTAAGGAAAATGCAATGTCAGCATTTTCAAACGGCCCTCGTGCAGATCTGCGTGACGGATATGCAGTCCTCACCGATTTGTTGGTCGGGTGAGATTGTATTTCTGCTGTCCAGATTTGCATGTGGCTTAGTCCAACGGTTCGGACAGACAGGAATGTATTTCCATTGCACAGAGGCTCGCGCAACTCACGTTGAGCGGGATTGCATCTCTGGATTTGCAGTCCATCCGTTCGTTTCCCTGGACAAGATTGTATTTCTGTACAGCGGATTTGCATTCTGCTCGTTCGGCGAGTTGGGCAGGATTGTATATCCATCACGCAGATCTGCACGAGGCTCATTTGAAAATGCTGGTCTTGCATTTTTCTTAAACCTTTGGTGCACATTTTAAAAAAAGAAATAGAGCAAGTGCAGCCAGCCTAAAAAAATTGCTTAAGAGTACAGAGTTTTGTAAATTTTTTAATTAATCCAATATTAAGGATGTTAATTGAATAAATCAATAAATTCATTCAGATAAATATTTGAATAGTTGTATGGAAATGCTCATTTACATAATAAATTCTACTTTGAGTGAGTAGGTGTTGTATCTGCAATATGTCAATATAAATTTGAAAGTCTCTTGCAATCTGCCGACATATGGAAAGACAGCACGAGGAGACATCACTGGTCTCAGAAGACTTGAAGAAGACATCACAGAAGAAAAAGAAAACAGAAAAAGCTGTGGAAGACATCACAGTCTCTCAGCTACCAGGTAGAATGGGCCTCAAGCCTCTGAAATACTGATCAGGCCTCTCGCACTGCATCAAAGTTGATCGCTGTTGAATCAAATGACTTGAAATTGATTGTTGATGGGGTCTGTTGCCAGGTAGATTGTCTACCAAATCCATTTTTGCTAACGAAAGGTTGGATGATTGGTTTTCCATACATTTTCCAGGTAAGTTTTGCAATAAATGGTCTTGGCTGCATTATAAAATTATTAGTTTTTATCACGATTTTATGTGAGTTAAATCACACCTCATAATTTAGCTTCAGCTGCCAAGGTGAGTTCAGTGAGTAATGAGTACTTGTGTTTGCAGAGACAGTTTGTGCAGGGACATATTTATTTCAAAATTATTAACTTGAATCATTTTATCAATTGACCAAGTTGGTGGTTGAAACAAATTTTCTAATTTAGCAACCTGTCTTCTAAGAAAGTACCCCAAGGTCTAGTCTTTATAAATGTGAAAGGAGCAATGCTGTCAGTGATCAATAGGAGCAGGGTGCAATTTGTGACCTGGAACAGTAGGGGGAATATGGGGAATGCATGGTTTAATGCAGATTACTTTGCTCTAATTTTCAATATTATTTGTATAGATTGTCACCATTTATTTATAGCACAACTGAAAGTTGCAACAATTGAAAATCTGCAACTAAATTCATGCATCTACACTGCTATGTAAAATGAAATTGGTTGAAAGATGTTTTGAGGTAATTCTACATAATTTTGCTGTATTTGGCCACGTAACTCGCCTCTAAGAGGATGTGCCGGCCTCCGAAAACTACGGCATCAGGTTGATCTGGACGTCACCCTGATTCCTTCTGGAAGCATTCTCGTGAGGCGCTCTAGAAAAGGATGGATTGACCAGCTCCGACAGGACAACATCCCTCCCAGCTCCCTCTGGCAAAGTGCCAGAGGACATAGTACTGATACTGAGGCAACACAACAGCCCACTGCTGACTACGCGAACTGACTACATAATTTTGATATGCTGATTTCAGATCTGCACTCAGAATTTCTCTATCATGTCAATTTTAAAAAAATAGAAATTGCAAATGAAATTTTATGTACACTGTAGTTACAATGGGAAAATTTGCCAGCCTGAGTAACAATAATTGAAAAAGGACCTGTCCATTAATTATGTCAGCAATTTTGACCCCTCCCCATTGTCAACAACTAAACTTTCACTTAACCCACCCCATAATTACGTCAAAAACTTGACCCCCCTCCAGATCATTGACAGTTCACAATAACAAGGTTTGAATTTTTGTGGTGATGACCATTTTTTGCTCGAGTGTCAAAATCTGGTGGTGACCTTTTTGCCATGCTTTTTCCCATTGTAATAAGTACAGTAGTATTCCATGAAATTTCAATTCCTGATTATTTGTAAAAAGTGAAATTGTTGACGTCAACTTCTCTTGACCCCTCTGTCAACAACTGTCAAACTTTTCAAACCCCTCCCCTAAATTGACGTAATTAATGGACAGCCCCAAGTGGGTAAACCGCATTTAACTAAATCAAGTATAGACTACATGTAATTTATAGTGTTAACTATGCTCAAATAGTTTGCTGAAACATTAGAAAAGGCTCTAGCGACTTCGACAGTCGGCATAATCCTGGTAAGAAGCTGCGCTTTCTGGTGTGTACCCTAGCTGTCGTGTCTTCAAACGCCGGCAGTAATCGGCCATCATATGAGTGTCCCATCTGGCCTAGTAGAGTGCCTCCATAGACCGCATCCAGCGACATCCTGGGGGGTTCGCTCTCCCTGTTTGTCACTCCAGGGCAGACGCGTCGGGGCGAATTTTTAGCAGAGGGTGCATGTTTCAGAAGCGGAGCTTTAAAATAATTAAAAACTGAGAAGCAAAAATGTTGTCGCAACTCGTTTACAGTACAGTATCTTTTCAAAACCACGACAAGTAGTAAAAGGTCATCATCATAGTTTCTTTCTGACTGTAAAGCGCCAGTAAATCGAGAAAGAAATGCAATAAATACTATGAGTAATATATTAAAGATTTGCAGGCACCGGAAATAGCGTAGATAGACCCTTTTTACTTTACTTACTTGCAACATCTCGAGTTTTCATTATCTAGCCGCCGGGAACCAGCGTTGGTCACGTGATCATCTTGGTTTACAAGAATCATGTGAGTGAAATAAAGGTGTTTTAGTGAAATAAATAAAAAGTATTGTTATTAAAGCAAATTCTATTGTCTTGGATGTTTTGGCGCAGTGTCTTCGTCCGCTCGACAGAGACTGCCTCTTAATTTCATCTGAAAGTGTTCTTCATTTCTTGTATGTCGAGATCACCGTCAGTTCCTGGTGTCTAAATTGTAAAATAATTAACCTAATTTCTATAGCGCTTGTGTTAGCTTAATTCCTACAAATTAGCTTTTCCCCAGTGCTTTTTCGTATCTTTAATCTCTTTTTTGTTCTGTCCTGTGTTGACCAGCCGTTTGTTGTACGTGTTTTGATAATTGTGTGCGGTGCTTTGTCAAGTAACTATTAGGCCTATAGCGGTCATTCATGGTTACTAGACACCTAGCACAGCCTCATTCACTGTCTATTGCAACTAGCATATCAGAACACAGCGAACTTTTGTACGTTACACAAACCATTTTAACTCCCACTCCTTGCCGGCTGCATGAGAAATAAAATCTCTGATCGTTGGGTGTTGAACCCGGGGAGATACAACATCTCCCGGTTTAAGAGCTGACGCTCTGTTGGGATAGCCACAGAAGTAGACAGATAATAGATAGAATAGTAAATATATTGAAATAAGGAAAACAATTGAGTCAAGGCTGTTGATGACCGCATGTAAATAACCGGACACAGAGACAATCCTTGGGCCATATTCAGTAGGAAGGACTGTTAACATCGGATGGAGGTAAGTGTAATGCAATGTAATGTAAGAATTACAAAACAGCTGTTCAATTTCTACTCATTTAAGGGGAAGCATTGCTTTTAACGGAGGCTGGCATCTGCTTAGCTTCTTTACTGTGTAAGAGGATCTCTGTCTTTTGGAGAAATGGGAGATGTTTATTTTAGAATGAGGAACTCTTAATAATTTTGAATGTTGTATTGTATAATGTGTGCAGAAGTGACTGTGTGAAAGACTTTTCTTCAATTTATTTTAGATGCTGAGTTAATTATTGGACATGGATGATAACAGTCCAGTTGTCAGAGTGGATGAATTGGTTCGGTGGAATTGTACCGGCGTACAATCAGATGGAAGAGATCGCCATTAAACGATCATCACCCTTTCCTTTTAACCAAGATATTAACAGCAAAATTGCTTACTGGTAAGTTGTTCAAAATCAGTCAGAATTTTGGTTACAGGTATATGAATGGATAAATATTTCAGCGTGAAATTATAAGGAATAAATGACTACACTGTAGTTATATTAATGAGGAGTTATGTTAGTGTCATTTACAAACCTTCTTCTTCTTCAGGTGCTCTGTCCAAAGACAGGTTCCATACTCCAGCGTCGCCACTCCTCTCTATCTTGAGCTTTTATCTTCAGGGCTGAATACTTGTTTTTTTACAAACCATGGCCAATCAAATAAGGCTTTTGGACATATGTGACCTTTTGACCTTTGAAGGAACAAGAGAGTGTCCTTGTAATGTACTTCATTACTGGGTCCATTTGCCTCTCTCTCTCTGGTACTTTTAACTTACTACTGGTTTAGGAACTGATTAAGAGGATTTTATGTTATGTATATGCATTTGTTGATTGTTGCTGAGTGCAGTGCTGATGTCTCTTTCAGCGTGTCGTACAGGAGAGGCAAAGATCAGCAAAGGTTATTGCCTTCCAGCAAGACATGTGATACATACTGTTGGTCCACGATACAACATAAAATACAAAACAGCTGCTGAAAATGCTCTGTTTAACAGTTACAGAAACACCTTGCTGCTACTTTGGTCAGTATCTTACGTAACTCGGTTTGTCCATTTGAATTGCCTATGTGCTTTCTCTTGATTTCTGATTAATTTGTTACCGCACTAGATAAAATGATGATCGAAGCTTGATCATGAATACGGCCTTTGAAAATTCTTGAGGAGAACTGAACACAGAGTTGTGACAGTCGAGTGTTTATGGAAGATGAAATGTCTAGTAATTTTCTTATTATCAATAGTTTTAATTTATGTGTTTATTTTTCCTTTGACTTTTATATAAAAAGGGAAAGAAATCTATCAACACTCGGTCTGCGTTGCATTCACACAAACAGACGAGCATATCCGTCATTAGAAGGCGCTCACATTGCACTCAGTAAGCAATTTCATTTTCTGTTAAATTAATGGATTTGTAATGTGTAAAGAAATCATGAAGTCATTGACTCTCTCTCTCTCTCTCTCTCTCTCTCTCTCTCTCTCTCTCTCTCTCTCTCTCTCTCTCTCTCTATCCTATTTATGTGTGTCTTTATGAATGCATTTTTCTGTTTGTTATTTGCTTAGGGACGGTTCGTAGGTTCCTTGAGAAATTTGGAGAGAAGATTGATCTGATCGTGTTTGTTGTGACGGGGCTCGACCGGGTCAGAACTTGATTCAAGCATTGACCTTAATTGCAGGACATTGATTATTCAAATTGAGTTCTAGAGGCAATAACTTTTTATAAAATAATTTACTTCAACTCTTTTTCAAGATATCTAATATTATTTAATCGATATTGTGAATTCAGAAGGTCACAAACAAATAACTGTTGAAGATTTCTGAATTGAAAGAGTAATTGTACTTCTAATTCTGTCCCCAGGAGTCGTACAATTCTCTTCTTCCGATATATTTTCCACGAAATACGTCGGAAGAACTCTATGCAGTTCAGCGTCTTCCGGTTGACATTGGCAACGAGGACGGAGAACCGGTCATAGCGGAACGAAAGATTCGCATTTCCGCCAATCCTTCAAAAGAAACGTCTGGTAAATTACGGATTTCAAATTCAGTGCAGTTTGGCATCTAGACCGATAGAATGCCTCTTTTGTTGGCTAGTTTCCTTCGCCTGTCTCACTGTTTTTCACTCTGTTATGTCGGGCATAGATGTGCTTTTTTGCAGATGGATTTGTGCATTTGTGTTAGAACAGATGCTACACAATACCATCAATTGTATTATTAATGGCTTGACAGAATTTGACTGAATATCTTTTAAAATTTCATTTACTGTATCTCTCTCTCTCATTGTCAGTGACTCGCATTAACTCATGAGATGTTCTTTTTAATTGCCAGGAAATCCAACTGCCTCTGTTGTTACTGTTCTCATTGGTTTATGCTTGACCAATTCTTCAGGGAAGGATGATGACGAGGTTGATGACGACTTTGATGATGGACCCAACGAAGAGGAAATAAGAGAGGTCCTCGGGACTAACCTGTCCATTGGAGAGCATGCATTTTCCAAGATGGAGGCAAACGCAGATAAAGAGCGCATGACGAGGAGCAAGGCCTTGGCCGTTTCACCGTCAGAGGAAGAACGGAAGGCGATGTCAGTTGGTCTAAGTTTGTCTTTATGCTCGATTATTTATCCATCGCTTGTGACAGTTTCATTCGATGGATTTTGATTTGCAAAAGCGGAATCTGTAATCTGATATTTTGTCGTATGTCATTGTTTTTGGCGTCTCAGTTACGAACGTTTTCTCAAACGTGCAAAGAACGAGAACTTTGCCGACGTCTCACACTTTCGATTTCTTTATCAGTCTGGATTCAACAAGAAGAATCTCCCGGTCGTTGTCTTCATCGCTCGAAATTATCCAAAAAGTCATCTGACCAGTGATAAGGTGAGGATCGGAGAAATCCATTTGTTTTTATTGGCCTGTTTCTTTTTGGTTAATTTTTCTAGTTTCATGAGTTTTAGTTGACAATTTGATTGATTGTGACTGATGTGTGTGTGTGTGTGTGTGTGTGTGTGTGTATCAGTTTGTTTTCTTCTCATTATATCTGGTATACTGTATAGTTAGCTGCTGTGATATGTTGTGTGTAAGTTAGAGCGTGCGTGTGTTTTGTAGGCGTTGTTGTACTTCATCCACCAGATGGACTCTGTGGTGCAGGGTAAATACGTCTTTGTCTACATTCACACTCTGGCCGAAGCAGAGTCTCATCCTTCATCCGAATGTCTCAAGCGTCTTCTTCATGTTCTTGATTCTCGGTTTGTTCTCTGTTCGATTGTGTTTATAATCATTGACATTGTAGTGTGCTTGTTAACATTAATTGATTAGGTACAATATAAATAAATAGCTATTTACATTAAATTATATTGCTTGATACTGTGCTATTTTTGTTCTCTGTAGATTTTGTGTTGTGTCTTGGAAGTTATTAAATATTTGTCCCGGTGTTAATTTCTTTTCGTTCTGTTTCTCATTTCCAAGTTTTAATTCTCAGGAGTGTTTATTGATAATTAATTGATAGCTTGTGCAGGCGGGCCCGTGCCCCCCTATTGAGAGCCTGGCCCCCCCAGTTGGGACCCTATACTTAATGCTACATACATTAAACAACAAATGGTTGGCCCCCATGATTAGAAGTTGCCCCAACGGCCCCCCCACTTGCCAAATCCTAGAGCCGCCAATGGTTCTACTTAGTCTGTTTGGTTTGTAATGTTTTATATTAAGGTGAATTTGAAGTGAATTTGAAATAATAATAAGCGATACTGAAAATCTACACTCGTGTTAGCGTTCGCTCATTTAAATCGACGACGTAAAGTTCAACTTAGATTTCTAAAAAGCTCAGCGACAACACTATCTGTTAACCAACATGGCCGAAGATCGAGGTGAAGAGAATTAATAGACTTTAATAATATTAGTAAATCTAAGAGGGAACCAGGATGACTCTGTCAATCGACGAATTTATGTAGCGTCTTTAATTCCAGAGGTGCATTTATTTAGCGCCTTAATAATCGATGCGCAGATAAATCTGTCGAGGTGAAGAGAATTAATAGACTTTAATATTAGTAAATCTAAGAGGGAACCAGGAAGACTGTCAATCGACGAATTTATGTAGCGTCTTTAATTCAAGAGGTGCATTTATTTAGCGCCTTAATACTTGATGCGCAGAAAAATCTGTCGACGGTCACTGACGTCCGTCGTTGAGAATCTTTAATAAGTGTATTTTAGCCTGATGTTATTTATATATAAGAAAGTGTCTATTTTGCGGGCTGCCCGCAAAATAATTAAACCGCCGATTGGTCTAGTGTTCCCCGGGGGAATCCCATCCTCTGGAACTCGCTGCCGGACATTGTGACAAACGCGACTAATCTCGAATTGTTGTTTTAGCAGTTATACAGTATATTATGGCAGTTTGTATATTATATACTACTAAGATTTGCACCTGTAGATTTAAAGACAAGAGGACAAGGAGGCCTACTAGAGGACACACAGGGCCGAACCACTTTAAACCTTGTTATTATTTATTTATGTTATGGTTTATTGGATTGAATGTGAAGTGAAATTATGATTTTAGAAACTCAAGTCAAGGCCATCAATTTGGAAAGTCATGTTTTTGTGAAACCAAAGAAAGAAATTCACCTGCCTGAGGATATCGGCAAAAATGGGAAAAATCAGAGGTAATAAGAAATTACAAATATGATATGACTTTTTGTGTTTTAATTAGAGTATTTTAGCCCTAATTGATTTTGATAAGAGATTAATGTTTTCTAATTGCTCTGAAAGGGTGGGTGGATGGTTGGTTGGATGGATGGATGGATGGATGGATGGATATAGCAGGTTCTCACCATGTTTATACTGAACTGTAATAAAACTACATTGAACATTTTGAACCAAGGGTGTGGCGGCTTCACGATCCAATCTTTGAAACCGCTAACTGTGCCTCACCTTAAGTCTGGCAATTTTACGAAAGCCTCAATAGATGATCGATCTCAGTCTCACGATAAACATGCAAACTCCTTTATCTGCTTTGAAGCATGAAATGTGCTTCAAGAGGCCTATTGCTGCTGCAGCAGTGTCTGCACTGAAAATGGCATATGATTGGGCCATTTGCTGTGAGCTAAAATTAGTATTACTGGTAGTCCTTGAAACTGTCGCTTAACTTCTTTAAATATGAAATATGTAGACTTCAATTTGAAATGACTGGTAGAGGTTTTGATTTTAGGCTTATCTAGATTTACTTGGCTTCATCTCTGCCACAAATGGTGCATTTAAAAACAAGAAGCTGACATAAAACTGCCATCTGTCAAAATTAAGTCTTTGTTGCTTTTTCTCTTGGATAGTTTAAATCTTATTCTCAGTGCTTTTTCTTTGAATGTTATCTGTGAATGTGTGTTTAGTTATGACCAGTTGTTGAAGAGACTTTGTATTGATGTATCTGTTTTAGAGTTGTTTACAATGATGCACACACCCACACACCCACACACACACACACACACACACACACAATATGTGAACTGTTAGACTAAATGAGAGACTGCTGTGGTTACTGGTGTGGCATTTAAAAGCAGCCTCCAAGTGAACAGAGAAGGTGTTTTTAATTATGTCGTCTTATTTGGTTATACTTGGTCTTGAGTGATGATGTAATTATAATGTGACTGTTTAGGGGACGGAAAATCTGATTCTCCTTCAGACACTCGACAAATATGTAGATGAAATTCCTCCTCTCGAGCAGCCACAGAGATTTGGAAACAAAGCATTCAGATATTGGTCTGGTCGGCTGCAACAGGTTACTTATGATTAAGGGGGTGTGGGGAGTGTATAAACAGTGACTTGTAATGGCTAAATTCAGTAAAATCAGAATGTCATTATTTTCTAAAATGCTTGATTGTTAGTCTGCATATTGTACATTGTTTTTTTTGGTTTTTTGGGCATTTTAAAAGTAAACAGCTGCTTGTTTAAGCTTCAGTTGTAATGACTTTGTAAGAAGCGATGCAAGTTTCTTGGCTAAACAAGTAGTTTATCATCTTTTGCCTGTGGATAGTTTGTGATTTTATTTATTTGAACTGTCAACAGTTTTTGATGGATATTTTTCAGAATGCTGAGAGTCTATTGAATGAAGTTTTTGAAGAAAAATTTCACAAAGCAGTTCCAGAAATTTCTGTTTATCTTGTTGAGGGGTTTGGAAATTCAACACAAATTGATTATGGAACAGGTATCTGGCTCTGTTTTTGTATTCGTTAAATCTGTCATGCAATTCTAGAAAAGCACGAGTACCGTTACTGATATTTAAAAATTTTTGAAAATTGCTGTTTTTGTGTTGGAACCCTGTCTGTTTCTGGTGTTATTATTGTTATAATAGATTAGGAGGCTATAATTATGTAGTTAGACGATGCTGTACATATTTAGGCCACGAGATGTCTTTCGTTGCATTCCTCTGGTGTCTCTTCAAGATCGGAGCTTGTACATCAGACGAGATTTGTGCCATCGTGTTGAAGGTCTTTGCCAGGTGAAGACTGATTTTCATTTTTCTATCTCTCATTCAGTTCTGCTTTCAAAAGGTTTTTGCTAATGTTTATGGCATAAAGTTTCTTAGAAATATATATATTAGTTAATATATATTACTAACTTAGAAATATCTGTTTTGATTAAAGATATATTAATTCACCTGCTTGACGTTGCATAACTGATTCTTTTGAAGATGCCAAAGTTAAGCAATATTGAGCACAGCAGATACTTGGATGGGTGACCACTGACCATCCTGGGATTGAGTCTTGGTGCCGGTGGCCAACCAAGTCGTTCTTAGCTTAAGAATAGTTAAATCGGTAACAGCGTTAAGCTGCAAAGGTAAAGCATGGGTCTGGAGAAAGCAATACAAAGTACTCTGTAGATTAATGTCGTAAGCCATCTGCATCACTGCTTGCCCGGTACGTGGAGAGTTCAGTGCCAGACCATACACATTCCAGTGTGGCACTAACTTTGCCTTAGGAAGTATACGAAGTACATCTGTCTTAAATATACATTCATATCAATAACTTTGTACATTTGTATATCTGTTCTTATGTTTTTCCCAGGAGCAGCATCTTATTTTCCCAGGTCCATTGATTTGCTTTTTTCCCAGGTATATCGAGCTGATGCGTAAAGTTCAGGTGACGTACAAACTGGAGCCTGCTGGCAGTCAAGGAGTTTGGAATCTTGATGATTATCAGTTCGTTCCCTTTATTTGGGGAAGTTCTCAGCTTCTAGGTAAGCCAGATTCTTTGTTCCTGGTTCTTATTTGCTTTTTTCTAATTATATTCATACAACAGTAATTTTTACTGCACGTTAATTCCAAATTGTGCTGTTGGAACTTTTAGATCATCCTCGTCTGAAGCCGAAATCTTTTCTTGATCAGGAAATATGTGGTTCCTTTTCAAAAGATTACATGTTCTTAGGCTGTAATCAGTATGTTCACAAGGTATTATGCTGCAAGCTTTGATATCTAAAATAGTATTTCTTCCTTTGTCATTGTCTAGGCTTGCACAATTAAACAATTTGTTACATTTGTAATTTGAATTTGAATATAGTTCAAATATTTTTATATATAAAAGTTTAATATAGTTTAAATTTAATATTAATGAATTGATATTTAAGGAAGAAATATTCGACTTTCATAAATACTGGTTTCTGATACCTTTTTACACTTTCAAAGCTGTTTTGAAGATGACAGAACATTTGTCTGTGCAGGTGAAGACAGGACCGTTTGCAGAACATTCTAACCAACTGTGGAATATTAGTGGAGTCCCAACATGGAGCAAAGTTAATGAATGTCTTGTCAAAATGTACAAAGCAGAGGTCAGTGATGCCAAAGAGTGGAACCTATCTGAGCATTTTGCTGCCTCAGACAGAAGTTTACGTATCCTGGAAATTAGCGGACAATTGCTTCTTGTGTCGATGCTTTTTCTAACTTATATTTTGCTGCTTCACTAAGCAGAAACTAATTTCTCAAATGCTCTTTGTCGTATTTTGGGATCAGACGGTGGTCTTGTGCACTGGTGAGTGTGAACCAATGTACTGATTAATAGACAATTGAAGGGTGCTATTAATGATTAGAAATCCATTATTTGAAAGACCCAATTAAATGCTACAATATCTTGAGACATCCATGATCTGAACTCTTGAACAGTGCATGGTAAGATTTTCTTTATGCTCTGTGTTTCAGTAGAATTTTGTTACAGTTTTGTAGTTGATGTGATTTGTGTTGTAGGTTCTTGCAAAGTTTCCTATAATTCAGCATTTTCTTTTTGGGTCATTGTTGCGGATAAACCCTTCGAGTGGCTGAACGATGTTACCATCTGACTGTGTTTGTATTGTCATTGTTTTTCGTCTTTTTGTTTCAATTGATTGAAAGTCCTTTTCATTTTGAATGTTTACCCTGTACAGTATTATCTAAGTGAGAGATAATTTGTCCATTTAGTTTCTGGATGGAAACCATATTAGTGCAGATTGATCACTTGTTAGTGTTGACAAGTCAATGGACGTTCTTAGTGTTGGGAATTGTCATCTGACGAATTTCTGAATCTCTCGTCAAGTGTGCTCCGCTACTTTAAAGGATTGGGTGAATTGTTTGATGCAACTCCTAATTGTTATTCCAATATTTTATTTGTTTTTTTACAGTAATTGCATTGTTTGGACTAATGTTATGAAATGATAAATAAACACAGTGCAGTATATAACACCTATTGAATAGAGCTCTAGAACGGATCAATATGAGACGGATCAATATGAGAGAAACAGTGAGAGACTGAGGAAGGCTAGTTGAGAGTGTCGTGCATTGGCCTCTGACGAATCCTGTTTAGATGAGACTGTTAGTATTCTTTATCATGCATTGTACAGACAGAATAATCTTGTAGTTACTTGATCTTTATTAAGCATTATACATGCATCTTAGATTGAACTTTCAGCAAAAGAATGGCTTACAATTGCAAACACCAAGCTGAGTGTCTCAACTCAAAAATGTGTGGCTATTTTGTATTTCTGTGGAAGTTCTTACTTATTGAATTAATTACTGGTTAAGGTTTCATTGCATTGAGTTGTGTAGAGCATAGACTTTAATATCACAAGACAGAGTCTATGGTATCAGAAAATGAAGCCAGATTTCTGCCATTTTACTAGATTTTAGTACAATCATACAATGCTGTCATCATAGATTTATTATAATAGATATTAAAGTCTATGGCTGTCGTGTGTTTCAAACAAATATATAAGCTGTAGATATATATAGACAATGGTTACCATGACAACATTGTACCAAAATGGTGGATTTTTGGCTTCAACTTTGGTCTGACTTTGCCATAGATAGACGGCATCTAGTGATGATAATAAATCTATGGTGTAGAGGTCACTAGAAGAAGGGCTTCCGGTTTCCGACTCTTGCGAGCTGTTATGGACGTTTATATTTTTTTGTTAATTAAATCTTTAAAAATCACCGTTTGCGCTTGACATCCTTCGTTAACAGCCGTTCGTTTATAAGAAATAGGTGCCTTAAAGTGGACTGAACTCTGGAATTTTAGATATTTTCATGTGGAGGTGAGATTTTGGAGAAAATCTAACTAAGGCTTTGACACGAGTTGTCTTTCTCTGGCGAACGAGTCCAGTGTTTCTTAGGAAAATACGAAGAAATATGTCGAGTTATTTTAAAAGGAGGGTTGCTGTCAGCCGATGAATACATATTATGCTGTTGGAAGAGCGTATGTTACCGTATTTTGAAGATTTCTGAATTTCTTGCGACAGTGGTGAAATTTACTTTCTGTGTTCCTATGGTGTTTTCGCTGGAAATTTTTTATCAGACGATTATCATTGTGTGATGTCAGAGTTTTATTAAATCAATTGTATCTTGTCTCCCGGTATAGCTTTTTATAATGACTCCCATATAATAATAACTCCCCCTCATTATTATACATTAATTTCTTCTTGAATTACTTAGTCCCTGAGAAGCAAAGTAATTCATTCTGGAGGTATTTAGATATATATTTTAATATGAGTCTTTTTGGCCCTTAACAAATGTAAAGAAAGATTACCTACTTGCAGTGGCGGCTCCACCGGAGGGCCAGGGGGGCCCGTGCCCCCCTATTGAGAGCCTGGCCCCCCAGTGGCCCCCCCAGTTGGGACCCTATACTTAATGCTACATACATTAAACAACAAATGGTTGGCCCCCATGATTAGAAGTTGCCCCCCAACGGCCCCCCCCACTTGCCAAATCCTAGAGCCGCCACTGCCTACTTGTATTTTGCTTATAGGTATCAGGGTTAGGGTTAGGGTTATAGGTATCAGTTTTATTGAGAATAGTCTGTGAAGAGAGTATCTTTACATTGTTGCATTAAAAAACAAGTAAAAGACTCAATGCTTTGAATTTGCAGGAGTTGCCATCGATATGAGTCTTGCCAGAGACCAGAGTCTTACTGTAGTCATCACTGGAAAAAAGGAAAGTGTCCTTATGGCGTGCAAACTGATAACAGAGAAGTTACAAACTCAGGTGAACTGCTTAGACAGAAATGCAGCATTAGGGTTAGGGTTAACCCTAACCCTAACTTCTGTCCCATAGAAGGATAGAAGGTCATAGACTCCTTACATCAAGACAAATAAAAATTGTTGACAGGCTGACATTTTAACGTAATTTGTGATGGTCCACCTTTGCTTGTTGCTTTCTGTAGAAAGAGTCATTTGAAATCCAGAAAATCCACAGTGCTTGGGTGTTTGGAGGGGAGGGCAAGAGTTTTCTGTAGTTGGGTGTAAGTTGGAGTGTTGACCTGCAGTTCCATCCATCTTTTTCACCTGACATATCCACCCTAGACTCTCACCTGGATATCCTGTATTTGACTTGGATCTTGAATGACTTTGATTAGGTGTCTCTGGCATCATAGAAGTTTTGGATTAGATTAGATCGCTCCAAGTGGCAGTTGATGTGTTGGCTGATGGTGTATTTGTACATTTTGATGAACTGGGGTGGGGTGGGTGTGTGTTTGTATGAAGTTCAGAAGTGTAAACATGCATTTGTCACTGTGAAATTTGAAGAGTTACTTAACGTTTCAAGTTTGTAAACTTTTGCTATTGCATTCTATTTATTGTGCTTGAGCTGTTATTGTTTTAGATCTACGGTCAATATTTAGCGACTCTGAGTCTTCTTCAACATGAGAGAGAAGAAAATGACCGCTTCAATGATTGTATTGATAATATTCTTAAGGTGCTTAATGTCTCATATGCAGTTTGAGTATTTCATCGATTTGGTTCATACACTCTGTTTTTTTCTCTGAATTAATTTGAATTTTGAAGGTTGTTGTCTAGAGATCTTTCTGTGTTGATGAGTATTTCCAGTGTCTATAGTTCTGATGCAGTTACAGTTTGATTGCAGGAGTTTGAAGAGAAAGCTCCTGTGATTAAGAAGCAGAAGGCTGACTACGAGGAGGCTGTGAACATCATTGAACGATGTACCCAGCAACTGACCGCTGCGTTGAAGGTATGCGCTTCCACACTGTGTGATGCTCAGCCATTGCAGCATTTATTTGCTAGTTAAGACTCGTTCCATTTTATAGATAGAACTTTGTATGATAGTTTTTGTATTACTTTATCATTAATGATGCAGAAAGACCAGTGGCATGTTGTATGTGGAGGATTATGTTTTCCAAGTTGTAATAGTGGCTTGCTGTTGTTCAAGAAATTGTCAGCGAAGCCATTTTCTTTTTGGCCAGGATACACTCATGAAGCTAATTCTGAGGCCAGGTTAAGTGACATTATTAAGCAGCTTAGCCATAGAAATTATGGCTTTTAAAAATTCATGTCTGTATGAAGTCTAATTGGGTTTTGTTAGCTCCTTGGCAGTCGTAGTATGCTGTGCTCGTGTGTGTGTGTGTGTGTGTGTGTGTGTGTGTGTGTGTGTGTGTGTGTGTGTGTGTGTGTATATGTGCATCTGGAGTTGTACTGTTGAATTTGCAAGTGATGTTACTTGTTTGTTAAACTTAGAACTTAACTATGGCTCTGACAGAGCATTACTATTTATGGTCTTGTATGATTAGCATGTTATTTTAGGAATGTGAAAATTCTCGTCTTAATGCCGATGAGAACCACAGGATATGTGGAGAACTGAAGTGTCAGTACGACTGATACAGAGTCCAGCTGAAGGACAAGGACCTCAGCCTTCAGGTACCTCCTCCTCCACCTCCTCCTACTCCTCCTCCTCCTCCTCCTCCTCCTCCTCCTCCTCCTCTGATGATGATGATGATGATGATGATGATGATGTCCTCTTTATGCAGAATTTAAATGCTTATATCTGTCATAGTTTTATTATTATGCAGTCAGGTGGTGGTGTCCATTTTCTCACAGTATGTCCAGTTTGAGGTTTTTCTAATTTACCTAGCTTTATTGATTTATCGTTTCATTTACAATTATTTGATGTCTACTGAAAACATCAATATTGACAGCATTGTCTTTACAATGAAAACAGCTAAAAGAAGATTAACTCATTAACCCCTTAACTGGGCAAACTATTTGTAACTCAATGTAAAATGGAAGAGCGTGACTTGGTGCGCCCAGTTAAGGGGTTAATGCATGACTTTTTTGTTTTTGAAAAAAATTAACTGGAGATAGAGGTTGTTAAGGGAAAGCCCAAACCAACCAAGGAGGTTTTGGGGAGGGGATGGCGGCAACCAGCAGGAAGGGCGAGAGGGAGGGGAAGAGGGAGAGGCTGCCATTCGCAGTTGCTCAGTGTTTATTCTAGCCACCTTGACATTGGGGGATTTTGAAATGTTTGTGGGGACAAGGTCTGAGTCTCCAAAACCTTGACAAGCAAAAAAACAGGTTATCTTCTTTTCAAACTGTGGTGACGAGCAAAAAGGTCGTCCTACCCTGCCCTTCCCACCTTCCTAATCTTTTTACCCTTCTCAAATTCTCAAATACCCTGGCAGACAAAAAAATTGTTGTCGTTTTTATTTCCCCTCCAAAAAAATAAAAGCCCCTGTGGTCACACTTTAGGAGAAATTTCTATACCCCCATGCAACATATCAAAAATGGGGATTTTCAAACTTGGGTGGTGGGAAATCCCCAGAGAAGGTCTAGAATAAACACTGGCAGTTGCTTATGCAGTAATGCCAACTCTGCGGCAGCAACGTGTCGCCGGGAACATGTAGTTATTTAATAATATCAAAGACATGAGAATTACAAGATTGTAACATTCTGTTAATAGATTCTGACAATCAAATAGATGAAACACTTGAACTTCAATCCAAACATCAACACTCGGCGAATCCCGTTGCTACATCAAGTGTCTCCAATCCCGAGTACTTTGACATGCCCAATGTTTCAAGACAGGTTCATTCAGCCACAGCAGCACAGCAGAGACAGTGTCACAATTATCAAGATGATGAGCGAAGGATACTGTTGCTTATTAACAATGCATCGCATTAACACAAGCACTGTGCTTTTTAAGCGATTTGGCAAATGTGCAATAATGTTATGCAACTGGAACATACTGTTTAAAATTTCAACAAGTTCAGATATACCAGATCCTCGTACATCTTTCGTCAACATGCCAACTTCAGGTAAGATTGTCTTGCAAAGTTTACGGCGACAGACTGATGCGAACTGGTCACCGTTGTTTCTTTGTTTCTTTGTTCGTTCAATGAAACACGTGCACGCGTTAGACAAAGGAAGGCTATGATGATGATAACGATGACGATGATGATCACGATGATGATCTTGTTGATGACGACGACGAATATAATGCTTTATATATGTTTAAGACAGCGGTGTAGCTAGGTTTTAGGCCAAAACCACGTACCCGTGTTATATAATAGCTCAGGGTTGTCCAACTGGCGGCCCGCGGGACAGTTTCATCCGGCCCGCCACCGAGTTTGGGAAAATAATCTTAGCTATAGGACCGGTTATTACCATTATTTTACCAAATTGCTTATTTATCCAACCTCCACTGGTGACGACGGTTATTAAACTTACTTATTTACTACTTATTACTAACTTACTGACATTTTGTCATCTCACTGTAAGTCTTGTTCTCGCTCAGTTAAAATTTGACGCCGTGTTGAGCAGTTTTCTAATGTAAATAATATAAATTCGTGTACAGTGTAAGTAGGCTATTAGAAGTTGTATGGAAGTTGGAACTAAGAATCGTACTTGCTAATGTGCCCCGAAAATGATGCAACTTAGTGGTTCTCAACCCTCTTTGCCTCATGGACCACTTTTGGAGTTCAAACATTTCTCGCTGACCACCTGATAATTTGACCAGTCACCTGGTCCTAAAAAGCTGTGATGACCTTCTGTTCCTTTTGCTTGTCAAATTTTTTCACGTTGAAAATGCACAAAATACACAAAATATGCCAACAACTTTTTTGTGCTGATGACCTTGTTTTGCTCGTCTCACTTTTCAGATGTTTCACATGGAAAATAGGCCTATATATATATATATATATATGTCTAATTTTTATTTACGTTTTTCAGACTTCGCCGCAGATAACTAGAGCCCCTCTCGCAGACCACTTTTGGTCGGCGGACCACGGGTTGAGAACTACTGATGTGACTCACTTTACATAGGCCTAATGTTTTGAACTTAGTAAAGTGATTGATCATGCAGCTGTTTGTTCTTATGCAGAAATCTTTGGTACATTAATCGACGAATTCTCAACCAGATTTTCAGATTTTGATAATCTTAGAAGCAACATTGAATTGTTCAGTGATCCACTGGGTGCAACAGTTAGGGTTAGGGTTAGGGTTAGGGTTAGGGTTAGGGTTAGGGTTAGGGTTAGGGTTAGGGGTTAGGGTTAGGGTTTATGGTTGATTAAAATTAGGGTTAAAATTAAAATTAAAAGGGTTAAAATTAAAATTAAAATTAAAAATTAAAATTAAAATTAAAATTAAAAAATAAAATTAAAATTAAATTAAAAAAATTAAAAAATTAAAATTAAATTAAAATTAAAATTAAAATTAAAATTAAAAATTAAATTAAAATTAAAATTAAAATTAAAAATTAAAATTAAAATAAAATTAAAAAATTAAATTAAAATTAAAATTAAAATTAAAAAATTAAAAAATAAAATTAAATTAAAATTAAAATTAAAATTAAAATTAAAATTAAAATTAAAATTAAATTAAAATTAAAATTAAAAAAATTAAAATTAAAATTAAAATTAAAATTAAATTAAAATTAAAATTAAAATTAAAATTAAAAATTAAAATTAAAATTAAAAAATTAAAATTAAAATTAAAAAATAAAAAAAAATTAAAATAAAATTAAAATTAAAATTAAAATTAAAATTAAAATTAAAATTAAAATTAAAATTAAAATTAAAAAATTAAAATTAAAATTAAAATTTAATTAAATTAAAATTAAAATTAAAATTAAAATTAAAATTAAAATTAAAAAAAATTAAAATTAAAATTAAAATTAAAATTAAAATTAAAAAAATTAAAATTAAAATTAAAATTAAAAAATTAAAATTAAAAAAATTAAAATTAAAATTAAAATTAAATTAAAATTAAAATTAAATTAAAATTAAAATTAAAAAAATAAAATTAAAATTAAAATTAAAATTAAAATTAAAATTAAAATTAAAATTAAAAAATTAAAAAATTAAAATTAAAATTAAAATTAAAATTAAAATTAAAAAAAAATTAAAATTAAAATTAAAATTAAAATTAAAATTAAAATTAAAATTAAAATTAAAATTAAAATTAAAATTAAAATTAAAATTAAAAAATTAAAATTAAAATTAAAATTAAAATTAAAAAAATTAATTAAAATTAAAATTAAAATTAAAATTAAAATTAAAATTAAAATTAAAATTAAAATTAAAATTAAAATTAAAATTAAAATTAAAATTAAAAATTAAATTAAAAAAATTAAATTAAAATTAAAAAATTAAAATTAAAAAATTAAAAAAAAATTAAAATTAAAATTAAAATTAAAAATTAAAATTAAAATTAAAATTAGGGTTAGTTAGGGTTAGGGTTAGGGTTAAGGTTAGGGTTAGGGTTAGGGTTGAAGGGTTAGGGTTAGGGTTAGGGTTG